>JAUPMV010000004.1:7324930-8524930 GCA_030848855.1 Branchinecta sandiegonensis | reverse complement strand
CGTTATCCCTACATCGAACCACTAATCAACTTCATATAAAAGTAGGATCCGATTTTGGCAGAGTTCCGGGTGAACTACTTGTCCGGCGTGAAAATAAATTTCATATTCGGATTCAGCTTGTCTCCTCACCCCTAAATTGACTATCTCATTAGCTTTGAAAAAGTTTTTGTTCGCCCCTTAATTTTAAAGCCCTCCCCCACCCCTAAATGTTGAGGTACAAAGCCCATCTATGAACTTGACCTGTACTTTGACCCAATATTTCAAACTCTTCGATAGTTATCATGCGAACAGACGGACGGACAGACTCTACGAAGTCATAGGTATGAGGGATACCTATGACTTCGTTAAGTTTGTCCGTCCGTCACTTAAGTTTTGGAATTCCAAAAGTGGAAATCTGGAATCCGTAAAGAAAGTCTGGAGGATGTGTCTAGTCTTTATAAGTCGGTAGTATTTTTACGGCTCTTCTCATCTAGCACTTTTAGATTTGAACAAACTGAACAGCCCTATTCAGTCTAAATTAACAAAAATCAACCAGTCGTCAAATCACAAAACTTACATATTTTCCTCTCCTTTCAACGTATCCAGTGTGGTTAGCACAGGCCATTATGATCTGCCCGCGCCAAATCGTAGTGTATTGTATCATATTTTCTTTCAATCTGGAAACCACTTCCTCTTCAAGAAAGTTCACTTCCTATCTCCGCTTGAAGGGAGTTGAATGAAGATTCTTGATTCAACCCTGAAGTAGTTTTAACGGCTAGACGTCCGATTGGGAAACGAAAAGGGTTGTATAACCCAGGTCATCCAACGTGCTCGGCCTGAGACCTCCGCCCAGTTAGATAAGGCAAACCCATGTATCCCTTTACTATCTTAAGATGTTTTACGGTTGAGCAACTAATTTGGTCAGAAAATAGTATATTTTCCGAGATTAGATCGGTTCCTATCTGGCGAGCTTGTCTGTTATCCAATGGGAAAGCTTACGTAACTCAAGCAGTTGATGCCGCCCCCCCCCCCCCGAGAACGTTCGGCTTATATAACTGGAATGGGTTGTTTCTGCCTGACAGCATGTTCGATGTGCACCATTGGCTTTTCTGTAAATTTATGTCAGGGCAGGATCCCAAAACGTCAGTGGAGGGATACCTATGACATCGCAAAAGTTGTCCGTCTGTAAGCACGATAAATCTCGAAGGGAATTGTTATTTTCATGAAACTTGGTGTGAGGATCCTTTGGGCCAAGGGAAAGGTCGAGTTCGTAGATGGGCTCTGTAGCCCTACATTTAGGGGTTGGGGAGGGGGTAAACAAAATATTTTTAAACAGCTAATGAGATAGTCGATTAAGGGGTAAGAAGCCATGCTGAACACGATTATGAAAACCATTTTCTCGCCGGACAAGTAGTTCGTCCGGAATCCGGTCAAAACCGGAAAGTTTGTTAAAAGTAAAAGTTTATTTGAAGGTGATTAGATGTTCGATTTAGGGGTGGAAAGACATGCTGAACACTGATGTGAAAATCGTTTTCTACCCGGACAAGTAGTTCGCCGGGAATCCGGCCAAAGCCGCAAAATTTGTTAAAAGTATAAGTTGTATTTGTAGTTGATTAGATGTGCGATTTCGGGGTAAGGAGAGATGCTGAATCTGTATATGACAATCAATTTTTACCCGGAAATATAATTCGCCCGGAATCCGGCTGAAACCGGAAAATTTATTCTAAGTTAAATTTTTATTTGAAGTTGATTAGATGCTGGTAATAAGGGTAACGTGATACGCTGAATTCGTTTTTGAGCTTTATTTTTCGCCGGACAAGTAGTTCCGAAATTCCGCCGAAATCGGAAAATTGGCAGAAGTAAGGCAGGAAGTTTCGATCTGTTTCGTCAAAATAGATATGACTTATAGGGGTAAACATACATGGTGAATCCATATGTGAACTTGGTTTTCTCAGATGATTAGTTATTTGGCATCAATCTGTTTCTAAATTTTAAAAGTAAAAATGTTTAAGGAGTCTGGCGAAGACAAGACCCAATTGTCTGGATCAAATATTGAACTTTGGGATCCCATCGAAACCTTTGGTCTTGTCTGTATTGTTCCGGAGGAAATCTATTAGAAGCCGAACGACTCCTCTGCCCTGCCAAAGTTTTGGTCATGTCGCTTCTGGCATTCGTCGGAGGGTTACTATATTTCCCAAGAATGGAAACCATATATTCAGTTCCTTTAGGCAATTTTTTTTTGTTGAATTGAGGCTCAACCATTAACTCGGGAATAAATCTAACAGGTTACCTTGATTTTGCGTATTCTTATGCTCGTAGCCAGCCGCCGTCACCCGTTTACATTTAGCTCGAGTGTCTAGGGAAACTGAGGGTTTTAACAAGATTTTCTATTTTCCTATGTATTTGCATTCAGGGGTGGGGGTTCCAGGGTTTTTTCGCCTGGATTTTTTTGGTACCCTGGGGTCGGTGGGTCTCCAGGGATGGTGTTTCTTAGGCCAAGAAACTGTACTGGTTCTTCTCACCCTCCTTCTTTCAGGCATGAGCTTAGGAGCTTCTATCGATTTAACAAGAAAGTTTAGATTTAAATCACTGTAGGGTTTCCTAGACCCGATAAATACAGGAGACAGGCCTCTGCCCATAAACTATGCAAAATCAGTATAAAAACTGCAGCGTATCCGGCTCGAGATATTACTCGTTAAAACAGTCGATTTTTTATGGCACTTGCAGTTCCGCTCAAGTGCCATATACCTATCACTTTTCGGTCTGTCGGTCCGTCAGGCCACTCATCTCGAGTTAGGGTACTTCTAGAATCGCTAGGACGATGAAACTTAGCAGGCATATTAGGGACACCACCAAACTAGCTTGGAAATAGTAACTTTTCTGATTCTACCACCATGGGGGGAGTGGAGGGAGGGGAATCCGGAATATTGAAGGATTTTTAACTTTTGAACGGGGAATCGGATCTTAACGAAACTTGATATTTGGATAGACCTCCTGTCTCAGATGTCACACTTTAAGTCCGGAATGAATCCAGTGACTTTGGGGGGAGTTGGAGGGGGAGAAACGGAAATCGAGTGACATGTTCAGAGTGGATGGATCTGGATGAAACTTGGTTGGAAGAACAAGCACAAGCCCCACATACATAGTTGACAAGACCAGATCGGATCCGAGCACTGTGGGGGAAGTTGGAGGGAGGGTTCCGGAATTCCGGTGATCCCGACTTAAGATGCTCAAGTGCAAAGTGCAAGTGCAAAGTTTTGCCAAGTGCAAAAAAAAATATCAAACGATACATTCTCGTGATTTCCGAGGGTCCATCGTCATTCTTATTTACCAAGTCTTGCAAGTGCCATATCAGCTTCCAGCTCTTGTTCTTGGAAACAGTCGATTTTTTTTTAAAAACATTCGGTTTTCTTGTAAAAATAGTCGATTTTTTCTCAAAAATAGTAGATGATACCACGGTCATCCGTCGAACCGAATCTTGGGTATGAACTAGTGGATGAGTGTGATCTAGAACAGAGCGATGAAAGAGTGCCTTTGATTTAACTCCTTCAACTTTTATTCTTCCAAAGGTTTGAATAGTTCGATCCATTTGAACTGTCGAGCATGAAATTGAAAGTGATGGAAGTTTTCGGTGATGAAGTTCAGTCGACTGAGAGAAGTGACTGAATATTCACCCCGTCGAGGTTCAAGCACACTGTAAAAAAAAATCTTACAGTATTTGCTACTGGGGTTAATGTTGTCTTTATTGAGATAAGATTATCCCTAATTTGGATTAGTTTTATCCCAATAGAAAGAAGATTAATCCCAGTAGCAAATACTGCATCCTTATTCGGAGAAACTTTTTACGGTGCAGTGTAGATCCGTCAGACTTGTTCGGGGGAAGATTGGGACGATTTGAAACGAAATTCCCTTGTTGGTAGCATTTTCCTTGACAGAAACTTCCTGTTTAAATCCCTTTCTAATTTTGTTTTGGAAAGTCTTTAAACTTTGACCAAATTGCTCATTTCAGCAGTACTCCGTCGAACTGAATGTACAGCAAAATAGCTGGTGACATTGAGAGGTGAACCTTTCGATCCAAATTTCCGGGTTTGGTAAATTTTGCCAGCTTATCCGTCAAGGAAATAAAGTTGAAAATTTGATTCAGCATGTCTCCTTACCCTGATAACGAATCTCTGAAATGGACTTCAGAAACAACTGTGAGCTTCAACCAAATGTTCGGTTTCGGCCGGATTCCGGGGAACCATTTGCCCGGCAAAAAAAAACAAAGTTCAGAGATGGATTCAGCGTGCCTCTAACGACTAATACTCCAAACGACTATCTCATTAAATATTCTTTGAGCCCAAGCTGACTTTGAAACATTTATTCAAACAATGTTTGGAACGGATACGTCAGACGTATCCGTTATAAACATTGTTTGACTATCTCATTAGCTTAAAAAACATATTTTTGTACCCTTAATTTGAAACCCCCTCTCCCACCTCTAACTATAGAGGATCGACTAAAAGCAGGAAAGGAAAGTCAAGAGAAAAGCAGGCAAAGACACTAAAACCAGGAAGGGCAAACTAGAACTAGAACGCAAGCTAGAATCATTATTCAGTGATTTTTTCGTCGGTTCCCTCTAATGTGGGTAGTGTTGAGGATCGTGCCCGGGTGTGTGCGACTCTTGTTTCTAGTGAGCAGCTGATAGCACACGAGGCTGTTGCCAGGGTGCTTTCTGGGCTTACTGGGGGCAGAGCGTGTGGTCTGGACGGGATAACTGCTAACCATCTGACGCATGCTGGGTCGACGTTTACTTGTATGTTAACATTTCTTTTTAATGGGTTTTTGGTGCATGGTTTCGTGCCTGAAGAGTTGACAGAAGTGTACATATCCCCTATCCCTAAATCTTCGGTGTTGGATGTTAGTAGCCTCGGTAGTTACAGGCCCATTGCTTTGGCCGCTGTGGTATCGAAAGTGTTTGAAAAGTGCCTTATAGGTATTATTGAACCTCAGGTTCGAGCTTCTCATTACCAGTTTGGGTTCAGGGCAAGGTCGTCTACTGAGTTTTGTATATTTTTTGTAAAGTCGGTGATCCACTATTTTTGGCTTTTTTCTTCTCCGGTTTGTGTATGTTTTATTGATGCGAAGGCTGCATTTGACCGGGTAAATCACGAAACACTGCTGGGGTGCCTTTTTGATCGCGGTGTAGACCCCGAATTGTGCTGACCCTGTCTTGTTGGTTTCAGGATCAACGATTTTGTATTAAATGGGGCGGGGTGCTTAGTAGACGGTTCCCGGTACTGAATGGGGTCAGGCAAGGTGGTGTACTGTCTCCTCTTTTGTATAATTTATACGTAGATGAGCTTAATGTGACGTTAGCAACTGCTGGTGTTGGGTGCTTTATTCAAGGGATGTGCTTTAACAATTGCAGCTATGACGACGACCTGGCTGTCCTGGCTCCGTCTGTGTCTGCACTCAACAAACTACTGGGCTTGTGTGATAGTTTTGCTAGTCGCCATGACATTGTTTTCAATACTAAGAACATTATGCATGGCCTTTATTCCCACAGGTATGAGACTCCTAGTAATTCCACCAGTGTTTCTTTCAGGGGTTCAACTTGAGTTTGTTTCATCCTTCAAGTACTTGGGGTTCACTTTTACCCCCAAGCTGGATGATGAACTCCATGTAATTGCATTGGCCAGATCACTCTGTGCTCGCGCCAACCTCCTGATCAGGAAATTCGCGAAGTGTGACGGAGTGGTGAAATCTTTCCTGTTCCGGGCTTACTGCACACAACTTTATGGTATTTCTCTTGTGACTAATATCACGGTCAGGCGCGGTAATTCTTTCCGTGTTCTGTACAATGGTGGTTGCACGGTTTTCCTTGGAATTGTAGTGCATCGGCAATGTTTGTTGGTGAAGGTCTCCCGTCTTTCTCTGAAGTCCGTAGATCAGCTTGTTTTTCGCTCCAGAATAGAATTCTGGAGTCCCAGGACCCTCTGTTGGCTGTTCTCTCTGGGCCGCACATGCGGCTATCTCTTCCCATTTTGGCTGAAATGGGGGGAGTTGGTATATTGTGGGTTTGACCCAACTTAGTGTGTAAAGTGTGAGTTTGTAAAGTGTTTTTTGTTTTGTATAATGGCCCTAGTTGGCCGGTATTAGATCCAAATAAATAAATAAGAACGGGGAAAGAATTACCAGAAATCGAGGATTGGAAACACTGGCAAGCCTTTCCTCTGTTCCCGACCCCCGTGAGGGGTCGGGAACTTACATTTGTAAAAGTTCACCTTTTCCTCCTTTTAGTATTCGAAAAACTCGCAGGGTGCACCGTGCTTTTCCTCTGTTTAGTACTCTGTCGGTAGGCGACTAAAATCATCCGAGTCCAGCGAGGGGTCGGTAACTAAGATATTTCAAGTCTACCATTTCTTTCGTGGTTCTAGTAACCTGTCACGGATATTATCTTGGAGTACTAAACCCAGGAAAGAAATTGGGAATTTTAAATTACTCTTCTTTGGGGGGTCGGCAACTATCAAAATTCATAGTTCACCGTTCCATTCCTCGTTTTAGGAGCTTTGAGGGGTCGGCAACTAGAATTCTCAGTTAAGTGAGGGGTCGGCAGCTAAGATACCTTAACCAACTAAAGCACCTTTGAGGGGTCGGTAACTAGAATTCTCGGTCAAGTGAGGGGTCGGCAACTAACTTTAGTGTCCTGTGATGGGTAAATAAATTGGAAACTCTTCTTCTTTGAGGGATTCCGCCTCTTTCCGAGCGAGAGGTCGGCAACTAAGATATTTCAAGTCCACTATTTCTCTCATGGGCTCACTTAACTGACAATTCTAGTTGCCGACCCCTCAAAGCTACCAAAACGATGAAGGGAAGGGTGAACTATGAATTTTGATAGTTGCCAACCTCTTAAAGAAGCATAATTTAGAATTCCCAATTTCTTTCTTCGTTTTAATTCTCTAAGGTACTATCCGTGACAAGTTACTAAAACCAGGAAAGAATTGGTGAACTTGAAACATCTTAGTTGCCGACCCTCGCTGGTCTCGGATGATTTTAGTCGCCCATCGACAGGGTACTAAAAGGAGGAAAAGGGGAAGTTTTACAAATGTAAGTGGCCGACCCCTCACGGGATACTAAACAGAAGAAAAGCACGGTGCAGCTTGCCAGTTTTTCGAGTACTAAAAGGAGGAAAAGGTGAACTTTTACAAATGCAAGTTTCCGCGACCCCTCGTGGGATCCTAAACCGAGGAAATGCTTGCCAGTTTTTCGAATCCTCTATTTCTGGTAATTGTTGCCCCGTATTCCAGCCAGAAGCCATATGCACACACAAACAAAAACACTACAAAAGTTAACAAGCACTAGAACGAGCTAGGAGCACACGTCCCTGAGGAGCGCTCTCCTCACAGGAAGGCAGCTGAAAAGGGATCAGTGGCATTCCTGACAAGAAAATTTTCAGACCAGAAAATTCTCTGGTGAATGGACGCTTTAGCTCGCCTCACTATCTCATTCAGTGTACAGCACCTTCGGGAGACAAGTTCATGGCTCACGCTACAAATCTCTGGTAGTTTATATAGGCGGCGGGCAACTCGATTGTAGCCAGTTTTGAGTAGTCTGGCCGATTTGAGTGAAATATTGCCCACTAGAGATATCCCAATAGCTGGTAACAATAGCACTGGAACAAGCGAGTTTTCACTGCATCCGAGCAGTGCCCAAATTTGAGGACGATCATGTTACCTCGCTTAAACAAACCTCGTAGAATGTAAAAAGCTTGCCCTTCCTGGTTTTAGTATCTTTGCCTCTTGCCTTTCCTTTCCTGCTTTTAGTCGATCCCTAACTATAGGGCTACAGGACCATCTACGAACTTGGCCTGTGCTTTGATCCACTGGATCCTCATACCAAGTCTGAACAAAAAATCTCAACCCCTTCTAGCCCACGACTGCCAAGACTAAAGTAGCGTGCACACACAGTCCGAATTTCGCAGTCCGGTGCGAATTTCCTTCTCCGCTCCGGAATTTTTACGCATCGCGTGCGGATTCGGTCCGATAATTTCGTTCCAATTTGAGTAGAAAATATTCTACTTTTTCCGGAGCGGATTTTAAACGCATGCGAAATTGTGCCCTGAGAATTGAAAAATTAGAAGCTGTGTTTGAAATTTCAACTGTTTATACGACCTATTTAATGTCAGCTGCATTCATTCATTCGGCAATCAATCAGCATCATCTGACTGTAGGCTAAGCAGTGGATTTTTCAAACCTGGGGCCAAGTTTCACGTCTGAATTTCGTTTTATCTGAAAAACCTGTCGGGCATCGTGACGCGAATTTCGTATGCGCGTTTTCGCGTGCGGAATCTTACCGGACTGTGTGTGCACTTAGCTTAAGACCTAAAAGACATTTATCAGTGCACGTGTCACACGCGGTAAATGCCGGTTTTGACCCGGTAAGTACCGGCTGGGACTTTGGGGATAATCGAACTGATCGCATACACTTTTTGTCTATCTTTAGTATCTTCGAAAGCTGAAACAGCGTGTCTCCTCGCCCTATATCGACTATGGTATATCATCGGGTTCTAAAACTTCATGCTAAATTTTCCAGCAAGAAAATGAAGTACAAAAAGGATTCAGCATATCCCCATACGGCGTGGGGATATGCTTATACCCCTAAATCGAATATCTAATTAACTTCAGATTGAACTTTTACTTTTCCAAATGTTTCGGTTTTTGCCGGGTTCCGGGTGAACTACTTGTCCGGCGAGAAAATAATTTTCATATTAGGATTCAGCATGTCTCCTTACGTACTATCTCACTAGCTTTAAAAGAATGTTCGCCTCTTAATTTGAAACCCCTCCCCCACTCCTAAATATAGGGCTACAGAGACCATATTCCAACTTGACCTGTGCTTTGACCCAAAGAATCTTCATTCGAATCTTCATTTTCGAATCTTCATTCCCCCTCCGAGAGTTATGGTGCTAACAGACGAACAAGACAAATCCGGATCATAGACAATATTTAAAAGAGATATGTCATGCTTGTCTATTTTCACTAAAAAGAACAAAATACAAAAAATCACATAGTAGGCTAGTTTGTAAATTTCGTCACGATCATGCATAAAAGCAAGAAAGGTTCGTCCGTACGAAGAAAAGTTCTTGTACATGAGAGAGATCCACTGATGTACCAGTACCAGTTAAACGAAAGCCTGATGTGAACCTTGTCCGTCAAATCAGACAAAACACACTGTCAGTCTCCTCAACTAGACCCAAGCTCGTAGACAAAAAGTTCGAATTAGGTCTTTGATATTTTTTCTTTCAATCAGTCTAGCGAGAACAAGGCCACCTAGCTCAAAACTCTCGGTCGAGCTTTGGTCGTGCTTAGTTGGTTGTGCTTTTCCGAAAGGCTACGACTAGTCTTCGTAGTCGCGAGGTTCGTCATGGGTGAAAGACACCTGACGTCTTAGCCTTGTCTTCGGTGGTAGAGGAGGGGGGCACTCGTTATCATTTCCTGAAAAAAGGATGCGTGGGGAGGAAGAGGAGCCTGGAATGTGCAGGGAAAGTGGTGTTGTTCCTAAGGCTGTGGCGAGCGGTGAGCTTCTTTGGTCTGGAGATGGCGACATGCTTGATTCAATCGTTTTCGGTATAGGCACCGCATCGTAACATGGCGATTCTGATCTGTCGCGGATTGGTTTGTTTCGTTGTCGGAGAGGAAGTTTCTTTTCGGGTAAGGGAGGGGCGCTGTTAAGGGTTTGATTTTTTCGGTGTCCAAGGGGGAGAATCTTAGCGGGTAAGGGAGGGGGGCTTTCGTCAGCAGTTCGGACCTCGCTGTCGGGTTTTTCATTTCTTGAACGCGACACGTCTAAGGTGATGTCCAGTCGTGGGGAATTAGGTAGCGGACCGTGAGATGACGCTTTGGTTCTGTCGTCGATGGTATTCTTTCGCAGTTTACGGGGGAGAGTAATATAACCCATTTCGGCCTGGCATCGTTGCGAAGGCGTCAGGAGCTGAAACGGCATTGACGTCATTATGTTTATCGGTGCAGACGCCGGTGTGTGCGTGATAATGGCGTTTTTTCTTTCTCGTTGCTGAGATACTTCAGTGTCTGAGAGTGCGGCAAGAGCGACCGGTAAAGCTTCCGTGGAAGATAGCATGTAGTGGGCCCTTGGGGTTTCATACTGCTTCAGGTGTATAGACAGCGGTGGTGCGCCTACTTTTGCAGGCAACACGAGAGGAAAAGCTGCTGGAGCAATCGCAGCTAGGCGAGCGGGAAGCTGTGTCCTTAAATGCTCAGTTGAAAGCTTTGGGGGACGACCTTCCTTACTCGCATTTTTTATGCATTTATATGAAATGAGTACAGTGTTATCAAGACACCCTTCCGGCCACGTATTAATTGATGTCGGTTGCCTGCATTCTTTGCCGTGTTCCGCGCCGAGAACCTCATGTGGAGGATCTCCAGCCTCCACTACCGAATCTTCCTGCTTCAAGTGCTCAGGTGTTTCGAAAAAGAGACAATTACTGTGCCCGGTCGTTGGCAATATCGTCGGGCAAAGACCTGGAGGTGGGGATTCTGTCTCTGTCTGAGACTCCGCAGGAGAGCCCGCTCTCTGCCTAGACACGACCCGAACCGAGGCTCTTTTCGGTTTTCGTTTCGACTGCCAGCGAGGTGTAGGCCTAAAAGTTACTAGAGTACCCTGCAGGTCAAGATCCTGTTCAGAAACGAGTATGGTGCTTGTCGCTTTCAAAATTGCTCCTTCATTCTGACCATCCATCACACATGCACTCACTGTACCCTCTTTTGCAGAAGCGGGTGAACGAGTACCGCGGAACAGGTTTCTAAAAAAACCTTTTTTTGGTTTTCTTGTCTCAGCTTCGTCTTCAGATTTGTTAGATATGTCATTGCTTAGGAGCTTTAATGCTGGAAATTCAGTCGTGGTCTTTGATCTGTTCTTGCTTCGCTCTGCCTTTTTCTTCAACAGATGAATCGTTGGAACGCCAGGTTCGTCCCGGGGTTCGGCTCTTCCGGGCGGAAGATGATGCTCAGCAATACCTGGTTGCATCGCTGATATCGGCAAGGGCGTATTCGGCGAGGAAATTTTTCTTGGAACTGGCTTTGAAGTAACATCCTCAGTGAAACCATTATCATTACTGTCAACTATGAGCGTCTTCTTGCGTATTGTGTTTTGTCGAGATTCAGGTAACCGGTTTTGTGCCGACAAAGCTGATTCCCTTGTTTCTTCTCTTTCTGACGACCACTTATTTGAACCCTGCTCCTGATGCGCCGTTGGGGACGAAGAATTTTTCCCTGGCTCTTGGTTGATTGCGTCGACTATAAGGTCAGACGCTTTTCTCTCAGCTTTGGCGTCGCTCGTCTCGACCGGCACATGTTTTAAGGAGCTTCCGCAACCCTGCTGAAGTTCACTGTCCTTCAAATTATTGATGGACACCAGCTCCAAATCGTCGGTCACGGAGTTTTTCCTCGGCGCAGACCTCTTTTTCAAATTGAATTTTAACTCATCTGTGATTGCTTGCCATTGCTGCGGCTGCATTTCACTCACAGTCGGCTTTTGTCCGGTCCAGCCACTTGTATGTCAAGCCTTTAGAGTTGAACAGATCGAGCTGTATTAAACCGCCAGTGGAGCTTTGACTATCAGGACTCGCCGATTCACCAACGCGTCAGTATCGTGTTGGCGCAATGTCTTTTCGAAGCTGCTGTCCAGTCCAAGAAGAAATGTTCGTCTTTCAGCCTCTGCGAAGAAAGAAACCTCTGAATATTCGTTTGAGGCTCGCTAATGGGCCACTCTGATTATCTGCAAGGACCGACCCCAGCAGTATGTTATTTGTTTGGAGTCATTCTTCAGGTTGACAAATTAAGGAAGTAAATGTTGGACAGTAATTATGTTGCGGGAAAAACAGTTTTTATGGCACTTGCCCTCCTGTCAAGTGCCATATAGCGATCGCAATTTCTGTCCGTCCGTCGGTCGGTCCGGGTTTTGCTAGTTCGGGCACTTCCACATAAGCTAGGACGATGAAACTTGGCAAGCATATCAGCGACCACAACAGATGAAGTTGGAAATAGTCACTTCCCGTATCCGAGCATCGTGGGGGGGAGTGGAGGGAGAGGGAATCCGGGATGGAGGTATTTTTAACTTCTGAACGGGTGATCGGATCTAAATGAGACTTGGTATTTGGAAAGAACTCGTGTCTCAGACGACCCAGTTAAAATCCGGAGCGGATCCGGTGACTTCACGCTGCCCAGGTAACATAGGCCTAGTTTTTGTTTTCACACGTAATTACGGATGCCACTCGTATTATGACAGACTGACATAGGTGTGCATGTGATCCCTCATATAGATACAGACTGCGGTTACGCATACCCTACTTAGGTAGATGCAGGCTATGTCTGAGACGTTACCCGTGGGCTGGACGACTCACGGGTTCAAGAAGCTGTTATGCTTTTCTGGAAATCGGACCGTCATTGATTGGGACGAAAAAGAAGAAGAGAAAACATTCCGATTTTTTTGGAACTTAATCAGGCGTATAAATCACCTGTTCTAGATTTGAATAATACGATTTAAAAAGTGTAAGCGATTCTAGACGAAATTCCTTACCTTCCTCTCCTTTGCACAGTATCAGTATCGTTAGCACAGGTCATCGCGATTGAAACCGCCTACGGTTTGGTAAAGTATATCATGTTTGTTTGATTTTTATCGGTAGACCACTTCCTCTCCACTAAAGGTCAGCAGTTTCGCAATTCCGCTCGTGAGCATAGGGCTCGTGCTTTTCCGATCTCGTCTAAGGGTTCTCTAAGGCAGTGGTTCACAACCGGTGGTACGTGTACCCGAAGGGGTACGCGAGTTCCTGGCAAGGGGTAGGCGAAGGTTACAAAACTAATTTAGTTTTTAGCTTTAAATTATCGCCTCACTCAGTCACCTGATCATACCTTAAGATGGAAACTCCAAAATTTTACTGTTGAGATCACACTAAAGTGGAACCGCCGTATCTTAGTAAAAATATTATAACAACCATTCTTCATAAAGGGGTATGCAACCTTTTTGAACCTCGATTGGGGGTACTCGGTACGGACAGGGTTGGGAACCACTGCTCTAAAGCATGTCAGTGCTCACAGTAAAGTAGGTTACATACATAGGGCGATGCAATCTCTTGTTGATTTACATGATACAAACCAGGAGGCAAAGCGTGCCTGGCAGGGGCGTCACGACTGGGGGGGGGGAACAGTTGATTTTTTTCATGAAAACAGTCGTTTTTTCTGAAAATTTGTCGATTTTTCGTCAAAACAGCTGTTTTTTCTGAAAATCAGCCGATTTTTTCCCAAAACTGGGTTTTTTGTTGTTGAAACAGTCGTTTTTTCTGCAAAAACAGTCGGTAAAATTCACCAGCCAGTCGGTAAATGCCTCGTCCCCCCCCCAAATATTTTGGCTAGTAACGCCTCTGGTGCCTGGGTATTATTATATTCGTTTTCGTTAAACCATCAAGCAATCGAAACGCCTTTTTGGGACGGATGGTCACCTAAGCAGCCCTGATAATAAGACATTTGGTACCAGCAGCCACCTGTAGAAACACAAAACAGTCAGGTATCCTTAAAGCACACCTCGTATTATTTACTGTTTATGTTCACAGATTAATAACTATTTGAATACTGTAGAACTAGGCTCTTTTTTTTTAAACAAATTATCCCACTGACTTCTAGCAGAAACTCGGCGAAATTCACATAACCAGTTTTAAGCATCTATAGCTTGATATGCGAACACTCGTCGGGAGCATAATGGTCACATAAAACAGTGAATCGTGGCAAATGGAAAGATTCCTGAGGTGTCGTTCGCGGGTTTAAATTGTAACATGAAATATTGGTCTTAGAGTAAGAATTAATGAATACAATTAAGGAAGTGTGTTGCATTGGCAGTATATATAGGTACGGTGTGTCCTTTAACAAATTATCCCCGGCTTTGACAGTTTTAAGTCTTTTCCCGGGCCCACTGACTTCTAGCAGAAACCCGGCGAAATTCACATAACCAGTTTTAAGCATCAATAGCTTGATATGCGAACACTCGTCGGGAGCATAATGCTCACAAAAAATAGTGAATCGTGGCAAATGGAAAGATTCCTGAGGTGTCGTTCGCGGGTTTAAATTGTAACATGAAACTTGGTCTTAAGGTAAGAAATAATGAATACAATTAAGGAAGTAGGTTGCATTGGCAGTATATATAGGTACGGCGTGTCCTTTGAGGGACTCAAATGAAAAGTTGGATTTTATATCGCGCGAAAATGGCACAATCCTAAGTGAAATAATCTTGCGGGGGCAGCATCCCACTTCTACCATACTTCAGTAATACAGCATGGGTGATCGGACTGCCAAACCCTAATAGCACAGTCAAGGCAGCTTCTTGGTATCTTACGCTCTACTTCACCAAGAGTGATTGTTTCTTGTGGTAATTTTGTGCAAAAAGCACTCGAGTTGAGAAGTGCTGTTTCTTAGTTTGTTATTTTGTTTAGTTTCCTATGAGTTGTCTGTCTATCCTGTATATGGCCTTTGCGTTTTTAATACAGATATATATATATATATATATATATATATAAGGAGCCAAATCTAGGCAGTGTGCGAAGAAGGAACATTTTTGTTTGTTATATATATATGTAACATACATATGTAACAAACAAAAATGTTCCTTCTATATATATATATATGTAACAAACAAAAATGTTCCTTCTTCGCACACTGCCTAGATTTGGCTCCTTGCAGAGCTGTTGCGAGTCCAGCATATCCAAGTCCGAGACAAGTCCGGGACCGAAGTCACGCTCACGAGTCAAGACGAGTCGCGAGTCCTGGACAAAAATCGTTCGAGACGAGACCGAGTCCGTGAAAAAGCGTCTCGAGACCGAGTCACGCCTCGAGTCCTGACAATAAATTTTGTCTTTAAATAATGAACTATATTCTTCAAATACAGAGACTTAGTATGAGAATGAGCCAGGCGAAATAAATCAACCGAAGGATGTCTTGTGGACGAAAATGTTTGAGGTAGAATAGCACAAACATCGTGTCAGTAGCCTCGGTCTCATTATCTTTGGAATAGCAAACCATTATCTGGATCAGTTTCTGAGCCAAAGAATCAGTGTGCTGTTTGAAAGAGATTATTTTCGTCAAGGATAAGGCTAACATATTTGAAAATAGAGGATCTTAAGAGTTCGTTATCAGAGACACGAGGTTTAACATAAGCCGAAAGTGACCATACCAGGAGAAAAGCATGCATCAAACTTTTTCCGCATTTAAAGCTAGATAATTTGATTTTTTTTAAAACACAGTGAATCAATCATAAGAGCTTAAGTAAGGAAAAGAAAGAATGTATGGGAAGAGTGACTGGCACGGGCTTTTAAAAGTTCGTCCCGTTGTTCGGTTTGTGAAAAATCCAAACGACCGTTTGCGAGAGTTACACACTGGTCTGACGTATTTTTGATGCGGAAACACTGATCTATTCAACAAGTATTTAAGATTTCCATTAACTGTGCATCCTAAATGAAACCAAACAGTCACAAGAAATGAAACTTTAATTGGGCTTGCCCTCCGACCAGTTTTGGGGGAGTAGACTGAAGGTAATCCGTAAAATTATTGATGTGTCAGTTACAAACGGGTGATCCGATTCCAATGATATTGTTGGGGTAGTGAACTGAAAACTTAGATATATACAAGTTTATAGGAAGGGGGTTTCCAGAAATTTTGTAAGCGCACAAGAAACCTGGAAAGTACCGAGTTTATGCGGCCTGAGTATATTATTTGGCGTCCGGACCGGGTCCGGTAACGGTGAGAGGGATGAGGGGGGTACCGGAAATTGGCAGGTATGCTCCGATTAGAGACAAACGGCCACAGTGGAGGGAGCTGGAGGGATAATCCCGGAAATTTTGTGGCTCGCATAGGGGTCAAATGAGGGGACCGATATTTGAAACTTCTATAAATCTAGTTATTACTTGTTTGGGGGGCACAGGAATTCCCCGAAATATGTTCAAATTTGAATGAAAATTTATGCATGACAAGGGGTGAAACCATCAACGACTTCTGTACGTGTCCGAACAGGAAATGACCACCGTGGGTGGAGTTTGAGATGGCTTCCAGAAATTTGGCGGCATGCCTAGGGGTCAAACGAGTGGAGTAGCCTACGATTGGTATGAAGTCTAGAAGGTGTAATATTGTATGTTCAGGATGGACGGATATGACCTCAACGGGGTGGGGGAGGAGTACCGGAAATTTCCCGGAAATACTCGGATCAGACGCTCTCGATAACATGTTTAGGCCTATGTGCTCAAACCGGGTTCTGCACTGCATTTGAGTTGAGGGAGTTTTATTAGTTAGTCCTCCAAGGTATTACTTGATTTAATCCTGCTGGAAAAGGTGCGGCAAAACCATACATTGGCCAATCTCTTTAATTGGTCGCTGGAGACTTAGTTTTATTTTAAACTACCGGGCCGAGACGGTCACTTGGACTCGTGACTCGGACGGTTTCGAGACGAGACGAGTCCGAGTTATGCTCCGTGAACGACAGGTTCGAGACGCTGGCCACCACGCATCTTTTCCTTCAGAGACCGAATAGCGGTTCAGCTGATGGCGGTGAGATCAGCAATGTTGTTGCAGAGATATGCCCTCGAGATTGACGTACCGGTATAAAAAGAAAACACAGCACTTCATCTTCATAGTCTTTCTCTTTATAATAAGCGGTGACCTTTCGGTTGCGAAAGAGTAACCCGTCTCCGGTTTGTCTCGTTCGACTTACCGATAGGAGCTAGGTGCTAGTCGAGATAAGGTCCGATGGATGAGATCACGGCGGTATCGCTGGATCCTGGTCCAAAGAGAATACACAGCATACACTCCTCAGACCATATCAGTTATGATTAATCGGAGCTCTTCTTAATGTCCTCGGAAGAGAGGCTGAGGTTCTGTCCGAAGAAACACTTCCTTTTCCTCGCAAATTTCACCAGGCGGTAAGCGAGCTAATAATCGAATCTAAAGTTAAGTTGGCTCAGAAACAGGGGCGTAATTTCGTCAAAATCCTGGGGGGGGGGGGGGGGGGTCAAAGTTGGAGCCGATTTTACCTAGTCAAGTGACAATGAGCAGTTTTATTTCAAGAAGGAAAACGTAATAAAAACAAAGAAACAAAGAGATATTTTACTAATCAACCAAGGCGAAACGAGGCTTCTTCAAATTCTCGAAACTGTCCACTGCGCGATTGACGTCAAGCTTCTTCGCTTTTACAGGATGGGTATCAGTGACCAAAAGGTCACTGAGTCGGTCGTCTGACATAGACGTGTTTAACCCTGCATAGCGCATGCAGATCGCTATAAAATTTTCAAGGCTTCCGTGTTCCAATCTTACCATAAAGACAAAGGTATACTAAAGAAAACCGATCTGTTTCTGTGGATGCTTGAATTCTGTAGGCCTATCTTAGTTTCGACGACAGTTTCGAAGACGCTAAATTTCAACTGGGGGGGGGGGGCAAACATCAAGCTGGGGGGGGGGGCAAACTGGGGTCGGGGGGGGGGGCAATCGCCCCCCGTGCCCTATTGCAAATTACGCCCCTGCTTAGAAAGCGGATTCGCGCGGACAAATCTGGTGCTTTGCAGCGGACACAGTTCGCGCCGTTTAGACTTCATATTTGGTGATTTCACTAAATGTACTTCGAGTAACTGATGTCAATTACAAGCAACAAAGAGAATTAACAGAAAACCAACTGCGGATAATTTAGATCATTCTAGGCTGTTATATCCTGGTTTTCTGAAAACAAGAAATTACATGGCTTATATGTATGTCTTCTTTCAAAGACCCGTTGTGTCTACAATTCCAATGAAGCCTACTTCCATAGCTGCATTGGTTAATTTTTAAAGTACAATGGGCACCATTTATGCTTTATTTTTAATAAATGGTTCAGAAATAAAGATGTACTCAGAAATAACCCGTTTTCTTCTTATCGCTGGTCATTACCTCTTCGGCGCCTCGACTGAGACGACTTCTGAGATTGTACTGGCAAGGCGCGAAAAATTAAAAAACTTGCTATCCGATAAAACTTATGCTATATATTACACCAAAGGAAAGTTTTGATTTCTGGATGTGAAGTTACTGAAGTGCCAAAAATATACCAATATTACAGACTTACAGCTGAGTCCATAATTTAGAAGGAATTCTCAGTGAATATGATTCGACCAGCATAGTTATTTGTCAATAATACAGATAACTTGGAGTGTATGATAACGAATAGACAAGACAAAAGAAACTCCGCTTATCTTCGTCAATGCAAGTAAATTGGAGGATGGCAGGCAGCAAAGCTATTCACTGGCGAAAATAAAATTGCACTTGCCACGATTCCTTATTTTCCATACGCATTACACTCCCGATGAGTTCGCGTACCATGCTATTGATGTGTAAAATCGTTTATCTGAATTTTTGCTAGAAGTCTATGGACCTGGGGAAAGGCTTAAAACAGCCAAAGCTGTGGATAATTTGTTAAAAGCAGAGCCTAGTTTTACTGTATTTAAATAGTTATGAATATTGGAACATAACCAGTAAAAGTCGTACGAGATGTCTTTAAGGAGTCTAAGCCGTTCTGCTTTTTAATAACTAAAATTATGCACCTTTCGATAGCCCATAAAAAGAGGAATCGGAGTATATATAGTTTGTTGGCGGCGCCCTGCCGCCCGTTTTAGCTTCTCGTCTCATATGTGATGATGAAACTCGTGATAACTACAGGCATTGAAGACTGAAGACTAGAAGCCTAGTTGTATCTCCGAGCTCAGGAGCGGTTTGAAGTGCTTGGGCGTGGGAGGTGAGTATCTCAAAATCTATGAATGCCAGATGTCCGGAAGGCCCAAGAGTCATACTAGTTAGAAACAACAGCCAAGAAACACAGCAGTATATCCGCAAAACTGTATATCAGACAGAATGAAAATGAGCGCCGCCGGCGAAATTGTTGAAGTAGGCCATGACTATTTTCGGGCAAAACGCTACTTCCCCGCAACAAAATTTATATAGCCTTCAATGCGTCCCAAGCCCCGAAATTCCAAGCCTAAAATCCGAATGAAATGACGCGACTTTCCAGTAAATAGAGCCTATGATGTGGAATCCTGCATGATCAGAACGCCTTTTCGGATCACAAGTGAAGGTAATGGCCACTTAGCAGGATCTGCCCGTCTGTCTTTGTTCAGACGAATCCAGAAAAATGTGAGACATTTAGCTGCAAGTTGAATAATGTGCTTCAGTTCGAGTTGCCAAAAAAATTGAAATGGAGTTGACGTGTTCTGAATTTAGAGTTAAAACACAAAATAAAAATCAAATGACGTAATGCAATAACAGACCCGTCATTAAATCTTTTCTCATTGTTCACGAAGCCGGTTTGTTTTTAAACGTCGGACTGGAGAAAAATCCTTATCATTAAGTGCTTTTCTACTAAAATACAAAGGATCTTTGCATGAAACTAACAAATTATTGGAAACGTACGCCACAAGCAAAATCCGCCTGATTTTTACTTGAATCGAGCGATATTAGTCCACAACAGATCGTGACTCCGGTTAAAACTGTGTGCTGCAGGGTGAAATTCATGACTTGACAACTCTGTTGTTGGTCATGGAGCTTAGATCTAACAATCATACTTCTCAAAAACCTCCTCGTATCTGAGCGAGTAGAAATAGCCTGCCTCTCGAAACATGCGACTGAAAATGCAATTCCTTAAGTTTCAAACGCTCGAGAACACAGAATAGCCGACGTCTTCGTAACTAGCCTTACTGACTTTCCTGGGCGTGTTGCTGGCCCACCATCTAGCTTTTCTTTTCTGAGCTGAATTTTCGTGGTAGGGCTAAAACATTGGGCATGTCATTCATGTAGTTAACGGTAGCTCCCTGCTTGTTGAATTTGGACGCTAGAATTGTCCTTACAACGTTCTGTGAAGGGTATCTTACTCCATTTCCGGAAAAAAGGAAAACCCAATGGTCCCCAATACTCTTGATGACGAACTCTTGGTTTCGGTGAAGAATCGCCTTGTGCCCAGCGAAGAGCAACAAGCGTCACGATAACAAACGTTAATTGGTTTTCACAGGATTTGAATAAATTTAGAGGGTTCGTTTGGGTGACGTTTTTATGGCACTTGCTTTCTGACTAAGTGCCATATACATATCACTTTTAAGCCAGTCTTTCCGTCGGTCAGTCCTGTGATCGCGAGTTAGGGTACTTCCAGATGTGCTAGGACGATGAAACTTGGCACGCATATAGGGACCCGACCAAACTAACTTTAGCCCATGAACCGATTCGACCATCGTGGGGGGAGTGGCGAGAGGGGGAATCCGGAATTTTGAGGTACGTATAACTTTTGAATGGGGAATCAGATCTTACTGAGGAACAGGATTTGAATCAATTTAGGGGGTTCGTTTGGGTGACGTTTTTATGTCACTTGTTTTCTGGCCAAGTGCCATATACCGATCACTTTTCCATCTTTCGGTCGGTCGGCCGGTGATTGCGAGTTAGGGTACATCCAGATGTGCTAGGACGATGAAACGGACATACATATTATGGACCCAAACCAAACCAACTTTGGCCCCTGGCCCGATTCGACCATTGTGCGGGAGTGGAGGGAGGGGGAATCCGGAATTTGAGGTATGTATAACTTTTGAACGGGGAGTAGGATCTTGATGAAACTTGATATTTGGAAAGACTTCGTGTCTCAGATATCACACTTCAAGTACGGACTGGATTGGATGACTTGGGGGGAGTTCGGAGGGGAAAATCGAAAATCGTGTGACACGCTCAGAGTGACGGGATCGGGATGAAACTTGGTGGAAAGATTAAGCACAAGCCCTAGGTACATAGTTCAAAGGACCGGACAGTATTCGTGCACTACGGGGTAGTTTGAAGGGCGGGGCTAGGACGATGAAACTTGGTCGGCGTATCATCGGCTTCATTTATTCACTTAAGAAAAATCATTTCCCCGATCCGACCGTCATGGGGGGAGTGGAGGGAGGAGAAATCCAGAATCTTTATATGTCCAACTTTCGAACGGGGGACCTTATGAGACTTGATTTTTGGAAAGAACTCGTGTCTCAGAAGTCTCATTTCAAGTCCAGACCGGATCCGGTAACTTTGTGGGAGTTGGAGGGAGGAACCAGAAATCTTTTGAAACGGCCGGAGTGAGGGACCGTGATGAAACTCGGTGGGAAGAACAAGAATGAGCCCTAGACGCATCTTCCAAAGAGCCGGACCGGATCCGGGCACTGTGGGGGGTAGCTGAAGGGGGTACGGAATTCCGGTGATGGCGAGTGTTAAGGTATTTCAAGATGTCTAGGACGATGAAACTTTGCTGGCACATTAAGACCCGACAAGATTAATAGTCATCCCAGATCCGACCATCCTAGAGGGGGGGGGGGGGTAACTTGAAGTATGCTTTCGAACTTTCAAAACGGTGATCAGATGTTAATGAAACTTGAGAGTACATGCCTCTAATGTTTTTCATTTGGGCCTCAAGGGGTTTGCTTACAGATGAATTTCTAGTCCCCTTAAAGAGCGCATCTTAACCGCAAAGTGAAAAAAAAAAGGTTTGGGCCAACATATACATTTTCTGATCTACAAGGGCCCATGGTCATCTCTGCCTCAAGGGTTTTGGAAACAAATGAATTCCTTGAAATATTCATCTTAACCGCAAAGTAAAAAAAAATACTTTTGCGCAAACGATAGGTACATTTTAACGATTCACAAGGGCCCATAATCATTTCTGCCTCAAGGGTTTTGCTTACAAACGAATTTCTAGCCCCCTTAAAGTGAGCATCATTACTAAACGATAAATTCCATGATCCCCAAAGGCGTATGAACATTCGTGCTTTAAGGTTTTGTTTACAAAAGATTTCAATAAACCGCGAGCTGACAAATTCCCAGTCATTCTCTGACCCAACTTTATAAGTGCCATATGAGCTTCTAGCTCTTGTTTATGATAGTGATGATTATTGGAGCATCCGCCGTGCGTGGGGCCTCGCGAGAATGGATCCCTGGGACACAAAACGCGGGGACTCCACTGCGCGAGTCCTCGGGGAACGACGAGAGAACACCTATAGTGAATACCTTTCGAGTTCGATGGGAACTCACTAAACGCGGCGCTTGCGAGGAGAAGCGCATAGACTTGCACACGGATGTTGTGTACGTTATACCAGGGACCCATAAATTTCCTGTAATGACTCGCCGTTCAGGGGGCTTGTCAATAAGAGATTTCTGATGCGCTCTTGACCGAGCGTCAGATAGTTCGAGAAATACCCGCGGAGATAAAATACCCAACTATCCAGATAGACAAAATTTTTCGCAACTGTTGTGCTGAACTAGGAATATTTCTCTGTAATGGAAGAGTATCCTGGATCTTTTGTCCTTGCTTAGGTACCTGGTGGCATGCTGAGTAGTCCCAACAGATTTTGTCTCTCTGAACAAGAACGCCGATTCGACCCAAGCGGAATTTTTGGAAACTAGGTGAGGCTCGGGCAACATAGCAACATAGAAGCATAGGAAATGACAAGCCCCCTGAATGGCGAGTCATTACAGGAAATTTATGGGTCCCTGGTTATACAGCGTGTTCCACCCTCGTACCAATGGTAACTATTAGTTACTAAATCCGTTCCAACCTCACGAAAAGTTACTACGGTGACCGTTCCAGCCTTCTCAAAATAGTAACTAATAGTAACTATTTGCTTACCACGAGCGTGGTAACCGTAATAACCACGAATCTCTGTCACGTGATTGGTCGGATTCACCCGTGGCCTGATATTCCGCTGGAAAATAGAAAAATCGTTCCAGCCTTGACGACAAAAAGGCAGAATTTGTGACGTCATGCGTGGTAACTACGGTAAGTAGGATGGAACACGCTCATAGTGCTTATGCGTCTCTTCTCATGTTCAGAGCGCCGCCTAATTAAGGGGAAACATTGTCGGCATTGAAGGCGAACTAAGAGTTGTGGAACTTCCACTTCTGTATTGTAATCGGTTTATACGTAATTTGGGCTTCACGACTGCCCTTCTTAAAAGAGAGACGAAGAAAGTGTCATTCATTCTTAGCTTCACCTATGTAATATACCAGTAGTTAAAACGGCTTATATAATGAGAGACATTATCATTTATTTATAAACTTTGCTTCCTTGCGACCAAATACTGCGCAAAACAAAAAGACGAGAGAAACTGTACAATATCACTGCCACAAAATGGCGTCTGTTCGGTACGACCAAGAGTTACCCTAGGAAAATTCCAGACACACAGTGAGACTGTACTCAGATTGCGGCGAGTCTATATTCTGGTAAAAAAGATTTTTTTCGCCAATACTTTTAAATCTACGAACTTCCACCGGTCGGCTTACGTAGCTGACTACCGCCCGGCAGGCTGAATACCTCCTTCAAAAACAGAACAGAAATAAGGAATATCCTTGCCGGAAACAACAGCTTTGTGTGCGTCTCAGCGACATGGTTGGCCACTGCAACTCAAGTCGTGACAAGAACATTTCTTCGGTACTGCAAACACATCTTCAAGAGCTAAAACCAATCAACGAATGACTCTGGTCGGCGGCCGCCGAATCCACGACGCCCTCAATTCAGATCCCGATCCTCTAAGTACTTGTATTCGAACGTGAATCCCTCTTTCTTCCGCTGGCCCCATTTCTCGTAGTCGAAGTAGATGTACGTGCCCTGAAATGGGAACATTAGTAGGTACTTCACTTTATAGTTTTCTTTAAAGCACCCCTCGCACTGTTTACTGTTTATGCTCTAGTTTTCTAAAGCGGTTAAATATTTTAAAACTAGTCTCTGCTTTCAAAAAATTATCAACAGCTTTGGCTGTTTCTGGGATCCCAAAACGTAAGTGGAGGTATACCTATGACTTCGTAAAAGTTGTCCGTCTGTGAGCACGATAACTCTCGAAGAGAATGAGATATTTTGATGAAACTTGGTTTGAGGGTTCTTTGAGATCAAGAACAGGTCGAGTTCGTAGCTGGGCTTCTGTAGCCCTACATTTAGGGGTGGGTGTTCAAATTAAGGGGGAAATGAAATATTTTTTGACAGCAAATGAGATAGTCGATTTAGGGGTAATAAGACATGCTGAACACGAATTTGAAAATCATTTTCTCGCTGGACAAGTAGTTCGCCCGGAATCCGGCCAAAGCCGGAAATTTTGTGAAAAGTAAGTTTTATTTGAAGTCGATCAGATGTTCGATTTGGAATTAAGAAGACGTGCTGAACATTTGTATGAAAATCATTTTCTCGTCGGACAAGTAGTTTGGCCGGAATCCGGCAAAAACCGGAAAATTTGTCAGGAGTAAAAGTTATATCTGAAGTTGATTAGACGTTCAACTTAGGGGTAAAAAGACATGCTGAATCCGTATATGACAATCATTTTCTACCCGGAGATGTAGTTCGCCCGGAATCCGGGCTGAAGTTGATTAGATGTCCAAGAGATATGCTGAATTCATTTTTGAGCTTTAGATTTTTGCCAGACAAAAGTTCGCCCGGATTCAGGCGGAAACAGGAGCTTTGGCAGAAGTGAGGCAGGAAGTTTCGATCAATTTCGTCAAAGAAGATATGAAGTGTAGGGGTAAATACACACATACTGGATCCATATCTGAACTTGGTTTTCTCAGATGATTAATCATTGGCCTTATTCTGTTTCTAAATTTGAATAGTAAAAATGTTCAAGGATTCCGGCGACGACCACATGTCTGCAAGACAAAATTGTCTGGATCAAATATTTAATATTTGGGATCCCATCGAAACCTTTGGTCTTGTTATGAGACAAGGCCCCTTGACTTCTATCGGAGACAGGGAAAAATTTACACAACAAGTTTTCTTAAATAATCCCTGAGCCAAAGCTGACATATCGCTGCCAAAGCATCGTAGATGACGTATCCTTTTTTTGCACTGTTTGAACAAACTTACGACGGAGCTCCTCGTAATCAAGCGTCGGGAGCATGATACGCATCGGAAATAGCTAAACAAGGCAAGTGTGGAAATCAGTAGTTGCGTTTGTGTACCTTGGTATCTGATATCACGGTCAAAAAGCGATTTTGCAGTTACTGTGGTATCTGGTAAGGTACCGTGGTAACTGATCGTAGTATCTGAAAAATTCATCTCACTTTCGTCAACTCTGACACACGAGTCTAATTTTCGTCAAGTTGGTGGCAAACAAGTTATGTCACTCTAGATGTCAGTGGATATCAGTATGTCTTTCTGGATGATTTCTAAAAACGCGAATCCGGCAATTGTCGTTTTTGTAGAGCAACCGTATATCAGATACCACGGTAACTGCAAAAACGACTAACTGCAGATCCAGTTACCGTGGTAACCTTCTGCAAATACGCGACTAGTGGAGTTGTCGTTACGGGGGTTGATCTCTTGTCAGTGAGCGCACCGTATGAAATTCAGTTCTTCGGGTTTAAGAACTGATGGCGCGATTATAAAGTAGGTTGAATTGACATCATAGGTACGACGAGCCCTTTGCGGACAACAAACCATGTTTGGTGTTGTTAACTGGATTCGGCAGCTTAAACTTTAAACCGCCTAATGTCACCATTTCTTTGTAAGTGCCAGTGACGACACGGACGGACAGAAAAATCAGCGAATCAGCAGAAATTTCAGCGAACTGCTATGTTTCACTATGCCAAACACAAAGGTTCTTCCTGGGCCGAAAAAAAGGCCGAAACACAAAATGACAAATATAATTTTCAGCTCGCTTTTCCATGTATCTTTACCCTTACCAGTAGGGACTACTACGGACAGTAGTAATCGAGAACTGGGCTCCTTGCGTGCACCAATGGAAATTAGAAGGGGGTTGCAGCTGGATTTTCGCGAAGTGGGGAGGGGCATATTTCAGGTTTGGCTTGTAGCACCCAGTAAGAGCTCAGACGGTGCTCGCAATACTGCGCAGTGAATTTCAACTGGCTAATTCTTCTCATAGAGGATATGTTCTTGACATTTGTTCAGTGAAAAATCTTGAACGAAATCTAAATCATTTCGCAAATAATGGAATTCGGCATGATTTATATTATTAAATTTGCACAGTAAAAACGTACCTTTACGCGCAAATAAAATCTCACTCTTCGACAGACCGTATTCGACGTCAAAAATATCGTTTCCATACCTGTTCATATTCTTCGGTGATCGTCTTAGGTTCTTCATGACGCTGAAACCACATCATGTATTTCGTATGGAATCGCCAGGACTGCTTTTTAAGGGCTCTTGCTGCTAAGTACTGCGCTTTCGTGCCTTCCATGTAATAGAAGATGAAAAAGAGCGTCTCCGTCGGCAGCCGTTGGAAGAACTCGACCGTGTCGGAAGTCGGCAGCATCGTCTGGAAGAACCAGTTTGTTTAGGTACCCACTACTATTTTTATTACCCCTCCTCTTACGATGCACTGTTCTTTGCCATTGGCAAAGATACACTTGGTGGCAAGAAAAACTTCTTTATTTTCTCTTATGCGTCTTATACACGACTAACTAAACAACTACGGCACTCAGATCCCATTCATTTATGTCAACACCCCGAGGCAATTCGCGGAGGGGGTGCTGAGCCAAACACAATGCAGTGTAGTTAAATATACTACTTACGAGATTCAACTTTTTTTTACTACTTACGGTATTTTTTTTTTACGAGATAGCCGGACGCTTTACAAAACTTAAGGAGGAATAAAACAAAAACGCGAGTACAGGGATAAATGACTCGACAAAGTGTGCACGGGTACTGTCAGAAACTCTGCAGGATTATCTAGAAAAACAACTAAGTAATAAGTTAGTAAGTAATTTATCTGTAACCCGTCATTTCGAAAAAGCGGAGTAAATGAAAGAAAATAAATTAACACATAAAGACACAGAAAAAGACACTCATTTTTAATCTTCGGCCAGGAAGCAGTGGAGAAGGTCGTGCGCTGGTTGGGCTCTGTTGTCAACTATGCAATAACGTCCGCGATTTGACCACATTTCCCTCATAGAACGCTGTCGGCATTTTAACACTCACCAAACTACACTGTTCCTTGGAACATCTGATGCCGCTGATTTACTGGGAATCACTATTTTCTTTCGTCGCATTGCTTGTTAATTCCTTGTTTTTACTCCCCAGTCACTGATGTCTCCTCTACATAGAGCTTATTGGTCTGCCACCCGACCAGGTCTAGGTCCCGGACGAGTCCGCAGTGCTGAGGTATAACCGGAAAGCGGTGAGTCCTGACGGTTTACACCACTCGGAGCAGCCATCAGTCCATCCAAACGTCCAGTGACCACCAGAAACCACCAGCGGGTACGCCGGTGACAAAGAACGCACCTACTAGTGTCTGGACTACGGAAAAAGCACGCCTAATACCAACACGATGCTGCGGCATGCTGGCGCATCACCCCGTAAGGCACGTAAAGTTGTGGCTAACATACATCCTTTCTATGCGTGCAGAACTCCGCGGTCGGACTGTTCATTGCCTTCAGATAACTGACAATGTCAAAAATTCACCAATACTCTGCCCCTAACGAAGAAAGAAATATCTTTGCTTCACGATAGGCTTTATTAGAAAACTTTCACTGTCGAACCTTTAACAATTCGCCCCAAAAAGAGTAACTAAATTTCGAGTTTGTGTAATTTGGGGCCCAAAGTTGTATGTGCCCCTCCGCCAAAGCTATACTGAATCACGCTGTGTGTGAATGATCTACGCTGTTATATAACCAACTTCGAGATGCAGACGATTAAGAATATTTACCCAGGAATCTCTCCCTTGGCGTAAGTGGTCACTTCACCATCTTACATTACATAATAAACTTCCGGATGCAGAAGACCAAAATCCTGATCGTGGGGGGTGGCGGGAGGGGGAATCCGGAAATCTTGAGGTATGTCCAACTTTTGAACGGGTGATCGGATCTTAATGAAACTTGACATTCGGAAAGAACTCAAGCCTCAGATATCCCATTTCAAGTCCGAACCTGATCCGATAAATGTTGGGGGGTGGGGGTCGAGGGGAGAACCGGAAATCTTGTGACGCTCCCCCTTCCCCAAAGCTTTACTGAATCACGCTTTGCGTGAATAATCTACGCTGTTATATAACCAACTTCGAGATGCAGACGATTAACAATATTTGCCCAGGAATCTCTCCCTTGGCGTACGCGGTCACTTCACCATCCTACATTACATAACAAACTTCCGAATGCAGCAGACCAAAATCCTGATCGTTGGGGGAGTGGAGGCAGGGGGAATCCGAAATCTTGAGGTATGTCACACTTTGAACGGGTGATGGGATCTTAACGAAACTTGATATTCGGAAAGAACTCGTGTCTCAGATGTCCCATTTCAAGTCCAAACCTGATCCGATAAATGTTGGGGTGGGGGGGGGGGAGGGGAGAACAGTAAATGTTGTGGCGCTTCCCCTCCCCCAAAGCTTTACTAAATCACGCTGTGAGTGAATAATCTACGCTGTTATATAACCAACTTCGAGATGCAGACGATTAAGAATATTTGCCCAGGAATCTCTCCCTTGGCGTACGCGGTCACTTCACCATCCTGCATTACATAACAAACTTCCGGATACAGCAGACCAAAATCCTGATCGTTGGGGGAGTGGAGGCAGGGGGAATCCGAAATCTTGAGGTATGTCACACTTTTGAAATGGTGATGGGATCTTAACGAAACTTGATATTCGGAAAGAACTCATGTCTCAGATGTCCCATTTCAAGTCCAGACCTGATCCGATAAATGTTGGGGTGGGGGGTGGAGGGGATAACCGTAAATGTTGTGGCGCTTCCCCTCCCCCAACGCTTTACTACATCACGCTCTGCGTGAATAATCTACGCTGTTATATAACCAACTTCGAGATGCAGACGATTAAGACTATTTACCCAGGAATCTCTCCCTTGGCGTACGTGGTCACTTCACCATCTTACGTTACATAATAAACTTCCCGATGCAGCAGACCAAAATCTGACATCCACTCAGAGTCCCTCTTTCCTCTCTTTACCGATTCTGTAGCTGTAAGGGAATTATTGACACATTTTATCAGTAATTTTTATTTGTCTTTATCACAAAAGCAGAACGAGTTAAGTGACGAAGGTAAACATTGGTTTAAATCCGCACATTTTATCCACCCATCTGCAGACACTTCAGTACCATAAAGAACACAGTAGGGAGCCTATACCCGGAAACAGTATTTGAAGAATCTTGTTGTCGATAACCTATTTAAAGGACAATAGTTGTATATTAAAGCAAAAGGGTTTTTGGGATCCCAAAACGTAAGTGGAGGGATACCTATGACATCGTAAAGGTTGTCCGTCGTCTGTCCGTCTGTCCGCACGATAACACTCGAAGGGAATGAGATATTTTGATGAAACTTGGTGGGATGATCCTTTGGGTCAAAGTACAGGTCAAGTTCGAAGATGGGCTCTGTAGCCCTATATTTGAGGGTGGGGGAGGGGTTTCAAATTAAGGACAAACAAAATATTTTTAAACAGCTAATTTGATAATCGATTATGGGGTAAGAAGACAAGTTGAGTACGATGGTGAAAACCATTTTCTTGTCGGACAAGTATTTCGTCCGGAATCCGGCAAAGACCGGAAAGTTGGGTAAAAGTAGAAGTTTCATTTGAAGTTGATTAAATGTTCGATTTAAGGGTAAGAATACATGCTGAACACGATAGTGAAAACCATTTTCTTGCCAGACAAGTAGTTCGTCCGGATCCGGCAAAAACTGGAAAGTTGGTTAAAAGTAAAAGTTTCATCTGAAGTTAATTAAATGTTCGGTTTAAGGGTATAAAGACATGCTGACACGATGGTGAAAACCATTTTCTCACCGGACAACTAGTTCGCCAGGAATCCGGCCAAAACCGGAAAGTTTGTTAAAAGTGAAAGTTTTATCTGAAGTTGAATAGATGACAGATTTAGGGGGGCAAGAAGAGACGACGAGTCTGTATATGACAATCATTTTTTAACGGGACATAATTAGTCCGGAATCCGGTTTTAACCGGATTTTTTTTTTTTAATTCAAAGTTTTATTTAAAGTTGATTAGATGTTCTTTATAGGGATAAAGAGATCCGCTGGATTCGTTTCTGATTTTTTTTTTGTTTGTTTGCTGGACTAGTAGTTCCCTTGGAATTCGGGCGAAACCGGAAATTTGGCAGAAGTAAAGCAGGAATTTCCGGTCAGTATCGTCAATAGATATGGTTTATAGAGGTGTATCTGAACTTGGTTTTCTCTGATGATTAGCCTGGCGAAGACTGGATCTGGCGAAGACGGGACCCAATTGTCTGGATCAAATATTAGATTTTTGGGATCCCATCGAAACCTTTGGTCTTGTTACTATAGCCTGGTTTAACGGTGCGAAGGGATAGATAACGTTTCTATACCAAATTTAGGGTTCTTCCCCTTTCTAATAATTATGTAATAAATGCCCTCTGACAGGTACAGATGATAAGTTATCTGTTCACGCTTCTAACGAACCACAGCGGACATAATGTTTGACAGAGGAACTAAAGGGCCGGATAAAAAAAGACTGGCACACGAGCCAGTCAAATTTTTATCTAGATGACGAGAAATGAAATGCCACGAAATTTTTTGAAAGAATTCAGAAATTTAAAGGACCCGCACTACTTACTCTTCAAATATTTTTAAAATATACTATATTTGTGTATATTGTATTTTAAAATATTTGAATACTTTAACAAGAGCTGAAAGCTCATATGGCACTTGTAAGAACGGTTAGCATGTTTGTCAGATACGGTTTGCAGTTGTCAAGGCTGCATCTCTCTCCCGCTACTCATTTCATCAGAAAATCGGCTTGATCTACTAAACCTGAAATGGTTATTCCACTACTGATAACTGTTTCTCCCACAACGATGATCGGATCGGGGGAGGGACTATTTTTAAGCCAATCTGATAGAGTCCCTAACATGCCCCACAGTGCCCGAATCCGGTCCGGTTATGTCACTGAAGTATCTAGGACTTATGCTTCACACCAAGTTTCATCCCAACCCCTCCACTCTAAGCCTTTCCCAAGATTTCCGGTTCCGCCCCTCCAGCTCCCCCCAAAAGTCACCGGATCCGGTTCGGATTTGAAGTGGGTCGTCTGAGACATGAGCTCTTTCCAAATATCAAGTTTCACATAAGAAACCCCAACCCCTCAAACAACCCGTCCGCAGTAAATTTTCCGAGAAATATGTCATGTGACGAAATTATGAGGGCTTCTTTGCATTCGACTAAGAAACGTTTGAGAGCACCGCGGAAGTGGGTCAAAGTACCGCAGGGGTCAAATTTGACTCATGTTAACAGGATCATGTGCATCCGGAATTCATGATTTAAAAATGAAAATCACGCAAGCTAATGTAGGGAGAACGAGTTCGTGATATCTGTCAGAGACTGACACAGGTCATAGAGGATCAAATAATCTTAATTATTTATGTTTCTTGACTATGTCCAGGTTAATCTGGTCGGGTCCCTGATTTTTCTGCCAAACTTCATTGTTCTAGCCGACTTGGAAGTAAGTAAATTGCATCTATCGGAACTTGTCTCAGGGAACCTACCGGAATCTGCCTCACGGCTACCAGAATTCGGCCCAGGGAATCTACCGGAATTTTTCTGCTTATCGGATTCGGGCCAGATTTGATACTGAAAATCTGAGACACTTGTTCTTCACACTTGTCAAGTTTCATGCATGTCCGATTACCCGTTCCAAAGTTATGTATGTTTCTAGTTTCCGGATTCCCCATCCCTCCACTCCCCCGCGATGGCTGGATAGGGGAACTGATTATTTCCTAGTTAATCTGTTCGGTTCCCTCATATGCCTTCCAAGTTTTATTGTCCTAGCTTATGTGGAAGCGTTTCAGGAGATTTCCGGTGCCCCCCCCCCCTCCGGCCCCCACCCACAGGTATCGAATCTGGTCAGGATTCGAAACTGAATATCCGTAACACTTATTCTGCATGTCCGATTACCCTTTCCAAAGTTATGCATGTTAGTAGTTAATCTGGTCGGTTCTCTGATATACCTGCCAAGTTTCATTGTCCTAGCTTATGTGGAAGCATTTCACGAGATTTGTTTAGTTTTAGTTTAGTTAGCATTTAGCATTCGTTCTGATCACTTGGTTTTACTTTAATCTTTAAACCGTATCTGTTCCCGCACTCGGCCCTCAATACAACCAAGCGTAGCGCTATTGGTAGAGCGCTGGCCCTACACCACAGAGGTCGTTGGATCGATACCGCATTTGGACATCGCTCTTTTGCTCCCCTTTTGCTACCGTTATTCCTAGTTTCCGGAATCCCCGATCCGGGAAAGTCGGATTGGGGAAGTGATTATTTGTAAGTTAATCTGGTCGGGTCCCTGATATGCCTGCGAAGTTTCATCGTCCTAGCTTGTGTGGAAGTGCCCGAACTAGCAAAACCTGGACCGACCGCCCGACCGACGGACGAACAGAAATTGCGATCGCTATATGGCACTTGGCCGGAGGGCAAGTGCCATAAAACTAGGCTGTGCTTTCAACAAATAACCCACGGTTTTGGCTGTTTTAAGCCTTTTCCGAGACCCGTTCACTTTTAGCGAAAACAGGGAAACAATTTACATAACCGGTTTTTCTGATGGAAATATTTCTCGTAGACAACCGTCGACAGCACGATACACATCGAAGGTAGCAAAACACGGCAAGTGAGAAAATCAGCGTGGTTTTGTTAGAGGGATTAGAATATACCGTACGAAATTGGGGTCTCCGGGTTTAGAAATGTATGGAGTGATTATGGAAGTAGGTTGCGTTAGTATTATAGGTAACCCAAGTCCTTTAAGGAATAAGGATGGACTGAGTGATTTTGGAAAGAAGAGTAGAGCAACGCAAAGATTATTACATTTGCTTTCAAAGACACGGACTGAGCACGAGTTCCTCACTCCGGACAGGCAAAAGGACACAAATAAAGCAGAAACCAGTCGGCTTATCACAGATACCTTAGAATAGTACAAAACAACACGTTCGCTGCACTTCTGGAAGTTTCTGTTTTTGACTCACTAGTGTCTGGTGTTCAATCATAAGACTTTTCTTGGTCTCACCATCTCCGGTGAGCTCTCACTAGAACCTGCATCCCGACCAGGTTCCTCACTGGTAAGGATAAAGAGACAATGGTGAGTCCAAACATAAGTTCTAAAGGCGTTTTCTCGCCGTTCCCCGAGGACTCCTCGGGGAATCGAAGGGAACGGCGAGAATACACTCCACGCGGACTCCGCGTACAGAAACAGCGAGAACACGGGGAATGCTTCCAAAATGGATTTTGTTCGAAAAAGAAATATGCAGTTGACGAAATTAGTCTGGATCCACTTTATTTTTGGTTTTGTTTATTCTGATTGTTTTTAATTAATTTTACATTGCACCAACACCAGCAAAAATTGATTCCCCTCCGAACCTGAAAGGGAGTCCTTTTTGATGATGGTATGATGATAATCGGAGCATTCCCCGTCCGTAGGGACTCGCGAGAATACGGGGAGTGAGTCCCCGGGACAGACAAAAACGCGGGGACTCCTCAAGTGGAGTCCTCGGGCATCGGCGAGAACGCGCCTTAAGTGTAGGTAGCAGTCACCGAAAACGCCTCATAGGAAGAGCCAGATGTCACCAACGAGTAACTCCCGCGACACAGAACGCAGCTAATACGTGTCGAAAGCCGATTCGAGACGTTTAACGGAAAGAAGAAAAACAACAGTTGCGTTTTTGCAGATACCATGGTATCTGTTACCACGGTAACGGATCTGCAATTAGTCGTTTTGCAGTAACTGTGGTATCTCTGCAAAAACGACAACTGCGGAAATTGCGCTTTTCGAAATCATCCCAAAAGAAAAACTGATATTCAGTCTACATCACTAAGTACCAAACTTCTTTCCCACCAATTTGACAAAAATTAATGATAGTGAGATGACTTTTTCAGACACCACAACCCGATGAAAAATTATCTCAAATTCGTAGTATGAAGTTGTACAAAAAAGTAGCATGCAGTACCAACTGATGCTACTACATGCTACTGGAGCAAGGCGGGATACTACTGAATACTACTACTTAAGATTAGCCCAGTGTGAGGCACATTAGATTAAAATATTCTGTACTACTACATATTTTTGCGACTTACTGCATATCCATGCAACTTTTTCGTACAACTACCATACAAGTACACAGGCTACAAATTTTTCATCGGGTATCAGTTACCACGGTCGGACGGTGGTATCGGAATGTCAGATACCACGATAACTGGCCAGATACCACGATAATCTGCAAAACGACTTTAGACCGTGGTATCAGATACCATGGTATCTACAAAAACGCAACCAACGACAACGGAGCTCTGTTGCTCCTTTCGTAACTTACCTGGGGGTAGTAGGGTGGTGCACGGCAGGGATTTCGGGGCAAATAGTGTCTTAACCGTTCCGAGTCTGAAGGGTGGGGTAGATGGTAGTAAGCTGCGTCGAGCATTTGGTACTGGTATTGATGTTCTTTCTGAAGGGGTACAGGACCGAGCGGCGAAACACCAAGTAAAGGGGGAATGTGCGCCACGCGAGTGGCGCTAGATTCCGTTGTACTACTTCGGTTGAAGAATGCAGCTGAAAAATACTCATATGTAAGCATGCGGTGCAACAAATAGATCGCTTCTACTGAGTGGCTGAGGTAAATTTAGTGAGAGTGGTATTAACACAGAGTCAGCTACACTTTATTGCAAGAAGGAACCACTCCTTAGACTATGGAGGCTGAAAGGCCGAAAGCCTGTTACATGTTTAGCTAATAGGATCGAGTACCGCTTCCTCTCTCACTGGGGACAGGACCAAACCCGTGTTGGACAAATAAGAATTATTACAACATGGAGAGAGGTGAAGCCAGGTCTCTCAAAATCTTCCCCTCACACACCACACACAATAGCCTGATACCAAGTCTACCCAACAAGTTCTATTCCAATCCATCCACCAGTTGATCCTATTCCAATCCCTCCGCCAATTTGATCCTATGCTTGTAACACATTCTCTCCCTCACCGAAGAGCCTGTTCCAACTCAAAAAGCTTCATCCCAGCTGGATCTCCAGTTCAAGACTGGTGCGTGTCACATGATTCTTGATACACCACCCCATGGAAACATAAGATCCAGGAAAAGACAGTTCCCACGTCACCCAGCTCCGTTCCCATGTTTGCCTGCGGAATTTCTCATCCTAGCTTATCTCTATCCTCAAATTAAACGGACGTAAGACCGACCAACGGACGTACGCACTTTCGATAGCCGTATGGTACTTCCAGTCGGAGCTGCGACGAAAACACAAATAATGGCCTTTTCGGCGGCCCACCTCAAGTCCCCTATTTGCCTAACAAGCTTCGTCCTTCTCCAGAAGACCCGAACTGCTATCGCGAAGAAAGCAGGGCCGACTTTCGACCGGCGGATCTATAATTGAAGCCGGAGTTGCGGCGAAAACGGATCTAATGCCTTTTCGACGATTCTGTTGTTTGTTTAGTATTACAAGCTTTCTAGTTACGTAAGCCCTCGTTTTATATAGTATCACGTCTCACAGTCAACAGGAACAGATCGGTACCGTAAGGCTTCCTGTAACGCTTTTCCTGCTTAATCCGACGGTGACCAATAGAGGTTCCATGCTGTTTTGTTTTCCTTCTATTCTTGCCCCGTTCGGTTTTCCCTTTGAAACTGAGGTATTCTGACTTATTCTCTATACAATATTCAAGGAATATGGGAAACAGCCTCTGCTCCGAACTGTTAACTACACTGTCAGAATTCTCATAACAGATAACACAAGGATGGGCGGATTCAACAAACAACACTCAACATATAACACTTGGGATGTAATCTGTTGTCGTGACAAACATTATGTATGGAATGTTACACATAACAAGCATTGCCAGGAAGAGCCGAAAATATTTGACGATGCAAAACGTATACGTCAGTTACATATTTGACGATGCAAAGCGGGTACGTCAGCTACATTTTATTCGAGGTTCAACTTGAGCCTGAAGAGGACCCTTGCGAACAAAGGCCGAAATATAGTTCTAATAAATGTAGCTGACGTATCCATTTTGCATCGTGAAATATGATTCGCAGCTTGGGCGGAAGGAATATCTACGTCAGGTCACATTTCATTAGATAGATATTCTGTCAGCCCAAGCTGACTGCGAACCATATTTGACGGTGCAAAACGGAAAAGTCAGCTGCATTTTATTAGAGCTATATGTCGGCCCTCCTTGGCAAGGGTCTCTCCAGGCTCAAGCTGGAAAACGACCTTGTGGAAAAATAATCAAAGATTCTTCCTTAAATATCTGATTTTGTGAACTTCTTCTCTGTAAAGTGGTTTAAGTTAAAGCTGGTGCTGTGATTTCATTCTGGACACGGCTGCTGTTTTTGCTGTTCGATTGGGTCGTCGAAAGGGTAGAGATTCTTATGCATTTTGGTTTTGGAGTCAAGGCAAAAACAGCAGGCGTGTCCAGAATGAAATCACAGCACCAGCTTTAACTCAAACCAATTTTCAGAAAAGACGTTAACAAAATCAGATATTTAAGGAAGAATCTTTAATTGTTTTTCCACGAGTACATTTTCCAGTTTGAGCGGAAAATGTTTGACGGTGCAAAACGGGTAAGTCAGCTACATTCTTAAGTATTTCCTTTGTGATTTTTAAGGAAGAATATCAATGTTTCTGCACGAGCTCATTTCCAGCTTGAGCCTGAAGAGGACCCTTGCCAAGAATGGCCGAAACATAGCTCTAATAAATGTAGCTGGCGTATCCGTTTTGCATCGTCAGCTATGATTCGCAGTCAGCTTGGGCTGAAGGAATGTCTAGAGCCGAAAAACTGTTAAAAACTCATCTGCCGACTTTTTATGGCACTTGCAGCCTCTGGCTCAAGTGCCATATACCGATCACAATTCCGTCTGTCGGTCTGTCGGTCGGTCCGAGTTTTTTTGTCCCACATATCCGAGTTAGGGTACTTCCAGATGTGCTAGGACAATGAAACTTGGCAGGCATATCAGGGACCCGACCAAACTAACCTGGAAATAATCAGTTTCCCGATCCGACCATATGGGGGGGAGTGCGGGGCGCTGGAAACTTGCATATTTAGGGCATTTTGTCACTTTTTTCTGAGTTAGGGTACTTCTAGATGAGCTAGGACAATGAAACTTGGCAGGAATATCAGGGACCCGACCAAACGAACCTGGAAATAATCGGTTTCCCGATCCGACCATATGCGGGGGAGTGGGGGCGCTCGAAACTTGAAAATTTAGGGCATTTTGTCACACTTTTTCGAGTTAGGGTACTTCCAGATGAGCTAGGACAATGAAACTTGGCAGGAATATCAGGGACCTGACCAAAGTAACCTGGAAATTATAAGTTTCCCGATCCGACCATATGCGGGGGAGTTGGGGCGCTGGAAACTTGAAAATTTAGGGCATTTTGTCACACTTTTTCGAGTGAGGGTACTTCCAGATGAGCTAGGACAATGAAACTTGGCAGGAATATCACGGACCCGACCACACTAACCTGGAAATAATCAGTTTCCCGATCCGACCATATGGGGGGGAGTGCGGGGCGCTGGAAACTTGAAAATTTAGGGCATTTTGTCACACTTTTTCGAGTTAGGGTACTTCCAGTTGTGCTAGGACCATGAAACTTGGCAGGCATATCAGAGACCCGACCAAACAAAATTAGGAATAATCAGTTTTCTGATCCGACCATTTTGGGGGGGGGGGGGGGTGGAGGGCAGGGGAATCCGGGAAACTGAGAAGTGTGTAACTTTCGAACGGATGATCGGATTGTAATGAAACTTCATAACTGAAGAGAATATATATCTGTAATGTCCTGTTTAAAGTCTTGACCGGATTCGGTAGCCAGGGGGGAGTTGGGGGGGGGGGAGACCGGAAATTTCAAGAAACGGTTAGAATGGAGGGATCGGAGTGAAACTTGCTGGGAAGAACAAGCATCTGCTCTAGATAAGTCCTTTAGACCATTGTACTGGATCCGGACACTTATGGGGGGGGGGGGGGGGGCCGGAATTCCGGTGATGGTGGTTTTTTGGATTTTCACGATGAAACTTGGCAGGCATATCAGGGACCCAATCAAACTGACTTCAAAATAAAAATATTGTTGATCAGATAATGGTGGGGGAGTGGAGGGAGGGGAATCCGCAGGGGAATCCGGGAAATTGAGAAGTGTGTAACTTTCGAACGGATGATCGGATTGTAATGAAACTTCATAACTGAACAGAATATATATCTGTAATGTCCCGTTTAAAGTCTTGACCGGATTCGGTAGCCAGGGGGGAGTTGGGGGGGGGAGACCGGAAATTTCAAGAAACGGTTAGAATGGAGGGATCGGAGTGAAACTTGCTGGGAAGAACAAGCATCTGCTCTAGATAAGTCCTTTAGGACATTGTACTTGATCCGGACACTTATGGGGGGGGGGGGGGTCCCGGAATTCCGGTGATGGTGGTTTTGGGGACTTTCACGATGAAACTTGGCAGGCATATCAGGGACCCAATCAAACTGACTTCAAAATAAAAATTTTGTCGATCAGATAATGGTGGGGGGAGTGGAGGGAGGGGAATCCGAAATTTTCAGTCATGCGTAATTTTAGAATGGTTGATCGGATTCGAGTGAAATTTAAGAATTCAACAGAGGACATTTCTCCGATGATTTTTTTCATATCCGGACCGGATCCGGCAACTATTGGGGGGGGGGGGGGAATACGTGCCCCGTTTAGAATGGAGGGATCGGGATGGAACTTTGTGGGAAGAACAAACAGATGCTCTAGGTAAGTCATTTGCTGAATCGGATTGGCTACGTGCACCGCGGGGGAGCTGGGTGGGGTGGGGTGGGGGGTGGACCGGAAATCTCGAGAAACGGTTAGAATGATGGTATCGGAGTGAAACTTGCTGGGAAGAACAAACATCTGGTCCATATAAATCTTTTACATAACTTGACTTGATCCGGACACTTGAGGGGGGGGGGGAGGAGGGGTATCCCGGAATTCCGTTTTTGGGGGATTTTCACGACGAAACTTGGAAGGCATATCAGGGACCCGGTCAAACTGACTTGGAATAAAAAAAAATCCTCGATATGATAATCTTGGGGGGGGGGGGAGTTGAGGGAGGGGAATCCGGAATATTGAGTCATGCGTAACCTTGGAACGGGTGATCGGATTCGAGTGAAATTTAATAATTAAACAGAGGACATTTTTCTCTTGTGACCTTTTTCATTTCCGGACCGAATCCGGCAATTATCGGGGGGAGGGCGGAAAATACTTGACCCGCTTAGACTGGTGTGATCTGGATCGAACTTCGTGGGAATGACAAACAGATGCTCTGGATTAATCATTTACAGAACAGGATTGGCTCCGGTTATTGTGGGTGGAGTTGGAGGAGGGGGAGGGGGGTCTGGGATTCCGGTGATCGCGCGTTAAGGTACTTCCAGATGTGCTAGGACGATGAAACTTCGCTGGAATATTGGAGACTCAACAACATTTGCTTAGAAATTGCTACTTCCCAAATCCGATTATTCCTTAAAGTACCAATCTTGACCGCAAAGTAAAAAAAAATACTTTTAAGCAATATATGCATTTTCGTGATGCCCATCAGCCCATTAGCAGTTTTGCCTCAAGGGTTTTGCTTACAAATGAAGTTCCAGCTCCCTTATAGCGCGCATCTCAACCGCAAAGTCGAAACTTACTCTTGATCAATCAAATCATCTTGACACATGCAAGTGCCATATGAGCTTACAGCTCTTGTTTTGTTTGTCGTCATGGTATCGGAATTTTTTTGTTTGTCGTCACGGTATCGGAAAATTCAGCAAATGCTTTTTTGGCGGTTTTTGGCTCTTCCTGGCAATTCTTGTTATGCACAACATTTGATGCATAACGTTTGTCGCGACAACAGACTACATCCCAGGTGATGTCTCTTGAAACCGCGCATCCTTGTGTTATCTATTATGAAACTTCTGACAGTGTAGGGAAACTCAAGAGCGAGGTCTTGGCACATTGCCGTTTTACTACTTAGTATTCTGTGGTCGAAACTCGTTATTGACGATGATTCAATTGTACCGTGTTCTTTAAAACTGTGCTAACTACATTTTCACAATTTTTGGGCCCAGTTTTGTGTATGCCTTCTGCATGAATAACTTAGGAACTCAGAAAGTTAAAACTAATCTACCTGTTAGATGGTGCTCATGTCGTCATCTAACACTTAGCACAATTGAACAGAATACCAAATCAGCTCTGTTCTTTCCAATGACATAGTTAACTCAGTTTTCAAAAAATGTTCAGTTAGTACAGTTTTGAAGAACACGGTACAATTAACCTCACCATTCACACGGAACAACCAATCCCGAAGCAGGAACTACCTACTTTCCTCTACCTCGAAGCAACCATGCCGAGACTGTAAAATCAACTATACTTTTACAATCGGATGCAAAAGCTGGGGACGCGAACTTCGGTCGGGCGAAAAAACTTTGAATCGTTTAGCGAACGAGAACTCCCTGCAGTGGTCGCGCAACAAGCCTTCCGTGACAACTAAACTACACGGACTCTTAAAGCGTCTGACGATATGATGGGTTTGGCATCCGCATTTCGGATCTGACGGCAGCCTGCGGAATACGCTTGCAAATTGCTTTAGCAGCGATAAGCTCATCCAAATATTCGCATCCGAAATACGCAGGGTATACTGAGCGAGAACCCAAACTTATCTTACTACAAGCATTCGGGTCGCCCGCACGCCACGACGAGTCTCTTACGCGTCCACGAGTTTAACTTACCGGTAGCAGAGTCAATTGACGGTAGGTTCATTCCCGCTTTTTCGACGACGTCCTGAGCTATGGACTTCAGAGAGGACATCGCATCGCTTATCGCCTGGAACGTAAGTGTCAAACTCAATTTATACCAGTTTAATGTGCTTGTCACTGTGTACAATTTTAAGTCTATTTAGTGTGTTTTTAAACTATATGAATGTAGTCAGTTAGGCGTGTAGTTCGTGTTTTAATATGTGTATTTTACTCATACTCCGCTGTTATTCGAAAAGCGGGTCACAAATAAATAAATAAATAAAAAGTATCGTTTCGTGTTTTTTTTGCTACGGTGGCGTTCTACGTGGCGTATTATTCTGAGTACGATGGCACATACAGAAGGAAAGAAAATTCGGAGTTAACATTGATACTCAAGTTCACAATACCACCTGTTACCTCGTCCCTAGGCCAAAATAGACTCAAATCTGCGAAAGAAACCATTCGATGACAGGATTGGACCACTATTAATGGTTAGGAAAGATGGAGACTGATAATGTTATTATCCATGCACTGGTATCCGCAAAAACGGTGGACGACGATAGAACAACAAATTAGTCGCTTTCCTCAATCAGACCCAACACTACCACTTGATATATTGTGGTTTCGTACCGAATTATAACACAATTTGTTTATGCAGCTGATTGCAAAACATGGAAATGGTTCACCTCTCATGACCGTAGCATCATTATACGTAACGCATGGTTTCTGGGACTCCCCCACGACGGCAGGATTCAACTTATAAAGCTCCATCTAATTTGGATTGTAAGTTCGAGACTTAAACGTGTCAAGAGATTCGACCCCCCCCCTCCCCCCCCCCACACTCGCATGAACCGTCGGGCTAAGAAGCTAAGTTTGTCAACTCGATCATCTCAGGGCCATATATTTGCCTGCCAGATACCGTGCCATAGCTTATCTGGAAGAGCCGAACAATTATCGCCAGAAAGACAAACGGACGAGCAAGTTTTCCATCGCTGCATAAGTCCGGAGTCGTGGCGGGAACTCGTTTAACAACTTTTAGGCACTTTTGGGTTACTTCTTTCTTTCAGTTTTCTTAGCTTTTTGGTTCAGGTTCTTCAATTTAAAAAACACTTCATAACAATATATGCCGATCACTGGGGCCGGTAGGTATACGAGCTCGTTAGCTCGGCCTCATTTTAAACACTGACTATATGTAGATAATATAAATATGCAAGCTTCTGTTGTATAACAGCCCGGCTTGACGAAAACAGGAACTGATCAATACCAAGAGTTTCCTGTACTAGAAAAAATAGCTCCACCTGCTTAAACCGACATGCAGCTCATCGTAAAAAATGATGATGTAAGGTCAACGGCCTCTTCCGCCAACTATGGTCAGTAGTCAGTACTCGGGGCCTCCACTACCCACGACGGGTAATTTATTACTATCAAATGGAGAGTGTTACAGAACTCCGGCACCAAAACCTTCGCTCCGTTGGTTTTCGCGCTTCTGCAGGAACTTGCCGAGGTTCCGAACTGATTCTCGCGCTCCGGAAACCGCAGGGGCCTTACGCAAATAAAATACCAAGGATTTACGACAGAGATGCTTTAAGTCCCGTATTATGGTATTTCGGGGAACCGATCTATGTAATACGCCTTTTAAAAGAATCTGACCAGCTGAATCTACGATAGAAATCTCCAAGACCCACCATGATCTAAATCACCAAGAACTAAATCAGAAAAAATCCAAACTCTCACCCTAACGCTCGCCAAAACAGAAGTACATAAAAAAAAAGCCTTGAACAGGCAACTGTTCACTTCGTGAGCAAAACGATATTAATGTGTATACTAATACAAAGCAAGAGAAAAGGCTTTCGCCTCTAAATAACTCGTAAGAAATTTTGAGTGCATTTTATTTTTATTTTAAGAAATTTTACTTCAATCTTCAATGAAAGCTCCAGGCTCCAGGTAGCGCCTACATTTTTTTTTTATCTAAACTGTATCCGACGGGAGACACTAAACTCGGCATTTATGCTGTGAGAGTTTGTTTTGAAAAAAAAAATCATCATCACCATCACGACCCAAGTTACGAAAAATGACTAACTAGGTCAATCAGAAAAAATCTACTAGGACCCAGACCAACCCCAAGCGGAAGGGAAGATAGACGAGACCTACCTGGCTTTTCGATCCAGGTCCGTTCATCATTGGCATCGACGTTGGCACCCCGGTGGGGAGAGATCGTAAGCTGGGTAGAGACATCAGGGACATCCCGCCTGCCTCTCCGGTGCTCTGCTGGGACAAAGATGAGAGGGTTCCGGGGGTAGTCGATGGGGTTGGTGGACTAACAGGATGCGGCAGGGGGGATGAGGAGGGGGCTGAACTTACAGTACTCACAGGCGTGGACGCCGAATCGAGCGACAGGGAGTTGACAAGCTTTTGCTGCACCGTACTACTTAGCGAGGTCTGGTGAATATTCGGTAGCTGACTGCTGGATAAAGGCGTTGTCGAAGGCTATAAGAAAGAAACTTCTGACGGGTCCGTCAACTTAGAATGGACAAAATTAGGTAGTAAGTTCCATTCGTAGGATAACTCAAAAGAGGAATGAAAACTGATCACTCCGGGTGCGCACAGACTTCCGTGTTCCATAAAAGATTTGCTGTCTGGTTGTCTGCACCTTCATCAGTTCCAGCCAGGGAAGTTAGGATCTCAACTTTTCAAATGTCAAAGTCGGTGACCTCAAGATCCCGATCGCCTTTCCGCACCACAAATCAATTATTCTTCTTACTCCAATTCTAACGGTGTAACAGATGGTAAACAAATGAATTTCACGATGAAGCAGTCCGGACATACTAGTTGCGTTTTTGCAAATACCATGGTATCTGATACCACGGTCTAAAGTCGTTTTCGCAGTTACTGGGGTATCTGTTATTCAAATACCACGATCCGACCGTGGTAACTTATCATCTCGCTGTCATCATTCCCAACAATAAAGACTAGGATTTTGTCTAATCGGTGAGAAAGAAAACTGGAACTTAGTGATGTCAGTGGATATCACTTTTTGTCAGTGGATATCACTTTTTCTTTAGGGATGACTTCGGAAAGCGCAATATCGGCAATTGTCGTTTTTACAGAAAAAACCGTGGTATCAGATACCACGTAACTGCAAAAAGATCCAGTTAACGTGGTAACAGATACCATGGTATCTGCAGAAACGAAACTACTGTTTTCCCGAAATACTTATACTGGAACTGTGAAATTAGGGAGTCTCTTGTTAGCACTTGTCAACTCTAGCCGGGCTTGGTGCAAAAATAATAGGTTTTTCTAGCGAAAAATGCACCGCGGTTACATGCTGAGAGATCAAAGCGAAAGCAGACAAAACAGAGTGACCAGGAGAGGAGAGAGGCGTTTCTACTGAATTTTCCTGAGAAAAGCCAAGTACTTTCTAACCAGGGCTAGCGCTAAAAAATGAAAAATTCGAATAAAGCGATTCTTTTGGTATTATGAATTTTTCAGAGGCTATGGACCGCGTACCTGTGCAAACAGTGAAAGGCTAGCGGGGTCCCTTAGGGCCGCCAGAAGATGTGACTGTAGGCCGAAAGGATGCCGGAGACAGTCACGGCATTCAATGCAATATAGGTTTGGAAGTCACGAGTTGCGTTTTTACAGATACCATGGTACCTGCTACCACGGTAACTGGATCTGCAATAAAGTTGTTTTTGCAGTTACCGTGGTATCTGATACTACGGTTGCTCTGCAAAAACGACAATTACCGGATTTGCGATTTTAGAAATCATCCAAAAAGAAACAGTGACATCCACTGACATCTAGAGTGACACAACTTCTTTCCCACCAGCTCAACAAAAAACTATACTCTCATCAGTGATGACGAAAGTGAGATGAATTTTTCAGATACCACGATCAGTTACCACGGTCCGACCGTGGTATCTAAATATCAGTTACCACTGTACCTGGGCCACGGCCGTGGTATGCCCAGATACCATGGTGACAGCAAAAAGCGCTTTTTGACCGTGGTATCAGATACCACGGTAACTGCGAAAACCGCATTACACCGTGGCATCAGATACCATGGTATCTGCAAAACGCAACAACGGTATCTGCTGTTTGTGTCTGCAGTATATCTGCTTGTTCTTCTGAGGGTGCAAAGAGGGGAGGGAGGGGGACTTACTCTTTGAGCGGGTTGCGGTGAGTTGCTCGCAACGATGGCCGCTGTCGTCAATGGCTGCAGCTGGCTTCCGACAATACTTGCCATGGTTATGCTATGACTGTGAGGTATAGGACCGTTCTCAAGATGACCATTAGTTTGAGAGGCTCCAATGGCGCCTAAAAAAAAATACACATATAGAACGAACTTAACGAAGAAGATTCTATTCGCTAACGTACTTCTCCGTGCACCAGGCGGTAGCCAGTAGGTCCGTTTGATCAGAGCCGGGTGGAAATATCCCTAAGGATCGGTTCGAACAAAGATGAGAAAAAGCCTCGCAGATATGCCACATTTTTCAAGCGGTGCTGTTTGCACTAGTACCGTCACACTGTAAGCGGATCGTTACCAGAACTTGAGGGAAATAAGACACTCGGGGGGAGGGGTAGTATACTGGAGATACTGGCTGGCTATAAAGTTAGGCTTACGTGGGTAAATTTACTACCAAATACCAAAGGATTGACTCGAGCAGAGAGCTATCTTGTACAGTAGAGTTGTGCTTCTTTGATCGTTAGTTACCTCTGAACAATGCAGTTTCGGCTAAATGGTAAAATGAAGGCCCAAAACCCATTCAGGTGTTATTAGAAGCACTTAACCAGCTACTTTGGCTAAATAGTAGATGATTTTGACATAGCAAGTGGTGAAAATGGTATACTGTTCAAAGTAACTAATGACCGCAGAAACATACCTCTATTGCATTTACAGAACCCACAAATATATGATGGTAAATTGTAGGTACAGATGGACGCTGATCTGAGCAGATTTCTTATTAATTTTTGAACGGTTTTAAACTTCTGCGAAGTCGCTGTACGATTTTTTTTTTTTTGATTTTGGAGTACTAAATAATAAAAGTAATAATAGGAAAATCCTGCTCGTTTTTGTTTTAACGGGAATTCAATAGACTGCTTGCAGTTGCCCTACTACCGAACTGCTCGATCCATCCTTAATCCAGCTTTTGGAATTTGGTACAGTGGCGACTACTCAGAATTTAGAGGCAAAAGCCTTTTCTCTTGCTTTGTATTGTTCTTATTATAGATCTTTGTTTATTTTGATTGTACAGACATCGACTATGGTCTAGATCTCCTGTGAGACAAATATAGTCATAGCCATGTTCAGGGAAAACCGATGTATCCCAGTATTCACACCAATCACACCGACACAATCGAGTCTGTATATCTGAAAAACTCTACAAAAACGGCTGGACAAAAAACATTTTAGCATATCCGTAAGACCTAATGCGGCGGTTTCTTCAGGCTATAGAAAATGGAGCACTAAACACAGTTTAATTCCATAATTTTTTTTTTACTTTTTGGTCCTTCTAATAGTTCTCCAAATTAAAAAAATAATAGATCTAGTTTAACAGTATTTTAAAAATGTCTGATTCGGCTCAGCAATGCGAAAAACGAGGCACAACAGGTTTTCGCGGTAAAAAGCAAAAATCCGTCAAATGCCAACGGTTTTCCAAGAATCGCAGATAATCAGAGTATTCCAAGAATGCAAATGGGTAAGAATAATATAAGAACATAACTACTGTACTTAGGTATAACAGGCCGTTCTTCCCGGCTCAGAATCACTTACCTGAGCTCGGTGAGCTGTTATTCGGCGTCGATTTGGACGCGGCGGAGGGCGGAGGTTGTGATTTGATGGGTGTCGATGTTATTGACTTGGGTAAGGGGTGCGATGAGTTAGGCACAGGGGCTGACGATACGAACGTGGCGAGTGATAAAGAAAGTGGTAAGCCGCTATTGCTTATTGCCGTCAAAAGAGGTGCGGAGGTACTACTTGAGGCCACAGGCTTGATCGCAGTGGGTTTCACAGGTAACTAAAAATATCAAAACATTAGAAACGTAGTAAAACGAAGAAAGAAAAAGGAGTGGAGCTTATTGATGACCCTGACAGAAATCACTGTAAACTTTTGAACGTTAATTTTTATGTTATTTGTATTTTATTAATATATAATCTAGCATGTTATTGACCATCTTTATTATAAGACATTGGTACAATGTCTCAAAATTGTATATACTTGTAGATTGTTCTGTTATGACGTTATGTTTTGACGTAAAAACAACCCATCGGCTTGTCCGTTATCTGTTTTTTAGATTATACTGAACTGAATTGAATCACGCGTGGGAAGACGTGATGAGGAAATACACTGGAGATACCCGACGGCTACTGCAACCATGTCAACTATTTTCTAAAACTTGTGTAAGGATTATTCGTAGTATTACTGTAGCTGGATTATTTTTGACGTTTAGTTATACTGTCTTTAGTGAGCAGTCAACTTGGTTTCTACTGAGAGAGGTGGAATAGCCTTCTTTGAACAAAATACTGATTTATGGCATGACCCTGCCAGGACGTAGGGAGTACGAGGAAGTCTTGTAATAAGCATCTTGACTGACCCTTTTCTCACATTTCTGGTGTCACTTTCTGCCTTTCGTGCCCACCTCTAGTATAAATAATAACTAAACTAGAATAGTTACCACTTGTGTATTAAGAACTCTGTGTAGCCACTGAACTTGTGTAAGGTAAGGTAAGGTACCATTTTAATGGCAAATATAAATAAACCTGGTGTTTCTCAAAAGCATCAGACATGCCAGTGGCATAAAAAACGACGCTTCACTAATTCTAATGGGTTTGTAAAAATTATTAATACAATTCTAGCTTAAGGCATTGTAAAGAAAAAAAAACAAAAACTAACAACTATCACACATCAACACTAAAATTTAAGGACAACACGAGAATTTACGACAACAGACATATGACTAAAGAAACAAGAGCTACGAGCTCATATGGCACTTGTAACGAGTAGGTGATGCAAGAAAGTAGATGAGAGTGTCACAAAATACCACTTTCAACCCCTCTAGGTTCGAACCTAGAAATAGGATATCCAGTTTCACTCGAGTCTGAGTACTTCCGGTACTGCGTCGGATTACCTACGGCATATTACTTTTCTACCTTTTAAGTTCAGATCCACTCTTTTGATTCCTAAATGTGCCATGCCATTTCCGGTACCCCCCCCCCCACTCCAAATCCCTTTAGCTCCCTCAAAAACGGTCGGATCCAGGAACGCAAGTTTTCTTATGGCATCGTGACGGGTTCTTAAGTCTATTTGGTCGGGTCAGTAGTATGCCAGCCAAGTTTTATCGTCCTTGGCACATCTGGAAGTGTCATAACTCGCCATCACTGGAATTCCGGGAAACCTCCTCAAACTCCCCAAAGAGCCCCGGTAAGATCTGGTTCTGTCGAGAACGGGTCTACAGGGCTTATGCTTGTTTTTCCTACCAAATTCTATCCCGATCCTTCGACTCTAAGCGTTTCGCAAGATTTACGGCGGCCCCCTCCAACTTCCCCCACAAGAAACGGATCCGATCCGGACTTAACGTGGAACATCTGAGACGATAGCTCTTTCCACTTGCCGAGTTTCATTCAAATCCATTCACCCGTTCAAAAGTTATGCATGCCACTAGATTCCGGATTCCCCATCCCTCCACGCCCCCCATGATGGTCGGATATGGGAAACAACTAATCTCAAGGCAGTCTGTTCGGATCCCTGATATGCCTGCCAAATTTCATCGTCCTAGTCCGAACTTGCGGGATCAACGAATCCCCCCCCCCACAACACCCCCCACTGTGTCCGAATCTGGTCCGGTTATGTCAACGATGTATCTAGGACTTTAGAAAATTCTTCCCACCAAGTTTCGTCCCAATCCCTCCACTCTAAGCATTCCCCAGGATTTCCGGTTTCCCCCTCCAGCTCCCCCCTAAGTCACCGGATCCGGTCCGGATTTTAAGTAGGTCGTCTGAGGCACGAGGTCTCTCCAAATATTCAATTTCATTGTTATCCGATCACCCGTTCGAAGGTTATCCCGGATTCCCCATCCCTCCACTCCCCCCACGATGGTCGGATCGGGGAAGTGACTATTTCCAGCTTAATCACTTAAGTCCCTGGCACGCCTGCCAAGTTTCATTGTCCCAGCACATCCAGAAGTACGAACCAGCGCGATCACCGGAATCCCCCCCCCCTCAACCCCCCACAGTTCCCGAATCCATCCCGGACATGTCAAAGATGTATCTAGGACTTGTGCTTGTTCTTCCCACCAAGTTTCGTCCCGATCCCTCCACTCTAAGGCTTTTCCAAGATTTCCGGTTCCCCCCTTCCAGCTCCCCCCAAAGTCGCCGGATCCGGTCCGGATTTTAAGCGGTTCGTCAGAAACACGCGGTCTTTCTAAATACCAAGTTTCATTAAGATCCGATCACCCGTTCAAAAGTTAAAAATCCCTCTAGATTCCGGATTCCCCCTCCCTCCACTCCCCCTGCAATGCTCAGATCGGTGAAGTGACTATTTCCAACTTAATCTTTTGGGGTCCCTGATATGCCTGCCAAGTTTCATCGTCCTAGCTTATATGGAAGTGCCCGAACTAGCAAAACCTGGACAGACCGACCGACAGAGCGACAGACCGACGGACGGACAGAAATTGCGATCGCTATATGGCACTTGGCCGAAGGGCAAGTGCCATAAAAATGAAAAATAAAAAAGGTTTGCGACATGGGTCTGATCTTCCTCCGAGCACAAACAGAAATGAATCAATTAAATCAGACAGAAGAAATATAATTGCTAGATAACATAAATCTTTTTAGAGCTCTTAAGAAGTTCACAAATTATTTATTAATAAACGACTTGACATAGTGGGAAAACATCATACTACATCACCTCGGAATTGATGTTGCAAGTTCCCAAAACATCGCAAAAGACGTAACGTAAATACTGCACACGGTATGGAATGTGAAACAAGGGATTTTCTACCTTTTGAGACTCGTCTCCCGACTTGAGTTTCCGTTTCTCATCCGTTGTGGAACTATCACTGGAATGATTATTGTTGATGGCTGGAGACGGTGCGGGTGAGCTCCCTGAGGGCGTTGAGATGGGGGTCTCCCCCATTTCTCCGTCCCCAAGACCACTCACGTCACCTGGACCCAAATCGTCGGACATATCGATGTCATCGTAGATAAACTGATTTTCCTCGTACTCTGGATTTTGACATTCGTCAATGTAGTACAGGATGTCTTCTCGAATGTTCTTGATCTGTGAAAAAGAAATGTCAACGATAATGAATCAAGACAAAAATGCGCAAGATAAAAAAAGAAAGAGAAAAGTCCTAATCGGGCCTAAGAAATTTTCTTCAAGATGCCAAGCAGAATTTGTGTGTGTGTTTAAGTGAAACTGGATCTCTAGACCGGATTCCGATCGCATTACTTACTGGTCTATCGAGAAAACTAAGCAGAGGCAACAATGACACCCCGGTCGATTCGACACTTACAGCCAACTTGTTTTTTTTCCACCAAAATGCCGGTTCTCGTCAGATGTTAACTTATTTGTCTGGCTAGAACACGGAACACTATTCAATTTTTTCAATTTTTCAATTCAATTTATTTTCAAAAATTCCTTCACGGCCAAGCCGAACATTGGATTTTTCGTCATAAATATAGTAACATCAAAATCTTTGTCATAATTTTGTCATAAATAATAAACTTATATACAATTCGAATCACTGCAAGTGATCATTTACAGTTAGCCTACACTTATATCAGAACTGAAAATCAAATAACTATAACATAAACAAAAGTTACGACGAATTATACATTTCGACGAATGACGTCACATTTCACGTATGTCAGAACTAGGACTCTCTTGCATTCCCTAAACCCTTAGTCGACACTGCAAATAACCTGATAGCCAACTTTTTGGTTCCACAAAATTTTCAGTTTTCACCCGATTCTGGTAGTCAACACTGCAACCAACATCAAGTGAGAAAACAAAGCGCAGATATGGAAACAGCATGTCACTTTACCCATAACCCATTAGAATATCCCCGCGCCTTACGGACACCTTAATATAGGGTTACGGTGCCCATATGTGAACTTGGTCAGTAGTTCCATCTAACGGATCTTCACGCCTGACCAAAACACCCCAGCCTTGGAAACTTACCAGGCTTACACCACCCATGACGTTTAGGGTCCCCAAACTAGCCAAATATTAAGACGAATACAATAAACATCACAAAATTTGACATTTACAGTACGAGACTTCTTCAAGCAATCTGGGAAGAACAACACCGACTCTAGTGAGTGATTCTTAGTATGCTACAGGCTGAACGAAATGGTTACTGGTACCAGACCATATCTCCCAGAAAAACCATCACACTATTTGGCTAGAACTCTTGCATTATACTCGCCAGCTTTGGCGGTCAGAAATAAATGAAATGAAATCTACACTGGCCTAATGGCTTCAATTAATTCTACCCTTTATCTCTAAAAGTACACATAGCTGGTACCGTGTCGTTGGGAGAGACCAAGACGCAGCGCAGGCTTAGCTCTTGTCTACCGATCAGCCGTCACTCTATCTTATGACGCTATGTTTATTTGGTTCACCATTCAGAAGCACAGTGTCACGCCCAATGCTAATACAAGAGCGCGAACTAAAAAATGATCATACTTATTCGACATGGTGATGGAGAAAAGAAGGTAGAAACAAAGAAAACATTCCACTTGTAGTTTAAAGCCTTGTGTTGGCATTATGTGAAGGGAGGCTCAGATCTTGCTGATAAACTACGGTGTATTTACAAAACCAGTGAGACGTTCCATATCTGACGTTTTTATGTCGATTTCGTTTTCGACCGTAAAAAAGACCCCGTAAATACGTAAATACACCCATATTTGCATTGTTCTCCAATTCATCTTCATTATAGGCCCATCACTACCTGTACATCGGGTTCGATCATAAATTTAGACCGTATATTAGGACATGGCAAAAAGTCACAACTACAATCGGCCAGACAGTGAGTTCAATACCCATCTACGAAAAGTGAACCATAGCTGCATATCTCTTTCAAAGGACCCCGCTTGCTTATCGCTGTTTTCACACCACCAATCGCGACTTACGTGGTCTACTGACCAGCGAAATCTCCCTCGTTACAGAATCCTTGCTAATCACTTTATTTGAATTTTTCGCATTTCACCGCCAGCCAAGATTTTCCTGGGTTGCCAATCAATGACTTTTTTTTGTCTTGAGACGTCAGCGAACAGGCAGTGCCAAACCTGCGTTCGTCACTGCGCCTCCGCGGTCGCCCCTATGATTCACTGTAATTTCACAGCATTTGACCACGGTGCACTTTTCCGCGAGAAAACAAAGTATTTTTGCACGAAGTCCGGCCAGAGTCGACACGTGCTAAAAAGAGGGTCTCTAATTTCACGAGGCAAGTATGAGTGTTTTGAAAACCCCATGTCCGTATCATTTTATGGTGAAAAGGCTATTTCTAGTAAGAGCTGTGCTTTAACTACGGAATAAGCCACCAGCCTGTTAAGCAAACAATACAAACCGCTGCCTTCATACATCCATAGACTTGGAGCGCGTTCCACCTTACTTAGCTTAGTTACTACGCATGACGTCACGGATTCTGGCTTTTTGCCGTCAAGGCTGAAGGATTTTCCAGCACAATATCATGCCACGGGCGAATCCGACCAATCACGTTATAGAGATGCGTGGTTACCACGCTTACTACGCTCCCGAGCATGATAAGCAAATATTTACTATTAGTTACTATTTCGAGAAGGTTGGAACGGTCAGTGTAGTAACTTTTAACGAGGTTGGCACGAAGTAGTAACTAATAGTTACTATTGTTAGAAGGGTCGAACACCCTCTTGGATGCGAGAAGTACCAAGTAAGGAGGGGGCTGCTCTACGACGTCTTAAAATCTAGTACGGCACAAGGGCGCCACCTGTGGGCCTGCTTTTAACCTACTTCATGAATAACTCACTTCACTCACCTGTTCCGTTTCAACTGATAAGTTGTCCAGCATTCTTAACAGTGTTTCTAACTTCCGTATGTGGAATCGATGCTTTTCCAGGAGGTCTTTTAAGGCGTCCAATCGGTCTTGCTTCTCCTTGTCAAGCTTCTTCTTTTTGTTCACAAGAATCTGCTCGATTTCACTTTCAAAGGAGTCCGTCTGCGGAAAGGAAACTATAGATAGATAGATATTTAATGCATAAAAGCCAACAAGGGCCATCGCACCAAAACAACAAAAGAAAAAATATATATAAACAAGAACACTATGCCAGTATTTAAAACTACAGGGACATACAATTTTCCCTGTTTGCTAACCCTATATGGAGGAACCTTCCAAACAGTTGAATATCCTGGACTTTTCTCTTTCATTCTCTCAATTATCCACTCGCTCCCACACGCTCTCACTCTAAACAACTCTTGTCTCAACCAATTCAATTCAATTCAATTCAATTCAATTTATTTCAAAACAAATAACGGACAAGCCGATTGGTTGCTTTCAAGTCAATGAGATTGATAAATAGCCTATTAATAAATATATATACAATTAGGGTACATAGTCAGGTTGCTAAATGTTACATAAATAAACACAAAAGAAAACAAACCATTTTGTGTCCTGGTGGCCATCTGAGGGGCCACACAAACAAACAACCAATTCAATTCCTCACACTCTCCCACAAAATGACTCACTGCTCAGCGAAAATGAACTTCTAATTTAAAGGAACAATCTTGCTTACTCTGCCTTTCATATTGTCCCTAGCTCCCTCCTGCAATTATGAGCTTTTTAAAATCCCCGCCTTCCACCTTCTTTCGTTTTGTAACTACGACATTTTAGCTCTTTTTCGGCCCAGCTGTATTTGTCAGTAACGCAAAGCAAACTTGCAGCAAGCTTTAATGTCAGCCGATAATTCTTTCACACATAAAGATATGAGAGGCTTCAAAGTTTGGTCTGGAAGACCATCATGTTTATTTTTTGTTTTTGACTTCTTTAGTTTTGCTTGGTTTTACCATTTTTAACCACGGCGCGTTCAGTTTTCAAATATTTTGCGTCCAGCCGCCACGTCCGAGAGCGGGAAGGCTGGGATCGAGTTGACAAGCGTTAACAATGAAAATCACTAATTCTATGCGAAAAGTATTGGTATTATCGAAAACGACGTTTCTTAGCCATTTCATCGTGAAAAGATCATTTATAGTAAGAGTTGTGCTTTAACACCGAATTCAATTTCCGCGTCAGCGAAAGATTTTTATCGCCCGATACGAAAACCACTTTCCTGCTTAAGCTCCATCGCAAAAATATGGGCATGACCAGTAAGCTGTATTAGCGTCACCGAACTATCTGAGACCCAGCTTAACAGTCAAAAGCCCAATCCCCGCAGCCAATCAGCGCAGAACGGGTTTTGAGGCACACACTTTTCGTGCCGCGCCGAAATATCGGCCGCGGAAACGTTACCATGCCCCGTGCGGATCCGGTTAAAACGCGCAAAGGGACTCAGCACTTCCTATCCAGTTTCTCAGCTTTTCCTTGCTCTCAGCGCAATTTCCCAAATAAACCACACTGCTTCACACGTAGTTTTATTTGACTGTTATTAGCCTACTGGCAAAAAGACACGTCAATGGTTGCGTTTTTGTTGGTCAACTCGCAGCTTTGCTCTTTTTTTGTCAACTAGTACCCATTACCTGTTTCTCATTTGTATAAAAAAGGGCTGCATACGTAGAGCAAAGCAGAGAACTTGATGCTGTTCTTAGTTTCCATCCTCCATTCTGACTAGACAACTATTTTGAAGGATGAAAAACAAATTTATAGGCCTGATATCAGGGGAGTTTACACCAGTGGCACCTTCATCTGGCAATAAAAGTTAGAGCCTATATGCGAATTAAGGGACAGCAAGGCAAGCCTGACAGTAATAATCACAATAGAGTTTTGGCCAGTAGAAAGAGACACTGGAATAGTATTTGCAAAGAATTACTGACCTGCAAACCAAGCTTGTCGATGATACAGCACAGCCAGTTTGAAACCTCCTCTCTCTCCTTTGTTGCTGGATCCAGCTTTTGAGCAGCCCCCAAACCCTCCTTGGAAAAGGTCTTGGTTTTCGTCTCCCGCTCCACGACTTTGAACCGTTCCATTTGCTGAAATGATTAACAATTTTACTACAAGTCTGTATGTAAAGTTAAGGAGTGCGTTTATGCTTTAGGTGGTAGTTATTTCCAGCGATAGTAGACAGACTCACAAAGGGAAGGGAACACTCGCGCGAAAATTCAAATTCAAAACAACACGTTGGTAGAAAGCAGAATAAGGCGTTTTACCCTTGGCAGAGCTCTCCCAATAGCGGGGGAGCTCCTTGGTGAGTTACCCCTTTTCATTGCGATCATTTGGACACCAAATACTTCAAAAAGAGATGTCGTTCAACCCCCTAACTCCTAAAGTAGGAATCTGGTCAGAAAACAACCCAACGCCCACTCCGAAGAAAAGGAAAGGGCCAGATAGCTCGTTTTCTCCACAACAAATGCCAGTCCCAACTCCAACTCCACCTGTACCCGCGTACACAGTGGTAAAAACTGCAAAGAAGGATCGATCGTCACTAAAGGATGTTGGAATACTGGCAATTAGGAGGGCTATCTACCAAGGTGTAAAGTCTAACTTTGAAATCAAACTGCTCAGCGATGGAACTGCTGAGTTGTTTTTCAGAGAACAAGCAGCAGCTTCTCTACTCATCCAGAACGCTAACAAAGTACTCATTGCAGGGGCACCCATCGCTGCAACCAACTCTTCAAAGGAGACGAAGTACCAGTACGTCCTGTACGGGTTGGACCTCTCCCTGCAAGAATCAGAAATCAAAGAAGACCTCATTGATGCATCGGGCAAAGCTTTGGCCATCCAGACAGTAACAAGTTGAAAGTCAGGAAAGAGGACGGATCATACCAACCGAGCAAATCAGTCATGATATCGCTTCCAAATGAAGTCAGCACAGACATCTACCTTTATGGACAAATGATCTACTTCAAACCATACAAACCCAAACCCCTGCAATGCCGAAGATGCCTAGCCCACGGACACACCCTCAACCGGTGCAGCCAAACAACCCAGTCCTGCAAAACATGCGAAAAAACCGACCACAGCGCAGAAAACTGTACAGCATCCCACCCCTTCTGCAAAAACTGCAGGAGCAACAGCCACTCCTCACTGGAGAAAATCAAGTGCCCAGCCCATGAGAGAAGAGCAGAAATCCTCCGCACCTCTACCAAGCTGAATCTCCCCCTACTCGGTAGTGGCTGCGAAAATGCCCGCACAAACGAAGAAACCGCTGACCAGCGACAGAAATCCTGCAAGCACGAACCACCCCAACCCTAGCACCCAGCCCACATCGAGTACCCCTCAGATGGCCACCAGGAACCAAAACACAAACCAGAGGACAACCAAACCCCCCATCCTCGGAATAAGCCAAATTTCTCAGCCGTCAACATCAGGCGGACCCAACTCCAACGGATCAACTATCCCCAACCCAAACGAGGATCTGAAGAAAGATCTTCACAAAATATCAACCTACCTTACTCTAGCCCACCTTTTCTCAACAAGCCCCTACCCAGAAAACATAAAGACAAGCCTCACTAGGCAAGCAATCCAGACCTTCCTAGGAGCCGAAACATGGAAAAACGCTTACGCGATACTGGAAATCCTGAAGGCTGAGGTTACTGCCAGCGCCAGTGGCCTGCACAAAACTGAGGAATTGCGCTTGTCAGAATCCAGCTTCAGCTCAGCTGAAAACCAGGACGAGAACATGGGTGGAGAAGTAACAGAAAATTAAACCGGAGGAACAGAAAAGTTTTAAAATACTTCAGTGGAACATAGTGTCCCTGAGCAATCAAAAATTATGTCAACTTACGGATTGGGTGGCAAAGTCAAAAGTGGATGTAATCTGTTTGCAAGAGACAAATTTAAACAGTTTCAGAAAAGTTAAAATCCCGGGGTATAAGGTTTATCGTCAAGATAGATCTTCAGGACGGAAAGGAAGCGGAGTGGCTACAGTAATAAAATCATCTATAGCACACTCACTTATAGCACCAAAAGTGTATGGAAACGAAGTCGACGTGGTGGGGGTCGAAATACACCAGAAAACGGGAAAAGTTTGAAAGTCGCGTCATTTTATGATCCTGATGGGACAAATGAAATTTTCGATGTACTTAAGGACGAAGCTAACCACGAAAAGTACATTTTGCTAGGAGACTTCAACGCACACAACCGAATTTGGGGTACCGCTCATTCTTCCAACAGAGCCGGAAAGTGCATAGAAAAAGCACTACTGGAGCTGACAGACTTCGAAGTGTTCACCCCGTTGTCCTGAAAACCCATTATGGCTTGCCCTCTAATCAACACTCAACAATAGATCTCCCAATAGGCTCACACCTACTCTCTCCCAGCATCAAAGTTGAGCTAGTGCCCGAACTACAAACAGACCACACAGGAATTCTAACCAAAATAGGAAATGAAGACTACATAAGAATCCCACCAACCTTCAAGTTCAATTCAAAGTGGCCCATCTTTAAAAATCATCTGGAAGAAACTGATTACAGCGATGTCTACGAGACCAGCTGCCCAAACGCCAGAGGAGAAATAATAACCAAGAAACTCATCATGGCAGCAGAGATTTCCATCCCGAAAACATCTGATCAGCCATTTTATCACCTGCAAATAAAACCCCTAAACCATGGTGGAATGCTGAATGCCTTCAAGCCGTCGAACTGAAGAAGTCTGCAAGAAATCGGTTCCAAAAATTCCCCAATAGAGAAAAGAAGATTGAATTAAACAGGGCAGAAGCAAGGGTAAAGAGGGCCTGCCTAAAGGCAAAAAGAGGAGCTACAAGCACATACATTGAGGAAGATCTCGACCAAAACGTCCCTATATCAGCAGTCCATAGCTTCATCAACAAAATGGTGGGGAAAAACAGCAATCAGCCAGACAGAATCCCAAACATAAAGGTCAACAACTCCTCAATCCTCCAAGACCATCAAAAGGCCGAAATTTTTGCAGAACATTTTGAAAGACAGAAAGCCCCTCCCACACAATGCAAACCCGAAGTATGCCGGCTGTATCCAAAAACCAGATTTAACGAAGAACTTTCTACCCCCTTCAACGAGGCGGAGCTGGAGAGCTGTTTGGAAGAAGCAAATATGGACTCTGCTCCAGGAAAAGATGAAGTGAGCCACAGATGGGTAGAAGAGGCAGGAGACAAGTTCCGTAAAGCACTCCTACATGTGTACAACGCCGCATGGACGAAAGGGATGTTCCCAAAACTGTGGAAGAAAGCCCTCGTCAAACCAATAAGGAAACCTGGAAAGCCTGCATAAGACCCTAGGTTGTACCGCCCTATCTCTCTATTAGCAGTCCTGGGAAAGATCGTGGAGAAAATGCTCCAGAAACGACTGGAGTGGTTCGTTGAAACGAGTAAACTCATCCCAAATTTCCAGACTGGATTCCGCAAAGGCCACAGCACAACCGACAACATACTGGTCCTAGAAGAAGCGGTTAACAGGCCTTCGAAAGCGGAAAGGCTCTAGTAGCAGTGCTGGTAAACTTCGAAGGGGCCTTCGACCACGTCCGAAGGAAAAAGCTGCTGGAAATCATGCGCTCCATGGATTTCCCAGAAACGTTCATCAACTTCATTGAGAGCCTTCTCTCGGGTAGAAGCTTCCGCGTCCAGGTGAACCATCAAACATCTTCTGAGCGCAAAGTAGACATGGGTCTACCCCAAGGCTCTCCTCTCAGCCCAACCCTATTCTTGTTCCTGCTCAGCGAACTCGATTTCAGCACCCCAACAACGGAAAAAGGAGCCTTCGCAGATGACTTACATATATGGGAGACTGGCGCCAGCCCGCAAGAGATTGGAACAAAACTGCAAAAAGCCCTGGAAGAACTCGAAGCGTTCTCAGAAACATTCCACTTGCCGATCTCAGCGCTCAAACTAAAGTAGTAATATTTCAAAGAAAACGATTCTTCACCTCGCCAAACATCAAACAATATGACAGAAAGTGGCCTACGAGAAAACCCTACGACTTCTCGGTGTAACACTTGACCCTCGCGCTCCGCGTTAGACCTCCATAAACATTCATCGGGACACCGCACACGGAAGATGGCAGGACTACCGTCAGTGAAGGAGAGAGTGGTGAAGCTGACAGTACAGTACTTCTCAAAGATCCAGGCTTACGGCCCCGAGCATATAGTCTACCAAAGAACTTTCAACAGAAACCCACCCAAAGGAGTCATCCCGTCGTGGGACCTGTTTGAAACCAAAGCCCCTAACTGGAGACTCAACAAGCTATCCCCATTCATCTTCACCGAAACCACACCATGGACCACAAGAGGACTAACCATCTCCCTGGAACTCATGAAAGGGAAAAAATAAACCTACACCCCACTCCAAGTACAAACCATCTTTTTAGAAAAATCTAACAACGACTATGGCGACCACCTCCGTATTTTCACCGACGGACCCGTGAAACAGGGTAAAGCGGCTGCAGCAGCAGTGATCCCGGAATACAGCCTGAAGATATCTCAAAGACTACCAGATGGTGCATCGATCCTGTCGGCAGAAGTAGCAGCGATTCCTGAAGCCCTCAAAGTGATCCTCGTTAAACCACCAACGTCCAAAAAAGCTGTCATCTTCTCGGACTCCAAATCATCACTACTCCCAATCAGAAACCTTCACAAGAAAGCAGCAGACACAGACCTTACCAGACTACGTTCACTGCTCCTTAAAATCGACGTAGCAGGCAAAGTGATAGAGTTCCAGCACAGTCCAAGCCACCAAGGTATCAAATACAACGAAGAAGCGGACAGACTAGCCAGCTCTACAATAGAAGAAACAATAGACCTACCGGCAGCACTAGCCAATAGGAACTTCATGAGAAAAAGGATCAGCAGTCTACCCCACCCCACCCAATCTGCTATCGCACCGATTTTAAGAGACGCGGAACAAACTGTATCTCAGAATCAAAAGTATCGCTCTAATCCTCCGAAAGGAAGAATACCTGTACAAACAGAGACCGGACCCAAGTTGCCGATTCTGCGCCTCTCATCCCGAAACCCTTCAACATATCATCTTCGACTGCAAGAGCCCAGCCCCTCAAACAGCAAGGATTAAGAGAATAACCACCCAGCTTAACCTACCAGAAGACATCGCAACAATCGTGGACCTCGAAATTCCTCTCAGACAAGAGAGGGAAATCTACCATCAGATCATCACTATTCTCCAAGAAAACAACATTTCATAACTGCAGCAACGAAGAAGCAGAAGCAACAGAGGCCGAAAGGGATCCAGAGTGGAACCCAAGTGCCAGTCATTTGAAGGAAGGAAAGGACCTTTCTCAACACAAAAGTTCTTTTGCTCCCCCACAGGGTTTCTTTTGTTTAACAAACGATTTTTCCGAACAACACAACACCGCTGTCCACAATTTTCGTTTTTCTGCTTTGTTCCAGCCAGTCCCGAATTTGCGCACTAAGCATGCAAAGTTAACTGAATTGACTTGAACTACTAAATGTCACTACAAAAAGGTCACATGAGATGTGACTACTTCATCTCCAAGAAGTTTATCTACTTGAAGCAGATTTTGGGATGCACAAGGAGCAGGAAAGTTTCACAACAGGACAATAACATAATCATCACAAGTAATTCAAGAGCTTGACAAAAGAATACAATGCTGCATGCATATTTACTTCAATAGTCCTTAGACTTTTCCCATCTGAATTTGTGGTGCTCTTATTCCCACATTCTGAAGATGGAAAAAACTTACTGTTTCAATAAGTTTCCGGTTGTCAAGCAACTGGCTTTTGTCCTTGATTTCTCCAGAGGTAATCCAGGATTTGATCTGATCACGCAACCGCTGGAGCTTTTTGATTTCCTTCTTGAGGTCAGCCTCATATTTCTCTTTCTGGTTAGTGTTAGTAGCATTATGCACTTTTTGCCAAATATCCTCGAATGTATCAACACCTTCCTGAACTTTTTTCAGACACCGATCAATTTCACCTGAAAAAAATAAATAAAATCATATGCAGTGACTTTGCTGTCATTTTTTGATAAACAACTAGATCACCACCAAAGAGTGTGTTGCTCCAACCAAATATCGGATCAGGTTTTTTGACAGAACTCATGATTCACCTATATTCTGAGCTCCTTCTGATTCTTGTTCACTCAGATATGTGGACAGGCAGGTTAGATTTTGCAATCCATAGATCCATAGATTTTTCAATCCATGCCCAAAAATTGAGGATTTCTGTATGATTGGCTTGGGGTTCGAACTTTTCTTTCACTCATAACAATATAAAATGCTCTTCTCTATACTAAAGTCCAAAGCAAAAATATTCCTTCAGCCCAAGCTGACTGCGAGTCATATTTGACAGTGCAAAATGGATACATCAGCTGGATTTTATTAGAGCTATATTTCAGCACTTCTTGGCAAGGGTCTTATTCAGTCTCCAGCTGCTCAAGCTGGAAAATGAATTTGTAGAAAAAACACAATAAACTGAGCAGCTTGAGTCTTAAGAGGAGCCTTGCCAAGGAGGGCTGAAATATAGCTCTAATGATATAGCTCTACGAACAAACCACAAAACAATCAAATAATCATACCATACACAAATCCTCAATTTTTGAGCATGATACCCTCTTAAAAGTTTGTTTGAAAAGCAAATTTCCAATTCAGATGCTGGATTCAGCAGTTGACAACAGATACATCAGCTGAATTTTTTTGGCTTGTTTTCCCACAAATTCAATTTTTCCAACTTGAGCTGCTTTGAGCCTGAAGAGGACCCTTGCCAAGAAGGGCTGAAATATAGCTCTAATAAAATTCAGCTGACATATCCGTTTTGCACTGTCAAATATGATTTGCAGTCAGCTTGGGCTGAGGGGATATTTACGACAACAGATTTTTATGGGGATACCATGCCCTTGCTGCAGGGCATGGTGGCCCAACATATGAGCACCATGCACGAAAGTTGGAGCACCATGCCCAAAATTTGAGGATTTGTGTATGACTGACCCAGAGTCAACTATGGAGCTGATTCTACAAGAGAAATCCTTATTTTGCTCCAAGCTGCAATTTGAGGTGATAAATTCAGCTACCATATCTGTTTTACATGTCAAAAAGCCAAATCAACAAGCCCATCCATGCAGCTAAAACAGCAGCCATGTCCAAAATGAAGTCTTAGTATCTAAAGCCACCAAACCAGATATTTATGGTAGCTAGAACCTTTATTTCTTTTTTGTTACAGGTTTGCTTTTCTAGCTTTAAGCCTGAAGAGAAAGCTTGCCAAGAAGGGTCAAAATACAGCTTGAACAATTTTAGCAGGGATATTCATTCAGCGCAGTCCAGTCAACCACAAACCCCTGATTTTTTTATACCCTATGCCAAACGCTAGGTATATTTGGCATAGCCTATGCTTAACGATGGATACCCTATGGTTAATTTCTGAGCTTCACTCAAATCATCAATATTTTACTGGGTCCCAGTATCCAGCATTTGGCACAGCCTATGCAGTGTCATGCAAGATCCCTTCATTCCAGTCTAGTACACTAGCCCTTTTTCAGTCACGGTGCTCAAACGTCTAGCACCATGCCTGAGTGCTAGACGTTTGAGCACTGTACCTGAAATTCATGCACGGTGCATGGATTTCAGCATACAGTGCACACATGAAAAAGCACAGTTTCTATCTTTATACACTAAATACCGGCTTGACAGGCCTTTTTGAATGCATTAATTTCAATTTACATTGCTCAATCGTCTAGCACTCAGGCATGATGCTAGACGTTATAGCACCATGACTGAAAAGGGCTAGTGTAGCCTACTAGACTGCTTCATTCTAACATTACCTCGATTAACTACAAATGATGAATAAGGTAAAGTTAGCAAAGTCAATAGCCAGAAAATCCCTTTTCAAAGCAGCTTCCAAACAAAGAAAAGGCACAGAATCTGCATATTTTTTTATAAATGCCTCTTCATAAAAAGTCATATTTTGCGTCTTGACTATCAGGACAGTCAGTACATTGTATTTTAACATTTTCGCAGCAAAAATTGAGGTGAGGTAGTGTAAAAACTTGGTCGTACCTCTCCTGTATGCCAAACATCAGATGTACCCGGCCTTTGGCATAGGGTATTCAAAAATCAAGAGTTTGTGGTTGTCTGGTTCAGTCATCTAATTTTAAGGATGCAATCTGTGATTTTTCGTTATCCACATCATAGTTTAAACTTTTATTTTTCATCATTTTTCTGTTCTTTGCTCAAAAACCATGCAGAAGGGTAGAAGTCATAATTAAATGACAAAACATAAGGTAGGAAACTAGAACAAAACAATTAGGCTACACAATTCCTTTGGGCTGTCTTACCTTGAAGCTTTCTAGAGGCAGCCATGTGTTTGCATAGTCATCCAGATCAAATCCAAAAATGCCTATCTAATACCAATGCTGGAAACAATTAAGTAAGATAAGAGCACAGTCAGCTAGGAGCACTTGTGAATTTTTCAAAATAACCACTGTAAACAATTGAAAGATCGACGGATTTTTCTTCTTTTTTTCAACAAATCTTCGAAACTTCAACGGCGATCGTTTTGTAAGCTTTTTCAATAGTAATGGTAATAGGATGTTCATGTTCAATAGATGGCGTTGTTGCATAGAACAGTCGATGCGATCACTGTTTCCCAAAATATAGGGTCATGCAGAATGAAATCAGTATACTTTCGAAAGCAGCATAAATGGAAATAAAGATGACGGACAACTATCAAATCCATGTCTCCAAATCCTGTTTGTCTGAAAATGTCTGACCATGACATCTAGCGTTCTTTGTTGCTACGTACGGCCACATGTGTGACCGAACTCAGTTGTTTACAGCTTTAACAAATTTGTTGCAAGAGACAAGAAGATTGCTGGATTTGCTGGTCAATTTAGTGAGCTGAAGTGAAGGATTTTTTATTCTATGGTAAATTTTGTTTTAGATAACCCTGCTTTCTCAGTCTTGGCAGTACAACAGCAGTGTGCTTCTTTGAACACTTCTTAAATTTTTATTTTAAATACCTTGTTTTGTTTAGCCTCTAAAACAGTAAGTACAGGAGGGGTGTCCAACCTCGAATTTATATGACCTCCCATGCTGGCCTGAAAACCTTACAAGGAAATTTCTGTGCAGTCCAAAACTGGTCCTGGTTCACTCAGGCAGGACCAGTCTATCACAAATCCCTCATTTTGGGAAGGCCAAATTTGAAATTTGAAATCTTGTCTGAAATTGGATACCCCTCCTGTACATGCAAGTAACAGAAAGATCCTGACTCGGACGACCAAAAGATGACCAGCAAAAAAAAAAATAAAATAATCTATTAAATGTGCATAGTTAAAGGACCTGTCTTACCTATCTATAATAGTAATGTAACCTACTTTCATAATCACTCCATATATATCTAAACCCGTAGAGCCCAATTTCGTCCGGTACATTCTAACCCCTCCAACAGGACCACACTGATTTTCTCCCTTGCTGTGTTTTGCTACCTTCGATGTGTATCACACTATCAAAGGTTATCAGCAAGAAGTTTTTCCATTAGAAAAACCGGTTATGCAAATTGTTTCCCTGTTTTCCCTATAAGCCAACGGGTCTCTGATAAGCCTTAAAACATCCAAAACCGTGGGTTATTTGTTGAAAGCACAGCCTAGTTGTAGAGTATTCAAATATTTTAAAATACTGTAAGGTGAAGAGTAAATGGCTTAAAATGGCTTAAATTGCAGCTTGGAGCAATTGAAGGATTTTCCATCCTGTAGCATTGCTCATCGCTTCTTCGGAAATTGCCACGTGGATAACTTATGCTCTGGTCTGGGACTCCAGGGCATCCCATTCCAGTCTCCATGGCTTCTTGCTCCACTCTCTGTCAAGGGAGACTTTGAACTCTTCGATGGTCTTGCTGGATACGGTGTCTTCGCTTAGGGAGTTCCTTAGGGAGTAAATAGTGCAAGGGGTTTTAAAAACTGATGTGTGTAGATGTACAATCATGTGAATTGTTTAGAAACAGCTTGTGTCTGTATACAGTTTATTTAATATTTTACAATTCTTGTTAACCCAAGAAAGTTCAGAATAAATATTCTTTCAGCCCTATCTGATCTGATTTGTATCTAATTTGGTTAATTCCTTTGTGAGAGTTGCTTGTAGTTAAAGTTGGTGCTGTGATTTCATTTTGGACATGGCAGTCAATCACAAACCCCTGATTTGAGGATACCCTATGCCAAACTCTGGAAGCTCTTTGTACCCAATCCTGACCTACCCTACTATAGCCTAGATGAATTCTGATTGGTTGATTTCTAAGCTTCACTCAAATCATCAATATTTTGTTGGGTTCAAATATCCAGCATTTGGCATAGTGTATCCAGCATTAGGCATAGGGTATACCAAAGGCTAGATATATCCAACGTTTGGCAGGCGTTCCCAAAATCAGGGGGTTTGTGGTAGACTGGGACATGGCTGCTGTTTTTGCTGCTTGACTGGGCCGTTGATAGGGTATAGATTTTACTGAATTTGGGTTTTTGGTTTTGTTAAAGAGGAGAGCTTGGGTTCAAATTTCCTTTCATTGATGATGCCGTTCCATGTTTCTGGTAGTGAGTACTCGCCTGTGTCTCTGTTTATAACTGAATGTTTTTTCTTAAATTCAACAGCTTCTCTTATAGTTTTGTGAAGTCGTTGCAATGTTCTTAGAATTCGGGCTTTTTTGAAATGCACGATATGAGATGGGTTTTCGAAAATGTGTTCTGCCAGTGCCAATTTGGAGTTGTAGTTTGGACGATGTGCATTGGAAAGGGCATGGTCGGTCTCCTTACATGTTCTGCGATCCTCTTTTTGAAAGTCTTTGGTTCTGGTTTGGGACCTGATCTTTGCTGGTGTTAAGGTAGGACAGTAGAGGGTTCTTGGTCTGGTGAAATGTTGCGATGGTGTACTTTTTAAGTTCCTGGACAGTTTTTCAGTAACTCCCTGAATGTATGGGAGGTAGACACAAGCACTCTTATCCTCTCGTTTCATTGCTATGAGTGCTTGTGTTGCTTTTGGAGGCCAAATGAATCTTTAGTCTAAGTCCAGTAACACTTTTCAACCAGTTGGATGGGATATGTGTTGCCATTAAGTATGTCCCGAATGTGGCTCAGTTTGGTTTCCTGGGAAGTTTCACCTGAAATTTTGTTGACTCGGTCGACTAGTGAGATGACGAATCCGCGTTTCTTTTCAGGCTGGTATGAATCTTAAGGCAGATATCTGTCTTTGTGAGTGGGTTTTCTGCCTACCGAACAATATGTCAATACTTGGTGATCAGCACGTCTAGATATGGCGGTCAGATATGTGGACTAGATATGGCTTCAGGTTGTCATTCTCGAATTCGGTGGTGAAATGGATTGTCGGTTCGACTAAGCACCAATGATTCCCCGTTTTACAAACTTTACATTGATGATGACTTTACAGCCTGGGGGGGGGGGGTCAACAAACAGACATTTTTGCGTTTCTCGAAGCCCTAAACTTGGTCCAACCAACAACCCAGTTCACCACCAGGCGGATGCTCCAAGATTCTAAGATAACTACTTCGAATTTAGTAGTTTTCCAAAAACTTTACATGGCTTCGTCATGGGACAGTGACATTTGTATGACTGTTGGATAGGAAGCAAGATAAGAGTTATCCACAATGCTGGGAGGAAGAATTGACAGAGAGATATGGGGAATAGAGTGAATTAATACTGTGTCACAGGTAGGATAGAGCCATAAATTGGAACATTATCCTGACAGGCTGCAAATGGCAACTGCAGCAAACATCAATAAGAAAATCATCCACACTTCACCAATCTAGTTAAACATAAATTCAGTATTGCTTATAACCATTTTTTTTTCTTTTTGCTAGATTTAAAATGGTTGATATAGAAGAGACTGTTCCAAGATTCGTCCTCCCTGATGTAAACGATACACCAAATGGATGGGGACCCAATGCCATCCCCGAGCAATACAGAGACATGCCATACCAGCCTTTTGCCAAAGGAGACAGGCTTGGAAAGGTAACTGAACTTCATAACTGATTTGAGTTTTACATTGTTTAGTTCTTTTAGAAATTACCTTACTTCTCTTATTGTCATGTCATTTTTTTTTTTAAACAAAAGTTCTTTTCTCTAGATAGTTCTGTTGAGTTCCTTTAGAGATTTCTGGAGAGATTACCATCCTGGCATTCGTGCCATGATGAGAATAATAGTTTTTTTTTATAGATTTTTCTTTTAAGGTGGCAGATTGGACTGGCAATTCATACCAAGACAGAAGAAACCAAAGTAAGTGGCTTTAACAGTTTATTAATATTATAGTTTTAATAGTAATTAATAGTTTATATTCACTATGCCCAGTATGAAACATGGTGTGAGGCAGGTGTTGTGAGGCGGGGGGGGGGGGGGGGGGGTAAAGAAAAAGAAAAGAGAATAGTGAAAGTTGTGCACTCCCGCACAGGACACGGTTGTGCGGTGGGGGGATCAGATGAGGCCTAAGTTAAAAAAAATATGGTTTGAAAAGCTACTGAAATAGTCAATTTAGATGTAGGCCTAACGAGACATGCAGAAGCCGCATCTGAACTCTATTTACTTGCCCGGAACTGGCCAAAACTGGTAATCTCGTGAAAGTAGGCTAAATATTTTTCTTTGATGTTGATTAGAGGCAAGACATAGAGGTAAGGAGACATGCCGAATATGTTTGTGTATTTCATTTTTTACCGGACACATAGTTCGCTCGCAATCCGTTTAAAGCTGGAGATTTGATAAAAGTAAAAGTTCTCTTAGAAGTTGATTAAAGGTTCAGTATAGGGTAAAAGTACTCGCCGAATCCATATCTGAACTTTATTTTCTCATCAAAGAAGTAGCCTAATTCCCCCGTAGGGTCAGCAAAAAACGGAAAATTTGTAGAAGGGAAAGATTTTTCCGAAGTCGATTAAAGCTTGGAAATGGGAAGAAGAGAATAAATCTGTTCTTAGTTTTCTCAGCGGATTAGTGGTTGGGTCGTAATCCGCCAAAAGCCCGCTATCATTTGTCTTTACATTTCCAAGTGGTCGGTTAAAGATAAATATCATGTTTAGTTGCTTACGGGGTCTGGTGGAGACTGGAGTTGTCTGGATAAAGCAGTTCAGTTAAGTATTTCAGTTCCTGTCGAAACTTTTTGCACTTGTAGCCTTCTGCTCAAGTGCCATTCAGTGCTCGTAATGTCTGCCTGACCTTGGTACCAGTATAAAGGATCCGACCCAATGCTCAAGAAAACCTTCCTTTCTCGGATCCGATCATTATTGAAGGGGTGGGAGGGAATCCGGGATCTTTTGAACCGCGTAAGTTGCGAAGGTGTGGATGGTAGGAACAGATGCTCGGGATGTGAATTTCAGGCGCCTGAACTGCAGATCCGACCACGGTGGCAAGAGTCTGAGGGGTTGGGGGGTTCTCAGAAATGTGGTGACAGGCTTAGGACCAAATAGGTGCAGGGAATTGTGAAACCTGGACAATACGAATGTCATGGGCCCTAGATATGCAACTTCAAGGTCTTGACCGGATAGTACCTCTTTGTGGTGGTGGGGTTAAACGAGGTTACTGGCAACTTCTTGCAGGTGCTCCAGTGTGAGAAGAAATGTCCTAGGTATGTCTGTGTCGGAAAAAAAACGAGGAAGGGCAGGGGTTTCCTTCTTCTTCTTCTTCTTCCTTATGACAGGAGCTGATTCGAGCGAAACTTGATGGATGATAGGAGTAGGTGCCCTAGATGTGCCTTCGTGGATCGGAGGACTAGATCTGGCCCCGGTTAGGGTATTTTGAGGGCTGTCCCGAAAATTGTGTTTCATACGTAGGGACCAGACCAGTGAAATGTTTCCAGAAATTCGTAATGTTTTATGAGGTCTTGTTGATCCTGTGTATTTACCATGCAATCGAAAGCTTGTTGTGACATTTTTCTTTCTTTACTGCACTATTTTCGTGTGAGATGAAGGAAAACACCTCGTTAATAACTAGTTACTTCTTACTTTTAGATAAATATGCCTCTCAGTTTGGAGCTGGCTCTAGTCAATACGCATACTACCATGAAGATGATGAGACAAGCTTCCAACTTGTCGACACAACTCGAGTTCAGAAACCAATTTACGCCAGGGGCAGATACATGAGAAACCAGAGAGGTGGCATGAGAGGTCGTGGCGGAAATATGCAGAGAGGTACTGGCCAAATGCAAGTCTTGTCAAATCGTGGAAAGTAAGTATCGCCATACTGACTGTTTAGCCTATTTTCATCGAGCAAATAAAACAAAGAACTTCAAGTATGAGGGCAATCAAGCCTCTGACCGGCTAAACCAGGTTTCCTAAGCCATTCTTCCAGCAGGTGACATGGTTCCCTCACGGCTTGGGGGAAATCCGTGAACATCTTTGGCAGTTGTCATTTCGCAAGATTGACTTCGCCGTCAGTTTTTCTCTCGTTGTAATCCTTCGTTTGTTTCCATTTTGTATTACTGGGGAGGGGGGGGGGGGGAGGGGGAATTCACTTCTCCTTATTTTGCTGTATGTTTGGTTGTATGTATTATGTATGTATGTGGATGCGTAGAGCTTACGGAGTTGAGGATGGGAATGTTTGAATCAGTCGTTTGTGATAAAGAGCTAGTGTTTTCCTATTATTATATCGGAAGAAATCTGAGACTCTCGTTTAAGCACCAGGCTGTTGTTTGTAAAGAGCGTGTTCCACCCGCCTAACAGTAGTAACTATTAGTTACTATTTTCGTTCCGACCTCGTGGAAAGTTACTACGCTGACCGTTCCAGCCTTCTCAAAATAGTAACTATTTGCTTCCTGACGAAATATTTGTAGCCTGCGTAGTTGTATGATAGCTGTAAGAAAAAGTTGCATGTATTGATATGTAATAGTAAAGAATACTATCATTTAATGTGCCTCAGACTGGGCCAATCTTAAGCAGTAGTATTGATTGGCCAGAATAGCCCGTGCCACGATATTTTGGGGAAAATATAAAAACGCGTTCCAGCCTTGTCGCCAAAAAGCCAGAATACGTGACATCATGCATAGCAACTATTGTAAGTAGGTTGGAACACGCTAAAAATGGTGGTTTAGCAAAATGTGTCAATCTAGTCTTGATATATTTTTTTAATCTTCGCTCCAGATTATTCACAATAAGGCTTTGCGTGTTCTAAAAATATGTTCCTGCTCCTATTAATTTTCTTGGAAAGTCTGAGACGAAAACGTAGTATTTTCTTCTTAATATCCTACCAGCTCGACTTCTTCTGTCTCTGCAAGTGTTCCTTTTCGAAACAAATTTGGATCGTAGTCTACTCGCATTAGATTTTTCAAACATGGACCTGACACCTTTACCATGATCATCTCATAATGTTAACAAGATCGAACACCAAACCCAAAAATTAGGCGTGAAAGATATAAACTGCCCCTACGTTATAAAATACGATATGATGGGAAAAATTTAAGAATGTTGTATCGAAATTGTTGGAAGGAATGCAAAGCTTTTCGGTTTTGACTAAACTTTACCCGATTATCTATGGCTCGTGACGTCACACGAAAAGTCTATATTTTCCATTCACTAACGGACCTGATTGTCCCTAGAACTTTATAACTGTAAACGCGTCCGGCGCCTCGCGGGCCGCTCGGCTCTATATATATAGATGCAAATATGTATTCTGCAACATTAATTTAATCGAATTTCCCTATTTCTTTCATGACGTCACGAAAACGTCACTGGCCGAAGATAATAAGCTTTTGGTTCCCACCAGCTTTTCATGTCCCGACTTACAGGAGCGCTAATCGTAAATTTCAGAAAATAAATACCGAGATCCCACCGAGTCAATCACCGCTGTGCAGTCAAGCATTGCCGATTTCGGAAGTCGAGATTACAGCGTCAGTTACTGCCGACCTTGTGATGACGTCATTAATGATAGTATTCTGAGTTATCATAATTTCAAGGAAACAGCGAAGCACTCAGCCGAAGTGGCAGCGACAGCAGTCCGGTCGCGGACGATTCGATAATAGGGGCCAGCAGCAGACGAAAAATCGTGAATCATCCGTTACAGTTCAGCCCTCCTGGATCGTTATTGAGGAGATGGATTTCCCACGTCTTGGCAAACTTAGCTTGCCCAGCATTAAGGAAGGGGAAGACCTTTACAAGTGTGGCGAGTTGGAGTACTATGACAAGGCTTACGATAGAGTCAATGTGAAAACAGAAAAGAAGCTGCTCAGAATCGACAGAGAGCTACACAGGGTCACTACTACTGATGACCCTATTATTAGAAAGGTAAGATCCCGTAGCAAGGCCGATTACTCTGTCTTTTTCTCTCTGTCTCGACGCTTCCTTCATTCCCGTCTCGTCCAAAACAAGTTTGGCGACCACCATAGATCCTGGTTTTGTGAAAATGTAAAAGCCGACCTCGGAAAGCTCCTTTGATTGAATAGATACGAAGACCGCGTGCCCGGATCTACCAGAACTTACTGAGGGCCATTGAAGAATTTACTACTGATAAAAAAAAAATAGGCCAAGTGAGACGTTTTTTGCTCCGATTCTGGACAGGATTATGCTATTCGATCGCAATTGCTTTGCTTTCACGCAAATAGATGTTCAACCAGCCTTGTGAATTCCGCCTGGGGTTGTTTGCTAATAGGCGGCGATGATTAGCCGAAGTTACGTCGCCATGGTACATACGTCGTTTTGAAGAATGTCAAGTAGAATGCACGCTTAACATTTGCCTTTTCTGCGATATTAAGTCGTCTTTCTCCACAGCTTGCTAAGACCGAGGGCAATGTTTACGCAACTGACCTAATATTGGCCACCTTGATGTGCTGTACAAGGAGTAACTACAGCTGGGATATCGTGGTCCAGAAGATTGGAGACAAGCTCTTCTTCGACAAGAGAGACGCCTCCGATCTAGGTAAGTTTCAGGACAAAGATTGTCACAGTGAATCTTAATTGGAGGGGAACAACTGGAAATGATTCGTGGTATATCATTGATCCGCCCCTTCTGCTTATCCGATAAATGCTTGTTCCAATGAACTTCCGCGAGGCCTACAAATTTGTTGTTACAGCACTAATGCTGAGTGCGCATAATGCATAATGCAGTTTGAGGTCATGCACAGTGAGGTTATCGATGTCCTACTCGCAACCCTGCTGCGTTTGCCTAATCTTAGCTCTGCGAAAAAGAGTAACGAGGGGTTTCAGCAATTGAACAGTGATGAGTGTCACACAGTGTCTCGAGAGTAGACAGTGTCTCGAGAAATTAATAGAGGCGTAAGCCTTTTTACTGCAGTTATATTATTGTTATTATTATTATTATGAGAAGATCTTATCAGACGAAATCGTTCGAATTCGAATTTTCGACACAGTACGACACTGAAAACTTAGTTTTGATAAAATAGAAGAATTATGTCTCGGACCAGAGTAACAATTAGCCTCATACATGTCATAACTATTTTACGTCAACTCGTTTTAAACGAGGAGCTTCAGCGTATAGTCTGCTCGAGTAGATAGATTCATCCCGGAAAACGAAGACTTAACAGGCTAACTGCACAATGGCAGTAGGGGTCTTCGCTTGTTGATTATCGATTGTCGTTGGTGGCAGCCAGACGACACGATAGAATTTTCCGTCGGCATGAAGCGAAGGCCCCTCCGCCATATTGCTAATTCCAGTCGGTATTTTGGTTTCTTATCAGTCGGTTTTGTAATTTTCTTTTTTCTTTTCGTGTTGTATTATTTTCCTTTCTTTATAGCAACTCGTGTCTACGTGCCTTGTGTCATTTTTAAAATGTGAAAAAGAAAATCCGTGGGCCTATATGACCATAACAGTTCTTCCTGCGTGTCGGTTATGTCTACCGATCTTGGGAAGTTTCGGAAGAGAGAGAGAGAGATCGGTATGTTTCGAAACTATCGTAGCGTAATCAATTCAGTTTCTTACAAATAATAAATAACAAACATATAATTAACAAACACACACTACCATTCAGCGTTGAAAACTGAAGTAAAAAAGGGCACACACGATTTCGGGGGGTTGTGGTTTATTTTGCAGCCGTATTCGATTATTGGGAGAGCGTGTTTCCGGTAAGAGTGACCGGTGGTTCGTACTGGCGAGGACAGATTTGCCAAATTGCAAAATCAGGTGTTCAGGCCAGACTTTAAAGGCACAGAAAACTTGACCACGCAACTTTCGGCCATCAAACCGACCTGGGGGGTTAGATAAAGATTCAGGGACTTATTGTCGACAGGACCCCCTTTCTTTGTTATCTCGAACACCCTCCTTAGTGTTCCCGAAGCTAGCTTGCAGGCCCTTGCCCCTTATGTACTGTAATTATGCACTTTTGCACTGTAAAAGTTCGCCTTTGGCCGTGTTGACTAACACATCTGGATAGTAGTCAAGAGGTCGTGCGTTCGATTCCTACTTCCGGCACACAAACCTTTTGCGTTTTATTTCTACTAACTCAAAAGTCGAATTCTCGGAAACTTTCTGGAAACTGCAATGGTCGTAACGAGAATTTTTCTTACAAATCAACATCGACTCAGGGTACATTCTTGATATGTCAGCTAGCTCGCCGAGTCAAGTTTGAGTCAAGTTTTCTGTTCCTTTAAGCGGTAATAAATTCGGATCGGCAAGGGCTTGTTCGTAGGGTACGTCGGGGTTTCAGAGTATGATCCTTGTTGCTCTTTCTGAACGGACTCGATGTCCTGTAATAGGTACGCTGTGCGGATTGCAGATGGACCCCACACCGGGCACGCGTACTCGCGTGTCCTGGCAGGGCGCTAGACCGAAGCTCCATTGCATTTAGAGTAGGAGTGAAGACTAAATACTCGACATGTTCGTTGAATTGATATAAATACATTATTTGCGTTTTTGCTGATACCATGGTATCTGTTACCACGGTCTAAAGTCGTTTTTGCAGTTAGTGGTATCTGATACCACGGTCAAAAGGCGTTTTTGCAGTTATCGTGGTATCTGGCCAGTCATCGTGGTATCAGATATTCAGATACTATGGTCCGACCGTGGTAACTGGCCGTGGTATCTGAAAAGTCATCTCACTTTCATAAAATTTTGTCAGATTGGTGAGAAAGAAGTTTAGCACTTAGTGATGGAACTGGATATCTGTTTTTCTTTTGGGATGACTTCGAAAAGTGCAATTTCGGCAATAGTCGTTTTTGCAGAGCACCGTGTATCAGATACCACGATAACTGCAAAAACGACTAATTGCAGATCCAGTTACCGTGGTAACAGATACCATGGTATCAGCGAAAACACAACTATTATTGTTTCTTGCAGACTTGCTTACCGTTAGTGAGACCTCAAACGAGCCTCCCGTGGAAGAAGGAGCACACATCAATGCCCCCCAGAGCCTTTCCCTGGAAGCGACGTTTATTAACCACAATTTCACACAACAAGTCTTGAAACAGGTCAGTTATGAATACATCTTCTACCACTTGCATAGATTTTTTGGCTCGCGTTCTCTGTAGGCATAATAGCGAGGTCGAAGTTCTCCAAGTAGAAGTCAAAGTAAATACACTGCCCCGTCCAGTATCCTGACGTTCCTCTGAGACTGTTTTATTTGAACAAAACAAACCACTTCGATGTTTTTTTTATCCCAGTTCGGCAGGAACTCCTGGGGTTTTCATAGTCGCCCTCTTCTGACGAAGTAGCTCAGCCTCTTCTGACGATGTAGCTCAGCCTCTTCTGACGATGTAGCTCAACCTAAATAGCAATTATTTATTATATTTTACTGGGAAAATTAACAAAAAACAAGCGAATTCCAAGTGACTTATTTTCTTTTATGTAATAATTGTATATAATATTCAAGTATTTTAACACATTAAATGCAATGGTCGACGTATTTAGTGCCATGTCGGCGCTACGAGTTAGATCAATGAAAATTTCCATTCCATCTATCAATAAAGAACGCCATCTGTCACGAAAACTGCAAAAAAATACAAATGAAAAAATGGTGGATGGCCGTTGGGGTGGATAAAAACGACATACGAGATTCAGTGTTGCAGAAATTAGTGGCGTTAGAGGCTTCATTAGTAGTACGACGGATCCTGGAAAGTATATCTTTTCTTTTGAACTTTTTTTGCGCTGGGTTGTTGAAATTGTTGCTTAGCAGTACTGATGGAGTGGGAGGGGCGGCGCACGGACTTGGTCAGCCTTGGACCTGTGTGGGTCATTGGTTATAATAACGATGCAATAGCATATCGCTAATGAAGGTTAAAGCTGTGACTCCGTTAGTTATCTGCATTATGCCAGCTAGCAACAGGTCCTTGTGATCATTTCAGGCGTTGGGTTCTTTGTACAAAAAATGCCAGCGATGTTGTGTTTAAAGTTACAAGGTCCTCTTCTAGCATGATTCTCGGCAATCATCTTCCCCTATTAGGAGGGTTTTCGCGAGACCTCGGAATCACCTTCTGACGAGCGAAGCGCATCTCGAAAAATGCGGGAAAGTGATTCCTGGAATAACTTTCCACTTTCCCGCTGGACTGATCGCGAAAACCCATGGAAAGCTGATATCTCCAAGAAAATGTTGAATTTGAAACTTTTTCGAATAAATATGGTTCACTTAAGGGTTCTTTGATTCTCATATATTCCATCGAAGTCACCTTAGTTACGATTGCCATTGTTTTTTAATTTATTAGTGACACTTGCACTGTTTTTTCTCCACACCTTTGAAATTCCCGCCGAAAGCTTCCGCTTTCCGTGGAGCTTTCCACTAGCCTCGTGGAATCACTTTCCAGGAAAGCTGCCTCGGTTTCCAAAGCGCGAAAACCGGGTTGGAAAGTTCGGCAACTTTCCGAAGTAGCGCGAAAACCATTGGACTGTGATTCCGACTTTGCTTTCCAGCTCGCGAAAATCCTCTTATTGTTTTCCTGTGTTTAGATCCGCGGTGGCAAATAATAAATTTATGCTCTGTACGTTCTGCCTTAGACAAATAGAAAACTGATTTCTATCGTGTTGAAAATAACTCAAAGACATGGGGATTCCGCGAATGATGTTTATCTTACCCAAAAGGCCCTCTTCAGTGCCATACTGAACAGTGGGCAAAATGACAGTGAATAAAGCGGGAACCAAGATAGCTGAATTGAGGAATAGGCAGCTGTCCTGGGCCCTGTCCTCGGAAGGTGTCTAAGACGGAATGTGGCGAGGCTCTAACTGTCCGAGATTTTGCTTATCTTTTAATTTTGCTAAACTGATTTTTGTCGTGTTGAAAATAAAAAGACATTGGGCGAATGATATTTAGGCTATATGACCAAAAAAGGCCCCCTTCGGCGCCATACTGGACAGTGGACAGTGAGCAAAAGTTATTGTGAATAATGGGCGAAGAAGATAGCCGAATTGAGGATTAGGCAGTGGCGACCTTCTGCCTACACTGTATAAAAATTTTTGCAGTATTTGCTACTGGGATTAATATTGTCTCTACTGGGATAAGATTATTTCAAATTCAAATTCGTTTATTTCCATGAAATCTTTTAACAAAAATACTGGTGGATCGTCACACATGGTCGACATAGTCATAAAAATCACATATATGTTACAATTTTTAAAATTTTAAAACACAATCCAGTAACAACATATTTACAAAACATGTCAATTTAAAATTCCTAATTCCGATCCGTTAAAAAACTTCACGAAATAGGGAACAAAAGACTTGAGATACTGCTCCGTAGATTTTACGTGCGGTTTCTGGAGTTGTATCTTTGGTGCGTCTGCCTTAATTTGCAGATTTGTAGTCACAGGGGGTAAAATGGACAGGTGCACATCCGAGGCCAGACATTTTTTGCCAAATTTCACTATGAGCCCGTGTCTCCTATCAGAGAGGGTTTGCAGACGCAATGTCTTCAGACTTTCTTCATAGGACTCGTATTTCTGTCCAAGAATGATGCAGCAAGCTCTCTTCTGAATCCCTTCCAACTTCTCGCTTTGCTGAACTGTGAGTTCAGCTTGACATACGGCACAGGCGTACTCCATCACAGGTTGGACGTAAGTTTTATAGCAGGTGACAAGAGGCGTATTCTCGCCGTTCCCCGAGGACTCCTCGGGGAATCGAAGGGAACGGCGAGAATAGAGGGAGTCACTCCACGCGGACTCCGCGTACAGAAACAGCGAGAATACGGGGAATGCTTCTAAAATGGATTTTGTTCGAAAAATGAAAATGCAGCTAAAAAAATTAGTCGAGATCCACTTTTTGTTTTGTTTTGTTTATTCTGATTCTTCTTAATTAATTTTACATAGCACCCACAACAGCAAAAATTGATTCCCCTCCGAATTTGAAAGGGAGTCCTTTTTGATGATGGTGATGATAATTGGAGCATTCCCCTTTCGTGGGGACTCGCGAGAATACGGAGAGTGAGTCCCCGGGACAAACAAAAACGCGGGGACTCCTCAAGTGGAGTCCTCGGGGAACTGCGAGAATACGCCTAAGATCACATGTAGAGAGACCAAATCTGTTGATGCTTGCAAAGGATTTGAGCAGAGCTGGCCACAAGGAATTGTGTCTCGTCTTCGAGCGGAGGAGGAGTTTGTTTTCTGAAGTTGATTCTTAGGGCGACGCTTTTTTCTTCACTTATGCCTAGCTTCATCTGATCACAGTCATAAGCCAGCTGCTTGGTTACCTCTTCCAGCGAGTTTCCCGGATCGTTCAGTGTGGCGAAAGTGCGTGGCACCACTAGCGCCGGGTCGTCTGCAAACTTAGCTCTGTGAATTAAGTTCACCATAAGCTTATTGACAGCAATAGTGAAGGCCAGTGGACCTAAGCGACTACCTTGGGGTGCCCCGCATGATATTGACAGGAGTTCAGATATATTATCTTTACTCAACTGCACGCACTGCTGACGACCCGTAAGAAAGCTCGCAAGCATTCGAAGATGAATTTTCTGGCTCCCATTGTTGTTGCTTCACTGATGACGGTTTGGTGGTCAAGGTAGTCGAATGCCTTTATCAGATCAGCGATTAGTACGTCAACAAAGTGATCCGGTTCTTCGAGATGTAAAAGTATTTCGTCCAACACGGACCAGGTAGTGTACCGTGCTGTGTCCAGGTTGAAACCCGAACTGACGAGCATCTATGTTGTCTTCAATATCGCTGTAGAGCCATTCGAAAAGAAAGCCTTCGAATAATTTGGCGAACACGGGAGTTTTTGATATCGGTCTAAGATCTTTGACTGTAGATGCTGTTCCCTTTTTCGGTATAGGGCTGGCGATTAATTTCGGATTAATCTTATCCCAGTAGAGATAAGATTAATCCCAGTAGCAAATACTGCAGTTGACTTTAATCCTTTCTCGGGGAAACTTTATACAGTGTAGGCAAATTGTGCAGCTCTTTAGGGCCCCAACCTCGGAAGGCCTTACCATTGATAAGACGTAATGTGGCGAAGCCTTTTTACTCCCTTAATTTTTTCTTCTTTCAACACTTTACCATGGGCCGAACTGGGAAATCTTGAAATTGCATGTTCAAAAAAGTATAGTTGGCACTTGTCTGTTTCATTTCCAAGTCTGCTTGTCTATTTTCTAGTCAGAAGTATAGTTTTTATTGCTAATTGACCAAAAAGTGTGCCCCGACTCTCTTAACGACCTAGGGGGCCTGGATGGTTGTGTCAACGTCTGTGAAGATGTAGTGGGAGGCCCTTGTGTTTAGCTCCTTCAACCTTCTGCTGACCTGTCGCCGAGTCTGCTGTGGACTTAAAGTAGCCTTGCCTTGACTGTCAACTTTCTCCTAGGATTCGGAGAAATACAAGTTCGAGAACCAAAATCCATTCGCTTCAGACGAGGATAGAGAAAGTCTCGGATCTATTGCCTACAGGTACAGAAAATGGGACTTAGGAAACTCAATCTCCCTTGTCGTCAGAACGGAACATGACGCCGTCATGACCAACCCCAATGGTGACGTTCAGTTCATCAACATCAAAGCTTTGAACGAGTGGGATTCAAGGGTAAGTTTGACCTTAACACCATAAATTTACTCGAATGTTGCGTGATATTAGCCACAAATCAGGCACTTTTAGAAAAACGAACGGAGAGAAAAGATTATATTACAGTACAGTGTCATACGCAATTATAAAGGAATGAAGCCGGTTAGTCTTCTTGTTTTGTGTTCAGTTCCAGAAGTTTTATTCGTCAATGTTATGCTAGTGACCATTGGTTTTGAATGCGACCGTTCCCTTACAACACTATTCTAGTCGATATCCTGGGCATTTTGATGGGTGGCTCGGCGGAGTGTGCTCTGGCATTCTCTTTTCGACAGAGGCCGTTCGTTTAATACTGTGAACATCGATTACTGTTAAAAAGCCTTAGAGAAAATTTTCCATTGTGTGCGCTTTATTCCAGTTCTCAGGCGGAGTTGACTGGAGACAAAAGCTGGACTCCCAGCGAGGTGCCGTACTGGCGCAGGAGCTGAAAAACAATGCCAATAAGCTGGCCAAATGGACCGTCCAGGCGCTGCTCGCAAGTTCTGACCAGATGAAGTTCGGGTGAGTTTCTCCAGTCTTTTCAGTAAAGATTTTTTCCATAACACTACTATCTGGAAGCACGTGCACTGCTGCAGTTGTAATTGATGCGAGACTCGAATGTTTCAGTCTCGTCCCGTATATAATAATAATAATAATGCTTGTTTACTGAGTCAAAAGTCCATACAAGATTTAATACACTTCACAAATAAACTATTACACCTCTACAAATACTATGCTGCGTAAACTTAGCTAAACTTTCATTCCTGAGACTAAATCCTTTAGTCACATATTTACAAACATGTACGATACATTTGGGGTTCGTAGATTTCAGGATACGGGGAAGCGATACCATCCAACCCCCAACAAATGTTACTCTCAAACGCGAAAGCTCTTGGCACTCTAAGAGGAAGTGGTTCAAATCCTCCCCCTGCAACTTGCAAAGAGGGCAAAGGGAAGTCTCTCCCGTGCCAGCTTTCCTCCTGTTGAAAAGTTTATTATTACTGAGGATAGGCAGACTGTTCTGTTCTGTTCCGTGATCGTCGGTCGGCAGAGAGGGTTTGGGCGAACCGCAACCACTGGCGTCTCAGCGGTGGCTGAAGGAAGCGGCTTTACTTCTGACGTGGCTAGATTTCTTTCGGGGCTCGTGTGTCATGTAGAAAAAGATTCCTCCCATCTTTCGAAAAGCCGATAGGTCTCGATTAAAAAGCCTCCTCCTTTCGTTTTGTTTCAGGATTTGCGACTGTAAGGTTAAATTCAGCTTGGCCCACGTTATAACACAGAACAGGTTTCCATCGGATTCTTTCTTATCTCAGCTCAGCGCAGCGAATATTCTGTGCTGCGGAAAGAACCCCGTCTCAGAGCTGTTTAAGCGGCGTGAGGATAAACTCACGCCTCTGGCCTGTGCGCAGAAGTGCGGGAAACCTTGACGTTTCTTCTCCATTCTCCGAAGAATTATTTTCGCGGCTGATCTGATTAAAATCCGTTAACAGCGTTTCCAGTGGAAGTCCGCCGGAAATCAACCGGTATTTGTTATACCAGACTTCTCAGAGCTTGCATTAAACGAAAATCTTTCTTGTAGCTACGTATCCCGCCGAAACGTTCGGGACCCTGCCGCCCATGTGATCCTGGGAATCCAGCAGTTCAAGCCTTCCGAGTTCGCAAACCAGATAAACTTGAACATGGATAATTCCTGGGGCATTCTTCGGTGTCTGATCGACATCTGTATGAAGCAGGAGAACGGAAAATACCTGATTGTAAAAGATCCAAATAAGGTAGGTTCCGCTTTAGAACGTTCTTTAGGGGATATACTGCATGACGTCGTAGCTGTATAAGACAGGCATTTGAACGTAGCATTGAAATATCGCCAGTAAGAATTTAAGTAACGAATCCTTTTATCAACGTTCAAGCACGATTCGCAGTCAGCTTGGGCCGATGCAGTACCTATCGTTTGAAGAGGTTGAAGCGCCCTCGGGAACGAACTTAATTCTTCCGCTGTTTTTTTTTTTTTGTTTTGTTTATCACGGCGATACTTTGCTCAGTGTTACTGCAACCTAAGTGTTAACCCCTGGAATTTCTACGGGTAGAAAATGGGAAGAGGGGGTCTAGGCCCGATAAGTTGGGAGTGGTGTTGAGTCTTGTCTGAAAATAATGACTAAATGTGCTGGATTCTCGGGCATGGGTATGATATCTAGGGATGTTTTCCTCCGAAATATGAGCCTCGTTTTTGTTGCAACAGCGCTGCCGCATCGCTGCTGCAGCACTTCTTTGCTTTTGCACAATATGCGTTTTTGGATTCACTTTCTTCTTGGTTGAAGCGGCAGCGCTGCAGCATCTTGCAGGGAAGCACGGACTTGGTCGGTGAGCAAGTCCGTGATGCTTGAGAAGCGCTGCCGTCTTCCTTGGAAGCGCTGCAGTGCAAAAACGGATGTAGAAAGAATCAGTCCGGAATCGGCGGAGAAGTGGACCTGCAGCATGCAACAAAAACGAGGCTATGGACTTTCTTAGCTGTTCTGTTCCCCAGCCCTTCCAGTGCCCAAGAGACGCTGGAAGACATTGTGCTTTATGGATATGAAAAGTGACCTTGACTATCGAACAGAAATGGATTAGAACTTGGGATGCGCAGGCGATTCCGTCAAGTGGAAAAGATGTGGAAACAAAACATAAGTTATGATAAAGTGATGCAGCAAATCCTGTGGGATAAACATTACGAAGTTTACGGCGAAGCGAGACAACATGCTTTTCTTTTCCAGCCAATGATCCGTCTATACAAAGTGCCGGACAACGCCTTTGAATCAGAAGAGGAAGAAGGAAGCGACGAATACGGTAACTATTTCTTTATTTATTCATTTATTTCCCTCAGAACTGAGGACTGCAAAATAATGTATAAAACAGGACTGCGCCTAAACCATATAGCAACATACACTGTAAAAGTCCCTCTGTATAAAGATTAAAGTTAACTGCACTATTTGCTACTCAGATTCATCTTATCTCTATTTGGTATTAGTCTTATCTGCGTAGAGATAAGAGTAATCCGAGTAGCAAATATTGCAGTTAACTTTAATCTTTATACGGAAAAACTTTTTACAGTGTAGGCTTCTTTTCTGGCTTCTGGAACTACGTTCACTAGTCTCAAAACCACACATAGAATCTTTCGCCTGGCTTCTTCGTCGCTTAAACAAAAAGCCGCAATTCTTTCAGAGGGAAAATTAATTGTCAGCCTCTTGACCACCCGAAGTAATACTTCAAAAGCTGCGTTCAAATGGCACATAAAAGTTCATAACACGAATATCCTAAAGGTCATAAAGCCGCAGTGTTGTTGGTTAAAATTGTTCATCCTAGTGTTTGCTTAACTTCTGACAGTGTCTGAGAAACACGCTTGAACACTTAAAGGACGCGTCGCACCTATAATGCCAATACAACCTACTTCCGTAATCGCTCCAGCAAATCTTGCCGAATTCTATACGGTACTTTCTAACCCCCTAACTCACCGATTTTTTACTAACCCTCCTTGTTTCGCTGTATTCGATGCGTATAGTGCTCGCGACGATTGTTTCCGATAAGCTTCGCTGTCAGAACAAGACCAAAGGGTTCGATGGATCCAAAAAATCAAACATTTCATCCAGACAATTGGGCCTTGTCTTCGCCAGGCTAATCATTAGAGAAAACCAAGTTCAGATATACCTCTATAAGCCATATCTGTTTTGACGACACTGAGCGAAAGTTCCTGCTTTACTTCTGCCAAATATCCGGTTTCGGCCGAATTCCGAGCGAACTAATTGTCCAGCAAAAAGAGAAAATTCAGAAACGAATTCAGCGTATATCCTTATCTCTATAAAGAACATCTAATCAACTTCAAATAAAACTTTCAACTTACACAAAAATTCCGGTTACAACCGGATTTCGGACGAATTATATGTCTGGGTAAAAAATGATTGTCTTATACAGACTCAGCGTCTCTTCTTACCCAATCTATCACCTAATCAACTTCAAATAAAACTTTTGCTTTTAACAAAATTTTCCGGTTTGGCAGGATTCCGGGCTAACTAGTTGTCCGGGTAGAAATTGCTTTTCACATAAGTGTGTAACGTGTCTTTTTACCCCTAAATCGAACATTCAATCAAATTCAAATGAAACTTTTTCTGTTAACCAAGTTTCCGGTTTTTGCCGGATTCCAGACGAACTACTTGTCCGGCGAGAAAATGGTTTTCACCATCGATGCCTTTTACCCCATAATTGGCTATCACATTAGTCGTTAAAAAAAATTTAGTTTGCCCCTTAATTTGAACCCCCACCCCTAAGGATTCAACTACTATGAAATACTGGAATATACAGTCACATTGCGAGGGAACATAAACAGCCCGCTTTAAATCTTGTATCCCCACATTTCCAAATTGACTGGTTTAACGTGTTTATTGGTTCCCATTCTTTATCTAATTTGGTAATTCATCCGACTTCTGTTCAGTCTGCATCGATTTCACCGCATTCGGTCCGTCCCTTTGGAAATTTGGCGATTTACATGTTTATTTGGTCCCATTCGTAACCGAATTCGGTAATTAACCGGACTTTTCTCCGTACTCCGTATCTGTTATAGGAAGCTTCGTTGGCATAGGCACTGAAATGTACCACATGGCTTTTGTCACGAAAGCTTGTAAACTATTTCTACTCGGAGAAGTGGTGGGCAAACCATCTCTCAACCTAGCTGACTCGCCCTTCCCCATTTTAGTCTTTGTATTTTTCAGAAGAGGATTGAGAAGAGCGAAGAAGAATTCTATGGGACACTTTCCTGTTCATTTCGGTCTAGGTGTTGATTTTTATGTTGATGGAAGTGAATGGAATACACCGGTTTCCATGTGAACTTCACGTCTAAAGCAGCATTAGAACGAAGGAATTATATCCCCCACGAATCGGCTAAGCTCATCCACGTTCTCACCGGAAAAGCAGAAATTCAAGCAATTCAAGCAAACACTTGAGTATCTTTCAGCTGCTGGTTAATTGGTTCTTTGGCGGTATTTTTAAAAATGTAAGATCAAGCCATTTGGTACTATTTTGCACAAAAAGCTGCTGATCAGAACATGTTTACGTGTGTTCTAATATTCACGACATAATCCTCAGTTTTTTAGCTTTAAACATGGCTTCCAGAAGAAAATTCTGGGACTTCATAGACGTCATTCCGGATTCTAGAACGTTCGATTCCTGATCCCGACAAACATTCTGCTAAAAAATGTGCATAGTTGCAGGAAAGACTGACGCGTTTCCAGGTAGGAGATGACTTATGGGAAAATGAAGACACAGCCGGTATGATGACAAATAATGGATGGACGAAGTAACTGGAACGGCTGCTTTAATTCCTTAGGGATGGGGTATAATCGACTTGGACCCAACTGCTTCTTATTTGGAAGTGGGTAAAGCGTCGGAAATACAGCTCGACATTCTGGCTTGTCAGTTCTGTCCAGGATCGTCCACGTTTGACAATGGTGACCAATTTTTCGCAAGCGAAGGAAGAACTGCGTCTGTAACTGTATTTATGTCTCAACTTTCTCATGTGGTAAAACAGATCCTTGTTTATATTCGAACCGAATAACAAAACAACATTAAAAACGGATATTACAGTAACAATTATTTATTCAACTCGCCAATGACGTACTTTACTTTACGGATGGCAGCGTCGATACTATTTGATGGCAGATTAGCATGAGTCACCATGCGCATGCGGGTCCGGGTCATCCCAAAGCACCGAATGACGACTTTCTCGCCAAGAGCCTTTTCCTCTTCTGGGGTTACCTAGACAAAACATGTTCGATTGTCAATATACGACCATAAAGATCCATCACTAGAGTTTACGCCTGCAGCTCTTCGTCGAACTGAATACTTCCGCCAATTCAGACTAGAGCGAAGTATTGGCGACGTGGCCTCTGATCCAAAGATGTCATGGAACGTCGGGAAATCTTTCATTCCCAGTCCTCACACGTGTCTAGTAACGCCGAAATCATGGGGAAAGCCAAACTACCGCAGATGCGGTCGTACCTCTCGACGACCTGGAGCTAAAACCACAAAGAGCGTGTTCCACCCTTCTAACGATAATAACTATTAGTTATTAAATTCCGTTCCAACCTCACGAAAAGTTACTACGCTGACCGTTCCAACCTTCTCGAAATAGTAACTGTTTGCTTACCATGCTCGGGAGCGTAGTAAGCGTGGTAACTACGGATCTCTGTAACGGGATTGGCTGGATTACCCCGTGGAGTGATATTTCGGCGAAAATAGAAAAATACGTTCCAGCCTTAACGCCAAGAAGCCAAAGCTCGTGACGTCATACGAAGTAACTACGGTAACTAGGGTAGAGCACGCTCAAAGGCTAGCTTACGAAAAATTGCCGTGTCTCACCTGTGCCAGACGCGCAGACAGCGCCTCGGGGGTCAGAGGTCTCTTGGTGTCCACCATCAGAATGTTGGTTTCAATGCCTGACATATCCACGAAGACATGGTCACTATTGGCTTTGTTTATAGCTGGAAAAAGAACGATTAAGTCACCCAGTCAATGCCGTAGCTATCCAGTACATGAACGCGGTAACCCTACCCGCCCAGTCTAGATTGTAATTGGGCGTTTAGTTCTGCGCTTAAACACCGCATTTTGCACAGGTTTAGTAAGTTTTTTTTAGTCTCTAACGCAAGGCTCGACAATTTCACAGAGGCTTCGTTCCGCGAAAACCTAGGGGTGGTTCGAAGTGCTTGGGCATGGGGGGGGGTGATACCTCCGAAATATATAATTCCGGGATGTCAGTAAATTGATTGCCAAAAGTAATAATAGGAATACGCTGGCTCCTGCGCCAGCTGACTGTCTAAACAAAATGGCAACTAGACCTACGTTGCCTGGGCAACGTGAAGTGTTGCGGCAACCTTTGTGCGGCTTCGCCGACTAAAGTGTTGCGAGAGCAACAACGGTGATACCTCCGAAATATATAATTCCGGGATCACAGTAAATTGATTGCTGGCTCCTGCGCCAGCTGACTGTCTAGACAAAATGGCAATGAGCGCCACACATTTTTTAAATCTGCCTTCTCGTGACAAAACTGCTACTTCCAATACACCCTAGGTTTTAATGTGGCTCAAAACTCGAAACTCCATGCCTAGACCCCAACAAAATAACGCGCCCTCTAGCAAATACAGCGCACTTCAAAAGGCGCCGCAAGCGAAATTCTTGGAAACATTTGTTGTCACGCTGTCAGAAGTTTCATAACAGATTGCGCATAACACTTTCAAGAATAACACCTTTTCACTTAGAAAAAAAGTGTTATGACCAATTAAGTTTATACTATTTCGTGCCCAGATCTCCAACAACACCTTCAATAGGTAAAAATACTACACTGTCAGAAGTTACATAACGACAACAGCAGGATGCGCGGTTTCAACAGATAACACTTTGGGATGATATGTTATGTTTCTTTCGCTCCCGTTAGTATTTTTACCAATTAATGGTGTTGTTGGAGATCTAGGCACGAAATAGTGTAAACTTAATTGGTCATAACACTTTATTTATAAGTGAAAAGGTGTTATTCTTGAAAGTGTTATGCGCAATCTGTTATGAAACTTCTGACAGTGCAGAGTGTGTTTTTGTACCGCAAATGAAAGTAACAACAACCTATCATAGGTCTGCCCGTCTTTCTTTCTTCGTGACAAATCCCAAGCAGTGCGAGACCTTTTGCTGGAAGTTCATACGTGAAAAATAATAGAATGTTGGTACAAAGGAATAATAAAACCACTCGTACCTTATATTTCATAGTCAGCTGAATTTTATTGGAGCTTGTGGATTTTCCACAAGTTCGTCTTTCCAACTTGAGCGGCTTTGAGCCTGAAGAGGACCATATTTGATGGTGCAAAACGGATAAGTCAGCTACATTTTATTCGAGCAATAGTTTGGCCCTTCTTGGCAAGGGTCCTCTTCAGGCTCAAGCCGCTCAAGCTGGAAAATTAACTTAATTTTCCAGTTAATTTTCCAGCTTGAGCCTGAAGAGGACCCTTGCCAAGAAGGGCCGAACTATTGCTCGAATAAAATGTAGCTGACTTTTCCGTTTTGCACCATCGAATATGATTCGCAGTCAACTTGGGCTGAAGGACTATACATGAAGAGGACCCTTGCCAAGAAGGGCCGAAATGTAGCTCTAAAAAAATTTAGCTGACGGATCTGTCTTGAAGTATCAAATATTATTCGCAGTCAGCTAGGACTGAAGGAATATTTACATTCGTACCTTCGGCTATCATTTTGGCATGTCGATGATCGTCCGCCAGTCGGTCCACCATTTTGTCGACAGCAATCAGTCCAGCGGCAGCGACGATTCCTACTTGGCGCATTCCGCCACCCAGGGCTTTCCTGAGACGAAGGGCCCTGCGAATCACAGTTTTGTTATTAAATAGACAACAAATCGTCGACTCTGGTCTCAGAAATCTGAAGAGCCTGGGAGCCCGCATAAACAACTGATATCAAAATGTAAGTATGCTTATCGATATCCTGCGATATCAAACAGTAAAGTTTTGGACTACCTTTTTTTCGGAACCAGACAAATGGGGATGATATATTTTAAACACAACATCTGCTAAGATAAGAGCGAGGTGTTTCAGGTTCGACACAAAATAATGAAATCAGATTCGTTTTATTTCGTCTGCTGCACATTTTTGAATCCTCTATTTCTTCTTTTGGGATACCTCGGACAATAATGAAAATTGTTACAATAGTAACGACGCTGTAATTTTGCAGTTTGAGGGTGCAAAAGCAACTGAGTAAAAAGAACAAAAAGCTCTGCGAATACAATTTTGTCATTAAAATTAAATCGTCCCCTGAAATCTGTAGAACCTGGGAGCAGGGGCGTCGCAAGGAGGTTTGAGATTAGGTAAAATTTTGGGGCGAGACCCAAAATTTTTCTAAAATTGTTCGGTATTTTCCCGATACCAAAACAGTTCCTTTATATTTACGGAGGTTCAGTATATAGTATCCCAAATAGGCTATCGGTACGAATATCTTCGGTATAATGATCGCGATTCGGTATAATTGCCAGGATTCGGTAGTTTGTCACGAATTCGATGAGCCAATTTACTGAAATTATTTGGTAATTTTTCGATGCGAGAACTATTCGGTATATTTACGGAGATACAAAGAATCCCGAATAGCCTATCGGTCCAAAATAATTCGGTATCGTGGTTGTAGTTCGGGAATTTATTGGGTTTAATTTTTAGGCTTCGGCGAAATCATATCGGATATGAATATTATTCGGTAGTTTTTCGATACCAAGAGAATTCGGTATAACAACCAGGATTCGGTAGTTATACAGAAACCCGAATAGGCTATCGGTCTTTGCTTATTCGGTATAATGACTCTGATTCAGTAATTGCCAGAATTCAAGAGTTACCACGAACCTCGAAGAGGTCGATGGTCGCAGACAGAAGGACTGATCTACGATTTCATCAATTACTTTTATTTTGGATCCCAAAAAGACACTCTTAATCATAAATAATTCGAAAATTCCACCTGCGGCGCTTTTCGTAATATTTTCTATTCTGTGGAAGGGCGCGTCATTTAAATGGGATATTAAGCCAGTTTTTGGATTAGGATCTGAGAAACATTAAAAGCAAGAATCTGCATGGAAACAGTTAAGTTTGGCAGGAAAAAGCTAACTTAAAAAAAAATCTCGCCTGCGGCGCTCACTTTATGCCATCATGGGTAATATTGACTAGCTTGCAGTAGCTACTGCTGCAGGCAGGAGGCGTCCACACCGGATTTTCGCCTTCGGAGAAAATTTGACCGAATACTCAAGACGTAGGGGGCAGCCGGAGTCGCTCCATCCGGTTTCTGGAAATTCTTAGGATCTCGGTGTTTAATCCACGGTAAATGATCGAATTTGTAACAGAAGCAGTTAATTTTTTTGCCTACGGGAAAAAAAAAATCGGATTTAGAAAAGTTATTGTCTGTCTATTTATTATTTTATTTACGATTTAACTGTATATTTACCGGCAATATATTGTCCAAGTGGGCTTTGCCAAAACGCCGCCTAGTAGCTGGCTTATCGTATTTCATGCTGCCCTTTAGTGTTACTCTTTGTGCGTAATCCTTTCTGTTGAAGAAAATCGAAATATACAGGATTCGATAAAAGTTTTGAGAGATTCGGTAAAAGTTTGGCTCTGCAACCCCCCCTCCCCCTAACGAAAATGCACTTGCGACACCCCTGCCTAAGAGGAACCGTTCCCTCGGCCCGCAGAAACAACTGATACCAAACAGATTTAAGAAAAGAAAATCTGCAGCATAAAGCTAAGTGCACAAACAGTCCGGTAAGATTCCGCACGCGAAAACGCGCATACGAAATTCGCGTCACGATGCCCGACAGGTTTTTCAGATAAAACGAAATTCAGCCGTGAAACTTGGCCCCAGGTTTGAACAAGACCAAACTTTTCGATGGGATCCCAAAAATTCAATATCTGATCCAGACAACTGGGTCTTGTCTTAGCCAGATCCAGTCATCGCCAGAATCCTTGAACATTCTTACAATTAAAATTCAGAAACAGATTAAGGCCAAATAGCTAATCATCTGAGAAAACCAAGTTCAGATATGGATTCAGCATGTGTGTTTACCCGTATAAGTCATATCTGTTTTGACGAAAAGTTCCTGCCACTTCTGCCAATTTCCCGGTTTCGGCCGAACTCTAGAACTACTTGTCCGGCGAAAAAAGAAAGCTCAAAAACGAACTCAGGGTATCTTCTTTCCCCAATAATGAACATCTAATCAACTTCAAATAAAAATTAAACTTATAACAAATTTTCCGACTCCAGCCGGATTCCGGTCGAACTATATGTCCGGGTAAAATATAATTGTCACACACGGATTCAGCGTCTCTTCTTACCCCTAAATCGGTTATCTAATCAGCTAGAAATAAAACTTTAACTTCTAACAATTTTCCGGTCTTGGCCGGATTCCGGGCGAACTACATGTCCGGGAAGAAAATTGTTTTCACATAAAAGTTCAGCATGTCTTCTTGCCCTAAATCGGACATCTGATCACTCCAAATAAAACTTTTAATTTTAACGAACTTTCCGGTTTGGGCCGGATTCCGGGCGAACTACTTGTCCGTCGAGAAAATGGTTTTCACCATCGTCTTCAGCATGTCTTCCTACCTCTAAATCAAACATCTAATCAACTTCAAATAAAACTTTTACTTTTAACAAACTTTCCGGTTTTGGCCAAATTCCGGGAGAACTACTTGTCCGATTACAAAATGGTTTTCACCATCGTGTTCAGCATGTCTTCTTACCCCATAATCGACTATCACATTAGCTGTTTCAAAATATTTTGTTTGCACCTTAATTTGAACCCCCTCCCCCACCCCTAAATGTAGGGCTACAAAGCCCATTTACGAACTCGACTGGTCCGCCGACCCAACGAATCCTCACACCAAGTTTCATCATAATATCTCATTCCCTTCGAGAGTTATCGTGCTTACAGACGGACGGACGGACGGACAGACGGACAACTTTTGCGATGTCATAGGTATCCCTCAACTTACGTTTTGGGATCCCAAAAATCCACTGCTCAGCCTACAGTCAGATGATGCTGATTGATTGCCGAATGAATGAATGCAGCTGACATTAAATAGGTCGTATAAACAGTTGAAATTTCAAACACAGCTTCTAATTTTTCAATTCTCAGGGCACAATTTCGCATGCGTTTAAAATTCGCTCCGGTAAAAGTAGAATATTTTCTACTCAAATCGGAACGAAATTATCGGACCGAATCCGCATGCGATGCGTCAAAATTCCGGAGCGGAGAAGGAAATTCGCACCGGACTGCGAAATTCGGACTGTGTGTGCACGCTACTTAAAGCTTCGTATGTACAGTATATAAGTATGCTTCTTTGAACACTTTTAAATTTTGGACTACCTTTTTTTCCAAACAGACAAATATATATATATTAAAAACAATATCTGCTAACAGCGAAGTGTTTAGGTTTGCGATTTGACATAAAATAATCAAGTCAGATCCGTTTTACTACGTCTGCTGTTTATTTTCGAATGTTATATTTCTTTCCTGCGATACTTCCGACAATCAGGAAAGTAGTGCAAAACTGTTACAATACCAACGACGCCGTAATTTTGCCGTTTGGAAAAGCAACTGAGTGAAAAAGAACAAAAGGAAAAAAAAGAGTATGTTGCTATAATCTCCTTTATCTCACTTAAATTACTATGTGTGCTCACGATTGTGCATTAACTTTTGCTAGATCTCAATTTAACGGGCGCCGTTCAAAGTTAGGCGACGTTCTACTGAACTTTGGCTTCCCTCCTTTTCTGGTCAGCAGATTTGCAGTACGTTAATGGCACCAAAAGCCGACTATCTTCTGGTCAGCAGATTTGCAGTACATTAATGGCACCAAAAGCCGACTATCTTCTGGTCAGCACATTTGCAGTACATCAATGGCACCAAAAGCCAACTATCTCCTTGTCGTGATGAATGATACAGCGCAAGAGTACCCAGATCGCTGGAAATTTGTTGATGATTTAAGCTTGACCGAAGTATGCTACAGAGATATTAAAAGCAAAGCTGCAACCATAATAGAAGACATTAAAGATGAAGCCAGGTTGTTGGACATGCAGGTAAACGAAGGCAAAAGTGCAATTTTAACCTTTTCCTTCCTCAAAACTAGCATTTCCTTTGAAGAAACACTGCCTTCTGGTTTACAGGTACAGAAGATAAAGCTCCTTGGTGTAACAATCACGTCTGATGTTAAATGGGAGGACAACACTAACGTAATGCTAAAGCGTGCAAACGCTGGTCTACAGCTGTTAAAACTTCTGGCTAAGTTCCAAGTACCTAATTCCCATCCTGTCCGAATTTACGTTTCTTTCATTCGATCCACTTTGGAATATGCGGCTGCTGCTTGGCACTTTGCCATTACTGACGAACAGAAACAACAAATAGAAAGAATACAGAAACGTGCACTCCTAATAATAAGTCGTGAACCCAGAGTTCCTTATTCTGCTCTCCTAAAAAAGTTTAATAAGGATACCCTTGAGAGTCGGAGACTGCAGCTGAGCTTAGCGGTTGGTCAGAAGCTCCTCCACCATCCTGTTTTATCCGATATCCTTCCCCCTCCGTATGAAAACATAAGAAATCGACAGGAGAGGGGCGAAAGTTCAAAGGTTCCAAAGCTGTCCCCCCTAAATGCAACACATACGCGGTACCAGAAAAGCTTCGTTCCGAGTTTCACAAAAATTTATAATGATGGCGGTAGCTGTCTTTGAAATTATTCCAACGTCCGTGTTTTATTTTGGGTTTTTATTTGTATACTATAATAGGTCTGCGATGACGAGCTGATGATTAATTATATACATTATAAAATGTGCATTATACTTGACGTAATACCCAAATTTGGCATTGCCATGATTGTGTTTTTTTTTATAAATAAATTCGTTACTTACTTACTATCTTCTTGTCAGCAGATTTGCAGTACATTAATGGCACTAAAAGCCAACTGTCTTCTGGTCAGCAGATTTGCAGTACATTAATGGCACCAAAAGCCAACAACGTTTTTGTATTATTATGAGTGATACTTGAGACAAGCAGCTCGCCAGAACTAGATGTTATCTCGAGCCGTGACGAGGCAAAACACGGCATGTAACATTCACGCATTTAAGCTTTCACACTAAGCTACGCAACCTCTGCGTCGCGCTTGCGGTGACGCAACGCAGTGCTTACGTAGACAAATAAAACGCAACGCATGAGATTTTTCAGTGAAAACTGCAAGTTTTTGAAGAAAAACTGGAGAAAACCTACTACCGATGAAGAAAGGCTTAGTAATGATGAAAGAAATGAAAATTCAGCATAAGAAACCGAGAAAGGAAAACGTAAACACACATCCAGCGTGAAAGCGTCGCGTCGGCACGATGTCACAGTGAAATTAGGACTGAAGTGCCTTGGGGAATGCACCGTGAGATCCCGCCACCCGAGATGAAAAAAGAATGGATACTCGCCCAACAAGGAGTATCTCAAGGGCAGTTAAGAAAGCTCAGCTAATGACCCCCCCCCCCCCCCCGCTCATAGCAGTGAACGCTATTTGAACTCATTTGTGCCTTATTTTATCCGCAATTTTAATGCGAATTAGCCAAATTGTAATTTGACAATTTGTATTATCAGAATCTGGAAATAAATTAATTGTAGTTGTAACTGTAAGCTTGTCGCGCAGGTGTGAAAGATACGCTAAGCAACCTGTACGCAGCGCAAGATGTGAACGCGTCAATGTGAAAGCGGCTTAAATTTCTTGCTTAACCAAAGCGATCTTACCGCTCAATGAAGGTTCTGGAGCCAGCTATCACGGAGCCGACAGGTGCTCCTAGGCCTTTGCTTAAGCACACACTCACGGACGAACAACCCTGGAGAAGCCGCGAAGCAGGTACGTTCAGGTGGACCGCGGCGTTCATCAGGCGTGCCCCATCAACGTGTACTGGAATATTGCAGACTGACGCAGCTTCAACCAGCTAAAAGAAACGAAAGATAATAAAAACCCTCACAAACCAAGATCATGGAGGATTTCCAGAACTTCAATGAAGCGGAAGTGAAGGCCTATAAGCTTTTTCTCAATAACGAGCCACCCTCCTTCTTTGGCGGTTGCACGGTCTCAGTGAGGAGAAAGTAGTTCGAGTTGAGATACGCCAATTATGTGCTCATTTTGCAGAAGTTTTGTAATCTTTATCACATGTTGGCGCATCCTTCCGCTAAACGTTATGAGAATATATCTGTTACGCCTATAACAAGCGTTCTTTCGAGACAAAATTTGAACCTAGCCTTTCCCCGGCGCTGACCCTGAAGATTGATAGCCTCACGAGGACACTTGCCAAGAAGGGCCGAAATATCACTGACGAAATATCACTGACGAATATCACTGACGATGAGTAGCTGACGTATCCGTTGTATACATTACTTGAATATATGTGTCAAAATCAGCTTGGGCTCAAGGAATATCTACCTTTTAAGTGTTAAGTTTCGCGAAAAAGGATACATAACAGATACATTTCCAAAGGATTTAACGAAAGAATGCATAAACATGTATTATCTGTTTCGAAGGATTTGAAGTGCACGCCACAAAAATACTACTGGTAAGCTTTAAGTAAGTAAGTAATTTATTTAAATCAGATAAAGTGATATTTAACCAAGTCCAGAGCTCCAAGTTCCTGCAACAGCTAAAGGAGTCCTCCCACCTTCAGTACTAATCAACTTTACTTGCATAGCCTTCCCATTCATTCTTATTCACCAGATTCTGCAGTTATTACGAAGTATCATATTCCCCTACCGACACACGTCCATTTTCCGCTTATCGTATTGGCTCTCTTCGAGACTTTTCAGGCTCCCCATGATTACGGTCAGGAAGCTTACTGGTCGGAAAGACCGGAAAATTTGGTCACATTTGGTCATACAAGCAGAGGTGTCTGGAGAGAGGCTAAAAACATCCGAAGCCGTATATGATTTTTGGAAGCAGGGCTCAAGTTTTAAAGCAGCTAATTTCCTGGGAATTCGGAGACGAGACACTACGTGGTGCGAGGTGTTCTTTAATAAAAGCTACTGCCGCTGTTACAGCCTTACATCCCTTCATGCAGGTTGAAATGACGAAGGTACCTTTAGCAAATATTAGGATAGGAGGTTGGAACGCACTCTGAAAATTTTACTGAAAAGCAATCCTTCCTGTTTATCTACTTCCTCAAAAAACTATTCCGACTTAAATTCCCTTTTCCACTGAGGATCGTCTACTCTCATTGTAAAATACGTCCTTTGACTGGCTACCGACACAGCTATATAGCGACTTGAACCTGTAACAGTATAGAAAAGTCGAACTGTAAAATGGGTGCCCGCTGACCAGCTATAGCAAGCGAAATCTCCATTTTTTGTCAGCAGTTCTCCCAAAACTATGAGCGTAACCTTTCTTACAATAGTAACTATTAGTTACTATTTTCGTTCCAACCTCGCGAAAAGTTACTGCGCTTACCGTTCCGACCTTCTCGAAATAGTAACTATTTGCTTACCACGCTCGGCAGCGTAGTAAGCGTGGTAGCTACGATCTCTGTGGAGGGATTAGCGCATACCGCTATGTTTCCTAAACGTAGAAAAAATCGTTCCAGATTTGACGCCAAGAAGCCGTGACGTCATGCGTAGTTACTACGGTAAGTAGTGTGGAACACAACCTATATCGTTCTCTCTTTGCCATAATTCAGGACCAAGAGCTGAGACACGAAGCTGGAACACGATTCCATTCGATTTTCGTTAGCGGGCAAACCTTATTTGAGAGTCGGAAAACAAAACGAGAAACCAATCTTCAAGCGACCGCTGAATTCAGGGAAGACTTGGTGGCTCAGCTTATGGTAATTAGAATATGACCCTAAGATTTACTAGCCTTGTCAATCCATTGGAGAGGCAAGACACGCCCACCACAAACATTATGAGTATTTTCAATGCATATAAGTTGCGTCATCGGATCGTGGATGTTCGTAGGGTCACGAATCTTTGACAGCATTTCTTCAATGTCAAAGGTTCCGTCTTCCTTGTTTTTCACCGTGCGAATGCAAACGCCACCAAACTAAAAAAAGAAGAAAAATTACATCTCTATTACCCCATCGAACTCTCTTAGTCAGTAAGTAAGTAAGTAAGTAAGGTTTATTAGACAAAAAGTTGCTAGCTAGCTAATTTGATTGTCTTTCCAGAACATTGTTCTTTTCAACAGTCACAGGTTACATAACGGGACACATGTCGGTACTAATACTAACGTTACACAGACATTTTTCTGAACACGTTAACGAAAAACGGCACAAACGTATTAATATGCCTCTTTGTTTTGATTTTGACTGGCTTCAGTATCACCGTATTTCGAAAAGATTGAATTGTTGTTAAAAATAATTCGGACAAATATATAGCTTCAGCTGCGAACGGGTACGATTGTTTATGGGCACATCACGTCGGAGGATCATCCAATCTAACTGCCACTCATCCCCTCCACACTTCTTAAAGCACAACTCTTACTAGAGATGATCTTTTCCCTATAAAATGGATCAGAAAAAATGTTTCCGAAAATACCATTACTTTCCACCTGAAACTAGCGATTCTCTTGTTAGGGCTTGTCGATTATATCCAGCCTTCCTGCTCTCCGACGCGGCGGCTGGGCGCAAAAGATTTGAAATCTGAACGTGACTTGGTTAAAAAGTGGGAAAACTAAACAAATAAAAGAAGTAATAAACAGAAGACTATCACATCCTTATGTGTCAAACACCTGTCAGCGGGCAACCAAGACTTCGGCAAACTTTTCGTTGGGAGACCGGAAAACTCGGCAAGGCCGAAAAAGCGCTAAAAATCCATAGTTACGAAACGAAACAATGGAGGAAGGTGGAGATTTTAGAAGCTTATATTTCCGTATGGGAGCTAAGTATATTATCAAACGCAGAATAAGCAAGAGGGGTCCTTTAAAGGTAAGGTAAGGTAAGGTACAATTTTAATGGCAAATATAAATAAAAAGGTGTTTCTCAAAAGCATCAGACATGCCAGTGGCATAAACAAGAGCTGTAAGCTCATATGGCACTTGCATGGGTTAAGATGATTTGATTGATCAAAGTGAGTTTCGACTTTGCGGTTGAGATGCGCACTCTAAGGGAGCTGGAACTTCATTTGTAAGCAAAACCCTTGAGGCAAAAATGCTAATGGGCTGATGGGCATCATAAAATGCATATATTGCTTAAAAGTATTTTTTTTACTTTGCGGTCAAGATTGGTACTTTAAGGAATAATCGGATTTGGGAAGTAGCAATTTCTAAGCAAATGTTGTTGAGTCTCCAATATTCCAGCGAAGTTTCATCGTCCAAGCACATCTGGAAGTACCTTAACGCGCGATTCCTTCTCGTGTTGTCCTTAAATTTTAGTGTTGATGTGTGATAGTTGTTCGTTTGTTATTTCTTTACAATGCTTAGGCTAGAATTGTATTAATAATTTTTACAAACCCATCAGAATTACTGAAGCGTCGTTTTTATGGCACTTGCAGCCTCTGGCTCAAGTGCCATATACCGATCACAATTCCGTCTGTCGGTCGGTCCGAGTTTTTTGTCACACTTTTTCGAGTTAGGGTACTTCCAGATGCGCTAGGACAATGAAACTTGGCAGGCATATCAGGGACCCGACCAAACTAACCTGGAAATAATCAGTTTCCCGATCCGACCATGTGCGGGGGAGTGCGGGGCGCTGGAAACTTGAAAATTTAGGGCATTTTGTCACACTTTTCCGAGTTAGGGTACTTCTAGAATAGCTAGGACAATGAAACTTGGCAGGAATATCAGGGACCCGACCAAACGAACCTGGAAATAATCAGTTTCCCGATCCGACCATATGCGGGGGAGTGGGGGCGCTGGAAACTTGAAAATTTAGGGCATTTTGTCACACTTTTTCGAGTTAGGGTACTTCCAGATGAGCTAGGACAATGAAACTTGGCAGGAATATCAGGGACCTGACCAAAGTAACATGGAAATAATAAGTTTCCCGATCCGACCATATGCGGGGGAGTGGGGGCGCTGGAAACTTGAAAATTTAGGGCATTTTGTCACACTTTTTCGAGTTAGGGTACTTCCAGATGCGCTAGGACAATGAAACTTGGCAGGCATATCAGGGACCCAACCAAACTAACCTGGAAATAATCAGTTTCCCGATCCGACCATGTGCGGGGGAGTGCAGGGCGCTGGAAACTTGAAAATTTGGGGCATTTTGTCACACTTTTCCGAGTTAGGGTACTTCTAGAATAGCTAGGACAATGAAACTTGGCAGGAATATCAGGGACCCGACCAAACGAACCTGGAAATAATCAGTTTCCCGATCCGACCATATGCGGGGGAGTGGGGGCGCTGGAAACTTGAAAATTTAGGACATTTTGTCACACTTTTTCGAGTTAGGGTACTTCCAGATGAGCTAGGACAATGAAACTTGGCAGGAATATCAGGGACCTGACCAAAGTAACATGGAAATAATAAGTTTCCCGATCCGACCATATGCGGGGGAGTGGGGGCGCTGGAAACTTGAAAATTTAGGGCATTTTGTCACACTTTTTCGAGTTAGGGTACTTCCAGCTGTGCTAGGACCATGAAACTTGGCAGGCATATCAGAGACCCGACCAAACAAACTTAGAAATAATCAGTTTTCTGGTCCGACCATTTTGGGGGGGAGTGGAGGGCAGGGGAATCCGGGAAAATGAGAAGTGTGTAACTTTCGAACGGGTGATCGAATTGTAATGAAACTTCTTAACTGAATAGAATATATGTCTGTAATGTCCCGTTTAAAGTCTTGACCGGATTCGGTAGCCAGGGGGGAGTTGGGGGGGGGGAGACTGGAAATTTCAAGAAACGGTTAGAATGGAGGGATCGGAGTGAAACTTTCTGGGAAAAACAAGCATCTGCTCTAGATCAGTCCTTTAGACCATTGTACTGGATCCGGACACTTATGGGGGGGGGGGGGAGGGGGTTTCCCGGAATTCCGGTGATGGTGGTTTTGTGGATTTTCACGATGAAACTTGGCAGGCATATCAGGGACCCGATCAAACTGACTTCAAAATACAAATTTTGTCGATCTGATAATGGTGGGGGGAGTGGAGGGAGGGGAATCCGAAATTTTCAGTCATGCGTAATTTTGGAATGGGTGATCGGATTCAAGTGAAATTTAAGAATTGAACAGAGGACATTTCTCCGATGATCTTTTTCATATCCGGACCGGATCCGGCAACTATCGGGGGGGGGGGGAAATACTTGACCCGTTTAGAATGGAGGGATTGGGATGGAACTTTGTGGGAAGAACAAACAGATGCTCTAGGTAAGTAATTTACTGAATCGGATTGGCTACGGGCACCGTGGGGGAGCTGGGGGGGGGGGGGGGCGGAAATCTCGAGAAACGGTTAGAATGATGGTATCGGAGTGAAACTTGCTGGGAAGAACAAACAGCTGATCCATGTAAATCTTTTACATAATTTGACTGGATCCGGACACTTGGGGGGGGGGGAGGAGGGGGTTTCCCGGAATTCCGTTTTTTGGGGGATTTTCACGACGAAACTTGGAAGGCATATCAGGGACCCGGTCAAACTGACTTGGAATAAAAAAAAATCCTCGATATGATAATCTTGGGGGGGGGGAGTTGAGAGAGGGGAATCCGGAATATTGAGTCATGCGTAACTTTGGAACGGGTGATCGGATTCGAGTGAAATTTAATAATTAAACAGAGGACATTTTTCTCTGGTGATCTTTTTCATTTCCGGACCGAATCCGGCAATTATTGGGGGGAGGGCGGAAAATACTTGACCCGCTTAGACTGGTGTGATCTGGATCCAACTTCGTGGGAATGACAAACAGATGCTCTGGATTAATCATTTACAGAACCGGATGGGCTCCGGGTATTGTGGGTGGAGTTGGAGGAGGGGGGGTCTGGGATTCCGGTGATCGCGCGTTAAGGTACTTCCAGATTCCAACACAAATATGACTAAAGAAAGAATGAGAAATTAAAAAGGTTTGCGACATGGGTCTGATCTTCCTCCGAGCACAAGCAAAAATTAATCAATTAAATCAAACAGAAGAAATGTAATTGCTAGATAACATATCTTTTTAGAGCTCTTTTAAAAACTTTCCTATCTTCGGACACTCTAACAGTTTCAGGCAATGAATTCCATACTTTTACACCTGTACGACGAATAGAAAAGCTAGACCTTGTAGAAGGATAACAAATGGTAGAAAGATTGGACCGCCGTATTGTGTTATAGTCATGAAATTGACTGTTCAGGCAAAATCTTATCCTTCATACCTGTAGGGTTTTACTTATGCGACCTCGCAATTCAGCCTCTGATTCACCCTGGGCAACAATAACATAAAATAAGTAAACCGCCTCTGGCTCAGCTACATCCTACATCCAGAGTTTGATCTCTGTCGCGAGGGGTTGCTCACTCCCAAAATGGTTGTACAGTGGTGCCCAGCGGTGCCCAGCCGGTGCCCAGCGGTGCCGGTGCCCAGTGGTGCCCAGCGGTGCCCAGGGAGGGTGTACAGTGGTGCCCAGCGAGTGAGCAACCCCTCGCTCTGTCGTCAGCCACAAACGAGTAGCAAATAGCATAACGTTTTCCACTCTCACTTTTCGCTGGCTCGTGAATCGAAATAGATGTGTCCGTTTGTCAGCAAGTATGGTTTGCACAGTTTAACATTAGGTATGAAGAAGAACAGAATGTTAGAAAGATAATACGTAAAATGTACAATCTTCGTGAGCACTAGTGCCACTAGTTCGATTTCTCTTACGGCCTTCGATTTCTCTATGGCACCTCATTTGCGGGGGCTCTAACTCACTCTCCAATCTACCGGACTAAAGAACATATACTTAGGCAAGACGGGACTGCCGAGAATCGTTGCAGTCGCGTCCCCTCGGAAATGCAAGTGACGGTGGAACAAAAACCGCACTTCACCCTTATCGACACATGTGGTATCAGAACTATCAGAAGCACTTTTTGGGATACCAAAACGAAAGTGACGGGATACCTATGACTTCGTAAAACTGTCCGTCCGTCTGTCTGTTAGCACGATAATCCTTGAAGGGATTGAGATATTTTCTTGAAATTTGGTCTGGGATCTATGGGGTCAAAGTACAGGTCAAGTTAGTAGATAAGCCCCATTGCTGTATATTTAGGGCAGGGGGAGGGGTTTCAAATTAAGGGACGAAAATAATAGTTTTAAAAACCAATGAGATAGTCGATCCAGGGGAAAGAGACATGCAGAATCCGCACCTGAAACTTTTTCTCTCGCCGGACAATTAGTTCGTCCAGAATCCGGCCAAAACCGGAAAGTTTGGTGAAAGTAAAAATTTCATTTGAAGTTGATTAAATGTTCGAATTAGGGGGAATGAGACATGTTGAATCCGTATATGACAATCATTTTCTACCCGGACAAGTGGCTCGCCGGGATTCTGGCCAAAACCGTAAAATTGTAAAAAGTAAAAGTTTTATTTGAAGTTGATTGTTCGATTTAGGGGTCAGAAGACACGCAAAATCATGACATTCATTTTCTACCCCGACACGTAGTTCACCCGGAATCCGGCCAAAACCGGAGAATTTGTTAAAAGTAAAAGCTTTATTTGAAGTTGATTAAATGTTCGATATAGGGATAAGAAGACATGCTGAATCCGTCTATGGAAATCATTTTCTACCCGGACATATAGTTCGCTCGGAATCCGGCTGACACGGAAGATTTGTTATAAGTAGAAGTTTTATCGGAAGTTGATTACAGGTTCGACGTAGTTGTAAGGAAGCATGTGAAAATTATTTTCTCACCGGACAAATGGTTCGCCCGGGAGCCGGCCAAAACCGGAAAAATTATTAAAAGTTTATCTGAAGTTGATTAGAGGTTATATATGGTGGTAAGGAGATATGCCGAATTCATTTTGAGCTTCAGTTTTTTGCCAGACAAGTTGTTCACCCGGAATCCAGCCTAAACCGGAAATTTGGCAGAAGTAAGACAGGACGTTTCGATCAATTTCGTCAAAGTAGATGTGACGTGTAGGGGTTAACACAACTGCTGAATCCATTGTTTTCTTAGACGATTAGCCGTTTGTCTTAATCTGTTTCTAAATCTTAATAGTAACAAGAGCTGTAAGCTCATATGGCACTTGCATGTGTCAAGATGATTTGATTGATCAAAAGTAAGTTTCGACTTTGCGGTTGAGATGCGCGCTATAAGGGAGCTGGAACTTCATTTGTAAGCAAAACCCTTGAGGCAAAACTGCTAATGGGCTGATGGGCATCACGAAAATGCATATATTGCTTAAAAGTATTTTTTTTACTTTGCGGTCAAGATTGGTACTTTAAGGAATAATCGGATTTGGGAAGTAGCAATTTCTAAGCAAATTTTGTTGAGTCTCCAATATTCCAGCGAAGTTTCATCGTCCTAGCACATCTGGAAGTACCTTAACGCGCGATCACCGGAATCCCAGACCCCCTCCCCCTCCTCCAACTCCACCCACAATAACCGGAGCCAATCCGGTTCTGTAAATGATTAATCCAGAGCATCTGTTTGTCATTCCCACGAAGTTCGATCCAGATCACACCAGTCTAAGCGGGTCAAGTATTTTCCGCCCTCCCCCCAATAATTGCCGGATTCGGTCCGGAAATGAAAAAGGTCACAAGAGAAAAATGTCCTCTGTTTAATTATTAAATTTCACTCGAATCCGATCACCCGTTCCAAAGTTACGCATAACTCAATATTCCGGATTCCCCTCCCTCAACTCCCCCCCCCCCCCAAGATTATCATATCGAGGATTTTTCTTTATTCCAAGTCAGTTTGACCGGGTCCCTGATATACCTTCCAAGTTTCGTCGTGAAAATCCCCCTAAAAACGGAATTCCGGGATACCCCTCCTCCCCCCCCCCCCTCAAGTGTCCGGATCCAGTCAAATTATGTAAAAGATTTACATGGACCAGATGTTTGTTCTTCCCAGCAAGTTTCACTCCGATACCATCATTCTAACCGTTTCTCGAGATTTCCGGTCCACCCCCCCCCCCCCCACCCAGCTCCCCCGCGGTGCACGTAGCCAATCCGATTCAGCAAATGACTTACCTAGAGCATCTGTTTGTTCTTCCCACAAAGTTCGATCCCGATCCCTCCATTCTAAACGGGGCACGTATTTTCCGCCCCCCCCCCCCAATAGTTGCCGGATCCGGTCCGGATATGAAAAAAATCATCGGAGAAATGTCCTCTGTTGAATTCTTAAATTTCACTCGAATCCGATCACCCATTCCAAAATTACGCATGACTGAAAGTTTCGGATTCCCCTCCCTCCACTCCCCCACCATTATCTGATCGACAAAATTTTTATTTTGAAGTCAGTTTGATTGGGTCCCTGATATGCCTGCCAAGTTTCATCGTGAAAATCCCCAAAACCACCATCACCGGAATTCCGGGACCCCCCCCCCCCATAAGTGTCCGGATCAAGTACAATGGTCTAAAGGACTTATCTAGAGCAGATGCTTGTTCTTCCCAGCAAGTTTCACTCCGATCCCTCCATTCTAACCGTTTCTTGAAATTTCCGGTCTCCCCCCCCCCAACTCCCCCCTGGCTACCGAATCCGGTCAAGACTTTAAACGGGACATTACAGATATATATTCTGTTCAGTTATGAAGTTTCATTACAATCCGATCATCCGTTCGAAAGTTACACACTTCTCAATTTCCCGGATTCCCCTGCGGATTCCCCTCCCTCCACTCCCTCACCATTATCTGATCGACAATATTTTTATTTTGAAGTCAGTTTGATTGGGTCCCTGATATGCCTGCCAAGTTTCATCGTGAAAATCCAAAAAACCACCATCACCGGAATTCCGGGACCCCCCCCCCCCCCCACAAGTGTCCGGATCCAGTACAATGGTCTAAAGGACTTATCTAGAGCAGATGCTTGTTCTTCCCAGCAAGTTTCACTCCGATCCCTCCATTCTAACTGTTTCTTGAAATTTCCGGTCTCCCCCCCCCCAACTCCCCCCTGGCTACCGAATCCGGTCAAGACTTTAAACGAGACATTACAGATATATATTCTCTTCAGTTATGAAGTTTCATTACAATCCGATCATCCGTTCGAAAGTTACACACTTCTCAGTTTCCCGGATTCCCCTGCCCTCCACCCCCCCCCCCCAAAATGGTCGGATCAGAAAACTGATTATTCCTAATTTTGTTTGGTCGGGTCTCTGATATGCCTGCCAAGTTTCATGGTCCTAGCACAACTGGAAGTACCCTAACTCGAAAAAGTGTGACAAAGTGCCCTAAATTTTCAAGTTTCCAGCGCCCCCACTTCCCCGCATATGGTCGGATCGGGAAACTGATTATCTCCAGGTTCGTTTGGTCGGGTCCCTGATATTCCTGCCAAGTTTCATTGTACTAGCTCATCTAGAAGTACCCTAACTCAGAAAAAAGTGACAAAATGCCCTAAATTTGCAAGTTTCCAGCGCCCCGCACTCCCCCCCATATGGTCGGATCGGGAAACTGATTATTTCCAGGTTAGTTTGGTCGGGTCCCTGATATGCCTGCCAAGTTTCATTGTCCTAGCACATCTGGAAGTACCCTAACTCGGATATGTGGGACAAAAAACTCGGACCGACCGACAGACCGACAGACGGAATTGTGATCGGTATATGGCACTTGAGCCAGAGGCTGCAAGTGCCATAAAAATGTTCAAGAGTCTGGCGAAGACCAGGTATCTACAAGACGCAATTGTCTGGATCAAATATCAAATTTTTGGGGTCCCATAAAAACCTTTGGTGTTTTTACTTGGGTTGCCACCGTGGTCTCGAAATTGTCGGTACACGAAATCATGGAGTTAAAGATCCTATCAAGGCTGTTACAGAGCGTCGTGCTCGATTTTTGGAACCCCTCGACCCTCTAAACCAGTGGTTTCCAACCTTTTCCGTACCGCGTACCCTGAATCAGGTTAAAAAAGGTTGCGTATATACCCCCGAATCAAGGTTCAAAAACGCGCCATACCCCTTTTCTTTACGGATTGTTGTTTTACTATTTTATTTTTGTCGTTGGACAGGCGTTACATATCATGTGGCGGGAATGGAAACGAAGTCTCACAGGGCTGTTCACGCTGTGACCACTGCATGAAAACGAAGTTGAAAGGGTCGTTGCTCACGCGGCGGCCGCTGCATGAAAACAAAGTCGAACGGGGTTGCTGATCACGCGGTGGCCGCTGCATGAAAATGTTGGACAAAGGTGGTTTTTTTTTTACCACGATCTGAACGTCAAAATAACGATATTTATTGTCATCAATGATAAGGCATGTAAATCTGAAATTACTTACGATGTGGTATCTGATTTAGAGGACAATACTGAAACTGAGTTAGGGGACTAAAAAACGACTGAAGCGAGTAATTAAATCTACTGACTAACGTGATTTCGAGACCTTCGCGTACCCCTTGCGAGGGTCTCTAGTACCCCTTTGGGTACGGGTAACATCGGTTGGGAACCACTGCTCCAAATAGCAGGTATCCAGCAATTAAGCAATGGTTAAAGAAAAGTGTATTATTAAACTGTATCCTGTGCCTTGTTCTTTTCTCTCTATACGTTTCATGTTAGGCACTGTCTAGGGAACCGGGAGCCGTACTTTTTGTCCTACGGGCTACGGAACCGGTAGTTCTCACGGAAAACAAACCAAATGAGCTGCGATTCCGGGATCTGACGTAATTGACTAACGGAAACTTGTTTGTGCAGGCTCCCGTTCCGGTAGTAAGTGGAAATAGCTCACGGAAACTTCATCGCACCAGCTTCTCGTCCGGTAGTCCCACGGCATTGTGTACTCAGAAGCTAAGGAGCCGGTAGTTGATGCCGGGATTTTCACTGACTTAGAGAAAATAACATGGGACAAAATCAACTACCGGAAGCCATATGTTGAGAGCTAAGATACCGGTAGCAACAGTTATTTGGCTGAAAATTACCAGCTCACGGACACAGATGGCTATTGGCTAGGGTTCCGGTAGTGCAAAAAAAAAATTGAACTCACGGACCCATGTCAGTGCAGACTAGAAAACCGGAAGTGAATATTTTTAACTCACGGAACCCAACTCCTGTGGGCTCGGGTCCCGGTAGTGCCAAAAATTAAAATTCCGTGAGAACTACCGGTTCCGTAGCCCATGGGACATAAAGTACGACTCCCGATTCCCTAGACAGTGCCTTTATGTTAAGATGGTCAATAAACATATTCATTCATTCATTAAGAGAAAGGAAAACAGATTCTGGTGAGCTTACCTGCGACGCACCTCCCTGTTCGTACTTGATGATGTGAGACTGGTCCCCAACAATAACTTCAGAGCCTCGATTCCAGCAATGCGCTAACACAGATATTAGGTTGCCCATCGTCCCGGAAGGAACGAAGAGGGCTTTCTCCATCCCAGTCAGCTCAGCCACTCGATCTTGTAACTCTACAGAAAAAGGCAGATTAGATTTGAGACAAGAGGGCACGAAAGCACTTTGAAACCGAGTATCACAGGGTCTGCGGTCAAAACTGCGCCTGCGAATTAGCTCAACAGGGATACAAATCTCGCCAGGACAGCCCGACGCCTAGAAGGATGTCAAGCTAAAACAAGACCAAAGGTGTCGATGGGATTGGGATCCCAAAAATCTAATATTTGATCCAGACAATTGGGTCTTGTCTTCGCCAGATCCAGGCTAATCATTAGAGAAAACCAAGTTCAGATATACCTCTATAAGCCATATCTAATTTGACGATACTGACCGAAACTTCCTGCTTTACTTCTGCCAATTTTCCGGTTTCGCCCGAATTCCGAGCGAACTACTAGTCCAGCAAAAAAAGAAAATTCAGAAACGAAGCCAGCGTATCTCCTTATCCCTACAAAGAACATCTGATCAACTTTAAATAAAACTTTGACTTAAAAAAAAAATTCCGGTTACAACCGGATTCCGGACTAACTATATTTCCAGGTAAAAAATGATTGTCATTTACAGACTCAGCGTCTCTTCTTACCCCTAAATCTGTCATCTAATCAACTTCAGATAAAACTTTCGCTTTTAACAAATTTTCAGGTTTTGACCGGACTCCTGGCGAACTAGTTGTCCGGCGAGAAAATGGTTTCCACCATCGTGTTCTTATCGTCTTCTTACCCCTAAATCGAGCATTTAATCCACTTCAAATGACACGTTTACTTTTAACCAGCTTTCCGGTTTTTGCCAGATTCCGGACGAACTACTTCTCCGGCGAGAAAATAGTTTTCATTATCGTGCTCCACATGTCCCCTTCCCCCATAATCGACTATCACATTCGCTGTTTAAAAAAATTTAACTATCCCTTAATTTGAACACCCTCCCCCACCCCTAAATGTAGAGCTACAGAGCCCATCTACGAACTTGACCTTACCCTTGACTCGAAGAATCCTCACACCAAGTTTCATCAAAATATCTCATTCCCTTCGAGAGTTATCGTGCTAACAGACGGACAGACGGACGGACAACTTTTGCGATGTCATAGGTATCCCTCCACTTACGTTTTGGGATCCCAAGAAACAAATTAACAATTCACTTACAAAATCATTTGGATATTATTAGTTTCCTATCAGGGTATTGCCACTTATGCATGGAAAGAGGTCATTACACTGAAGGGGTTTGCAAGCAGGGCCGTCACGACTAGAGGGGGGGGGGACGCCCCCCCCCCCCCCCCGAATGTTGTCGGCCAGTCGGTAAAAAAATAGACGAGTCGATTTTTCGTAAAAACAGTCGATTTTTTCTTGGAAACAGTCGATTTAAAAAAAAAACAGTCGGTTTTCTTCTAAAAATAGCCGTTTTTTTTCTTAAAAATAGTAGTTCTTCTTAAAATCAGCCGATTTTTCGTCAACACGGTCGTTTTTTCTCAATAATATAGTCGTTTTATCTGCAAAAACAGTTGGTAAAAACGACCAGCCAGTCGGTAAATACCTTCCCCCCCCCCCCCCAAACATACTGGCTAGTAACGCTTCTGGTTGCAAGGCACATGTCTTTGACCTCTGGAATTCCGATGCATAAGTAAAAATATATATATATATATATATATATACATATATGTCTATATAACTGAAAAGCTAAGTGTGAGAAAAAATCTCTTTAGCCGACAGATATCTGGGTCAAAGAAGCAATTTATATGGGCATATAGTGACACGCACTTTGAAGTCACAGGCAACGCTTAAAGTCAGCCCTTGGCAAAACGGACATACTTGCAACTGTGGGGTCCTCGGCATAGACGTCATCGCCGACTTCAGCTTCGGACATCGCCTTCCTCATCTCGGCAGTTGGCGTCGTGATCGTGTCACTTCTCATGTCAACGACATAGGTCTGGCAAAGGAATAGTGCTAGTACAGAACAACGAATTGTTGACATTTTTTACTTCCTCTAACCAGGGACCCATAAATTTCCTGTAATGACTCGCCATTCCGGGGGCTTGTCAATAAGAGATTTCTGATGCGCTCTTGACCGAGCGTCAGATAGTTCGAGAAATACCCACGGGGATAAAATACCCGACTATCCAGATAGACAAAATTTTTCGCAGCTGTTGTGCTGAACTAGGAATATTTCTCTGTAATGGAAGAGCATCCTAGATCTTTTGTCCTAGCTTCGGTACATGGTGGCATGCTGGCAATTTTGTCTATCTGAGCAAGAACGCCGATTTGACCCAAGCGGAAGTTTTGGAAACTAGGTGAGGCTCGGGCAACATAGCAACATAGAAGCATAGGAAATGACAAGCCCCCTGAATGGCGAGTCATTACAGGAAATTTATGGGTCCCTGCTCTAACTGAAGAGAGAGACCAAGCAATTAATTATGCGACACTTTAATACTTCGTAAACGGAAACGTTCAGTTCTGCATTAACGGTTGCGGCAAATGCACGTACGACTTCACTCTAGTTTTCAAAAAAGAAAAAAAACAAGCCGTACTGTTACTGACTTGGCGTTCACACTAGCTTCTTTGGCGTTATCGGGGAGTTCTGTGATGGTCGCCAGGTCATTACGCCCTCAATCCCCCTCCCCCACTGAGGTTTTGGACTTGTTTTGAGTATTACACTGCTGCATATCTTTTAAGAGATAAACGTTAGATAACTTACATCTTTATCGAATCGAATAGCTTGGGGCTGGCCAGCTTTATACATCTCTGTGCTCGCTTCAGCATGATGCCCATTGGTAGCGCAGTTCATACTGGCTCACTGTAAAACAAACCGGTTTGTCGTAATTAATCGACTGACCACAGAGAGCAAGGCCAAAGATCCACCTGTATGGTAACTACGGAATACACTTTCGCTAGCTATACATCCCAACAGATAAGAAAAACAAACAGCGACCAAACACAAAACCAAACAACCGCTAAGCTTTTACGTTCACTGGGGCTCCAGAGTTGGCTTAGCTACGTAGGACAGCAATCACGTGTTGTCGTAGGTTTAATGAGAATCTTCCTGGGACTGGTTCGGGCAGTCGATGCTGCTGAGATTTATGTTTTCTGCAATGGCGTTTTTCCATTTCCACTGGAGCCGGATATGCGGTGAGAAAATTCTGTCCTGGGTGCAAACTTTTGCATTATCTGAATAAACTATTACGCACTGTCCAGGGGGCACAAGCGCAATAAAAGAGTAAAAATATGAAACACATGAAAGAAAACACACAACTATGACCAAATTAGTAGCGTGGGCGTGCTTACGTCATTGTTTAGCTGGACTTAGCAAGTCGTGATATAGCCCGAAAATGGGTCAGGTACCGGATTCGGCCAGCCCTTTTTTCCAGTCATGGTTGACGTGATGTCACTATCTAGATCCGAACCGAAGAAAACAGATATTTAGGATCCGAGATGAACGAAATGATGATGATGATGATAATAAAAATTTTATTTACGCACCTAAGAAGAGGGAAATAGCGCAGTACAAGACAAAGAAAAGGAAAAAAACACACTGAGCTTTCAATAACGTAGTAAATGCACAAGATAAAATACTAAACATTAAACAAAAGATACGGGACTAATCGGGTTTAAAAAATCTTCTTCCATATGGAATGCGGAGAAATGGCTTAATCGATAGGGTACTTAAATCGATAGGGTACTTACAGGGTAATTCTGTTTCGAACCAGCTCTGTTATTAATACGGATTCCTCGTACCGCAAAATCTTTTCTAGACGACCCTTTGCCTCGATGATACCTGCTCGGTCCTTCTCCTCTAGTGACAAAACAAAAGCTCCTAGATCGATTGACAAGTCTGAAAAAGAAATGACTGTGACAGGATAGGCCTACGTAGAGACTGGAAAGAATGCATAAGCCAGTCAGCACGACAAACGGGAAAGGCAAGTACCGGTACTCTGCTGCGGGAGTTCTCGCCCTCGGAGAACGGCGGAAATACTTCTTTGGTCGAAACGATTAATCCCGGTTCAACGATAATGGTAAAGCCTAAGGCCTCCTTTCGCCGTTCTTTAGTTTAACTAAGGACCTATCGTCAATTCTTGAAGGTGCTCAACTGAGATGGCGCAACTACAAGCCGCTCAACTACAAGAAACACCAGCCTGAATTACTGCTGCTTAACTATACTAGGATAGAACTGCTGGTAATCCCATTCAAAGTGTTGCCCATCAATTTTCCTTAGTGGGATGGAGTTTTACAGGATGAACTTAAGGGGGGGATTTTGAGGGGGGGTAGGGGGGGTCCTAGACCCAACTTTGGGCAGCGGTTTACTTCAAGTTTAAATTTTCCCTAAAGACGTTCCGGTCGTGGGATCAGTCGTCAGGAAACTGTTTGCAAGTTCTGAGTGATCATTTTGTGTTTTCACGGCCCTTGCCCTTCGGCCAGGTGCCGTATAGCGACCGCAATTCTGTCTTTGCGGTACTTCCTGATGTACTACGACGATGAAACTGGGATGGCCTATCAAGGAATTGGGCTGGCATATCAAGGACTTGAACAATGATCTGACCATCGTGTCGTGGCCCGATGAAAAATTTATCTCAAAATAGTAGTACGAAGTTGTACGAAAAAGTAGCATGCAGTACTAACTGATGCTACTACATGCTTCTACTTCAAGGCTACCGTGTTACTACATACTACTGCATGCTACTATTAGCAAGACTGGATGCTACTATAGCAAGACAGGATGCTACTGGATACTACTACATATGATTGGACCAGTCTGAGGCACATTAAATGATGGTATTCTTTGCTATTACATAGTATTAAATCATGCAACTTTTTCGTACAACTACCATACAACTACGCAGGCTACAAATTTTTCATCGGGGGGGGGGGGGGAGTGGAGGTATGGGAATACGGAATCTAGTGGCATTCATAACTTTTGAACGGGCGATCCGATTCGAATGAAACTTGGCAAGTGGAAAGAGTTGTCGTCTCAGATGTTCCATGTCAAGTCCGGACCGGATCCGATAACTGTGGGGGGAAGTTGAACGGGGGCACCGGAATTTTCGTGAAACGTTTAGCGTCGAGGGATCGGGATGGAATTTGGTGGGAAGAACAAGCACAAGCCCTAGATGCGTTCTGGACAGAACTAGACCTTATCGGGGCTTTTTGGGGGGAGCTGGAGGGGGTTTCCGAGAATTCAGGTGATTGCGAACTAGGATACTTCCAGACGTGATAAGGACGATAAAAAAACTTGGCAGGCATATTAGTGACCAAAACAAATATACTTACGGACCTGAGACAATGCCCTAGGAAAACTTCCGTTTCTGGATCCGACTATTTTCGAGGGAGTTAAGGGAAGGGCAATCCGGAAATTGCTGACTGTCGTAGGTTGCGAATGGGTGGTCCGATTCGAGTAAACTTGTTGGGTGATAAGAACTAATAACCTAGACATACTAAATATGTCTCCGAACCACATGCGGCAATAGTTGGAGGAGTTGGAGTGGGGGGGGGGGTCTGGAAACTTCGTGACATGCACAAAAACTAAACGAATGGGCCGAACGGGATGCAAGTTGGACAGTACCCATTTTATGCGGTCTAATTTGTTATTTATGGTTCGAACCGAATCCGGCCAGGGTAGGAGGAGGATGAAACGGAAACCCGAAATTTATAGATAAGCTCCGACTGGAGTCTATATGTTCTAGTCGTATTTGGCTACAGTGGGGGGAGTTAGAGGGAGAGTCCCGAAAACTTTGTGGCTCGCATAGGGGTCAAACGAGTGGAGTGATTTGAATGAAACTTGGAAAGTAGAGAGATCATGTGCCCTAGATGACATATTTTAGGGTCCGAGGGTACCGAAGTTTCGCGAAAAATGCTAAGACTCAAACGAATCTTGACAGCCGGTAAGAGAAGATGCTTTAGATGATCATTTTACACTGTAAAAAAAAATCTTGCAGTATTTACTACTGGGATTGATCTTATCTTTATTGGGATAAGATTACCCCTAATTCGGATTGATCTTATCCCAATAGAGATAATATTAATCCTAGTAGCAAATATTGCATCCTTATTCGGAGAAACATCAGCTGCACGAGTAAGTCTATAGTGGAAAATAATATGTCAGCGCAGTTCACTGCTGCTCATGTAAGAACACTTAAGGTAAAGAAAGTGAAAGAATATCCTTCTAGTGAATTTTCGTTTCCCACATTTTTGTACAGCAACGCTGAAAGCCTTAATACTGATAAGGTAGCTGAGCTGGAGAGTTTATCTGGCATCACAAAAGCCTCGGTTATTGTAGTAATATTGTCCTCCTCCACCCCATCTACAAGAACTTCCTCCCGCCTCCCTTTGTCCCCCTCAGATCCCGACTCCCCAGAGAGGCGGCTGCGAAAGTTCCAAAACTGACACCGGTTTACTCCAGGTCACTGCGTTATTCTCGAAGGTTTGTGCCGAGTTTTGTTCTTACTTTTAACAATTGTTAACTTGTGCGTTTTATCCTATTCTTTTTGTGTTTCTCGTTGACAAATCTTTCTTGTATTAACTTTTGACTAAAAGATACCATATTTGGGCTATGCCTATGAGAGACTGTATCTTGTTTACATTAAATGATTTGATTTGATTAGTTTCTGAAGTCCATCGCCAAAACCCCGACCTTACGAAGATTTCACAATACAACAGCTTTATAAAATTACGACCCGATGATCATCCACTGGGAAAAAAAGGTGGCGGTCTACTTATATACACACATGAGAGAATCAGGGCAACCAAACTGGACATTCCATGCCTAGATAGTAATGATGAAATACTGTGGATATTCCTGCAGCCAAAGCGCCTTCCACGAAAATACACTGGTATAGCCATTTGTGCTTACTTCTATTCCCCTGGCCAGAGTGCTATAAACAGAGCATCTTTCCTTGAAAAACTTCAAATTAGTGCAGATTTTGTGACAAGTAAACATCCTAGCTGCGGAATATTTATGATTGGAGACGCCAACGAACTACGCCTTGACAATTTGAACAGGGGATTTTCTCTAAAGCAGCTTGTTAAAATCCCTACGACCAAAGGCGGAACTTCCCTTGATCGTATTTCAACAAATATGGACGACTTCTACAGAGAACCTGCTATTGGGCCTCCTCTAGGCGGTAGCTACCATTATACCCTTGAATTGTACCCCAAGGCTTCTACTAGAATAGAATACACAACTACGCATAAAACAAGTAGACCACTCATAGACGAAGGATTATTACAATTTGGGGACTGGCTCAGTAAAGAAAAATGGGATGGGGTGTACGCTACTGGTAGCCCTAGCGAGAAGGCTAGTCTGTTCCAGTCTGGACTACTTCAGAAATATCAGACCTGCTTCCCAGAGAAAACTAGGAAATTCTTTTCGTCGGACAGACCTTACATCACAAAGCCTATCAAAGACCTGATATATGAAAAAGGCGTCTTTTCAATCAAGGCAAGCGGCATCAAGCCAACATTTAAAAAAATCGTATAAGGAAAATGACCCGCCGAGCCGCAAAAAGTCACTATGAAAACAAAATCGGCCACCTTTTGAAAGCCAAAGCTAGCCAATTGGTACAGCAATATCAAACAGATGATTGGCAAGACCGAAGTGGGACTCGATTTTAACTTGGATGAAGATGCAGCCGTCACAGCAAACAATTTGAACACCCACTTAGCACATATCGTTCAGTCACTCCCACCCCTACCCAAGGAGGAAATCCCCGCTCCTCCTCCCACATTCAATGGTTTGCCCGAGATATCAGCGACAGAAGTCAGAACAAAGCTGGCGAAACTAAAGCGAACAAGTATCACTCCAGTTGACATTCCAGTCGACTTGATAAAAGCTTTCCCTGATTACTTGAGTTCACCTTTAGCTGACATCTTCAACCAGATAACCAAAACAGGCGAATATCCATCTGTGTGGAAGAACGGATTCATCACGCCAATTCCAAAGGAAGACTCGCCAAATGACTTCTCAGGGGTTCGGCCTATAACAATGACCCCGATCTTCAGTAAAGTGTACGAAAGTTTTCTTTGCACTTGGCTGAAACAACACATTCTGGAAAGCATCGATCCCGGACAATACGGTAACATGCCACACACCTCAACTTCACACTATCTGATAAGTTTACTGGACAAAATTCTCAGACACCTTGATGAGCCGGAACGTTGGGTCAATCTGATAGCGATAGATTTGAAAAAGGCATTTGACCTTATTTGTCATAGTGTTCTCCTGAAACAAGACCAAAGTTTTCGTTGGGATCCCAAAAATTCAATATCTGATCCAGACAACTGGGTCTTGTCTTAGCCAGATCCAGTCATCGCCAGAATCCTCGAACATTCTTACAATTAAAATTCAGAAACAGATAAAGGCCAAATAGCTAATCATCTGAGAAAACCAAGTTCAGATATGGACTCAGCATGTGTGTTTACCCGTATAAGTCATATCTGTTTTGACGAAAAGTTCCTGCCACTTCTGCCAAGTTCCCGGTTTCGGCCGAACTCTAGAACTACTTGTCCGGCGAAAAAAGAAAGCTCAAAAACGAACTCAGGGTATCTTCTTTCCCCAATAATGAACATCTAATCAACTTCAAATAAAAATTTAACTTATAACAAATTTTCCGACTCCAGCCGGATTCCGGTCGAACTATATGTCCGGGTAAAATATGACTGTCACACACGGATTCAGCGTCTCTTCTTACCCCTAAATCGGTTATCTAATCAGCTAGAAATAAAACTTTAACCTCTAACAATTTTCCGGTTTTGGCCGGATTCCGGGCGAACTACATGTCCGGGTAGAAAATTGTTTTCACATAAAAGTTCAGCATGTCTTCTTGCCCTAAATCGGACATCTGATCAACTCCAAATAAAACTTTTAATTTTAACAAACTTTCCGGTTTGGGCCGGATTCCGGGCGAACTATTTGTCCGTCGAGAAAATGGTTTTCACCATCGTCTTCAGCATGTCTTCCTACCTCTAAATCAAACATCTAATCAACTTCAAATAAAACTTTTACTTTTAACAAACTTTCCGGTTTTGGCCGGATTCCGGGCGAACTACTTGTCCGATTACAAAATAGTTTTCACCATCGTGTTCAGCATGTCTTCTTATCCCATAATCGACTATCACATTAGCTGTTTCAAGATATTTTGTTTGCCCCTTAATTTGATCCCCCTCCCCCACCCCTAAATGTAGGGCTACAAAGCCCATTTACGAACTCGACTGGTCCGCCGACCCAACGAATCCTCACACCAAGTTTCATCAAAATATCTCATTCCCTTCGAGAGTTATCGTGCTTACAGACGGACGGACGGACGGACGGACAGACGGACAGCTTTTGCGATGTCATAGGTATCCCTCCACTTACGTTTTGGGATCCCAAAAACTTCTCGTAAATTTTAATGTAAAAACATTCCTTGTAAGAATAGTTGCGAATTTCCTATCAGATAGAACCCAACGTACCAAGTATAAATCGTGTTACTCAGATCCTTTACCCATATTTTGCGGGGTTCCGCAGGGAACTCTGCTGGGACCACTATTGTTCCTAGTAATGATAAACGATCTGGCAAATACCATACCAGATCGTTGGAAATACGTAGACGACCTGTCCGTCACGGAATGCTGCTACAAAAACATTCAAAGTGGTGCGGCAGCACTAATGAGTGACATCTGTGAGGAAGCAGCAGTTGATAAAATGATAGTCAACCTCGAGAAGTCAGTTGTTCTGACCATTTCATTCCTCAAAAGCAGCCCTGCCTTCTTCCCAGAACTTCCAGAGTCCTGCCGGGTAAAGGAGATAAAACTCCTTGGAGTATACCTTACATCAGACCTCAGATGGGATAAACAAATTGAGGCTATGCTCAAAAAAGCGAATATGGCCATAGCGTCCCTGAAACTTTTATCCCGCCATGGGATACCCAAACACCTACTGCATGTTTACTTTTCACTCATCCGATCTTCCCTAGAGTACTGCAACCCTGTGTGGCATTTTGGACTTACACAGGAGCAATCGGACCGGCTTGAGAAGATCCAGTACAGAGCCCTTCTAGTTGTGTCTAATCTCCAAAAGTTCTCTAATCCTCCCTTCTCAATGATTTCCGATTAGAAACTCTGGCAACCCGTCGCCTAAATATATCCCTTAAGTTTGGTACAAGTATTCTGGCCAACCCAATCCTAAGAAAAATCCTGCCACCAGAATACGAGACGACACGTATCCGACTTCCGCGGTCAGTGGCTCGGCCAGTACCAAGGCTACAACCGGTTGCATGTTCCCACATCCGGTACCTAAATAGTTTTGTCCCTTCTTTTGTCAAGTTCTTTAACAATGGATTTACAGTTGATTCCGAATCTTTCCCTTAGATTTTAAGGTCATTTATATTTTGGTTATCTTGGCGTAATTGTTGTTAATTTAGTTATTTTAGCGCAATTGTTGTTAATTGTAAATATTATGAATTTTGACACTAAGATTAAGTGATATTAATCATTGTAATTTATTGACAAGTTACGTGACCTGACAGACAAATGGCCCGTTATGGACCATAGTGTGATTTGCGATTTAGCTCTATATATATAATTCAGTTTAAATATTATAACTTTAGTGTATACATTGTTGACGTAAAATCAACTAGTCGGCTTACCGCCGTTTCAAGATTTTTAATGAATAAACTAAACTGAATTGAGAAACTTTTTACAGAGTATGTGTCCGAACCAGATTCGGCCGCAGTAAGGGGAGTTTGAGGGGGAGGAGTACCGGAAATAGTGTGGCTCCTCGGGGATCAGATTAGTGATATGAAACATTTGCCCTAGATAATCCGAGGCGATGCCGGAGATGCTCAGACTCCAGGGAAACTAGATATCCTATTTCTAGGTCCAATCCTAGGAGGTTGAAGGGGGTATTTTGTGACGTTCTCATCTTCTTTTTCGCAACACAAACTTGTAACAAGTGCCACATGAGATAATAGCTCTTGTTAATAATATTAATAACAACATATTTCTTAATTATTGTACGAGTGCGGGAAGAAAGCGTCAATTTTCTAAACTTCATGGAGCATTATACAGGTGTCGGGAGTTTTCTGACCCACTGAGTACTGGCCTAACAGTATTACATTATAGAGTAGATGTATCCATGGGAACAAGTGACTGAAAAAAGCAGAAGCATGATGAGTGAATAAGAAGTATAAACAGAGGTTCGTTAAACTTTAAATTCTCACACGTGCGCAGTGAGTTACAAACAGATGATGAAAAATGAACTATCGCACGATGTCCAGCAGTGGCCAGATGAGAAGAAGAAAAGAAAGGTGGAAAGGGATTGGCTGAAAGCCAGTTGCGTATCACGGTCTAAAGTCGTTTTTGCAGTTATCGTGGTATCTGATATTCAGATACCACGGTCCGACCGTCGTAACTGATCGGGGTATCTGAAAAAGTCATCTCACTTTCATCAATGTTTGTCAAATTGGTGGGAAAGAAGTTTGGCACTCAGTGATGTGACTCAATTTCAGTTTTTCTTTTGGGATGACTTCGAAAAGCGCAATTTCGGCAATTGTCGTTTTTGCAGAGCAACCGTGTATCAGACACTACGGTAACTGCAAAAACGACTAATTGCAGCTTCAGTTACCGTGGTAACAGATACCATGGTATCTGCAAAAACGCAACTAATTTGAAGTTGAAGACAGACAGACAGAGTTTAACAAAGTAAAAAAAAAACATTTATCTATATATCTATACCTTGAGGGAGGCTTGATTCTTCAAAAGCTCGTAGATTATCCAAAAACAACGTTTCCCTCTTGGTGAGTGAAGCAGGCTCTACGGCCAAACAAAGTAGGATATTTGTAACCTTCCAGTCAAGGAGTAGTTTCTCAAGCGCAGGGAGCTCAGCCGATCCTCCACTCTCGAGATGTCGGTCGAGGTTACGAGAACAGGTGAGAGCTCTTTCAAAGTTTCCTGGAACAAAATAAGCTGACTGCCAAGTTCGAGGATCCTCGGGAGGAGGGGGGGGGAGGCATATCGGAATCGTTTATTCTAAGATAGCTGAAATAGCCTTCCCGGACGGGTCAGGACGCTAAAATACGCTATTCTTATAGATAACAATAGCTGTAAGCTCATATGGCACTTGCATGTGTTAAGATGATTTGATTGATCAAAAGTAAGTTTCGACTTTGCGGTTGAGATGCGCACTCTAAGGGAGCTGGAACTTCATTTGTAAGCAAAACCCTTGAGGCAAAAATGCTAGTGGGCTGATGGGCATCATGAAAATGCATATATTGCTTAAAAGTATTTTTTTTACTTTGCGGTCAAGATTGGTACTTTAAGGAATAATCGGATTTGGGAAGTAGCAATTTCTAAGCAAATGTTGTTGAGTCTCCAATATTCCAGCGAAGTTTCATCGTCCTAGCACATCTGAAAGTACCTTAACGCGCGATCACCGGAATCCCAGACCCCCCCCCCTCCTCCGACTCCACCCACAATACCCGGAGCCAATCCGGTTCTGTAAATGATTAATCTAGAGCATCTGCTTGTCATTCCCACGAAGTTCGGTCCAGACCACACCAATCTAAGCGGGTCAGGTATTTTCCGCCCTCCCCCCAATAATTTCCGGATTCGGTCCGGAAATGAAAAAGATCACCAGAGAAAAATGTCCTCTGTTTAATTATTAAATTTCACTCGAATCCGATCACCCGTTCCCAAGTTACGCATGACTCAATATTCCGGATTCCTCTCCCTCAACTCCCCCCCCCCCCAAGATTATCATATCGAGGATTTTTTTTATTCCAAGTCAGTTTGACCTGGTCCCTGATATGCCTTCCAAGTTTCGTCCTGAAAATCCCCCCAAAAACGGAATTCCGGGAAACCCCCTCCCCCCCCCCCTCAAGTATCCGGATCCAGTCAAATTATGTAAAAGATTTACATGGATCAGATGTTTGTTCTTCCCAGCAAGTTTCACTCCGATACCATCATTCTAACCGTTTCTCGAGATTTCCGGTCCACCCCCCCCCCCCCCCCCCAGCTCCCCCACGGTGCCCGTAGCCAATCCGATTCAGTAAATGACTTACCTAGAGCATCTGTTTGTTCTTCCCACAAAGTTCCATCCCGATCCCTCCATTCTAAACGGGTCACGTATTCCCCCCCCCCAATAGTTGCCGGATCCGGTCCGGATATGAAAAAGATCATCGGAGAAATGTCCTCTGTTCAATTTTTAAATTTCACTCGAATCCGATCACCCATTCCAAAACTACGCATGACTGAAAATTTCGGATTCCCCTCCCTCCACTCCCCCCACCATTATCAGATCGACAAAATTTTTATTTTGAAGTCAGTTTGATATGGTCCGTGATATACCTTCCAAGTTTCATTGTGAAAATCCCCAAAACCACCATCACCGGAATTCCGGGAAACCCCCTCCCCCCCCCCCCCCCCATAAGTGTCCGGATCCAGTACAATGGTCTAAAGGACTTATCTAGAGCAGATGCTTGTTCTTCCCAGCAAGTTTCACTCCAATCCCTTCATTCTAACCGTTTCTTGAAATTTCCGCCCCCCCCCCCAACTCCCCCCTGGCTACCGAATCCGGTCAAGACTTTAAACCGGACATTAAAGATATATATTCTATTCAGTTATGAAGTTTCATTACAATCCGATCACCCGTTCGAAAGTTACACACTTCTCAATTTCCCGGATTCCCCTGCCCTCCAATCCCCCCGAAAATGGTCCGATCAGAAAACTGATTATTTCTAAGTTTGTTTGGTTGGGTCTCTGATATGCCTGCCAAGTTTCATGGTCCTAGCACAACTGGAAGTACTCTAACTCGAAAAAGTGTGACAAAATGCCCTAAATTTTCAAGTTTCCGGCGCCCCCACTCCCCCGCATATGGTCGGATCAGGAAACTGATTATTTCCTGGTTAGTTTGGTCGGGTCCCTGATCTTCCTGCCAAGTTTCATTGTCCTAGCTCATCTAGAAGTACCCTAACTCGGAAAAGTGTGACAAAATGCCCTAAATTTTCAAGTTTCCGGCGCCCCCACTCCCCCGCATATGGTCGGATCAGGAAACTGATTATTTCCTGGTTAGTTTGGTCGGGTCCCTGATATTCCTGCCAAGTTTCATTGTCGTAGCTCATCTAGAAGTACCCTAACTCGGAAAAAAGTGACAAAATGCCCTAAATTTTCAAGTTTCCAGCGCCCCGCATATGGTCGGATCGGGAAACTGATGATTTCCAGGTTAGTTTGGTCGGGTCCCTGATATGCCTGCCAAGTTTCATTGTCCTAGCACATCTGGAAGTACCCTAACTCGAAAAAGTGTGACAAAAAACTCGGACAGACCGACAGACGGAATTGTTATCGGTATATGGCACTTGAGCCAGAGGCTGCAAGTGCCATAAAAACATGCAATGAACAGTACTATTTCTTATAACGTTCGGTAAAAAAAGGGAGTATAGTTCTGTATTTTTCACTCGAAAGAAGGCTTCGGCCAAATTTCATAATGAGTAAATTTCTGCGATCGAACAAGTTTGGTAAACTTGAGTCATGTAGTGCTTGCTCGTATGATTTGAACTTGGACCAAGTAATATTTTAGTCGCACGCTTCTGCACAGCTTCGATTTCCTCTAATAGGTACACTGCATTCTGGACTTGGGGGCCCCACACTTGACAACAATACTCCAGGACCGGCCTCACATAAGCTACAGTAGAGGTATGCTTATTTGAACACTTTTTTAACTGTTCCAGTACCCTGGCTTTGTTACTTGCAAACAGAAAAGTGAAATGGAAAAGAAAAATAACAAGCTTGATATCAGCTAACAGCCAACTATTTCAGGGTTATCCTGGCACACACTTGAAGTAGAAATTCAATCAACTTTCTTTGATTTTGAATTTACTAAAAAGTTCCTTCCTCTTTTGAAGCCATCTGCAGGTTCGGACCGCCATCTTCTCCACTGAAGGTGCGTTCCTCGTGGCTAACTTTTCAAATTATAAAAAGCAAACCAGAGCCTCGTTTTTGTTGCATGCTGCAGGTCCACTTCTCCGCCGATTCCGGACTGATTCTCTCTACATCCGTGTTTGCACTGCAGCGCTTCCAAGGAAGACGGCAGCACTTCCCAAGAATCACGGACTTGGTCGTGCTTCCCTGCAAGATGCTGCAGCGCTGCCGCTTCAACCAAGAAGAAACTGAATCCAAAAACGCATATTCTGCAAAAGCAAAGAAGTGCTGCAGCAGCGATGCGGAAGCGCTATTGTAACAAAAACGAGGCTCAGGTGTCAGTTGAGTGACTTTCAGCCGTGAATTAGCAAAATATTCAAAAAGTGACAAAAGCGTGAGTGGTTATTACAAGTATTCACAGTAAAAAATGCCTGGTTGGGTTTTAAAGTTTTTTCTTCGGCGATCGTTCACTGTTAGCAGACGTTCACATAAGCATACCTCTACTGTATATCAAGGTTATACATGCCTGACGTAGGTCGAGCCTGCGCATTGATGTTAAAGCAAGCTCTTCTGGGCCATTTTTTCGACATGTGGCCGAAAAGAACAGTCACATCTAAAGGTAACTCCCAGGATTACGGCCTTTTTTGAGACTGGATAGGCAGTGTCGGGTTGGGAATCGTCACGTTTGAGTAGGTTGAACCTCACTACTTTGGATTGGATATTTGGAAAACCTAAAAGTCGAACTTACAAATCAAACTCGAACTCGCTCTTCATGATGATTCAAAACGAATTTCGATATCTGGGATGTCGACGCAGTAGCTTGCCAAAGTACGAACTCGACTGCCGTCTCGTGTTGTCTTCAGTCAGTTCAAATTATGCTGCACAAGCCACAAGAGATATCCGATAAATATATTCAAACAATGGATTAGACCAGTGATTCCCAACCGGTGGTACGCGTACCCAAAGGGGTACGCGAAGGCACCAAAATCGGTTTAGTCTCTAGCTTCAAAATCTCGCCCCACTCATTTTTGATTGCCGAAAGCCTAATATCACCAGCAGAGGCAGAATATTACCACTAGCAAAAAATTTTCTGGGGGGCAAGGTATTTTTACTGACTGGCTGGTAATTTTACCGACTGTTTTTACGAAAAATCGCGGCGCTTCGCGCCGACTCGTTTCTTTTTAACAGCCTAGCAGACTACTTTGGGGGAGGGGTGTTGCCAATCCGTGTGTGACGCCTCCGATTACAAGCCCTAGTGAAAGACAATGAAATAATGTTGATTCAAAAAACAGCTAGCCTACTGCCGTGAAATCTTTTCCTGTTTCAAAGAATATTGTTTCAAGAACAATCGAAGACACAGCAGGATGCGAGACAAGCTAATGACAATGTTTGCAATTTAGCTTGGTGAAAGCACAGAGAATATCAAACCAAACACAGAAACAGACTGTAAACAAAAAATGCCGTTAATGACGTCGAGCCGATATCTGCAAACTTTTAGCCAGAAAGCAGCCTCAAATGTCTCATTGATTTTTTATACATCTCTACACATTTATGCCTTATCATTTAAGGTTATATATACTTTCTTTTTCACGTTCTGGAAAAGGGGTACGCAACCTTTTCGAACCTTGATTAGGGGTACGCGGTACGAAAAAGGTTGGGAACCACTGGATTAGACAGATACGTCAGCTACGATGCTTTGGCAGCGGTATTCGGCCCTTCTTGGCAAGGGTCAACCATTGCAGGTTCACTTCTTCCCCAACGTTCGACAAATTGACGAGGAGCTTGCCAACAAGTGACGAAATATCACTGCCAAAGAATCATAGCTGACGTGTCCGTTTTATCAACTATTTGAATATATGTTTCCCAGTCAGCTTGGGCTCAAGGAGTATTTACTATCCAAGAACACTGGGAATTCCGATACGACACTAACCTTCTAATATGTATGCTCTCACTAACTGGTCCGTACAGTTCACTTTATCTGCAAGATTTCTTGTTTCAACTTCCAAGGCTTTTTGCAACCACGGAATCGCTTTCACTCGTAGAACTGATCGTTTTGCAAACAATGCCACCTGAAGACACAGCTGGAATGCTAGATTTAGGCAATTTTGGTGCAAATAAATATCCAAAGCTCTTCCGTACAACGTCGAAGCAGCTGCAAGAAAAGCAGTAATATAATATCTGGAGGCAAAAAGAATCCATACCGAATCTCAAAGAGCAAGCGTCTCGTAATAATTTTGGAGTGTACAGTTTTTTTGTTGGGTGTTGGACCAAGAACCGAGTAAGTGTATAAGTTTGTTTATTTTTTTTCTTTTCTCTTCCTCTCTTTTTTCTTATTTCTTTCTTTATTATAGTGTTATGTAGGTTAATCTCTCAAAAGGGGTTTGTTAAACCTCTTAACAAGTGTAAACTTCTAGAGGGTTTTGTAGTTCTTAGTATTTTTTTTCCAATAAACCCCATATATAAAAAAAAAAAAAAAAAAATGAAAGAATAACGGTCACAGAAAAATACAAAAATATAAAAAGATGGATAGACAAAATCTTTTTTGTTTTCATTTGGCCTGCTCCATAAACTACCATTAACACTTTACATAAGGACGAGAAATAAAGAGATTCAATTATTAACAAGAGCTTCGAGCTCATATGGCACTTGTTAGGCGGTAAAGCAAAGTAGATGAGCACGTCACAAACTACACCCGCCATCCAAAAATGCGGTTCGGACCTAGAAATAGAATGTGCAGTTTCACTCAAGTCGGGTGCATTTCTGGCATCGCCTTGGATCATCTGGGGCAAATGACTATTGTAACTTCCAAGTTTCAGCCCAACAAACTCACTTGTTTGATCAACAAACCTGTAATCAGATTACAGGTTTGTTTCCTTCCCCGACACTGACTCTGAAGATTGACAGCCTGACGAGGACCCTTGCCAAGAAGGGTCCTAAATATCCCTGGTGAAGCATCGTAGCTAGCTACGATGGCGTATCCGTTGTATACATTATCTGAATATATCACTAGAAATACGCCCCCCCCCCCAACTCCCCCACAGTGAGCGAATCCGATCCGGTTATGTCAATCATGTATCTAGGACTTGTGCTTGTTCTTCCCACCAAGTTTCATCCCAATCCCTCCACTCCAAACGTTTCCCAAGATTTCCGCCTCCCCCCCCCCTCCAGTTTGACCAAAGTCACCGGATCCGGTCCGAATTTTAATCGGGCCGTCTGGGCACGAAGTCTTTCCAAATATCAAGTTTCATTAAGATCCGATCACCCGTTCAAAAGTTCTAAATTCCTGAATGTTCCGGATTCCCCCTCCCTCCACTCCCCCCACGATGTTTGGATCGGGAAAGTGAATATTTCCAACTTAATCATTTGGGGTCCCTGATATGCCTGCCAAGTTTCATCGTCCTAGGTTATGTGGAAGTGCCCGAACTAGCAAAACCCGAACGGACCAACCGACCGACAGAAATTGCTATCGCTATATCGCACTTGGCCGAAGGGCAAGTGACATAAAATGAAAAAATTAGCGGAGCTTTCAGCAAAAACGAGACCAAAGGTTTCGATGGGATCCCAAAAACTGTAATATTTACTGAACTTTTTTATCCAGACAATCGGGGCTTTTAGAGATCTGGTCTTCGTCATAGACTCCTTAAACATTTTACTATTTATCACTAATCAGCCATTTGAAAATATGCATAAATGATACCGTAGTGGTGTTTTATTGAAAAATTACGACCAAACGGCTCAACTTCAGACAAAATTGTTACCTCTTGCAATTTTTTTTGGTTTTGGCCGGATTCCGGGCGAACCATTTGCCCGACGAGGAAATTATTTTCATACACGGATTCAGGACATCTCTTTGCACCCTTACATCTGAACTCTAATCAACTTCAGATAAACCATCTGCTTTCAACAAATATTCCAGTTTTGGCCGAATTCCGGGCGAACTGTATGTCCGGAGAGAAAATAATTTGCATATACGGACCCAACAACCGAAAAATTTGTTGAAAGTAAAAGTTTTATCTAAAGCTGATTAGAGTTCAGATGTAGGGGCAATATAGATGTAAAAAGCCGATGTTGCAACTGAAAAATTCGAACTACTAATCACTTGGCCGAAGGGCAAGTGCCATAAAATTCGGGAAAAGAGAGAGATTGAAACCTATGAAAGTAAATGCTTTCCTTCACATAACTTCATGACAGATCTGAACTTACCACTAAATTCAGTAAAGGAATTGGCTGGTTCTTGACTGAGAAGATCGGCTGCAGCAACAAGAGCTTTAGCTTGGAGGATTTCCTCCCCACAGTTCTGATAGCAGCGAGAAGCTCCAATAAGACATAGGCTTTTATGCTCAGGATTCTCCAAATGTTTCGCACAGCTTTCTAGAAAGGAGCGTGAGTATTACGGCAGCTGTTCCAAATGAGCTGTAGCACTTCAAATGGACAGGAACCTGAGCTTCCTTTTCTCAATCGCGAAATATTTTTTTTTTTCAATCAATCGAGTATATTATCCAAATAGCTTATAGCTAGAAGTGGAATACAACATTTACGAAATACACAGGCCCGAAACAAATTAACTAATACACTTACAAGATATGACCAGAAATAAATGATAGGATGAAACTCCGTAAAAATTGGGCAGAAGACTTAGCAGGATATGGAGAAAACTGATTGCCAGTATTCCTCTCGGACTGACACACAGAAGACGGGAGGGGAGGGGGAATAAATGAGCCATCTGGGGACAACAAATTATCTTTGCTCCAAATTTTTTTTATAGAGTATTTCTGCGGTCAGTTACTTTCGGAACGTCCAGTTTCATGAGAAGCTATTCGTATAGCCTCGTATATAGCCTATTATGATCACCCAGAATGATTCTCACTGCTCTCTTTTGGACATTTTCCAGGCAATCAGAGACCTCTGCAGAAAGAGAAGAATGCCAAACCGGTGAAGCATATTCTAAATGAGGACGGATATAAGTTTTAAAATAACAGAGGAGGCATTTAGTATCCAAACCGAAAGATTTAAGAGTAGAGAGGGATTTACTTAAAAATATTAAGAAGCAGGGCACCTAGTTTGTAACGGATATAGCGGACATATTCAGCATGTGGCCTATACTACACAAAGGCTGGAACTTAAATGAACTAGACACGAAAGAAACTCTGAAATATCTAACCTAAGTTGCGTTTTATTTGATGTAGTTTCGGCGTAGTTTCGCTTAAAAGCCGTTTTATTTGTCCATTCCACTTGCTCTAGTTTCAAACCTGAAACTACGGAGCTCAAACTACAAACTACCTCGCAGACGTAGTTTGGTGTAGTTTGACTTTTCGGAAACAAGAACTCAATAAAACGCAAATAAGACAAAACAAGAGCCAAACTACAAACTTTGACGAAACAGAAGTGAATCCAAAAAAACGCAACTCTAATATTGCAAATAAAATCAAAGTTCCAGGTGCTCTTTTTCACATCACAAGATGACTGACAGAGACACCTGCCCAGTCAACAGCAAATTCAGTATCAGTTCAGCTTGACCCGCGCACATCTACAGTGCGATACTGGATACAGCGAATCAATAGGTGAGCAGGAACAAGTTTATAGTCCGATACTGAACTTTCTCTGGCGACCACACGAGAACGGACTGGGAATGAATCAAATCACTGAAACTGCTATCAAATTTTACGACAAGGGCCGTATTAAGGAGGCGAAACTGCTTATTCGTAACACCAACGGGCAAATGCGGAATGAAAACTAAGGATGAAGACAATGAGCGTGTTCCACCCTCGTACCAATAGTAACTATTAGTTACTATTTCCGTTCCAGCCTCACGAAATTTACTACGCTGACCGTTCCAGCCTTCTCGAAATAGTAACTAATAGTAACCATTTGCTTACCACGCTCGGGAGCGTAGTAAGCGTAGTAACTACGGATCTCTGTCACGTGATTGGTCGGATTCGCCCGCGGCATGATATTCTGCTGGAAAATAGAAAGATCGTTCCAGCCTTGACGGAAAAAAGCCAGAATTCGTGACGTCTGCGTAGTAACTACGGTAAGTAGGATGGAACACGCTCAGTGTGGTCGATATTTGCAAAGCCCTTTGTAACGCAGTGAAGGAGAAAAATGTCACCCTACCCGAACTTGTTATTAAGGACCCGCAAGAGGTAACGGCTACCCCTGACGAAATTAGTTCCGTCGTCATCGTGCGTGTAAACGAAATGTGCCGTAAGCTAGACGGCTTTATGTCACAGATATCGGAGCTAGCGAAGTCCTTTGATCCTTCAAATCCTACGCCACAGTCAAATCAATCTAACGCAGGAAAGCCCCTCTCTTATGCTGCGGTAGTGATTAAGAACTAAGGAAAAAACTTGAAAACTCCCGAATCTAGCAAGATTTCGTAAAAGATACACGTGAGCAAGATGCTGCTCAAGTCATAGAGCCAAAGTGGTACAAGGGGGAAGCAAAACTTCTGTCGCAATGAAGGAAACGGCTACGCGTATACGGAATAAATCTCAAGCAGCGCTGGTCTTGAAGCCCTCGCGAATATCCGCAACACCTCGTAGTGGTCACTCAAGTTCCAGAGGACACGACTGAAGCGGATTTGGAACCATTCTTCCCGTCGGCAACTGAGCTGCGACGCCTCAGTAGCGGCCGAGCGTTTAGGGTTTACTTTTCAACAACTAACCATCTTGAAAGTGCTGTAGCACCCTCCCCCCCTCCCCCCCCATGTTAGGGATCGAACGTCTATGCGTTAAAAACTTCGTCTTCCTACCACGGAAATCTTTCAACTGCCACTTAGGCGGGCATATTGCGACAAACTGCCAAAGCCAAAAAGTGTGGGGGAGGTGCGCTCAGGAAGGTCACTCCTCAACAAAGAACCTTCCCTGCCAGAACCCGATGTGCTGTGTAGCCTGTAAATAAGACAATCATACGTGCTCATTCGGTTTCCCGAAAACCAAAGTGCGATACAGAGGATGTCATCACCCCGCATGGTAAATAGAATCAGATCTTGGAATATACATGGAAACCTCTTGGACAAACGCCTGGTGATAGAGAAATTTCTGTCCGAGTCTGAGGTGATTTGCATACAAGAACACTTCTTAATTGCTGAGAGTGAGGATACTTACAATTTCGGGAATCCCACGACCTGTACTTTTCAGCTGCTAAACGGAAAGGCTCGCGTGACCGACCCTCGGGGGTCTAGCTACACTTGTCCGTTCTGATCTCTCTTCTGTCCTTGTGAAGAAGACTGATCACCACCTGAGAGTCGAAGTGCAAGGACTTGCCGTAATCAATACGTATCTCCCGACCGACTATAGAGATGACAATTCAGAAAAAGCTTCGCAATTGCTGTGAAAAGTCTCTCCCGGTATGTAAATAAAAAGTCTTCTCCGCACGTTATCGTAGTGGGAGACTTCAACTATAAATTGACTGACACCACGTCTACATTTACGGGCATGGTTCTTTCTCTCGTGGAGGATAAGTTGTATATCCAGGTGTATATCCAGAGTGACCTCAAATGGAATACTCACATTGACGCTCTTGTTTGAAATGGGTCGCATCTGCTGAAATCTTTCTCGGTCCTGAAGAGATTTAAGATTCCCGTGCAACAATTAGTCTTAATTTATTGTTGTTATGTCAGACCTTGTCTTGAATATTGCTGCCAGGTATGGCATCCCGGTTTGACTAAGGAGCAATCCAGTAGGCTGGAGCCTTTCAAGTCTCGGTCTCCCTTCCCTTGAGCAACGTAGGTACCATTTAACAATAAGTTTCGGCCACAAATGTCTAAATTCTGAACTTCACAGATCAATGTTGCCTGAGTATGTAGAACAAAATAAAAACAGGCCCAACACGCGTACTCAAACCCACTCAAACAAAACTAAATTAACAAATTATCCAGCGGATGCAACTGAAAGATATGTTGACACGTTTGTGCCATACTTTGTTCGTTCGTTTAATAGTTCTTAGGCGTGTTTATCTTGTATTATTTGTCATTTGCCATTGGCCATTTTATATCCCGTTGAAAGTGCTATGCTGACTTACCTTTGCTAGCTATCTTTGCTATTTTGGTGAATAAACGATATATATATATATATATAGCGTAACTGAGAAAGACAATGATGTTACCTATGTTCACCACAGTGTGTCCAAGTCAAACTGGACCATGCTCTGACCTCTCAGTCCGTAACAAATTCTGTGTGAATGTATTCGATTCTAGCTTCTCCTCAGACCATTTTCCTATAAGTCTCTGTGCTGAGACACCCCAGCAGAAAGGCATACCTCCCAGCCGACAGCCTAAATGGTTCAGAAAGCCCAAGTTGGTCAAGGCGAACACTATGATTTTTCAAAGTGTATGCGATGAAATCCTCAACAAATTTAAGGTACCGTACCACCTATTGATCGGTTCTGCCGACCCCCCCCCCCCCCGGAAGTAAGGATCCAGATAAATATGTTTTGTGCCCTTATTTGCCACGCAATCAGGTGCGGCGAAAAAGCTTCGGTCCCAGTGATAAAAGTTCGTACAGGCTCCCGTGAGCATGAATGGGCAAAATTTCATCCTTACGTGAAGCATGTGGAAAAGCCAAGTTCTGGCACCGTCTATGGCTGGAAAGTGAAAAACCTAGGAAGGATGGGTAAACGCTGTTCGTAAATGGGCCAACCGCAAGTTCTCAAAAGTGTTATCCAAACATCGGAGTGAAGTGCGTCGCGAGTACACGAATAAGGTCCAGGCCAGCAGATCTGAGCTATAGAAACAAATGCTGCGTCCTAAGAAAAGTGGTAAGCAGTGCTCTATTGTTCCGGAAGAATGGTGCAGTCATTATACTAAAGAATTTGACTCCCCAGCTTCCGATATCGGGGCGGAATTTAAGCGGAAGTTAGATGAGTATATCAGCAAAAGAAGTAGTGTGAACTATTATTTAATGGAGCGTAGTGTGATCCTACGTGCTATCCGGAAGTTAAAGAACAAGAGCTGTAAGCTCATATGGCACTTGCATGGGTTAAGATGATTTGATTGATCAAAAGTAAGTTTCGACTTTGCGGTTGAGATGCGCACTCTAAGGGAGCTGGAACTTCATTTGTAAGCAAAATCCTTGAGGCAAAAATGCTAATGGGCTGATGGGCATCATGAAAATGCATATATTGCTTAAAAGTATTTTTTTTTCTTTGCGATCAAGATTGGTACTTTAAGGAATAATCGGATTTGGGAAGTAGCAATTTCTAAGCAAATGTTCTTGAGTCTCCAATATTCCAGCGAAGTTTCATCGTCCTAGCACATCTGGAAGTACCTTAACGCGCGATCACCGGAATCCCAGACCCTCCCCCCCTCCTCCAACTCCACCCACAATACCCGGAAAATCCGGTTCTGTAAATGATTAATCCAGAGCATCTGTTTGTCATTCCCACGAAGTTCGATCCAGATCACATCAGTCTAAGCGGGTCAAGCATTTTCCGCCCTCCCCCCAATAATTGCCGGATTCGGTCCGGAAATGAAAAAGATCACCAGAGAAAAATGTCCTCTATTTAATTATTAAATTTCACTCGAATCCGATCACCCGTTCCAAAGTTAGACATGACTCATTATTCCGGATTCCCCTCCCTCAACTTCCCCCCCCCCCCCCAAGATTATCATCGAGGATTTTTTTATTCCAAGTCAGTTGACCGGGTCCCTGATATGCCTTCCAAGTTTTGTCGTGAAAATCCCCCAAAAAACGGAATTCCGGGAAACCCCCTCCTCCCCCCCCCACTCAAGTGTCCGGATCCAGTCAAATTATGTAAAAGATTTACATGGATCAGATGTTTGTTTTTCCCAGCAAGTTTCACTCCGATGCCATCATTCTAACCGTTCCTTGAGATTTCCGGTCCCCCCCCCCCCAGCTCCCCCACGGTGCCCGTAGCCAATCCGATTCAGTAAATGACTTACCTAGAGCATCTGTTTGTTCTTCCCACATATTTCCATCCCGATCCCTCCATTCTAAACGGGGCACGTATTTCCCCCCCCCCCCCCAATAGTTGCCGGATCCGGTCCGGATATGAAAAAGATCATCGGAGAAATGTCCTCTGTTCAATTCTTAAATTTCACTCGAATCCGATCACCCATTCCAAAATTACGCATGACTGAAAATTTCGGCTTCCCCTCCCTCCACTCCCCCCACCATTATCAGATCGACAAAATTTGTATTTTGAAGTCAGTTTGATCGGGTCCCTGATATGCCTGCCAAGTTTCATCGTGAAAATCCCCAAAACCACCATCACCGGAATTCCGGGAAGCCCCCTCCCCCCGCCCCCATAAGTGTCCGGATCCAGTACAATGGTCTAAAGGACTTATCTAGAGCAGATGCTTGTTCTTCCCAGCAAGTTTCACTCCGATCCCTCCATTCTAACCGCTTCTTGAAATTTCCGGTCTCCCCCCCCCCCCAACTCACCCCTGGCTACCGAATCCGGTCAAGACTTTAAACGGGACATTACAGATATATATTCTATTCAGTTATGAAGTTTCATTACAATCCGATCACCCGTTCGAAAGTTACACACTTCTCATTTTCCAGGATTCCCCTGCCCTCCACTCCCCCCCCCCAAAACGGTCGGATCAGAAAACTGATTATTTCTAAGTTTGTTTGGTCGGGTCTCTGATATGCCTGCCAAGTTTCATGGTCCTAGCACAACTGGAAGTACCCTAACTCGAAAAAGTGTGACAAAATGCCCTAAATTTTCAAGTTTCCAGCGCCCCCACTCCCCCGCATATGGTCAGATCGGGAAACTGATTATTTCCAGGTTAGTTTGGTCGGGTCCCTGATATTCCTGCCAAGTTTCATTGTCCTAGCTCATCTGGAAGTACCCTAACTCGAAAAAGTGTGACAAAATGCCCTAAATTTTCAAGTTTCCAGCGCCCCCACTCCCCCGCATATGGTCGGATCGGGAAACTTATTATTTCCAGGTTACTTTGGTCAGGTCCCTGATATTCCTGCCAAGTTTCATTGTCCTAGCTCATCTGGAAGTACCCTAACTCGAAAAAGTGTGACAAAATGCCCCAAATTTTCAAGTTCACAGCACCCCCACTCCCCCGCATATGGTCGGATCGGGAAACTGATTATTTCCAGGTTCGTTTGGTCGGGTCCCTGATATTCCTGCCAAGTTTCATTGTCCTAGCTCATCTAGAAGTACCCTAGCTCGGAAAAGAGTGACAAAATGCCCTAAATTTTCAAGTTTCCAGCGCCCCGCATACCCCCGCATATGGTCGGGTCGGGAAACTGATTATTTCCAGGTTAGTTTGGTCGGGTCCCTGATATGCCTGCCAAGTTTCATTGACCTAGCACATCTGGAAGTACCGTAACTCGAAAAAGTGTGACAAAAAACTCGGACCGACCGACAGACCGACAGACGGAATTGTGATCGCACTTGAGCCAGAGGCTGCAAGTGCCATAAAAAGTACTCTCGAGGTACTGACGAGATATGCGCGGCTCTCTTAGGAATGGCAAGTGATCTGCTGATAGATCATATTTGCATTTTGTTCCAAGTAATCATAGAAACCGGAATTATGCCTACTAGCTTTTCTGGGGAAAGCTTTAACCAAGTATGAAATAAAGGGAAATCTCCGGATTCTTGTAGTTCGTACCGCCCAATTACAGTCTCAAATGTATTGTGGAAGCTCTTCGAGCTTGTCACGTTTCGCGAATTTTACTCTAAATGTTATGTGCCCCCTTGTCAATTCGGTTTCCAGAAGGACTGGGATGTTCTCAACTTCTCAGGCTCTTAGTGCTGTTTGTTCCATTCTGTTAGATGCAGAGTCTGGGAATGAGTCTTTAGTGCTTGCAAGCCATGCCTAGCCACGACGTTAGCAGGGCTTTCGACTCGCTTGTCCATGAGTATATTCTTTATGCTGCTTGTGAGCGAGGAGTATACCCATCTAAAATCCGTGCTTACCGTGATCTTTACGATAATCTAGTCGTTGCTAGTTAAATCCCTGGTTTTCTGGATTCTCATGTTGTTGTGCCCGTTAAGAAAGGAGTACGACAGGGGTAGGTAGTTTCACCGCAATTCTGATAGAACCTCAAAGTAATGTAAAGCCGGCTTGTATTATTCGTGGAATTGACGTTAGTCTTGTATGTTACCCAGATGACATTTTAAACCCCAGTAGCACAGTTACTCGTCTTGAAGAAAATTTCGATACGTTAAATGAAGAGTACAGCAACGTTTGAATGAAATATATCATTGATCCGTAGACGCGGTAGACGAACATCACTGACGAAGGACGGCTGTGGCTGTAGGGTCTACATTAAGGACACGAACTTGATGGCCATGGAAAAGCTCCCAAATCAATTCTGCATATTGTCAGCCGAGATAAACGCCGTCGCTCTAGCCTTAGAGACTGTGATAAAGTGCAGCCCGCAACACAGAAGCATCATTATTTTCTCCGATTCACTGTCGGCACTCTCACTCTTGAAACGAAGAGACTACTGCTGCATAGACATCGACTTGTACAAACTTGGCAACCTCAAACCGAAGATCCACGAAGCAGGAGCAAAAATGACACTGCAATACATCCCCAGCCACATGGGCATCGACAGAAATGAAAAAGCAGGTGAAGCAGCAAAAAAAGCCACCTGCCTAAACATAACATCAAGCAGGCCAAGAAACACGAGAGACGCCATCCGAACAAGGACGAACGCCATTCAGCTACCAGGGAAAGACGCCACATTCTCCCCCTTCGTGGACAAAAAATATAGCAAGATGTACCATAGAATAAGAGCCAACGTGTGCAACTTCAACCACGCAGCATATCACTTCAAATCAAAATTACCAGATGGATCATTGGCGATGTCCCCATTATGCAGATTCTGCCATAAGGAAGACGAAACACTAGACCACCTGATATTTGGATGTAGCAGCAGAACTGTCAGGAACCACCAAGAACGCGTGAAGAGTGCTTTCTTCACTGCTAAACTTAACCCCTCAACAACCACCCTTTCAAAAGCATCACTCTCTGAAGAAGAAGAACGCCACATATTCTCTACAATCTTCAAATTTCTGACCACCCTCGAGATCACTGAAGCAGTTTAACGAAGAGAAGAGGACGTGACGACTCCAACAGAAACCGACAACCAGCCAACAACACTGGTTGAATGACCAAAGAAGAAGAAGAGGCCGGAGTGGAGCATTTGCTGTCCGAAGCGGTCCGTAATACTGAAGAAGAACCCTGAAAAATCACAAGTAGTTCTCTTTAATTGGAAATCTAGCCCTGATCTAACTGTACAACTGGGAAATTCGAACATCAGACCAGCGGATTCGCTGGCCTATCGTGGTTTACCGATTGGGAGTTCGATCAGAGTGACCAGACCACTGTTGATCAAACATATTCGAAAAAAGATTGCTGCGGCATGTTGGTCCATTGTGGGAAACAAGTTGCGTTCCGACCGCTTTGTTCTCACCACGACTTCTATGTATCGGACCTTTCTGGCAAATATTAACTAATAATGATTAAAAAAAAAAACTCGTTCTATTTTTCCTCCCTGGACCCGAAATAGTAAAATAGCCGATTATACTTACAATATCACTGCCCCCTAACAGCAGTTGGACAACTTATACAGAGGTTCAACAATAACCTTAAGCACGAATGGAAAAGCAGTCTTCTATGATAGGATAGTTCTGCAGATAGGCTGGCTAATGTTGTCGTAGTCTCTTTGTTCGTTTGTTTTCCATTTATTATAGTGTTTTCTTCTTCTTTTCTTTTCTTATTTCTACTCCGTCTGTGCCTTCCGCTTTTTGATGGGTGAAAAATAAAACTATTCTTAGCCTATATTATTCTCTGGGACAACAAGGTTCACAATCTTCTGCTCGTAACAAAGCTATAAGTTCTGCCCAAAGTATGTTACAGGGTAGTTTGATTCACTGCCTTTGAACTAGGAAAGCCACAGCGCTTGTGTTATTTTTACAAAAGGCCTAGGCTGATGATGGACTACATACTTAAGCTTGCCTTGCTCTGGGCCACTCAAGATACATAACACTAGCCTACATAATTAATAAACTAAACCTTACTGAACAGCTCTCCTGCTTCTGAAAGTCCTGGTTTCTTCACAGCCTTTCTGTAAGAAAAAGAGAGAGACTGGTGAATTATTAATCAAGCTTCCTCTGAACAATCTGATCAGTCAAGGACAATATGCCCTTTTAAGGGACAATACAAATTGGCTATGTTAAGGTACAGGGACTGTTCGCTTGAATGTTTTTTGCAGAGTGCCCAATCACAAACATGGCACCATGACATATGAGCACACGAGCAACATGTTACCTCAGGGTAATGATGGTGACTATGGCCGAGCAGTGGGAGTTTAGACTAAAGTGATGCAGCTCCTTAAATCCAAGCTGACAGGGTAGCCTATGGTCATTTTAGGAAAAGATGGCACAGTCTAAAGTTAAACAATGTCACAGAACCATACCTCTACTATCTAGTACAGCATAGGTAGGTATGCTTCTTTGAACACTTCCAAAGAATTTAGACCAAAGATGGCACATTCTAAATTTAAACAATTTCACAGAACCATACCTCTACTCTATAAGGCACAGTCGAGCCACTAGTTGAAACTCGCGAAAACGCCGTTTTGTCTATTTCTTTGGCGGTAATTTCAAATATCGGAAAATAAAAATAAAATTCATGTAAAATCTCAATAAATAGAAATCCAGGCTTATTTCCTTACCATTCTGTACATAAAGTATCCTCAGTTTTAAGTCTATATGCTTGAAAAAGTAGTTAGATTTATTGTTTGGACACTATTTTGCAGCTTATTTGAATTTCCCGCCAGAATCGAGCCACAAAATCGACAATCACTTCGCCAGTTGTTTGTCGAATTTGAGCCACGAAAATCTTGTTGGTCGCGGAAACACACTTGTGGGTCGCACAAAAGGTCGCGGAAACACACTTTTCGAGCCACAATCGACCCACAAACTTTTTGCGGAAGCACGGAAAACGCCTATAGTATATTTTTGCCATGGCCCTCGGGCTGCTTACAGCAATAAACTATCTACCTATCTATCTATATCAGAGGTGGGTATGCTTCTTTGAACACTTCCAAAGAATTTAGACCAAAAAATGTATTGTTTGCAATTAGTGGGCTACTTAGCAAAATATTTACTAGGCTTGATTTTCACCATAAGCTTCAGCGTAGGTATGCTTCTTGGACACCTCCAAAGAATTCAGACCAAAGATGGCACAGTCTAAATTTAAACAATGTCACAGAACCATACCTCTACTATATAGTATAGCAGAGCTAGATTTACTTCTTTGAACACTTCCAAAGAATTTAAACCAAAGAATTTATTGTTTGCAATTAGTAGGCTACTTTACAAAATATATGCTAGGCTTGATTTTCACCATAGGCTTCAGCGTTATTCAAAGTTAGGCGACGTCCAAAATAACAAACATCTACTGGGCCAAAGCAGTTAATAGATGACAGCTAGACATTTAGAGCAATCCTTGTGCTTCTGCCTTTAAAGATCTTTTAAATTCTGACAAAACACCAGTAGGCTACTTGCTACTTGCACCTGCTAGACACAAGGCTTGTTGCCTGTTGAAGTCATCATTGGTCAAGATGGTAACCATTCGAAAGCTTGCTTTTTGCTCTTTCAAGCACAGCTAAAGTACAATTAAGAGCCACTCTATTGTAAAGTCGAGGTATGCTTTCTTTAAATACTTTTCAAAATTTTATACTATCCTGGTTTTGGTTTTGTCTCTAAAAAAATCGAATGGAAAGAATAAGCTAAGAACTTGATACAGGCTGGGAGCCAAGCAGTAGCAAAATATGTTTCAGTTTTCTTTTGACATAAAAATGTAACTAAACTGTTCTGGTGTAATTTCTTATTTACTGTTGGACATTCTATCTTGTCTGCTAGGATAGGCTACTTTGGATGGCCATGAAAGTGATGCAAAACTGTCACAATTCTTTTTGCCATAACCTCGCAGGAAAAGGGTGCCAAAGCAACTGAGCAAAAGTTTCAAGGAAATAGCAGCAAAATGTATGGCTTTAATCGGAATTTACTTAATTAAGTTATTTTTACCCTCAGTAGGCTACAGTATAACAAAAAATTTGCTAAGTCTAACTATATTTTGGCACCATTCCAAGTTAGGCAACATTTAAAGTATCACAAGCTGGTCATAGCTCCATAAGTACTACTACAACTACTTAACCTTTAAGCTAAAGTAGTCGGGATCCACAACACATTGTGCCACAGCAGTTGGATGGAATCTGGATGCCTGGCCGTAATGATAAACTACAGCCAATTATCCCGTGCTCGTGATGTCAGAAAGAAGTAGGGAAACTGGAGTAAATAACGATTATTGAATATCTATTTGAATGCATTATTATGGAGCCCAGCAGCTAGCAAGGTTCCAGACTTATTTATGTTCATAAACCATTCTAGGGAAAATCAATTTGGTTTGGAAATGGAAAATAAGAAATTATCATGCAATGTCATGAGCCTCCGATACTGGGCTATTACAAGGTCGACCCCCCCCCCCCCCCCCTGTAGATTGTGATGTAGGCCTGCAATCGCGAAGCCTACATATTAGTGTGTAAAATAGTTTTGCTTGAGTCTTGCTTCACCCCAGCACCTAGCCAAAACTGCTCCACTTCAGTGCCATTAGCCAGGCATGAGCAATTCTATCCATGACCATAATTCATAAGTACAGGAGACAGACAAGAGGCAGACATGAGAGGCTCCTGTCCAGTCATACACAAATCCCCAATTTTTGGGCATTGTGCTGCAGCTTCTGGGCATGGTGCTTATACGTTAGGACACCATGCGCTGAAGCAAGGGCACAGTACCCTCTTACAAATCTGTTTGAAAAGACAAATTTCCAATTCAGATTCTTAACTCACCTTTCGTTTACTCAAGATCTTGATAGGGGTGCCATGCTCTTGCTGCAGGGCATGGTGCCCCAACATATGAGCACCATGCCCGTATGCAGCCCTATGTTGGGGCACCATCAGAGGCGTTACTAGCCAAAATGTTTGAGGCGGGGGAGGGCAAGGAATTTACCGACTGGCTGGTAATTTTTACCGACTGTTTTTGCAGAAAAAAGTACTGTTTACAAGAAAAAATTCAGTTTGACTGATTTTCAGAAAAAACGACTGTTTCGACGAAAAATCAACTGTTTTGATGAAAAAAATCAACTGTTTTGGCAACTGCTTCACGCAGACTCAGTTATTTTTTAAAGACTGGCCGACAACATTGTGTCCCCCCCTGGCCCCCCCCCCTCAGTTGTGATGCCCCTGGGCACCATGTCCAAAATTTGAGCATTTGTGTACGAGTGCAACTGTCTGCCTTCCTGTAACTGACTGTCATTCCTGTAGACTATACTGATGAGTCGATGACCTAAGTCTAGGAGAGAAACTTTCTTTTACCACTTATGTACTAATTTATTATTGAGGACAGTTTCTAGCTTATATGAATTTGAGGTTGGGTACCTCTCCTGTACTACTTTAGTGACAACACACAACCACAAATCTGCCACAAACCCCTGATTTTTGGATTCCCTAGGTCTAACGCTAGGCATATCTAGCATTTGGCATAGCCTGGCCACAACCTATGCCTTCTGCTGGATACTAGATACCCTAGGCTATGCCAAATGCTGGATAGCTGTTGGTACCCTAACCCTGAACTACCCCCCTATAGATGAATTTTGATTGGTTGATTTCTGAGATTCACTCGAACCATCAATACTTTACGGTGTTCCAGCATCCAACATTTGGCACAGCCTATGCAGCATTAGGCATATAGATAGGGCAGGCATAGGGTATACCACACACAGGCCATACATTAGATATAGCCTACCTAGAGTTTGGAATACGGTATCCAAAAATCAGGGATTTGTGCATACAGGCATGTAAGGATTTAGGCTTGTACAGTAACTACCTTGTAAATTTTAAGTTAAGAGGCACAGAAAACTTGACTATGCAACTTTCGGCCATCAAACCGACCTGGGCTGGGGGCTTAGATAAAGATACAGGGACTTATTGACGGCAGGACCCCCTTTCTTTATCTCGAACCCCCTCCTTAGTGTTCCCGAAGCTTGCTGGCAGGCCCTCGCCCCTTATGCACTGTAATTATGCCTTATGCACTGTAAAAGTTCAACTCTGGCAGTGTTGACTAACACATCGGGATAGTAGTCAAGAGGTCGTGCGTTCGATTTCTACTCCCGGCACACAAACCTTTTGCTTTTTTTTCTACTACCGTAACTCAAAAGTCGAATTCTTGGAAACTGCCTGGAAACTGTAACTCAGGGTACATTCTTGATATGTTCGCTAGATCCCCGAGTCAAGTTTTCTGTTCCTTTAAACAGCTTGTAACAGTGTAACAGTAACTGTAAGTAAGGGCAGTCAGAGGGCAATCAAGAGGGTAGTAAGGTCTAGATGACAGTACGGTATCGGACAGCTAAAGGCTTGTAAACAGTTGAAGCTAGCCTACGCTTAAAGCTAATTACCTTTTAGTCCTGTCATATATGTTTAAAAACTGCTGTGGAAAATCACTCATGGGTCAGCCAGGGTCAGCATTAGTCATCAGTGGAGTGAACTAAATTGCATCGGAATTTCATGCAGTCGTGACGTATCTAGAGCGTGTTCCATCCTACTTACCTTAGTTACCACGCATGACATCACAAATCCTGCCTTTTTGTCGTCAAGGCTCGAACGATTTTTCTATTTTCCAGCAGAATATCATGCCACGGGTGAATCCGACCAATCACGTGACAGAGATTCGTGGTTACTACGCTTACCACGCTCCCGAGCGTGGTAAGCAAATAGTTACTATTAGTTACTATTTCGAAAAGGCTGGAACGGTCAGCGTAGTAACTTCTCGTGAGGTTGGAACGGATTTAGTAACTAATAGTTACTATTGGTACGAGGGTAGAACACGCTCCTAGTGACATCACGTGATTAAGAGCGTGTTCCATCCTACTTACCCTAGTTACCACGCATAACGTCACAAATTCTGCCCTTTTGTCGTCAAGGCTGGAACGACTTTTCTATTTTCCAGCGGAATATCGAGCGTATTCCATCCTACTTGCCGTAATTACCACGCATGACGTTACATATTCTGCCTTTTTGTCGTCAAGGCTGGAACGATTTTTCTATTTTCCAGCGGAATATCATGCCACGGGAGAATCCGACCAATCACGTGACAGAGATTCGTGGTTACTACGCTTACCACGCTCCCGAGTAAGCAAACAGTTACTATTAGTTACTATTTCGAGAAGGCTGGAACGGTCAGTGTAGTAACTTTTCGTGAGGTTGGAACGGATTTAGTAACTAATAGTTACTATTGGTACGAGGGTGGAACACGCTCATCATGACACGGGTGAATCTGACCAAACACGTGACAGAGATTCGTGGTTACTACGCTTACCACGCTCCCAAGCGTGGTAAGCAAATAGTTACTATTAGTTACTATTTCGACAAGGCTGGAACGGTCAGCGTAGTAACTTTTCGTGAGGTTGGAACGGATTTAGTAACTAATAGTTACTATTGGTACGAGGGTGGAACACGCTCTAAAGGACAACTCTTACTAGAAATGATCTTTTCCCAATGAAAGGGATCAGAAGAAACGTTTTCGAAAATACTATTACTTTCCACCTGAAACTAGCGATTCTCTTGTTAGCGCTTGTCGTCTATAACCAGCCTTCCTGCTCTCCGACGCGGCGGCTGGGCGCAAAACATTCGAAAACTAAACGCGCCTTGGTTAAAAAGTGCGAAAACTAAGCAAGTAAAAGAAGTCACAAACAGAAGATTATCACATCCTTATGTAAGAAAGAGTTGTCAGCGGACGTTGAAAATTCCCGCAAACTTTTCCTTGGGTGACGGGAAAACTCGGCAAGGCCGAAAAAGCGCTAAAAATTTGTAGTCACGAAACGAAACAATGGAGAAAGGTGGGGATTTTAGAGGCTTATAATTCCATATGGGAGCTAATTATACTCTAAAAGGCAGAACAAGCAAGAGGGGTCCTTGTTGGAACCGCTTTCAGTCTAAGGGTCTCAGAAAATATCCAACTATAGTCGGATTGTAGAAACGCGGATCGGAATTTCAGAAAATAGTCTCAGTCTCAGCAAGGATTTCGACCCCATTAGTTGGCTATGCGCCACTTTGTCTAATATTCAATGAACCAACAGCCATCTAACAGGATAACCAATGTGTCTCTATATAAATTTTCTCATTTTAGCGAATTAGTTCGATAATCCTGCATTCCTTGATAAATTTTCTTATTTTAGCCAACTAGTTGAATAATCATCCTATAGGAATTTTCTTAATCTAGCGAACTAGTTCGATAATCATCCTCCGTTCCTATAGAAAGTTTCTTATTTTAGCCAACTAGTTGGATAATCATCATCCGTTCCTATAGGAATTTTCTTACTTTAGCCAACTAGTTAGATAATAATTCTCCGTTCCTGTAGGAATGCTCTTATTTTAAGCCAACCAGTTGGATAATCATCCTCCGTTCCCACAGGAATATTCTTATTTGAGCGAACTGGACGGATCGGCAAGGTTGGCCAAAATAAGAAAATTCCTGTAGGAACGGAGGATGATTATCCAACTAGTTGGCTAAAATAAGAAAACTCCTATAGGAACGGGGGATGATTATCCAACTAGTTGGCTAGGATAAGAAAAGTCCCATAGGAACATAGGAACGGAGGATGATTATTCAAATAGTTTGCTAAAATAAGAAAATTCGTCATGAATGCAGAATTGTCAAAATAATTCGCTAAAATGAGAAAATTTGTATAGAGACACGTTGATTACCCAATTCAATGGCTGTTATCCGATCCGCGTTCATACAATCAGGCTAGTTGGATATTTTCTGAACTCCCTGTACGAGTGTGAAAAATATCCAAATAGTTGGATATGACGTTCTCTCCTATACGATTTATCGTCATAGTCAACTAGTTGGCAATATGGGATTTCCTGTACGAACTTTCCTCCTATATGATTTCTTATCGTAGCCAACTAGTCGGCAACGCGTGATCTCCTATACGAAATTTCTTACAGTGGCGAACAAGTTGGAAAACTAACAAAAATCCTACACGAATTTTTCTCGTAGCCAACTAGTCGGCAACGCGTGATTTCCTATACGAAATTTCTTACAGTGGCGAACTAGTTGGAAAACAAACAACGATCGTATACGAACTTTTCTTGTAGCCAACTAGTCGGCAAAGCCAGCTTTTCCTGTAGGAAATATCTTATAGGGTCCAACTAGTTGGCTAGTGATCGCGAGGTGTATATGTTTGATTGGATACTTAGATTTTGTATATTTATTGGACAATTTTTAATATTATCCAACTAGAGGTGTCCCGCATTTGGTTGTCCCTAGGCCATTCTATAAATATAAACGCGACCAGCGCCTCGCTTGCCTTGGCTCTCTCTATATATTAAAATACATATTCACCGACAGGAATAAACTACAGTTTTTCGTTTTCTGAGGTAAAATAGATCAAATTGGTGTGAGGTCATGCTTGTCTGGAATTCCAACACAACTTACTTTTAGGCCACAAATTTACAGCATAAGGAAGTACTAGGACTTTCGGGTCTAAACTAAGTTGTATTAATTCCATATAAGCGTGACGTCGCACAAATCCGATCTCTTTTACCTCCGAAAACGAAAAACTATAGTTTATTCCTACAGCCGAGCGGCCAGCGAGGCGCCGGTGGCGTTAACAATTATAAAACGGCCTAGGGACAATCAAATCCTATGTTGGGCCCATCAGGCTTACGTCACGACTGGAATTCCGATCCAATTTAGTCCAGAACCAAACTTGTTTCGTCGGGTAGGGTGCTTTCATTTTCCATTAACTCTGTGGAATTCTTCTTTCCTCACAGTTCTCCCAACAAATTTAAAACGATCTATTCATGAGTTTCCTTGGTACAGTTGGATACCTTGGATTGGATGCTGACCAGTGCAAACTGTTATTAGCTGTTTAGAGGCAGGAATGGAAAAAACTCATTTATTAAAAGCACATGTGAGTTATTTTTTGCAGAAATGTTATTGGCCAGTGGGTAAAAAAGAACAGTCGCGGAGTCCTGCAATTTTTGGTAAAAAAACAGTTGTTTTTTCGTAAAAATAGTTCATTTCTTCTTTGAAAATAGTCGGTGTTTCTGAAAATCAGTCAATTTTTATGGCACTTGAACTTCTGCCAAGTGCCATATAGCAATCGCAATTTCTGTCCATCCAGCTGTCTGTCGGTTGGTCTTTGCTAGCTCGGGCACTTCCACATAAGCTAGGACGATGAAACTTGGCAAGCATATCAGGGACCTCAAAAGATTAAGATGGAAATAGTCACTTCCCTGATCCGAGCATTGTGGGGGGAGTGGAGGGAGAGGGAATCCGGAATCCTGAGGTATTTTTAACTTCCGAACGGGTGATCGGATCTTAATTAAACTTGATATTTGGAAAGACCTTGTGTCTCAGAAGACCCAAATAAAATCCAGATGGGATCCGGCGATGTTCGGGGGGAGTCAGAGGGAGGAACCAGAAATCTTGGGAAACGCTTAGAGTTGACGGATCAGCATGAAACTTGGTGGGAGGAACAAAGACAAGTCCTAGATACATCACTGACATAACCGGACTGGATTCTGGCACTCTGGAGGAAGGTCAGGGGGGTCCGGAATTCTGGTGATCCCACAAGGTCGGTACTTTCTGATCTATTAGGACAATGAAATTTGGCTGGCATATCAGGGACTTGGACAAATTAACTTGAGAATAGTCGTTTGCATGATCCGACCATCATGGGGGGAGTGTAGAGATGGGGAATCTGGAATCTAGTGGCATTAATAGCTTTTGAACGGGCTATTGAAACTTGGCAAGTGGAAAGAGGTGTCGTCTCAGATGTTCCATGTCAAGGTCGGACTGGTCCGGTACTTGTGTGGGGGGGGGGGGGGGGTGAAGGGGTTCACCGGAATTTTCATGAAAAGCTTAGTGTCAAGGGAATGGGATGGGATTTGGTGGGAAGAACAAGCATAAGCCCTAGATATGTTCAGACAGAACCAGATCGTATCAGGGCTCTTTGAGGGAAGTTGGAGGGGGTGTCCCAAAACTCTGGTGATCGCGTGTTTGGATACTTCCAGATGTGCTAAGGACGATGCAACTTGGCAGGCATATTAGTGACGGACCAGATAGACTTAAGGACCTGACACTACACCCTAGGAAAACTTTCGTTCCTGGATCCGATCACTTTAAGGGGAAGGGGATTCCGGTAATTACTGACTTCCATAGATTGCGAATGGGTGGTCCGATTCGAGTGAAACTGTATGGGTGTTAAGAACTAATGACCGAGATATGCAAAACATGCCTCCGAGCCATAGGCAGCAATCATGATAGGGGGAATTGGAGGGGGGGTCCGGAAATTTTGTGACATGCATAAAAAACAAATGAATGGGCCGAATGGGATGCGAGTTGGACAGTGCCGAGTTTATGCGGCCTAGTTTGTTATTTGGCGTCCGGACCGGATTCGGCCACAGCAGGAGGATGAAGCGGAAACTGGAAATTTGCAGATATGATCCGATTCGACTCAATCTTGAAGGACTAGAGGAGATGTCAGATGATCCGATTCGACTCAATCTTAAAGGATTAGAGGAGATGTCAGATGTGAGAAGTTTATGTGTCTTTGGCCACAGTGGGAGGGAGTTGGAGGGGGAGTCCCGGAATTTTGTTGCTGGCATAGGGGTCAAACAAGTGGATTGATTTGAACGAAGCTCGGAAAGTAGAGAGACCATATGCCCTAGCATATGTCAAATTTTATGGTATGGGCCAGATCTGAGCACGATGGTGGGGGGGGGGGGGGTCAGGAGTTCCCGAAAAATCCTCAGACTCGATTGAAACGATAGCCGGTAAGAGAAGATGCTTTAGATGGTCTGTTTTGTGTCTGTACCAGATTCAGCCGCTATAGGGGGAGTTTGAGGGGAGGGGAGGGGTACTGGAAATAGTGAAGCACTCCTCGGGATCAAAGTAGGGGGGTGAAACATTTACCCTAGATGATCCAAGGCGATGCCGGAAACGCTCGGACTCGAGTGAAACTAGATATCCTATTTCTAGGTCCGATCCTAGGGGGTTGACGGGGACATTTTGTGACGTTCTCATCTACTTATTTACATCACCCACTCATACAAGTGCCATATGAGCTTGTAGCTCTTGTTCATCAAAACAGTAATTTTTTCTTCAAAACATAGTTTTGTCTGCAAAAATAGTCAATTTTCTGCAAAAATAGTCGGTAAAAATGACCAAGTTATTGCTAAGTACCTGCCCCCCCCCCCTAAACACCATAAATATACCGAATAGCTCTGCTATCGAAAAAGTACCGAAAAATTTTATTAAAATTTTGGGCCTCCAGTCCATACCTAATCTCAAAAAGCTAGGTGGGGTGCTGTACCCCCCCCCCCTCCCCTTGCAACGCCCCTGCCCATGGCTTCCTTTTAGAAATTGCCATATGTTGGACGATCATCAAAATCAGCTTAAAAAGCTAATATTTTTGTCAGTAAATCAGTAGCAGTCAGGGGCATCATATATTCAAACAATGTTTACAACGGATACGTCAGCTACGATTCTTCATCAGCGATATTTCGGCCCTTCTTGGCAAGGGTCCTCGTCAGGCTGTCAATCCTCTGGGTCAACGTCGGGGAAGGAAACAAACCTGTAATCATGACTAGGGGGCATCATGACTAGGGGGGGGGGGGGAGAGGGGGGATGCCCCCCCCCCCCCCCGAATGTTGTCGCCCAGTCGGGAAAAAATAGCCAGGTTGGCGCTTCGCCGTGATTTTTCGTACAAACAGTCGATTTTTTCTTGGAAACAGTCGATTTTTCTTAAAAATAGTAGTTTTTGGGATCCCAAAACGTAAGTTGAGGGATACCTATGACTTCGCAAAAGTTGTCCGTCTGTCCGTCCGTCCGTCTGTAAGCACGATAACTCTCGAAGGGAATGAGATATTTTGATGAAACTTGGTGTGAGGATTCGTTGGGTCGGCGGACCAGTCGAGTTCGTAAATGGGCTTTGTAGCCCTACATTTAGGGGTGGGGGAGGGGGTTCAAATTAAGGGGCAAACAAAATGTTTTGAAACAGCTAATGTGATAGTCGATTATGGGGTAAGAAAACATGCTGAACACGATGGTGAAAACCATTTTGTAATCGGACAAGTAGTTCGCCCGGAATCCGGCCAAAACCGGAAAGTTTGTTAAAAGTAAAAGTTTTATTTGAAGTTGATTAGATGTTTGATTTAGAGGTAGGAAGACATGCTGAAGACGATGGTGAAAACCATTTTTCGACGGACAAGTAGTTCGCCCGGAATCCGGCCCAAACCGGAAAGTCTGTTAAAATTAAAAGTTTTATTTGGAGTTGATCGGATGTCCGATTTAGGGCAAGAAGACATGCTGAACTTTTATGTGAAAACAATTTTCTACCCGGACATGTAGTTCGCCCGGAATCCGGCCAAAACCGGAAAATTGTTAGAAGTTAAAGTTTTATTTCTAGCTGACTAGATAACCGATTTAGGGGTAAGAAGAGACGCTGAATCCGTGTGTGACAATCATATTTTACCCGGACATATAGTTCGACCGGAATCCGGCTGGAGTCGGAAAATTTGTTATAAAGTAAATTTTTATTTGAAGTTGATTAGATGCTCATTATTGGGGAAAGAAGATACCCTGAGTTCGTTTTTGAGTTTTCTTTTTTCGCCGGACAAGTAGTTCTAGAGTTCGGCCGAAACCGGCAAATTGGCAGAAGTGGCAGGAACTTTTCGTCAAAACAGATATGACTTATACGGGTAAACACACATGCTGAATCCATATCTGAACTTGGTTTTCTCAGATGATTAGCTATTTGGCCTGAATCTGTTTCTGAATTTTAATTTTAAGAATGTTCAAGGATTCTGGCGATGACTGGATCTGGCTAAGACAAGACCCAGTTGTCTGGATCAGATATTGAATTTTTGGGATCCCATCGAAAAGTTTGGTCTTGTTCTTAAAATCAGCCGATTTTTCGTCAGCACAGTCGCTTTTTCTCAATAATAATCGTTTTTATCTGCAAAAACAGGCGTTAAAAATTACCAGCCAGTTGGTAAACACCTTGCCCCCCCCCCAAAAAAAAACTGGTAGTAGTGTATAAAACTTAGGCAGAAGTACGAGAAGAAATAAAATGATCAGTGAAAAGAGCAATGAGTAGGCCTAAAGAAGAAAACAAAGAACAAAAAGAAAGAGCAATTCATGTTGGAATGTGGAATTAGAGAAGTGAGATGTTAGATTAGAAAATAATTAAAAATACTCTGTTACACTAGACAGTTATAGTCTTTTGTGATCTTGTGGGGTAAGATGTGTTTGAGTGTTTCTACTCTTTAGTTTTATTGTGTCTGTCAAGGTATTTGACCAGTGTCTGCAACCCAAGTCGACTGGGAATCATATAAATAAGACTGAAAATGAATAAACAGCTACCGTACAGTATGTCTGTAGCATATTCTTCAGTCATATTTTGCCCATTCTTGGCAAGGGTCTTTGCAGTACAAGATGTGCTGATTGTTGCATGTTCATTTCTTCCCGATACAGCTTGAAGAGGACCCTTGCCGAGAGTGGCCGAAATATCGCTGAAGAGTATGAAATATTCTGATGAAACTTGGTGTGAGGATTCTTCGGGTCAAGTGACAGGTCAAGTTCGTAGATGGCAAAGCTGTGCATTTAGCGGGGGGGGGGGGGGGGGGTCAGATTAAGTGGCGAAAATAAATATGTTTTAAAAGCTAATGAGATAGGGTAGTCGATTTAGGGGTAAGGAGACATGCTGTCCCAATATGAAAATGATTTCCTCGCCGGACAAGTAGTTCACCCGGAATCGGGCAAAAAACGGAAAATTTGTAAAAATTAAAAGTTGAATCTGAATAGATGTTCGACCCTGAGGTAAAAGGACATGCTAAATCCGAATATGAAAATTATTTTTTCGCCGGACAAGTTTTTCGCCCGGAATCCGGAAATTCAGGATGAAATTTTAGAACTTAATGATATAGTCGATGTAGGGTGAGGTGACATGCTGTTGCAACTTTCGAACACACTAAAGATAAACAAAAAGGGTATGCGATCAGTTAAGTCCCAACCGGCATTTACTCCAACTGCCGGACAGTTGACGGAGTTGTTTCTGAAGTCGATTAGCGATTGGTTATCGAGTTAAGGAGACATACTGAATCGAATTTTGAACTTTATTTCCTTGACAGATAAGCTGGCAAAATTTGCGAAAACCCGGAAACTCGGATCGAAAAGTTCTCCTCTCAATAGTTGCCTTTTTGATCGAAGTTTAATTCGCGGTTAGCTTAGCCGGTTACTTAATTTCCGTTTTCGAACGCGGTCGAAGTTCATCGTTTTCTTAAGTAGTGTTTTTACGTCTCCGGCGACCCTTGCCCGGCGGCGTTTCTTCGATTATTCAAGCAAACTTCGAACTTGCTAATCTTGCTATAGCTCATGAAGTTCGACGGTCAGTGTTTGGAGGAAAAAGAAACTGTGACCGGCGACCAAAAACGTTGTTTAAATAGAGACCTTTGAGTTGAAGGTAACTTCAAACTTCGATCAAAAACGCAACTAATGTCACTTCTCTTTTGCTCTGCTTGCAGTTCGCCGGGAATGCTGCTAAAATACGAAGAATTTAGTCAAAGTAAAGAACCTTGCTGAAGTCGATTAGGGATGAGAAATTGAAGTAAACATCCTTGCTAAATCCATATTTGAACTTGGTTTTCTCATCTGATTAGTTGTTTGGCCGAAAGTTGCCAAAAACTCCAAAACGGTAACATTTTTTTTTTACATATTCAAGCGGTAGATTATAGATAAATAGCAAAATGTTGAAGGGGTCTGGCAAAGACTCGGAAATCTACAAGATTTTATTGTTTGGATCAAGAAGGGGTCCCGCTTTGGTCTTGTTTTAAGTTGATTAGTGTATAATTGACTGTTCTTTCAGGTTCTTGAATGCAGGGTCTGTGCCGAGCCCTTCTCACAGCAAGGAGACCATATTCCACGACTGCTTCAATGCGGACACACTGTTTGCCATCTGTGCTTGACAAAGCTTCCTATTCAAGACTCGGTGTTACTTTGTCCTTTCGACAGACAACAAACCTTGCTAGGTACGACATGTTTAAAGTCTAAGGTACATCGCATTGTAATGTGAGCTAACTTCAGTGTTAAAGACAGCGGTCATGTGGATTCAAGGACTTAAAGTCCATCTTCATGGGCGTCATTTCCGTGTCGTCCCCCCCCCCTTCCCGTTCTGAAATGTAAATGTTACATAGGTAAGTCAGGAAATACATGGGTAACTAACAGCATGGCAAACGTAAAATAAACAATATGGTAATTCGTGGAATTGTAGGTGTCCGGATGGAGTACGTTGTTGTCCTTTTTGCCATCTTGACGGGGATGGTCTGGATCATTTTCTTTTCAGGCGCCAGGAACTTTCGCACTTAAGGTATTCATTGTTTTCTCGGAATGGTGGGCAGATTCTTGGTATCTTACGTTCTACGTCACCAAGAGTGATTGTTTCTTTGGTAATTTTGTGCAGAAAGCACTCGAGTTGAGAAGTGCTGTTTTAGTTTGTTATTTTGTTTAGTTTCCTATGAGCTGTTTGTTTAACCTGTGTATGGACTTTGGGTTTTTCAATACAGATATAGTTAAATATATATATATATGTAGGCCTGCCTACATCAACAATTACGCTCGAAAAGTATTTTACTAAATGTCAACTCCCGACATCGAGTTTGATTTCAGAGAAAATCGAGACGGCCATCGAAAGAACCTAGTCGAGCCGAAGGAATAATTTTTCAATTTATTCTTCATATAGTGATTTTTGTTTGGTGTTTCAGGGTATTTATTGAAAGTGCGAGGCTCATTAGCTATTATAGTTGCATCATACCCTCATTATTGATTTCTCAATGAAAATCTTTGCTAATCTGAAATTCAGGTTCAGGTTCAGGTTCAGGTTTATATATTTACGTAAAAAATTTATAAAATAAATAACACTTCTTTCCCGGCAGAGAGGCATCTCGAATGCTCGGGAACAACATACAATGAAAAAAAACAGTTTAACTTAAATAAGTAACGAGTAATCATCCGCAATACCATAAATACAAAATAAATAACAAATACCACATTCACCAGACCAGACTTGCACCTCCAACTTTTCAATCCTGTGGACCTTTGCAAGGGAATGCAACCTTCCGGACCATTCAAGAGGTGAAAACCACGCGTATAACTAAAACGTGTGCTTCACTAATCGACAACATTTGCACTGATTTAACTGTGAAGTCATGTAAAGTAATTATTCATGATACTTCAGACCATTGCTTATTGCTTACTGATGTAACGGTTAAGTCGAAGCCTCAGAAAGGTCATCCAAGTCGCTCAAGGGTTATTAATAAGACAAGTGTGGAAAAGCTAAAAGGCCTTCTTTCATCTACCGATTTCAATGAATGTCTTAATGCTCAAGACATAGACGTCTCTACTGATTCGTTTTTGAATAAATTTACTACAGCTCTTGATAAAGCATGCCCGGCACAATCTAAGAGACAAAGAGACCGTCAACCAAAGAAACCATGGGTAACCCCTGGTCTTTTGCGTTGCATAAGACGTAAAAATAAATTATTTCGGAACTTTGTTAAGGATCCAACAGATGAGAAGCAATCCAGATTCAAAGAATACAAGAATATTCTTACCAAATTATTAAGACGGGCAAAGATAAGTTTTTATGATCAAGCGTTCTCCAAAGCCGAAGGATCTCCCAAACGTACTTGGGCGTTGATAAACCAACACCTAGGGAAGACACCAAGCCGCAGTACCTTACCCGATGAGATGCGATCCCCCCATTTGAATTCCACCGTGTCTGGCAAGCGTGAAGTTGCCGAACTGCTAAACATACACTTCTCCCAGATTGGCGAGATTACTTCCAAGTCCTCATCCACGGATGACAATGCACCTTCGCGTAACTTCCGTGAATTTCTACCTCCATCCAGTGAGAAATCAATGTTCATGACACCAGTTATTGCTGAAGAATTAATATCTACTGCTAAGCTACTGAAAAACGGCTCCTCCTAAGCCATGGACGGTACTTCAACTGAACTTCTAACAGCAATTATGCCTGTTATAGTGGATGTACTAGTGCATATAGTGAATTTATGCTTTAAAGAAGGTGTCTTTCCTAAGAGCCTCAAAGGTGCGAGAATAATAGCCCTGCATAAAGGAGGCGATCCGGCTGACCCATCAAACTACCGCCCGATTTCCATACTTTCGGCATTTTCGAAGGTAATTGAGAGATGCATGTATAATAGAATTGTAAAGTTTCTAAATGCTCAAGGATTTTTCAGCCCTTCCCAATTTGGATTTAGACGCAATCATTCAAAGGAACACGCGATTCATGTGGTAACCCAATTCGTCCATGACGTTCTCGACAGTGGTGAGATCCCCGCTTCTATCTTTGTAGATATCAAAAAGGCATTCGACACTCTTTCGCACTCTATTCTACTGAAAAAGCTAGATAGATATGGTATAAGAGGACCAGCAAATCAGCTCATCGAATCTTATTTGCACAACCGAACGCAATATATGGATGGAGGCGATGTAGAGTCTTCTGAGGTGATGCAGTCCAATCTTGTTGGAGTTCCCCAGGGATCAATATTAGGCCCTCTACTATTTTTAATTTATATAAATGATCTTGCTGATGCGTTGAAGAATCTGGGCCTCACTGTTCTCTTCGCCGACGATACCGCACTTAACTTAAAAGCCACCGATGAAGCGAATCTGAAAAGTAAGCTTGCCAATTCAGCCCTTCAGCTAATGGATTGGTTTCACAGTAACAGCTTATGCGTCAACTGGGATAAAACCAAATTTATGATTTACTCTCGGTCCAAGCAAACGTTTCCCGAATTGAAAATTGTAGCCATGGATGGCAAAATCCCGATGAAAAGAACCAGCAACATAAGATATCTGGGTGTATTGCTGGACTCAACGCTATCATTTAAAAACCACATAGAAAAAATACGAATAACACTAAGCCGGAATGTTGGAATTATGAGATGCTTGCGACACTCACTACCATATCACGCAATGAGAAGTATATATTTTTCCCTGGTACAATCATATCTGAACTACTGTGCACTGTCGTTCATGAATACATTCAAGACACACTGGAATCCACTACAGATTCTGCAGAATAAAGCACTAAGGGTCCTAGTTAACTATCTGCCTTTACCTTCAGCCTACCCAAAGTCATCCCATACGAAGAGCATGTACAAATTCTTACAGATACTTCCAGTTTCACTTACTGTGCCCTATGCGTCTGTGCTTCTGTCAGCGAAGCACTTGAAGGGTTTGCTTCCATCGCTATTTTATATACTTGATCTTCTACCCCTATCATCCACCCATAATCATAACACCCGGCAAACAGATTTGGTTAGGCAGCCTTTGATCAGATGTGAGCGGTCGCGATTTTCATTGAGGAATAGTATGATAATCAGTTATAATAAATATAATAGTAAGATCCAGGTTGGTTCTTCTGTAGAATTAATAAAGAAGAAATTTAAAGAAATAATGATTATGAATTATTAAATTTATTTATTATAAAGAGTGGTTTTCACCTCTTGAATGGTCTTACTGAAATTAGTAATGGTTGCCGGGTTTCAGTTTGAATATACGTGTTATGTCGTGCTTAAAATGTGTCCTAGAAAATAAATCGGGTTCGTGAAAATAAAAGGTAGAGAATTACAGTGATATTTTTTCTTGAATAAAATCTGATGAAAATCAGTAAAGATTCGAGGGGGAAGGAATACTAAAGTGCTGAATGGATAGCGGGATCAGAACAGTAGGCTATATTATTAAGCACACCGATAGAAGTTCGCTTTTCCGATGAAAAAAGGGATCAGACTTCTGAGTTACGTGAACGATTCATGAGGGGGAAGGAGGAGGAATGCGGAATCTTGTGGCATGCTTAACTTCCGAACGGGTGATTTGACCCGAGCGGATGACCCAAATAAGAGCTTCGTCACACCTGACACCTGGCTCATTTTTGCGCAGAATTAGGCGCCGAAGTGGTCACACTAGATCCAAGAAAAGCCAGCTTTTTGAGTTGCTAAAAAAAAAAAAAGAAAAAGAAAAGTACAAGATACACCTAATTCTGAATATTGTTGTCTTAAATTCAGGAGATCATTTAGAACGAAACAGCATTTCTGATTATGTTTCAGGAAATATACTGGGATTTTTAGTGCTGTTGACTATAAAAATAATGTAAATAAGTATTTTTTTCACTTGAAAAAAAGGAAAAAGACATCAAACACATGCTTCTTTGTTATTTTTTGGCAGAGAACAAAAAATAGACGTGACTGATGGCATTTTGACATCTAGACGCTCTTTACCTTTCTTCCAGATAACTGGTAATGTAAATATATTGTCCAGATATTTTGTAAACAAACTCATGATAGCTCACACTAGCCCAACAAATTAAAACTGAATCGTTGCAAAACTGGTCAAGTTTCGATTTGCAGTCTGCTCATTTTCTCCAAACTGTTCCAAAGCCATCAACCGTCACTTCCCCTGAGCTTGGTCACACTTGCTGAAAACGGCGCCGATTTGACAATCTACTCAGAGTTCTCGGCTTGGTCACAGCTTGGTCACCCTTGGCTCATTTCCTGGCTTTTTGGGTTGCAAAGGTAGAAAAAAGAAAAAGAACAAGATACAACCAATTCTGAATGTTGTCGTTTTCAGTTCAGGAGATCAATTAGAGCAAAACAGCGTGTACAATTGTGTTACAGGAACCCTAATTGCAGTCTACTCATTATCCCCAAGCTGCCACAAAGCCTATCAAATCTCACGTCCAGGGGCGTCGCAAGGGGGGGGGGGGTGCGGGGGGTGCAGCCCCCCCCCAGCGTTTTGAGATTCGGTAAAATTTTGGGTCGAAGGCCCCATATTTTACTAAAATTGTTCGGTATGTTTTCGATAGCAGAATTGTTCGATATATTTACGGGGTGGGGATACATTTTAAGTGCATTAGCTCGTAAGTATACTAGTCGGAGAGGAGGAAAACTATTTGTTGCTTTTTTGGATGTAAAGGGAGCTTTTGATAATGTAGACAGAGAACTGCTTATGGTGTGTCTTTTGGATATGGGCCTCCCATCCCCTTTTGTTTTTTTGTTAGTCCAAATGTATAGATGCGTGAAGTTGGTTGTGCGGGTTGCTGGGAAATTGTCGAAATGTTTTGTGTCTAGAATTGGTTTGAAGCAAGGATGCACGCTTTCCCCAAAGCTTTTTCTTTATATATTAATGATTTGTCAGTATTTTTAAGAGCTAAAATGGCACCTATGATTTGTGTTGATGTGGTTGAGCTATGTATGTTGTTATTTGCTGACGATATAGTTTTGGTGGCGGAAACAAAGGAAAATCTCCAGTCTTTGTTGGAATTTGTGAATGAATATTTAAGACTGAAAAAATTAACTTTAAATGCTGATAAAACAATAATGATGGTTTTTCGTAAGGGGGGGAAAATTAACACTAGGGATAGGGTAAGTTTGGATGGTAAAGAAATTGAGATTAAGGAATCATTTATTTATTTGGGGGTTAAATTAACATCGAATGGAAAGTTTGGTAAGCATGTGGATAGTGTATTGGAGAAGGGTAACAGATGTGTGAATGGTATTCTGCGTAGTAATTTGAAAAATATTAAAGATATGAAGTTCCATAAAGAAATTTTTAATACGAAAGTGAAATCGGTTATGCATTATGGGGCAGAGTTGTGGGGTTTTAATGCAGGGGCTAGGCTAGAAGTGGTACAAAATAGATATTTCAAAAGAGTGCTAGGGTTATCACAGAAGAGTTGTAATTTAGTCCTAAAGGGTGATCTAGGATTATTTTCATTACGTAGTAGTAGGCTAGTCCAAATGGTAAGATTTTGGGAAAAAATTATTAGTTTACCTAGAATAAGACCTCTGAAAGCTGCGTATTTAGAAGCTTTAAGAGACCCTTCAGGTGATTCATGGCCACTCCAGATAAAAAATATCCTTGATCTATGCGGGTTGTCTGACCAGTGGCGTGACGGCCAGGGTCCGGGTGCCTCCCAAGGCGAGGTAAGTAAAGTGGTCCAGCGGATCCTACAAGATCAGGAAATCCAGAAATGGCATCATGAAAAGGATTCGAAGCCGTCGATGTATTTTTACGCTAAGGCCAAAGAGTGTTGGGGATTAGAAATGTTTTTCAAGGGAGGGTTATCTTCTGAGGAGTTAAAATTAATGGCATGCGCTCGTAGTGATAGCCTTCCTTTGGGAATTCGTAGAAATTATATGGGTAGTGTTAAGGGGCGGTCGAGTGGTCTTTACTTTTGTCCAATGTGTGGTTGTATGGATGAAAATTTGTTTCATTTTATGTGTGAATGTGTGGAGTTGAATGACTTAAGAGTGGAAATATTTGGGGAGCGAATTTTTGAGGAAGGTTGGTTGGTTGAAAAGTTTAAGGATAAAAGTGTTTTTGGGGTTAGACAACTTGGAAGGTTTTTGCGGTTAGGGTGGAATCACAGGGAAGAGTTTCTGTAATTAGGATTTGTGGGGGGAGAGATTTGTTTATTTGTTGGTGTTTTTGTTTTTTTTGTTTTTGTATGCGATGGCCCTTGGGCTTTAAGCAAATAAATCATATCATATCATGTAACATAATTATACACGCTGTTTTGCTCTAATTGATCTCCTGAATTTAAAACGACAACATTCAGAATTAGTTCTATCTTTTTCTTTTTTCTACCTTTGCAGCCCAAAAAGCCAGGAAATGAGCCAAGTCGGAAATCCTTGGATTTTTATGGCACTTGCCTCCAGGCCGAGTGCAATATACCGATCACTTTTCCGTCGGTCAGTCCGGTGTTTGTGAGTTAGGGTACTTCCAGACGTGCTAGGACGATGAAACTTGGAAGGCATATTAGGGACCCGACCAAACTAAGTTGGAAATAGTTACTTGCCCCATCCGACCATCGTGGGGGGAGGGAACGGAGCGGGAATTTAGTGGCATGCATATCTTTCGAACGGGTGATCGGATCTTAATTAAACTTGATATTTGGGAAGACCTCGTGTCTCCGATGTCCCATTTCAAGTCCAGACCAGATCCGGTGAGTGTGGGGAGAGTCGGAGGACGGTCGGGTCGGCCAAGTGCCACCGATCACTTTTCCGTCGGTCAGTCCGGTGTTTGCGAGTTAGGGTACTTTCAAATGTGCTAGGACGATGAAACTTGGAAGGCAGATTAGGGACCCGACCAAACTAACTTGGAAATAGTCACTTGCCCCATCTGACCATCGTGGGGGGAGGGAAGGGAGTCAGCGTGTGGGTGAACTGAGGGATTTTATGTTGCTATTATTATTGTGACTAGTAACTAGTAACTACTGTTCTAGTAAATACTCCTTCAGCCCAAGCTGACTGCGAATCATATAAAATAGGATGCCAAACGCGTAAATCAGCCGAGGTTGGCCCAAGCTAGATTTCGGCATTTCTTGGCAAGGGCCCCTCGTCAGGCTGTAGCCAGAAGAAAGATCCGATTATCGCCATTTTTTATAATTAGTGTTCTTTTTGGGATCCCAAAACGTAAGTGGAGGGATACCTGTGACATCGCAAAAGTTGTCCGTCTGTAAGCACGATAACTCTCGAAGGGAATGAGGTATTTTGATGAAACTTGGTGTGAGGATTGGGTCATCGGATAAGTCAAGTTCATAGATCGGGCTTTGTAGCCCTACATATGCGGTAGGGGACGGGGTTCAAATTAAGGGGCAAACAAAATATTTTGAAACAGCTAATGTGATAGTTGATTATGGGGTAAGAAGACATGCTGAACACGATGGTGAAAACCATTTTGTCATCGAACAAGTAGTTCGCCCGGAATCTGGCCAAAACCGGAAAGTTTGTTAAAAGTAAAAGTTTTGTTTGAAGTTGATTAGATGTTTGGTTTAGGGGTAGGAAGACATGCTGAACACGATGGTGAAAACCATTTTCTCGACGGACAAGTAGTTCGCCCGGAATCCGGCCAAAACTGGAAAGTTTGTTAAAAGTAAAAGTTTTATTTGGAGTTGATTAGATGTTCGATTTAGGGCAAGAAGACATGCTGAACACTTACGTGAAAACAATTTTCCACCCGGACATGTAGTTCGCCCGGAATCCGGCCAAAACCGGAAATTGTTAAAAGTTAAATTTTTATTTGTAGGCGATTAGATATCCGATTTAGGGTAAGAAGAGATGCTGAATCCGTGTGTGACAATCATTTTTGCCCGGACGTATAGTTCGACCGGAATCCGGCTGGAGTCGGAAAATTTGTTCTAAGTTAAATTTTATTTGAAGTTGATTAGATGTTCATTATTGGGGAAAGAAGTCGATTTTGAAAAAACAGTCGATTTTTTTCTGGGAAATAGTTTTTTTTTTTAAACAGTCGGTTTCTCGTAAAAGTAGTCGATATTTTCTGAAAATAGTAGTTTTTCTTAAAATCAGCCGATTTTTCGTCAACACAGTCGTTTTTTCTCAATAATAGTCGTTCCCCAAACATTTTGGCTAGTAACGCCTCTGGCCCTTCAGCCTCAATTTAAAAAAAATCATAACCTTTCAAAATGTGAGTACCTGCATTTCAACCCTTCGTCAAATTGTTCGAGTGCATCTAAAGCTTCTATATCTCTTGGATCGTTCATCGTCAAATCAACAGACTCTTTACGGTGGCTCGGCATAACATTCAAATCTTCATTGTCAAAATTTTGCTCTTCGGTTGTTCAAGAAGTTTATAAGTCGATCCGTAGCGCCTATGGGCGCATCGTCCCCAACCTGGGGCGCTATAATCGTAAAGCTTTGGGAAATTTGTACTGCACCTTCTGCGCTCCTTCTATACTATTTCGTTCTGGCGTCACTCATGTTCTGCGAAAGAAGGAGATTAAAAAGATGAGATCATGTTATTTTAAATATGCAAAGCACCTGCTCCACTTGTCGAAATTATGTCATAACCATACATTGACGGAGAAGTGTTACCCTTTTGGATGTTTCGTCATCACTTTCAAAACTCATGGACAACAAGGCCCAACCAGCACACGATGTCGTCCACTGCTTCCTGACCGAAGATTAAAAATTAAGTGTCTTTTTCTGTGTGTATATATGTGTTATGTTTATTTTCTTTATTTTCGTCATTTACTCCGCCTTTTCAAAATGGCGGGTCATCAATAAATTAATTACTTACTTACTTACTTAGATACCCTGAGTTCGTTTTTGAGCTTTCTTTTTTCATCGGACAAGTAGTTCCGGAGTTCGGTCGAAACCGGGAAATTGGCAGAAGTGGTAGGAAGTTTTCGTCAAAACAGATATGACTTATCGGGGTAAACACACATGTTGAATCCATATCTGAACTTGGTTTTCTCAGATGATTAGCTATTTGGCCTTGATCTGTTTCTGAATTTTAATAGTAAAAATGTTCAAGGGAGAATGGCGAAGACTGGATCTGGCGAATACAAGACCCAGTTGTCTGCATCAGATATTGAATTTTTGGGATCCCATCGAAACTTTTGGTCTTGTTTTCCCAGGCTCATCGTCCGTGTGGTCACTGAAAAAGAATTTTGCCCTGCTTGAACTGCTTGAAAGGTTACACGTGGACACTTCAGAAAAGAACACAGAAGAGCTGGAGCATGGTCAGATTTCAGGCTCGAATTCAGTACGTAAATTTCTTTTTGCAACCATATTGTTTTTCTTGTAATTTCTGAAGCCTTTATCTGCGAGGAACATCCAGGAAGGTGTCCCAGGGGAGCTCAACTAGGATCTTATATGACCTAGGGTCTTTATTGATAGTGAAGAAGTGAAGGAAGCAAGATGAGTAATAGCAATCGGCTATTCTTTACTCTCGAATCCGCCTAGCACGAATTTTACTGAAATGGCGGCTGGGTTTTAAATGTCCTGGAAAGCGATGACAAAGCCATGTGCAACTTTGGTTCGAACTTTTTTCTTTGTTCAGCTAGAATCGTAGTCAATAAGAGCTTGGTCACACTTGTCTCATTTCCTGGCTTTTTGGCTTGCAAAGGTAGAAAAAAGAAAAATAACAAGATACAACTAATTGTGAATGTTGTCATTTTGAATTCAGGAGATCAGTTAGAGCAAAACAGCGTGTATAATTATGTTACAGGAACCCTAATTGACCTCTAATTGCAATCTGCTCATTATCCCCAAGCTGCCACAAAGCCCATCTAATCTCACGTCCCATAGGGATTTTCAGTTGCTTGTCGAATAGGCGGCCTTGAGAGGCCAGTGTGGCCAAGCTCTAAGTTAATAATCTGTCTTATATTCTAGCCGGTGTTCGCATGTGATGAGGACGAAAACCACATTGCCAGTTTGTTCTGTACAGTCTGTCTTAGTAACCTGTGCAAGGACTGTTCTGCCAAAACCCACCAGACTCGGACATTGATGAAGCACAAGAGAGTTCCGATATCGGAGAAGCCCCAAGAGAGGCCCCGCTGCCAATATCACACACTCCATTTCGTTGAGTTCACTTGCATGGAAAAGGAGTGCGCCGAATCCCCACTGTGTTGTTTCATTTGCAAGGATTACGGTCGACATAAAGGCCACATGGTAAGTCAGGACTCAGCGTTCGTTTACTGGTTGGCGCAAATAATCGCTTCGATTTCGAGTAAAACGATTCATGCTAGCCGCACCTCGAACAATTCCGCGCTCTCTCCTGTCAATAGTTGCGTTTTTGTAGATACAGTGGTATCTGTTACCACGGTGTACCACTGGATCTGCAATTAGTCGTTTTGCAGTAACCGTGGTATCTGATATACGGTTGCTCTGCAAAAACGAGAATTGCTGAAAGTGCGCTTTTCGAAGTCATCCCAAAAGAAAAACTGATATTCAGTCACGCCACTAAGTGCCAAACTTCTTTCCCACTAGTTCGACTAAAATTGATGAAAGTGAGATGACTTTTTCAGATACCACGACCAGTTACCACGGTCGGACCGTGGTATCTGAATATCTGATACCACGATAACTGACCAGATACCATGATAACTGCAAACACGACTTAGACCGTGGTATCAGATACCATGGTATCTGCAAAACCGCAACTACTGTTCATTCTTGCAGCTCACGACCTTGATGATAACATCATCCCCAGAACTTTAGGGAAGGTTTCAATTTGTCGCTTTTCGGGCTGAGGTCTACTATGGGTAAGAAAACATAAGCTGCCGAAAGTAGTAAATTCCTTGACTGTTTACCCGTCTTGTTGAACTAGTTAAGTACGGAATTACTTACTACTGGAAAAAATTATGTCCTTAGTTGATCCAGAAAGGCTAAGGAAACATTCCAGTTTATGCACAGGAAGACGAACACAAAAATATTTGAGTCGCGAAACACGTATTTACAGGGGACCCCGGGGCCCAGCGATCGGCATGTGGTCAGATCGCTTGCCTGATCTCGACTAAAATCAAACCGGAATGGATTAGCCTTGTCTATTAGATTAGTGAGCCATTGCGGCGAGTGCGTAGAGGTTCATGGTTTCTACCAGTCAGTGACACTATAAAATTATTGATGTGCTGCCAAAAATGGGCTCGTTTCCTACCATACATTTTCTTTGCCGAGTTTTGCTCAAGTTCAGGCACGATAAATTCCATACTTACGCTCGTTCTCCTTAATTAAATGCTTTTAGTGGTGTTTCTGTAGTGAAATATGCTTTCAGCATGGTTTGATTGAAACCGAAGCCGAGAAGCTCCGACTGGTCATGTCGTCTGCTGTCCTAAGCGCTAAGCAGCTCGTTGATCAGTTATCCGAAACTGTGAGAAAATTGGGTAAGTAGACTGTCCTGTGTGTTACTTGTTGATTCGTATCTAACATTCTGTTTCTCCCAGTGGAATGACATGGAACTGGAATGGGCTGCCTAGCCCTTTGCAATTCCGTTAACCGTTATCAGGATATGTTGGTATCAATAGATTGAAATCACTAGAGAATATTTGAAACTCAGTAGAATTTTGGCGCAAAAAATAGACTGGCGCTATCTCTGTTAGAACTCCGACACGCATGAGAACTTGTGTGACTGTATAAAGGTGAGGCTTCACCTTCAAGATTTTTCTTCCGGATTCCAGACAGCCGTTTTCGTCGAGACGGATCTGGAAGGTAAAGCCAGGCCAAAACCGTCTGGAAGTCCAGGGTGTTGGACACCCCAGATTCCGGATGTCTGGAAGGTGCCATAGAGGCAACCCATTCGAGAGACACTAAAAATATGCATCTCCCAGTGGAATGACATGGAACTGGAATGGGCTGCCTAGCCCTTTGCAATTCCGTTAACCGTTATCAGGATATGTTGGTATCAATAGATTGAAATCACTAGAGAATATTTGAAACTCAGTAGAATTTTGGCGCAAAAAATAGACTGGCGCTATCTCTGTTAGAACTCCGACACGCATGAGAACTTGTGTGACTGTATAAAGGTGAGGCTTCACCTTCAAGATTTTTCTTCCGGATTCCAGACAGCCGTTTTCGTCGAGACGGATCTGGAAGGTAAAGCCAGGCCAAAACCGTCTGGAAGTCCAGGGTGTTGGACACCCCAGATTCCGGATGTCTGGAAGGTGCCATAGAGGCAACCCATTCGAGAGACACTAAAAATATGCAAATGGGGGAAGAAAAGGGAAAGTGATTGACAGTTGTGACTGGGATGCAAGAGATATTTGAAATGTAAAGGGGACATCTAGGAAATTTTGAAGAACAGCAAATTTAGCTGTCATCATTATCATGAAAATCTGGAAGGGTTGGCTTGACTGTGCGGAAGCCCCTGACGTCTGGGAATCTGGAAGGTGAAGCCTGGCTTTAAGTCTGAGAAAGCCTATTGTCTCCAGATGATGTTTTACGACGTAAGAATGACCTAGTTTGATGATGTTTTCAGTTTACCGCAAACCCGTTATTTTTGGATACACTATGCCAAAGGTTTATCTAGCCTTTGGCATACCCTATGCCTAACGCTGGACACCCTATGCCAAACGCTGGATACCTGATAGTAATCTAACCCTGACCTACCTCACTATAGATGAATTCTGATTGGTTGATGTCTGAGCTTCACTCAAATCATCAGTGTTTTACTGGGTTACAGTACCCAGCATTTGGCATAGTGTATCAGCGTTATGCATAGGGTATGTCAAATGCTAGATATATCCAGCGTTTGTCATAGAGTATCCAAAATGAGGGGTTTGTGGTAGACTGGATAGTGTGTCGCGTGCGATGGGTCTTTTACTGTATTGAGTTTGCAGAATGATTTTCGATCGTTGGTGTCGGTGAGAAATTTGATTTGCTTTTGGGCGTCAGAGTTACGTGTGGTATGTTGTCTGTGTGACTGATATGCACGTTTCCGGAGAGTTTGGAGTTAATATTACAATAATTAAGCCCCTTTTGTACAGAACTTGTTGCGAACCAGATTGAAGGCGTTTCTACCTCTTCTGGAAGCGAGCGATTGGAGGACTTTCTTATTGGAACGGGTGAGGTCGCCCACCTGCAAGTACAGACGTACTTTGCTGAACTTCATGAGCTCCTCAAAGTCCAGGAAAATGCTGCATTAATCGTCGTGGATACCCACGTGCGGGAAAAGCTGTCAGTCATCCGACAGAACCACGAGGATTTGGGCATCCTTGCTTCGCAGGTTTGTGCACATAGTGTTGCCTTGTTTGCCCTGGATGCGGAGGTGTGTGTGTGTGTGTGTGTTTTTTACGCTTTAGGCTGTACTGCAGTAGTGCAAACATAGCCTGGAGGATTTATTAAAGGACCCCTCTTGCTTATTCTGCTCTTTATAATATAAACTAGCTCCCATACAGAATTATAAGCTACTAAAATCCCCACCTTTGTCCACTGTCTCGTTTTGTGCCTATGAATTTTTAGCGCTTCTTTCGCCTTGCCGAGTTTTGTCCGTCACACAACGAAACTTTTGCCGGAATCTTCAATGTCCGCTGACCACTGTTCCACACATAAGCATCTCAGAAGCATCTTTTTATTACTTCTCTTATTTGCTTAGTTTTCCCACTTTTTAACCACGGCGCGTTCAGTTTTCAAATGTTTTGCGCCCAGCCGCCGCGTCGGAGAGCAGGCAGGCTGGGGGAATCGACAAGCGCTCACAAAAAAATCGCTAATTTCAGGTGGAAAGTAGTGGTAAATTCGAAAACGTTTTTTCTGACCCATTTCATAGGGAAAAGATCATTTCTAGTAAGAGTTGTGCTTTAAGATCAGTTACGATGTCGATGTCTGCCGCAGGCGTAGGTTCCTTCCGAGTCCAGAGCACGTATAGTAAAAGTCGCCCACCCCTTTGTTTGCTGAACTATTGCAGTAAGGAATATACAAGGAATTCCTTTAGAGAGTCTGGCCCATTAAGAACCATCATATGCCCGGATAAAGTTCGCGTTTACGCAATCTTCGGCTGAGGCAGCGTGTTCTCCCCCGAGGTATAGCCTAGCAATGCCAGCGAGTGAAGCTCGGCTTTGTTTTTTAGGTTTCCGAAGCAGTTCAGCACTTTCAAAGACTTCTTTTTCTCGATGACACGAATGTTGTCAGCTTAGCGCCATCGATCTCAAGATTCTTAAGTGCTATCCAAGAGAAACAGACGAAGTTCAGTGAGCTCCGCCAGGAACAGCTTGATCCGGATCCATCAATCCATTTGACATTCACGAAAAACAACCGCGTCCAGATCGGTCCAAAGATTGAATTTCGTGTCATCATCCTTGGGCTAGATGGCGCTGGAAAAACTAGCATTTTGTTCAAACTTAAACAGGATGAGTTCATTCCTACTATTCCCACTATCGGATTCAACGTGGAAACGGTTGATTATGGATCTATGAAGCTGACCCTTTGGGATGTTGGAGGAGGCCAGAAGTTGCGGCCGCTTTGGAAGCACTATTATCTGAACACGCAGGTATTGTGTATTTATGTGCCTGCTCGAAGGGCCCCCTAAAGGTTAGCTAGGCTGCAGATCCCTGGCAAAATCATCTGGTCCCCCTACCCAAAGATCGGTATATGACTAGTTGCGTCTTGGGCTTATACCATGTACGATTTTTCTCGAACATTTTTACACAGTCTTTTCTGGACTGGGATTCTTCGGCCTGAGACAGATCCAGTGCTGTATGGAAGCGTTGCATACGCGTACATTCTACTGTTGCACTGCCACAGAATAATCGGACATAGCGTACTCGCTGCATGATTGCATCGAAATAAAAGAGAAAAGTTACACCGCAGGATTGTTCTCTATGCCCTTACTCACAGACATCGTCTCCCCTTTGATTGACAATCATAGCATTTGAAATTTAACAACAGAAGAAAAAACAATAAATTCTTTTGTTCAAATGTTTCTAAATTGGCTGATCTAACGTGCTTATTGGTTCCCATCCTTTATCGAATTGTGAACTTCTATTCAGCCCGCAGTTCATTTTTTTTACTACGAAGGGACGGACCGAATGCGATGAAATCGACGCGGAGTTAACAAAAGTTGGATGAATTAGCAAATTCGATAAAGAAAGGGGAACCAATAAACATGTTAAATCACTTAATTTGGAAATGCGGCGACAATCGATTTTATGATAAGGGCATCACGGCTTCCCGGCATTTTTTTTGAGCCAGTGCATTTGACTATTGATCGGATCGTAGGATCGTAGTCTTTCGCTTGCGTGCTTACCTCATCTCTCCCCCTGGGACTATGCTACAAGCGTAAATTTTGTATTTATTTCAGGCTGTTATCTTTGTCGTTGACTCGTGCGACTGTGAACGGTTGCCTGAAGCTTGCGCTGAATTGGTTAAAATTGCCAACGAAAAAGAACTGAGGCACTCGGTCCTGCTGATTCTTGCAAATAAACAGGTAAATACCTAGTGCACAGAGACGAGAAGAGACTGGACTTTACAACTTAGGAACATCCCCCCCCCCCCCTCAATGAAGTTGATATCATATTTGATATCAAGTTGATATCATATTTGATAGTTCAACGGATACGTCAGCTGAATTCTATTGGAGCTATATTTCGGCCTTTCGCCCAAGTTTGAAAAACGAACTTTAGAAAAAAACTTGTTTCCACAAGTTCATTTCTCAAGCTTGAGCTGCTTTGAGACTGAAGAGGACCCTTGCCAAGAAGGGCCGAAATATAGCTGTTTTCTCCACAAGTTCCCTTTTCCAACCTCAGCGGCTTTGAGCCTGAAGAGGACCCTTGCCAAGAAGGGCCGAAATATAGCTCTAATAAAATTCAGCTGACGTATCCGTTTTGCACTATCAAACATGGTTCGCAGCCAGCTTGGGCTGAGGGATATTTATAAGTTGATATCAAGGCTCCAGAACTTCCCAGTAGCGACTTTCTTTAGTGCCTAGGTGAGGCTCTTGTTTTCAGTAAGTAAGATAAGTTTGTCCAAGTTGATGGGTGGACAGTTCAAGCTGTACTACTAAGAGAGTTGTTAAAGAAAGGCAGATTGGATTACTGTGCGTGCAGAGTTTTCCAACCACTCCTTCCTGAAGATACTGAGAGGCTGCATGACTGGCAGTTAATTGCAACGGATTGACATAAGCTTGTGCTCATTGACCCAGAGCCTCTCGTGTCCGAAAACAACTCCTCAATACCAACCAAAATCAACGATACCCTCATTCAAATCTGTTTCATAAGCATTTTCTGCCCGCCTTTTCTTCTCTTCCATGTGCTGACTGCTGAGAGTTCCGGCTCAAAGGACTTGATAAATGGTCGGCGCATTATGAGAAGCATGTATTATCATCCCGGGCCAGCCCGCGCACTGCCTTACTGAGTGGGATTATCAAGGCTGGAGTTTTCTCCCAAAACGCAATCACACCATCTCGATACATTTTCAGCTACTCCGTGGCAAAAATTCAGTCAGTGATTTTAGTACAGACAGGACCGATTTTCCAGAAACGAAGGATAATTTTTGGATAAACCTACGGAATTCCAACACTGCGGGGCCCTAGCGCAAGAGTTGATAGTGAGTAATCTTTTTCAGGACTTGCCCGGCGCCGCTTCTGTTGAAGAATTGACCGAGGCGCTAAGCCTTTCATCTCTGTTCTACGGTCAATCGTGGCATATGCAGGCTTGTGATACGACTTCAGGCACTGGCTTTTCTGAGGCGCTTCACTGGCTTGCAAGGCAGCTTGTCTCTCCAGGAAGCACTGCGACTTTGTGACAAAACAAGCAGGTAAGCACCGTCTAACCTCTGCTTACCACTGTAGCGTACTAAATGTTTCTTTGGTAAGCCTATTTCTTTCAGTGCCAATGCTGTCGCCGGAACATCTACACTCACATGTTATACTAATCATATTGTGTGCCTTGCGCATAGTACAGACATGTTATACTAATCATATTGTGTGCATTGCGCATAGTACAGGAGCTCGCTCGGGTCTTCGTGAAACGCCAGCTATTTCGTATCCTACATTGTGAATTAAGGTCGCCTTTGGAAGGTATCTGTCGGGATATCTGAGAAAAGAACTGGCACAAATTTGTATCTGCTTGTCGAATTATAAAATGACTGAATAGAAACACTTCATGCAATAGACATAACAAGTAAAAAATTTTACTGACTTTAAAATAAAGAAACGACCCTTTCAGAGGTAAAATGGCCCGCGTACTTCTGCATTATCAATTTGTCCCAAAGGTTAAAACCAGCAAAACGTTTTAGCCATCATTCAGCGGTAAAAACTCTCATTTCTGCATTAGAGATGTACTCTTCAGAATAACACTAGGGAGCTATTGGTTCATCCTCCCTGGAATATCTAAAATTTACCTTTCCTTTAAGGCAGTCTAAAAATAAAATAAAACCCTTCGAACAATCACTAACGACCCCAAACAAACAGTTAAATATCGCAATCCCATAACACGAAAATAACGAAACAATAAATAAAAAAATAGCTCTAACTAACTGTTTCGTAATTGCTTCCTTCAAGAAGAAAACATCGACGGAAAAGCAGAAGCAAAATCATTGCTATGATAATCCATATTACGGTATCCGTAATTTTTCCCCGCGCTCGTTCAGTGATAAGTTCTGGTTGAGCGACTATGACTGGCTGTGGCACGTGGATTACATTACGGCGGCGAAGTTGATCTGCTGTAAGCTCACTGTTTTCTGAACTGGCATCATCGTTATTTTCACTAGGAAAGTCTGTGTTGGTTTCGCTTTGATGCTCATTTTGTGCATTTTCCAGCGTTTTACTGACTGAAGTAGTTGGACCGATGGCTTCGCCCTAAAAATACAAATGGAAACTATTTAGTAGCTTCGTTCGCTGAACAGCTTACCGTGCCACTGACTAACATTGGCAACACACGCTGTCTCTGGTCAATTTGTACAGTCCAACACCAAGAACAAATAATCTTAAAGTACCTCCGTCTCCCATCTCTTTAACACTACCATGCAGAGTCGAATATATTCTGATACCCCACCCGATGCAAACGAGCGGCTACGCAGAACATCATAATTCGTTCAGCTGACGGTGGGTTTACACACTGCGTAAAATCCGGGCGTATTTTACGCACGTTTTGAGGTTGAAAACATTTCTAACAATACGGACGTATTTGAGAAATCGGTCCGTTTGTATCTAAATTTGTCCGTATTGCTAGAAATCTTTTCAAGCTCAAAACATGCGTAAAATACACTCGGATTTCAAAAACGCTCGGATTTTACAAAGTGTGTAAACCCACCACGAACCAGAAGCTCCGCAGAAGAATATGAAAGCCGTCCGACGCGTCCTTTAAAGCTGATTGGTTGTCTAGCACTGTGACGTCGCGTCTAACTCCGGCTCCAACCCTGCAGGCATCCTACGGTTTTCATCTGGTGGGCGCAGTGGCGAAGAGGGAAGTAGACGGGTATCAACTCAAACCTCACAACACGTACTTCCAGCTCAGCTCAGTTTTATCGGGGTATCCATAGTCGCTGCATGGGACAAAACACGGAGGTTCTATCAGATGATTTGTTCTAGGTAACGCCGATTGAACCTTTCACAATCGACGAGAAAGGCGGGGCTTAATTATGAAAAATGGACAGATTGTATTTGGCTAGGGAGCAAACCATGAAAACAACTGAATAGAAAATGGATGGACTGGTGATGGCGCTGGTTATTGGGAAGGAATATTATGGAACACTATATGCGGAGGTGAATATCCGTCCGTGGCCGAATAGGTTGGCTCGCTGAACTCCCAAGCGAAGGGTCGCTTGTTCGAGTCTTGGTGGTGCCTACCGTTTGGTTTAGGGCGAGGGTTAGTGGCGTTACCCCGTAAGACAAGCCAAAAGTCCACCCAGCCTCAAATGGGTACCTAGAGAAATCACGGGAAGCGTCGTATGATTTGCCCCAACCACGCATAGCACTCCCGTCGAGTTCGGAGTATCAGGAGGTCGTCACCTGCGCCACGCGAACCTTAAATGGTTTGCATGCGAAAAATTTGCTATGAATAAGGAGCCCCAGTTTGGCATATCAGTCTTACAGTCGAACTTCGAAGGCTGAAAATCAGCATGGAGTTTGTTGTTAAATCTCTGAATCGCCCAATCCACAGAAATATTTTCACTTCCGAAAAGCTGGCGAAAAGGCTTTCTAGCAAGGTAGCTACTGCGGTTGAAAAGTTGCAGCCAATCAAATGTGCCCACAAGAGGTTCGCAAAGAGTTTTGTCCATTCTTATCTAAATTTTTGCAACGAAGCGTAAGCTGAGCTGTTGATTCAGTTTATAAAGTTAATTAGGATTGTTGTATAACTTTTTCGAACAGGTATGCTATGCATATCTTCCTATGTCCCACAGGAAGTTATATTAAGACAATTACTTTTGTGGAGGTTGTTCGACCTCGCATCATCCTCCAGAGGGGCTGATACATAGCCGTTTCAGCCTCCGCAGATGTTCGTCGAGCACTTTTCCTCAAAAAACTGAATTCATCGAGCACTTTTTCTCAAATACTGACGAGGAACAAGCTGACCTCCAAAAAACAAATTAAAAACAATACTTTCAGTAAATAAAAACAAAAATAATAATGAGGCCCTAGGTCAGACCTTGTCACAGTCAGATTTGCACTGAAAATACAGCTTGTCAACTGAAACAACATCCCACTATCCCTTGCTTTCCAAAAGCTAGTTATTCAGCATTGAAAAAATGACAGAATATCTTACTCTCTTAGACAACCAGCCTATGCCCTAGGTCGTACCCTGTCACAATCAGATTTGCACTGAACATACAGCTTGTCAACTGAAACAACATCCTACTATCCCTTGCTTTCCAAAAGCTAGTTATTCAGCAAAGACAGTGGTCTTTGATCTAGAATTTCTCTGGTTTTCTTAAGAGCCAACGCGTGGGTTTTTTATTGTTTACTTTTCACTTCCACGACCCCTATTTTAGTAGATCTATAGTAGGCTTTCACGACCTCTAGATGGCATCTGAATCGCCAAAAAAGTAAAAGACTGTATTGGTAACTGCTTGGGTCCCAACTGTAGTCATTTTAGTAGGTCTACAGTAGGCTTGGGTTGCTACTTCGCTAAAATAAAATTCCCTACCCCATTAGCAAAAAAGTACAACAAAAGAAGAGTAAGTCCTACCTATAAAAATATTCTGTTCGAAAAAGTTATAATAGTTAGCATACCTCCATCTCGGTTCATATCAGGATAACAATCTCGATGTCTAAAGTTAACCTTGAATAACTTTTCTCTAACAGATTTGCAATGCATCACTTCCTACGTCCCACAGGAAGTTATTTAATAACAATTTCTTTTGTGGAGGATGTTACGACCTCGTATCATCCTCCAGAGAGGCTGATATGAAGCCGTAACAGCCTCCGCAGAAGTTCATCGAGAACTTTTCCTCAAATAGTGAAAAGCAGAAGCTGACCTCCACAAAATAAATTAAAAACTATACTTTCAGTAAAAAAAAACACAAAACAATACTTAAAAAATACAAAAAAAAATAAGAAGTAAAATATATGTTGAAAAATGACAGCATATCTTACTCTCTTAGACAACCAACCTATGCCCTAGGTCATATCTTGTCACAATTAAATGTCCACTGAAAATACAGCTTGTCAACTGAAACAACATCCTACTTTCCAAAAAGGTAGTTAATGAGCACTTAAAACTGTCTTTGAGTGAGGAAAGATATATTATAATTTTCGAAGACCACGTGATACCCAGTGTTGCCACCTTTTTCAGAAGGAACCTGTGACTTTTGGCTGCAAAATCTTGTTACATTCTGGCGCCTACGAAATTGTGCCTTATGTACCAACTATTAGCTAGCAATCTCGCTTTATCATCTTTTTGATTAGATGCCTAGCTTCATTTCTAGATTAACATGTCAAGATGTAAGGAACCGGTCGCAGAACCCGGGCTCCACTTTTCGAGGAAGTCCAGAATATGTGACAAACATCAGAAGTCTGCAACCAGTGGCAACACTGTCATCGTAAAGCACGTTTTCGCCTGATTTCAAATTTCTTGAGCAAAGCAATCTAATCTTCTGCAAAGCTGTCGCTTTCAAATACACTAAATGCGTGTGAACGTAATAAAGGCACAGTCGGAATGTATTTACACACAGGTCACACTAGGCTCAAAAACGGCACAGATTTGAGGAGCAGAGTCAACTCTTTTGCGCAGATTCGTGAAATGTTGTGCTGTCACGCGTGAGGATTTGAAACAACAATATTCAGAATCTGATGAATTTTCTTGATTTTTTTTTTTAGCAATCCCGAAAAACTCTTTTTTCTTGGATCTAGTGGTCGACCGATACTTCGGTGCCGAATTATGCGAAGAAAAAAGCCTAGTGTAGTTTGACCAAGCTCTTAGGGGGTACTTCATTAGTTAAATAGAAAAAAAAACATGAGTTTCTGCTATAGAGCAAAATTATAAAGCAGATTGTAACTGTCTGTCGAAAAAGTTATAACAGTTAACATACCTCCATCTCGGTGATATCGGAAGAACAATCTCGACGGCCATTTAAAAATATCAACCTCGCTGCGCTCGGCTGATATTTTTCGTAACCTGCCTCGCCTTCGGCTTGAATAGGTTATTTTCAATGACCGTCTCGTTTTTATTTTCCGATATCAACCTCGATGTCTGAAGTTAACCTTGAATATACATAGCCTACTATGATTTATAAGTGTGTTCATGGGTTGAATCAATGACGATGCCAACAAAATTTTTCGTAAGCCATGACAAGTTTTTGGCGCGTAAAAAGATTTATCTTAAAAAAGTAAACAAAACCCAACAGTTTCAAGTTTAATTTCTACTTAGAATCGTTAACCAACGTTGTTTACGTCGTTCAGCAAACTGTTGGTGAGAGTAGGCAATTCTTGTGCTGGAGAACACTTACGTTCATGTCATTTTGATCGATCAGTTTACTGTCAGATTGGTAGCTTATCCAGCTACAGGATTATCCTTGTTGTTATACACCGAGTTTTAAAGTCTCACACTTCCACTTCTATATCATGTTGCAGCATACAATGCAGTAGACTTTTACCGCAAACTTCAAACCCATAACTTTAGCCTTTCCTTTTCTGAGATATGACGCGGATGAGCACGGCCATACGGCAGCACGACGGTAAAGAGAACTCCGATGTGGCAAAGCCAGATTTAGGCAAAGGAAAAGTTCAGATACTTACGTTGTTGGTTGAAAAGAGAAGGGAAAAGCCACTTACCTTCATAGACATCAGTGAAGCTATCTCTCGCGCCTCAAGTGCAGTTTCCGCATCGTTGCTGGCTGGCAGGCTGCAGAGTAAGTTTCTGGCGTTACCGCAGACATCGCAAGACCATGCGTGAGACCTGAAAAAATCCCATGTTTGTGAACGTGTTTTTGTGAAAGTATACGCTTTTTGTTGCCTCTTTGTTGCCTCAATGTATCATCTTTGAACAATATATTTTGTTTTCAAAATTACGATTGGTGCACTTACTTTTGGGCAAGTCTTTTTCGCTCTTCACTGGGATAATCCAGTGAGCCAATGGCACCCTGGCCAGGGCTAGGCATGAAGCCGATTATGGCCAAAAGAGCTGTCCGTATAGACCACGAAGGTTGCCAGGATTCAGGATGATATCCAGAGATGCTCAAGCAAATCTTGCGGCTTATTTCGAATCTACCATTTGGCTGCAATACAAATGAATAATCACTTAACAGTAGAGGGCCAAAGGGGCTAAATGCAAGCCCAAGGATGTTCACAAAATTATAAGCGCCTATGTAGTCCCGACTTTTGTGGTCATTTTGGACTGATGCCGAGTCGTAAGTCATATTTGCTTCTCATGGACAGTTGGAATACCGGTACGCTTTATTAGTGCCCATTTCTGAATTTCTTTCAGCAGAATCTCGATGAGGGGTTAGACCATCAGTCGATTGTGAAGTACACCAGTGTTTTTTTCCCGTCTGAGGCAGGGGCGTCCCGTATGGGGGGGGGGAGACGCCCACCCCCGAAATTGTCGCCCAGTCAGTAAAAATAGCCGAGTCGGCGCGTGCGCCGCTATTTTTCGTGAAAACAGTCAATTTCTTTCTTGGAAAAAGTCGGTTTTTCGTCAAAACAGTCGATTTTTACTTAAGATAGTCGGTTTTTCTGCAAAAAACAGTCGGTAAAAATGACCAGCCAGTCGGTAAATACCTTGCCCCCTCCCCCCACAAGCAATGTGGCTAGTAACGCCTCTGGTCTGAGGACTTTCATGGCGCTAAGAAACTTTTATACTGTAACTGCTTCTCGGACGAGTCTATACCTCGTCGATCGGGAAACAATGCCAAGAGCAGTTCACTGTCGGACATTATCGCTGTCTGGCTATCTCGTTGAGTATCCTGGATAAGGCAGCTGGAAAATTCTCGCTGTGGTGCTGGTTATACCACAGATATACCATGTCCTATATGTGGTGCTTAGTGAAAGCAGCCAATAATTTGTCTAGTGTAAGGAATTAGTTAAGTTTTTGCAATATAGTCTGACATTCTCTTTGTTCTCTTCTATGTTGTCTTTTCTGATCATATGTTCATTCTTTCACAATGAAGTCTGCTGAGGATAACACAGAACTTGGTATCCAACAGTTCTCTGACGTTCACCCCATTCCTTTCTGAATAAAAATGGTTAAAAAGAAAAATGCTTCGAGTAATGAAAATGGAAAAATGAGCAAAACCGAGAGTTGAACGTCGAAAAAAATACCACAGACACAGACATGGAACTGCAAATCTCAAAATATATTTTTCTCTTCTATATGGCAAAATGGCAAGGAGTACCAGCTGGAATCATTTACATTTACTGAATTACTTCTCAGTATTGGCTGCGATGCTTCTGTGACGAATCCTTTTCTATACTTCAACCTTATTTGCTGAATTCCAAACACATTTTAACATTACAACATTGAAAAATACTTACAGTTAACAGGATGATACTTGGTGGTTTCATTGGATACTCCGGAGGCAGAAGAATCCTCCCGTGATAAACTCCCCCATCGAAATCGCTGTCAGCTGGTCCTCGAACAGTAAAATGCCACTCAAAAAGGTTTTCGTCCAACGGCTGAGCATGGTACTCGTAAGTAGCGTCCTTCAGTTCAGCAGCTTCTCTCATGAGACGCTTGACAGCTAAAGAAGAGGAGGATCATGTACCAAAGGACCACATCCTTTTCTGGTAAATTTTGATTATGTTGACCATGTTGCACTAGAGGCAGTTACAGATATCTGTCTCACTTCACTCAAGTCACGGAATACAATTTTGTTGCCTTAAAGTAGGCCTTACTGAATTGTTGATCGTTGGGCTTACTAACCCAAAATCAACAGTTCACTAGTCTTGCCAGTCACACTGGTACACCACCCAGACTTAGCTTGAAATCGTACTGGCAGATTAAACGAAACAAATGCACCTAGTGTGATGCATAGAGGTTCTCAGCTGGAGACCTAAACGGGATGAGAACAATCACTGTACTTCCTCTTCTGCGTTCCATCAATTCAAAGTTGAATACAATAGCCCTATGGTGCTAGCAAAACAGATAGTAGCCTACACTTATTATAAATTATATTCTAATGTAAAATCTTGAGGTCTTTGGATATGCGCAAGATCTCATAGATTCTTGTTTGGCCTCACAGCTGAGAACTAGCGTGATACAAATAAATGCCCAATTTTTGTATGGGTTACGCCAAAACTCGAATATGCTTACAGTTTGGAATATTCTAAGTCAAACAAAGGTTAGGCTAGGCTATTTGTAACGTTCATTTTTTAATTTCAATCAATCAGTATCCGTTTGCAGCTGGCGTGATTGGTCTATCTAGATTTAATGGAAAAACACGCATAATTTGCTTCACCTTCACTCAGAGGCGTTACAACCCAAAATAATTGGGGGGGGGGGGGCAAGGTATTTACCTACTGGCTGGTCATTTTTACCGACTGTTCTTGCAGATGAAAACGACTATTACTGAGAAAAAACGACTGTGTTGACGAAAAATCGGCTGATTTTCAGAAAAACTACTATTTTTAAGAAAAAATCGACTGATGTTACGAGAAACTGACTGTTTTCAGAAAAAATCGACTGTTTTTACGAAAAATGGCGGCGCTTCTCGCCGACTCGGCTATTTTTTTTACCGACTGGCCGACAACATTCGGGGGGTATGGTAAAAGCGACACTACCAATCTGATTAAAGTAATATAGTAGTAAAGGCACTGTCTAAGGACCTGACGTCTCTGACTGACGAAAACTTGTATGTGCTGGCTCCTGATCCGGTAGTAAATGGTAGTAAGCTCACAGAAACCCCATCTTACCAGCTTCTCGTCCCGTAGTCTCACGAAATTATGTACTCAGAACCTCAGAAGCTAGGGAACCGGTAGGTGATACCGGAAACTATATAATTGGAGCATGTGTTTCGGTACTGTCTACATGGAATATGGAAAGCATGGAATAGTTTGAATGGGAGCTAGAAATCCGCGATTTTTAACTGACTTGGAGAAAATAACATGGGAAAGATTTCACTACCGATATATTCAGAGCTAAGGTTCCGGTCGTAACCCCTATTCGGTTGAAAATTGTCAACTCACGGACACATGTGGCTATGGGCTAGGGTTCCGTTTGTGCCTCAAGTTAATATTATGAACTCACAGACACTTTGTCTTGTCAGTAAGAACTTGGAGTCCGGTAGTAAATATTAGTTGCGCTTTTGTTCGCCGTTTCACTTGCCATTTCGATGGCTTTTTACTTGTTTTGTGTTTTTGTAAAATGATCCTAAGCACTGTTTGACAGTTTCCCGTTTTTGTCAAAAGGCAAACGGCTACTTCGCCTTTTTGCAAAGGGGGAAACTTGGTAGTTGACCAAGTTGCACTCTCGTTTTGGCTTTTTGCCTTGCGACTTTTGTCAGTTTTCCCAAAAATCCAATAAAAGATGGATTTGACTCAAAGTGATAATCAGTATTTGGAGACTGTCTCGTATTTCAATGATGAGAATTTACAGTACAAGCAAAATACAAGCAGAATGACATGTGTCTGTCTGTCTGTCCATCTGTCAGCACGATAACTCCCGAAGGGAATGAAATATTTTGATGAAACTGGTTTGAGGACTCTTTAGGCCAAGGGAGAGATCGAGTTCGTAGATGGGCTCTGTAGCTCAACATTTAGGGGTGGGGGTTCAAATTAAGGGGCGAACAATTTTTTTCAACAGATAATGAGATAGCCGATTTGGGGGTAACAAGACATGTTGAACACGAGTATGATAACCATTTCCTCGCCAGACAAGTAGTTCGACAGGAATCCGGCCAAAACCGAAAAGTTTCTTAAAAGTCAAAGTTTTATTTAAAGTTGATTAGATGTTCGGTTGAGGGTTAAGAAGACATGCTGAACATTTATATTAAAACTATTTTCTCCTGGGACAAGTAGTTAGCGCGGAATCCGGCCGAAACCGGAAAACTTGTTAAAAGTAAGAGTTTTACCTGAAGTTCATTAGATATCCGGTTTAGGGGTAAGAAGACATGATGAATCCGCTTTTGACAATAATTTTTTGCCCGGACATACAGTTTGTTAGAAGTTGAAGTTTTATCTGTAGTTGATTAGATGGATGTTCGTTATAGGGGTAAGAAGATACACTAAATTCGTTACTGAGCTTTAGTTTTTGCAAGACAATTAGTTTGCCGAGAATCCAGTCGAAGCCTGAGATTTGGCAGAAGTAAGGCAGGAAGATTTGATCAATTTCGTCAAAGTAGATACGACGCGCATAGCCTAGGGTTAAATATACACATGCTGAATCAATATCTGAACTTGGTTTTCTAAGATTAGCCATTGACCTTCGCCTGTTTCTAAATCTCAATAGTATAAATGTTGAAGGAGTCTGGCGAACACTGGATATCTCTTAATTTCTTACTTCCATACGAGATTTTGATTGTTAAAAAAGAAAAGGAAGGTGGTTTAAAATTTGTGCGAAGTAGGCTACAGGAATGTTGCATATCCCCGCCCGTCTTACGGCGCCGCCACCCTGTGATAAATATCTTAAATAGCTCATTCCCCTGCCATATTACTGCCCATTTACCTGAATTATTATATTCCAGCCTAATTGCAACAGAAGTGAACAACTTTTCAGCTCCTCCTTCTACCATTCATGTAACTGAAAGTTTTCTCATGGCGTTATGGAGCGCGCAGAGGTGGTGTCTACGAATTGCATTACCGAAGAAAGACTACTCTAAATAATTTGAGGACGTGACGTCAGTCGAGGACAGTTGGTGATGGCATAGAAGGATTGCGACTTTCAGTGACTTAAAAAAAAGAAAATCTCTGTATTATATTTCCTGTCAATAAAAAAAATCTGCCAATCAATAAGTGAGTTATCGTTAGTCTCCGTCCCCGCCCTCCTGGAGCTCACGACCACGCCATCTGTATTTTACAAAAGCTTTTGGCGCTGCCGGGAAATACAAATCATCCCGCCGGTGCTGACTTATGGTCCAGTTACATACTGCATAAAATCCGAGTGTTTTGAAATCCGAGCGTATTTTGAATTCCGAGCGTATTTTACGCACGTTTTGAGCTTGAGCATTTCTAGCAATACGGAAGTATTTGAGAAATCGGTCAGTTTTGTATCTAAATACGTCTGTATTGCTAGAAATCTTTTCAAGCTCAAAACGTGCGTAAAATACGCTCGGATTTTATGCAGTGTGTAAACCCACCGTTATCCAAAGATCCACTGAAAACAGCAGCCAAAAGCTAATAGACTGATTTAAATATAGACTTGGAGAATTGTCGAAGAGGTGAGAGGGATTGTACAAAACAATGTATACCACTTGCTGCATAGACCCTTGGCTTAAGGCGACTGTGGTTGCTGCTATGAATCTTTGTTATGCTGCAAGGTACTGAAATACAATGTCACAATGGAATGTGGTGACAAAACTGATACAACCAAGCCAGGCCCGTAGTCAGGGTGGGGGGCTAGGTGGTTCACCCCACCCTCAAATATAAGTAAAATTGTTTATTTAAGGCTTTGACCTCGTCAGTAGGTTACGACACGAGAAGACGCCCTCACAAAAATGTTTTAGTGGACCCGCTGTTCATGGGTCTGAACGCTTCAAAGAGGCGCTTGATCAGCATTTGGTAGCGAAGCAACAACTATTGGAGGACCGAAAACAGGCTAATAGTGCATTTAAAACACTGCGTAAATCCAAGCGTATTTTATGCATGTATTTGGGCTTTAAAAGATCTCTAGCAGTACAGACGTATTTGAGAAATTGGCCTTTTTTGTATCTAAATATTTTGTATTGCTAGAAATATTTTCAAGCTTAAATATGTGCATACAATCCACTCAGATTTTAAATATGCTTGGATACAATGCAGTGTGTAAACCCGCTGTAAGGGGAAGCAGAAATATTGCTGCGGCAAAAATTTACAAGGCGGAATGGTTGGGTGTGATGGCGAAGATTGCGGAGAATGGTTTAATTTTAGGTGTGCCAGAATTATGGTGGGTTTACACACTGCATAAAATCCGACCGTATTTTACGCACATATCAGAGCTTGAAAAGATTTTCAGCAATATGGATGTATTCAGAAACAAACCGGACTGATTTCTCATATACGTCTGCACTGCTATAGTCACTATAGATCTTTTCAAGCCCAAATACGTGCATAAAATACGCTTGGATTTCAAATATGCTCGTACTGTAAAGTATAAATAAGCAGTGTTTTTCTTTTAGTTGTGGTATCTTTTGAACTGAAGCAAATACTAGTCCACTTCTCGAATCATTGTTCAAATGCGCACCAGATGAAAACGGATTGCATTCAAATTTTTTTTAATTTCATGACGCTTTGGAACTCAAACTTAAAAGTAGGTAGTTGTATGTGATCCTAGAATTCAGGCCTTTCTATTGATGGTAAAGTTGACATCCTGGGAGAATGGGCGAGCCAAAGACAGTGCCATGAACTGGAAAATCCAGTTTGGTGCCTTCATGCAATAGTCCTGTACCATATTTAACTTCAAAGGAAAAAAATTTAACTTACCAGGACTTTTTAGATTGTATCTGTTGTCTGAGCTGCTCATCTTTAATGAGTTTGCTGTGAAGGCTCAGTATCAGTAACTTATTAATAGCTGATTAATAGTATTGTATATCTTAGAAATTTACGGTCAGCATACTAAAATCATGAGAGTCGAGTTTGACAGATAATGCTCAACTCAGAAGAGCAAATGGTTGACTAAAAGGGCTACAGGTGATTCATAATTGCTACTCAAAAGAAGCCAAAAACAAAAGATCAGTCACTTCTTCCGCTTCTCCTGTAAATCTAGGGGACGAGGGAGCACCCTGTGAAAAACCTGCACTCTGCGGCGATGGCGATGGTGAAGAAATAGAAGATAATTCAAAACGCGACCAGAGCATTGGAATCCTGGGAAAATGAAACAACCAACAAGTTCAGCAATTTTGATGAGGAAGCTCAAAAAACATGAAAGAAATAAGTTAAATGTTATTAAGAAGAAGTCAGAAGGTAGGCATTTTCGCTCAGAATTTGTATCTGTTTGTGAAATAACTGCTGAAGGAGTTGAGAAGTTTTTATGGGCTCTTGTTCACTTTCATTTCAGCCCCTGCGTTTTTGATCAAAGTTTGAAGTTACCTTCAGACTCAAAGGTCTCTATCTAAATGCCATTTTTGGTCGCCGGTCACAGTTTCTTTGTCCTTCAAACTCTGACTGTCGAACTTCGTGAGCTAGCAAGTTCAAAGTTTGCTTGAACTGTTGAAGTAAAGTTGACTGGGCAAAGATCCCTGGAGTCGTTAAAACACTAATTAAGTTAACAGTGAACTTAGACGGCGTTCAAAAATGGGAATTAACCAACCGGCTAATCCAACAGCAAACAAAACTTTCATCAAAATTGCAACTTATGACTGTTATGATGTGAATAATGAAAAACTTTTACAGTATTTCCAGAAGAAGAATTGCACCATTTGAGGATACAGAAATAACTGATGTAAAAAAAAAAAATAATACTGTGTGCAGAAAGTGTGGCTTTAAATACCTAATCCAAACATTCAGTTTACCTTCTCTTAGGGATCGCATGCCATGGGTTTCTTTAGATTTGAACTCGATTTCCGAGTTGCTGTTTTGGCTCGAGAAAAAACCCAAGCATAACGTCTTCTTTTCTAGATGGCGGAATTTTCCAGGATTGATTAGCAAAGAATTATAAGACCTAACTGATAATTTTTGTATGTCTTCAGAGGTACCACACAGGTCTTGATTTTATAATATATTTGTATTTGTAATAAACAGCTGGAGCATTAGATGGAAATTATTATTTTGACCCTTGGCTCCCTACGTGCCATAACAACTGTCCGGGATAATAGGCTGAGATTTAGTCCAGAAAGTTATTTCAAACCTAAACCCTCTCACCAAGTAAGTCCATAGTACTAGTCCTCAACCAAGCAGTACCTCCAAAAATCAGTGAAAGTATACAAAGAAAAAACAATGCAGTGTAAGAAATGTTTTGCATTTGGACACACAGCTAACAGGTGCCAAGTTGCTGATGCAGTATGCAGGAAATGTTCCAAGAAGGGCCACACAGAGGCAGCATGTAGCAAGGAGGTATTCTGCAAAAATTGTAAAGGTGCGCACAAAGCCCTAGATCCAAAAACCTGCCCAGCATATGCTCAAAGATGTTCAGTTGTTAGACTAGCTGAATCGAAGAAAACCACTGTAGGTCTAGCAGCTATGATTGTAAAAGAAAACCCAGAAATCATAGGGAAAAAGAGAGAAGATAAGAAACAGGAGGCCCCAAAAAGTCCACAAGCAGACCCTCTTTCTTGGCCTGTTCTAAGAAGGGGAGGGACGTTCGTCGCCCCAAACCCCCCCGGTACTCCAAAACGAACCCCGAGAGTCTCAACCAGAATGAACTCTACCGCTACAGTTGTGCAAAGCGGAGGAGCAAACAAGAATGCCCTAGCATCAACACCATCAGCCTCAAGCCAGCATGTCCCTCTCCACCCCAACAACTTACCTGGGATATCCCCGGTTCATCCATCTGCAGCTCAAAAGAACGCTAATCATGGAGAGTTACTCTCTCAAATAAGCAAAGGGTTCAAAGCAATCTTCATTTTTCTTTCAGTGACAGATATGATCAACAGCAGCAAATTTCCTGATCAGATCAAAAAGCTCATGAAACAGGAAGCATACACAGAAGTTCTTGGTACAGACATGATGGAGGCAGCACATCATATGTACCAAGAGATGAGCTTCAGAGCCAAGAACCTGGAATTGGTCCCGCATAACAACAGCAGTAACTCCCAGCAAGTTTCTGGGTCAGAAATTCACCTGAATACAGCTGGGGGATCTCAGAGATCTCTCATCAGTCCAGCAAGGAAAGTCTCCAACGCAATGGAAGATGGCAACTAATATACCCTCCAGTGTTGGCCAAATCACAATACTTCAGTGGAATATTATATCAATTAACAAGGTAAAAACAGAACTGCTCCTCAAGCTACTGAGCAAGAGGAAAGTGGATATCATATGTCCCCAAGAGACAAACTTAAATGAACTCAGAGCACTAGAGATCCAAGAATATACAACATACAGAAAGGATAGAAGCACAAACAGAAGAGAGGGAGGCATAGCCCTACTGATAAAAAAGCATCTGAAACATTCTCCCATACAAGTAAAAGAATTCCCTCACGAGAATGATGCAGTAGAAGTTGAAATTGAAAGAAAACATAAAAGAAACCTTACCTTACCTTATCTTAGTTCCTCCTGCACCTCCAGAGGCGCTTAGGGCATCCAAGAAGAGTCGCCAGTCGTCTCTCATAAGGGCCGCTGCCAATACATCTTCCCATTCGGGCTGGATAGACGCGTTGATATTGTGAAGATCCGACTCGTAGGTACGGCGAAGAGTGTTCTTCGGTCGCCCTCTTCGTCTGGATCCCTCCGGATGCCACTGAGGATAGCGTTGGGGAGTATGGTGCTTCCCATCCTGATTGTATGGCCCAGATACCTCCAGCGGCGAATCTTGATGACTTCAGTAATAAGGGGTTGCACTGTCATCTGGCGAATCGCCAGGTTTGTGACCCTTTCTGTCCAATGTATGTTTAAGATCCGCCTAAGGCATGTGTTTTCAAAGGCTAGAAGACGTTTCTCTTGCTGTTGGCTGAGGTGCCACGTCTCGGACCCGTACAGAAGGACGGAGAGGACGTTACTGTTGAAAAGTCTCAGCTTGAGTCTAAGGGTGTATTTCTTGCTCCTCCATATCTTCTTTAGCCGATTGAAGACACGGCTGGCCTGGCCAAGTCTTAGATGGACCTCCCTTGTACAAGCTCCAGTATTTTCAACTGTACTGCCGAGATATCGGAATTCAACAACCTGTTCGACTTGCTGGTCCCTACAGCGTATATCTAGCGGAGATCCGCTGCTCGCCATACTCTTCGTTTTGGGGATGTTTATTTTCAATTCGAACAGTTCAGCTGTTTCACTGGTCCTTGTGAGGAAGTCCTGGAGCTTCTGTTTGCAGGTCTCCATTAGGGTGATGTCATCGGCAAAGTCTATGTGTCCTACTTTTCTGCCATCCCCGATGTCAATGCCCTATCCTTCACATCTGCTTAGAACGTAGTCAATGATCAGGACGAACAGCAGCGGAGAGAGAACGCACCCTTGCTTCACGCCCGTCATAATTCGGAAGTATTTGGTGTTGCCGTCGCGGGTACGGACCCAACATTCCGTGTCTTCGTAAAATGCTGCTATCAGGCTTACGAGCAAAACAACAGCAGTAACTCCCAGCAAGTTTCTGGGTCACAAAGTCACCTGAATACAGCTGGGGGATCTCAGAGATCACTCATCAGTCCATCAAGGAAAGTCTCCAACGCAATGGAAGATGGCAACTAATATACCCTCCAGTGTTAGCCAAATCACAATACTTAAGTGGAATATTATATCAATTAACAAGGTAAAAACAGAACTGCTCCTCAAGCTATTGAGCAAGAGGAAAGTGGATATCATATGTCTCCAAGAGACAAACTTAAATGAACTCAGAGCACTAGAGATCCAAGGATATACAACATACAGGAAGGATAGAAGCACAAACAGAAGAGGGAGAGGCATAGCCCTACTGATAAAAAAGCATCTGAAACATTCTTCCATACAAGTAAAAGAATTCCCTCACGAGAATGATGCAGTAGAAGTTGAAATTGAAAGAAAACATAAAAGAAAGCTTTCTATATATTCGTATTACAATCCTGATGGAAATAATTGTATAGAGACAACTATTAAGGATCTGACAAACACAAAAAACTATGTACTAGTGGTTGGAGACTTCAACTCCCATAGTAAGCATTGGGGAGGAGAAAGAGCTAATAAATCTGGGAAAAGTCTAGAAAACGTTTTAACAGACTCAAACAATCTTGATGTATTCAGGCTAAAAAACCTTAACACTTACATTTGTCAAAGAAACAAGAAACAATCCACAATAGACTTGCAAGTTGGAAGCAGCAACCTGTCAGACAGTATAGTTGTTGAAAGAATAGACGAACTTTTCACCGACCATTTTGCAGTGCTTACTACACTCGATGCTGTAAACCCTGAATTTGTTGAATTAAGACCTAGATTCATGACAAATAAAGCAGACTGGAACAGATTCTCCTCCCACTTAAGCAAAGCAGACTACAGAGCAATCGACGTATGTACCGATCCAGAAGAAGGAGCAACTCTAATCACTACAATCATCTTGGATGCAGCAAAACAAGCCATCCCGAAGTCATCCCCTCAAACAACCATCAATAAACACATAAGAAAGGAACCAAAACCCTGGTGGAATGACGCATGCAAGGAAGCCGTACACAGCAAGAAAAAAGCAAAGCCAAGGTTCCGAAGAAACCCAACCGTAGAAAAACTCGTCGAGAAGAGCAAACAGAAGCAGACGTGAGGAAAAAGGTGGAAACAGCAAAAAGTACAACATGGTCGAGGTACTCAGGCGACATTTATGCAAACCACCCTTCATCAGAAATCCATAGCTTCATCTCTAGTATGAATGGTAAATCAACAAAGAAACATATTCAGCATTATAGCATATCATCTAACGGATCCGCAGTTGGTTCAAATAAAGAAAAGGCGGAGATTTTTGCAGACCAGTTCGACACTAGTAAAGACACCACCAGCGCTCCAAATTTCGACCTCCAGCATGGAGGACCAAAGCCCTTGGACCCCACAATGGAATTTCAGTCTCCTTTCAGCCAAGATGAACTAGAAGATGCAATAAAAAATCTTAACATCAAATCTGCTGCAGGTTTAGATGAGATTGAGAATTCATGGATTGCCAAATCACCAAAAGAACTCCGTGTCCGACTGTTAAAGCTTTACTACTGTGCTTGGGAAAAAAGTTTCTTCCCTAAAGCATGGAAAACAGCAACGATAACCCCTATTCTAAAACCAAATAAAGACCCAGAGGATCCAAAGTCACACCGTCCGATATCAGTCCTACCTTGCTTAGGAAAGACATATGAAAAGTTGATTTATAGAAGGCTTGAATGGCTTCTAGAAACCAACTATCTCATACAACCGGAGCAGACAGGCTTCAGGAAACGACTCAGCACTATTGACAATATCATCAGGTTAGAGAATTACATCAGAGAGAAGTTGGAAGAAGGACAAATATTGATAGCCATACTATTCGACTTCGAAGGTGCCTACAACAACATCTTCCAGCATTTGCTAGTAGCCAAAATGAGAGGTATTGGACTCCCAGAATTCTTCTGCAAGTTCATAGAACATTACCTCCAAGACAGAACATTCATGGTAAGAATTGGGAGTGAATTTTCAACAGAGAGAGCAATAACGAGAGGCTTGCCCCAGGGGGCAATTCTGAGCACGCTTTTGTTCTTGATCTTCGTCTCAGACATCAACGTGAAAATTCAAGAAGGGATTAGGGGCCTTTTCGCAGATGATCTTCACACCTTCAACTCTAACCGAGATATAACAGCAGTAACTAACCGTGCTCAGCAAACTTTGGACAAAATTTTAAGAATACTCCAGAAGAGCAGGCATCCCACTCTCCATTGAAAAAAACTAAAGTTATTGTCTTCCACAGAAGAAGAACAGTTGTAAACCCACAAATTAGCATACAAGGAAAGGTGCTGGAAGTCAGCAAAAATCTTAGGACTTACCTTTGACCAAAAACTTTCTTGGAAACCGCACATCCAGGAAGTGGAAGCAGTTGCGATACGGAGGGTATCTATAATGAAACGTATGGCAGGAACCGGTTGGGGCTCTAGCTCGCACTGCCTGATAGAGTTCTACAAACTTTACATCAGGGGAAAACTTGAGTATGGTATACAAGCGTATGGCTCATGCGTCGTAAGCCAGTTAAGACTCTTAGAGACCATCCAAAATATGGCAATAAGAATTGCATACGGCTTACACCCCCACACCCCAGTGGACTGCCTGAAACAAATTTCAGGCATCCCAAAAATAGAAGAAAGAATGAAGCTACTAAACGTCAAATATTTCACCAGGATTCAGATGTACGGAAAAAACCATATCGTCCATAAATCCCTGATGCAAAATTCTACTCCAAAGTCCCTAGCAAAAACAGACGCCCCAATTCTTCCTTTGGAATCTTCGAAGAAAACGTAACCTCCTGGAAAGAAGACAGCCTACCAGACTGCACACCTTACCCAGATCGGCACCCTGGATTATGAACAAAATCTATGTAGAAGACAGCATGATAGACTGCAAGAAGGACCAAATTCCCCAACAATCTGTTGTCCAAGAATTCCTACTCCTCAAACACTAGCAATATTGTGATCACCTGGAGATCTACACGGATGGCTCCGTCAGAAATCAGAAAAGCGCAGCTGGGGTCTACATTCCAGCGTACAACATGAAGATACAGCATAGGCTGCCTGACAGGTCTTCAATCCTATCAGCAGAACTGAAAGCCATCGTTTTAGGCCTCAATGTCCCCATACAGATCATCCCGTCGTAGTCGTAGTCTTCAGCGACTCAAAATCGTCACTGCAACTGATCCAAAACAACAAGTGGGAGACAGGTGACACCGATCTGATATCCATCAGAAAAAAGATCCGGAGCCTAGAAGGAATAGGAGTAAAAACATCTTTCCAGCATATACCGAGTCACTGCGGCCAGGGGCGTCCCGATACCTTCCTGGGGGGGGGGGGGGGTGCAGCTTCAGAATTGTACCGGAATTTTTCGAGGTTTTACCGGAATTTTTCGAGGTTTTACCGGAATTTCTCCGTAGTGACAATCTCTGCAGAAAGTCTAGAATACTGTTATGTCATACGTATTTCAGTTGACGAGAGACACCTCGAATATATCTTCAACCTTTGTGTTTGTTTCGAGGCTCTCCCGGCGACTTTCTACATCATGTCGAAACAAGGCTAGTTCGTTTTTATTGCACTTGCAGCTTCTGGCTAAAGAGCCATATATCGATCGCAATTCCGTCTGTCGTGCGGTCCTGTCGTTCGGTTTTTTTGTCACACTTTTTCGAGTTAAGGTACTTCCAGATGTGCTAGGACGATGAAACTTTGCAGGCTTATCAGGGACCGGAGCAAACTAACCTGGAAATAATCAGTTTCCCGATCCGACCATCTACGGGGGAGTGGAGGGCGGGGGAATCTGGGAAATTTGGGGCAGTCTGTCACACTTTTTCGAGTAAGGGTACTTCCAGATGTGCTAGGACGATGAAACTTGGCAGGCATACCAGGGACCCGACCAAACTAACTAAAAAATAATCAGTTTCCTGATCCGATCATCTGGGGGGGGGGGGGGTGAAGGCGAGGGAATCTGGAAAATTGAGCAGTGTGTAACTTTTGAACGGGTGATCGGATTGGAACGAAACTTGATAACTGAATAAAGGACGTATTTCTGATGTCCCATTTGAAGTCCGGACCGGGTTCGGTAGCTATGGGGGCGTCGGGGGGGGGGGGGGGGCCGGAAATCTCGAGAAACGGTTAGAATGGAGAGATCGAAGTGAAACTTGCTGGGAAGAACAAGCATCTGCCCCAGATAAATCGTTTACACAATTGGACTGGATCCGGACCCTTGGGGGTGGAGGGAGTTTTCCGGAATTCCTGGGATGTCAGTTTTGGGGATTTTCGCGACGAAACTTGGGAGGCATATCAGGTATCCGTTCAATCTGACAGAGCCCTTACCTACTACATGCAGTTGCAAGTGCCATATGAGCTTACAGCTCTTGTTGAAATCTTCTTGGTTCACTGGTATCACCGGAAAGGAGTCGAGAAAGCTGTCGGCGCTTTTTGGATTCAGATTCAGCCGAATCCGGTAGATTCTATGGGGTTTCGGAGGGGGTCTTCCATGCGGATTGGACCTAATAGCAAACGGTACTAAAAACATATAGATAACAAGTTAAAATCTATAAGAAACGGATATGTTTTTTTCGAAGGTGGTTTCAGCCCCCACTATAAGCGTTGATCTTTTTCTAAATTTTTAAAGTAAGAATATTTGATTGTCTGAGGGATCAAATATCAAATTTCCGGTAGATTCCCTGAGACACGGTTCCGGTAGACTCCTTGTGAAAGATTTTATTCCCTGAGCCGAATCTCGTAGATTCCGAGGAGTTGATTCCGGTAAATTCCCTGGGACAAGTTCCGGTAGAGTCCTTGTGAAAGATTTAGTGTAGATTCCATGAATTAAATCCGGTAGGCTCCCTGAGCCGAATTCTGGTAGATTTCGTGGGCGAATTCCGGCAGATCCTTGAGACAAGTTCCGGTAGATTCCTTGTGAATGATTTCGCACAAACTCCGGTAGAATCCCTGAGCCGAATTTCGTAGATTCCGAGGAGTAAATTCCGGTAGGTTCCCTGAGACAAGTTCCGTTAGATTCCTTGTGAAAGATATCGCACAAATTCCGGTATGTTCACTGAGCCAAATTCTCGAAGAATCCGTGGGGTGAAATCCGGTAGATTCCCTGAGGCAAATTCTGGTAGATTCCTTGTGAAAGATTCAGCGTACATTCCATGAGCAAAATCCGGTAGATTCCCTGAGCCGAATTTCGTAGATTCCGACGGTAGCCTACATTCCGGTAGATCCCCTGAGATAAGTTCCGATAGATTCCTTGTGAAAGATTTCGCAAAAATTCCGGTAGATTCCCTGAGCCGAATTTCGTGGATTCCGAGGAGTAAATTCCGGTTGATTCCCTGAGACAAGTTCCGGTAGATTCCTTGTGAAAGATTTAACGTAGATTCCTTGAGCAAAGTCCGGTAGGTTCCCTGAGCAATAATCCGGTAGATTCCCTAAAAATCATCAAGTTCAGGTGAATTTGACAATTTTTTCCCACAGGCTTTCTGGGGGGGGGGGGGGGTGCAGCACCCCCCCCCCCACCCCTCGGGACGCCCCTGACTGCGGTATCAGCGGAAATGAATTTGCAGACAAGACAGCCCAAGAAGCCACTGATAGAGAAACCCCTTCTGCCAACAAATTATCCACTGTCAGAGATGTCATAAGAAACAGACTACTCCAGACACTGCAACCCCTCCCAAAAAAGCTGGAATCACCCTTTAGATCACGCAAAGCAAATACTACGTTCTTCCGCCTAAAAACCCAAGTGGTATCTCTGAATAAGGAACTATTCAGATGGAAGCAGTCATCATCATCATTGTGTAGATTCTGTCATAGATGGGAAGAATCTCTCCAGCATGTCCTCTTTGAATGCAGAGAGCTATCAACCAAGAGGAAGAAAGTGATTTCAACTTTCAGATTATACGGCCTAGATCTGAAAGTCCAGACTCTAAAATACACGACGAAACTGCAGCAGTCTTTAAGGAAGTCCTCGACTTCCTTGCAGAATCAGACGTTCAGATTTAATTCAGTGCATGAACGTGCATGCAAGAACGAAGTGCATTTGAAACCCATAGTTTCGGAAGAAGAAGAAGTCGGAAAGGGTTCGTGGATCCCGACGACTATACATTGGAAGGAAGGAAGGATCAGATGCTCAGATGTTGCAAGTTGACTGTTGTGATGTTAATGGAAGAAAGAACACCTAAGTGCTCTTTTTGCATAGTGGCACAGCAATCAGTCTACCATAAATAACAAACAGACAAATCTTTAATTTTGTACTTCAAGCTGCAATTTTGTATATGCAGTACTGGTACCTCTACCATTTCCGTTACAATTTAAATTGCCAGTCCTGTTCCCTAACTTTGATTGTATTGTCTCACCACAGAAACTTCAAAAAAAGATAAACAGTATCTGAAAAGAAAGCCAGCAAATTCCTCTTTATTGGTTATACTAGCGTAGATACTAGCGTAGAATGTGAATTTCCAGTACAGGAATTTCTGTGAGGTCCCTTTCAGTCTACCACAAATCCCTGATTTTGGATACCCTATGCCAAACCTTGGGTATATTCGGCATTTGGCATACCCTATGCCTAATGCTGGATACATTATGCCAAATGTTGGATATTCTAACCCAGTAAAATATTGATGATTTGACCGAAGCTCAGAAATCAACCAATCAGAATTCATCTATAGTGGGATAAGTCAGGATTAGGTTGAATACATGTGTCCAGGGTTTGGCATAGGTTATCCAAAAATTAGGGGTTTGTGGTTGACTGGTCCCTTTCTGGTGACCTTATTACCGTAACTAGTGGTCAGCCAAATTTTGTTTCTGTCATTCAGCTGTAGATACTTCGAAATAATTGAAAACAAACTGTAAACATGTCTTCACTACAAGAAAAACATTTAGTGCTGTAAAAAGAGACTTTTGTCTTTTTAGCTGTTCGACATTGACTCTTAAACTGTTGCGATGCTGGATGCCGTGACTTCAATTCCATCACAAGAATGCCAACACTTTTGAATTAAGAAAGATCTATCAGTAAATATGTTTTTAAACATATGGTATATCTTTCAACAGGCTTAACTATTTTAGCAGGTTGTGGTGCATCAATGGCAGATCTAAGCTAGAAAACTAATTCGGTTGGGTGCTTATGGAAAAAAGTCTGATGGAAACAGTAGGCTATAGGCTCCAGTATGCAGACTGTATGTTCATTGTATTTGTGCCCTTTATGGATCCAGACTAGATCTTACCACTGTGGGAAGTTAGCATGAAAACTCTGGAAATTGTTTTGCTTTCTTAAGTGCTGAGTGGCCGGACGAGTTGCAACTTAACCTGCGAGGGCCAGGGACGTCCCGACACCTTCCTGATGGGGGGGGGGGGGGGGGCAGCTTCGGAATTTTACCGGAATTTTCGAAGTTTTATCACGATTTTCTGAGGTTTCATCGGAAATTCTCTGTAGGGAATATCTCTTCAGAAACTCTAGAATACTGTTGTGTTCTGACTTGGATTATGTGTTACAAACGACCAGCAAACGACGGTAAAGAAAAGACCAAAGTTTTCGATGGGATCCCAAAAATTCAATATCTGATCCAGACAACTGGGTCTTGTCTTAGCCAGATCCAGTCATCGCCAGAATCCTTGAACATTCTTACAGTTAAAATTCAGAAACAGATTAAGGCCAAATAGCTAATCATCTGAGAAAACCAAGTTCAGATATGGATTCAGCATGTGTGTTTACCCGTATAAGTCATATCTGTTTTGACGAAAAGTTCCTGCCACTTCTGCCAATTTGCCGGTTTCGGCCGAACTCTAGAACTACTTGTCCGGCGAAAAAAGAAAGCTCAAACGAACTCAGGGTATCTTCTTTCCCGAATAATGAACATCTAATCAACTTCAAATAAAAACTTAACTTATAACAAATTTTCCGACTCCAGCCGGATTCCGTTCGAACTATATGTCCGGGTAAAATATGATTGTCACACACGGATTCAGCGTCTCTTCTTACCCCTAAATCGGTTATCTAATCAGCTAGAAATAAAACTTTAACTTCTAACAATTTTCCGGTTTTGGCCGGATTCCCGGCGAACTACATGTCCGGGTAGAAAATTGTTTTCACATAAAAGTTCAGCATGTCTTCTTGCCCTAAATCGGACATCTGATCAACTCCAAATAAAACTTTTAATTTTAACAAACTTTCCGGTTTGGGCCGGATTCCGGGCGAACTACTTGTCCGTCGAGAAAATGGTTTTCACCATCGTCTTCAGCATGTCTTCCTACCTCTAAACCGAACATCTAATCAACTTCAAATAAAACTTTTACTTTTAACAAACTTTCCGGTTTTGGCTGGATTCCGAGCGAAATACTTGTCCGATTTCACCATCGTGTTCAGCATGTCTTCTTACCCCATAATCGACTATCTGATTAGCTGTTCCAAAATATTTTGTTTGCCCCTTAATTTGAACCCCCTCCCCCACCCCTAAATGTAGGGCTACAAAGCCCATTTACGAACTCGACTAGTCCGCCGACCCAACGAATCCTCACACCAAGTTTCATCAAAATATCTCATTCCCTTCGAGAGTTATCGTGCTTACAGACGGACGGACGGACGGACAGACGGACAACTTTTGCGATGTCATAGGTATCCCTCCACTTACGTTTTGGGATCCCCAAAAATAGGCTCGTTACAGTTTAACTGAAAAGGCAGCTTTATTTTACATCTGATTTTTGAATATACTGAAATATTTGACTCATCTGAGGGATTTTGCATTTTTCCACCCGGGGCTCTAGTTAAACAAAGGCCTGCATTCCCAGGGCTAAAGGCGCGACATCGGAGAAGCTACTCCCAAGGGCGTCCCGAGGGGGTTGTGTGTGGGGGCTGCTGCCCCCCCCCCCCCCCAGAAGGTCTGTGGAGAAAAATTCCGGTAAATTTTGACTGGTGTGGCGAATCTATCGGATTATTGATTGCTCAGGAAACCCACCGGAATTTGCCCAGGGAATCTACCGAATCTTTCTCTAGGAATCTACCGGAACTTGACTCAGGGAATCTACCGGAACTTGTCTCAGGGAATTTACTGGAGGTTGGACCGGGGGATCTACCCGACTTTGCCCCACAGAATCTACCAGAATTTGGCGTAGGGAATCTACCGAAAGTTGGTACCGGGTTTACCACAGTTTACCGGGATGGACCTGACACACAACTAACTAGAGAGATTTGTGCAGACAGACAACACAGCGGGTGGTCATCAGGGGTAGGATAACACTTGGTGAAGGATCATGTTTGGACCGAGTTTGAATTGGTTTTGGATCAAGCTTTGTTTGTGTTATCTTTCATGCTGATTTTGGGACGAGACTTGTTAAATGATCCAGGAATAAGCAACAAGGATGGTCTTTCTGTGGCTTGAATATTCTGTAGGTTTACAATCTCTGCACTGTTACCGCTCGGTTCCAGAAAAAAAAGTTTGTGGCCAGTCACATAGTTGTCCTGGGTTACTGGTGAAAAGTTTGTTAGTTTGAAAATACCAGTTTTTTGTTCTAGAAGAAGAAGCGGGAACCAAAGAAGCATCAGAAGAAGTACGAACAAACGACGTTGAAGCTATTGCAGGTAGCCTACTGTTTATTGAATGTCCACGTATGTTACATATTGTATGACTGGTGTGAGTGTGTTTTTCTTAACTGAAAGATGATGTTTTTAAAGTTTCCCAGCTCCCCAACAGTACTGCCAGAATATGCATTTGATTCTTAAAGGATTTGCAGGAATGGACAATACCTTTTGTTTCCACTATTCCAAAACTAAGGTCTAAATTCCAGTAGTAACCTCCGTAAGAACCTGGCTCATTCCCCGGATTTCATCTTTCTCGGCGACTAACCTTCTTATTAGTGCCTCACTGCGCGTGGGTAATAAACTTCGCGTTGCTCGACACCTTGTGTTGGAGCTTAGCTTAAAAGTTTTCGTCCGTTCTGATCATTGTCAACTTCACACACAGTTTGTGCTCCTTTTTTTTTCTTCCGTGTCTCGTAAATCCAGTGCCAGGAGCTAGACGAATACGCCAGTCAGTCAACATGACGTAATTACTTTTAAGTCTGTTTTTCTCTGCAGCCTCCTTTCAGGAACAAATGACAGCGAGAGTCGGTCGTGGCAAACATAGTAATGTTTGAAAAAAGAATAGCGTACGAAATAAATACTGTTTCTGTAATAAGAATCGATGGATCAATTAGTAAAGCTAATCAGTAGTAATTTACTACTGAGTAATTGTTCCGAAACTTCAACCCTGTATTAGTTCCCTACATGGTTTAGCTAATAGTTTGAAACTACTGCTGGGACACAACTTCCTATATGTGTGTATTATTGACATGATAGCATAGACTTTTTTTCGTCAGTCCTCCAAAATTGCAGTGGGGATTGTTTTAGGATTCGCGACCTAAACTCATTTCCTAATTCTGTCCATATTCTGAAGTTTTCCGTGACAGTGAATTTACCTCATCCAAGGGTTAGTGTAGGAAGTATTGGCACAATATTTCCAGTATTTTTTTCAGATCCAGTTGAACCTGCCAAGAAAAAAGCTAAAAAACTAAAGGTGCCAAAGTCTGAAGAAGACAAAGAGACAGTAGTTCCTGGAAATGGAGAGGCAGATCTACGTAAGTCTCATTCCATTTTTTTATTTTAAAGGAGAGCTAATAGCGTGAACTGTCGTTTCTTGTTCTGGATTTGTCTGTGACATAGTTTGTAACCAGCCCTGGTGTTTTCGTTTCTTTCCTTGCTCGTTCCCTGTCATATGGTCCAGGGCAGTATCGAAACTAGCCCATTTTCGTCGGGGGGGGGGGGGGGGCAAGCCCAGATTCTACCGACAAGATTGGATAGTTTACCTACAAAAGGCTCCGTTGCCGCGTCGCACGCTCCCCGCGAACGCATCTTACAACCATTGTAATAATAAATTGTAACATACCAGTTGAGATGGTTCTAATGAATTTGCCACGAACCAAACGGGTTCATGGGCCCTAGAAAGTGCTCGGGTTTGAATAAAACTTGCCAAAGATATTCTGTTATCCGCATCCGAGAATAGTGTAGCAGGGAGGCCTCGGAAATGTTGCAAAACGCGTAGGGGCCGAACAGATAGAATAATTATGATGAAACTTGGAAGATCCAAAATTCATGGGACCTAGACATGTAGTTTGAGGTCCGAACCGGATCTGGCGTCCGTGGGGGAAGGTGGGGCAAGGGGTACCTGACCGGTAGGCCCACCGGAACTTTTTGGAAGCGCTCCGGTTCGAGTGATACTTGATGGTTGGTAGGCGCAGATGTCAAATATGTGCCATTTGTGAGTCCGAACCTCATGTGGTGTGGGGGGATTAGAGGTGGGTCCCGGCCATTTTCTTAAACGCTTATGGACCAAATGGTCTGAGCGATTTAGATGAAACTTGGCTCTCTGCGGTTATGTGACCTAGTGTTATTCAGAGATCCTGGCCTGATCCAACCTCAGTGGCAGAGTTGGTGAGGGTATCACTGATAGGAATTTGAAAGCCATAAGTCACGGAATAAAATGAATCAGTTCCCGGATTGATTGTGCCATGCACAGACGGATCAATCCAAAAGGGCAGTTTGTGGGTTGGAACAGGAAATCACTCAAGAACAAAACAATGAAACAGGTTTTCCAACTGCGAAACAAGCTTGCCGGTGTGGTCGGTTTACCGTCAAGGAACAGAAAGGAACGAAAAAGTGTCTGTTAGTACTGTACCCAAAACATTGCCTGATTTACCGACGAGAATTTTCGAGCTACCACATCAAAAAGTCTTCGCACTGACGACAGTTCACAATTACTGACTTTAACGTCACAATTTTTCATCCATTCCAGACATAGACAAGAGTCTGTCACCGTATCGAAATATGAAAAACAACCGAAATCAGGATCTCGATCCAGTCACCGGCTTGGATTCCCGACAAGGCTTTTGTCGGTATCGTCTCCACTTCGACAAAAAATCCGACTTCCAGACAAGAAGATTCCTGATTACCGAAAGAGCTTTTGTCGGTATCAGAAACGGAACGAGGAAAGTGTTTGTCAGAGCTCTTGCCGGCACTGAAAACGGAATCTGCGCACCGTCTCCGCACCAACAAACGCTGCCGATTTCCAAACAAAAAGTTTCCTGGAGCTTTTGTCGGTATCAGAAACGGAATGAGGAAAGTGTTTGCCAGAGCTCTTGTCGGTACTGAAAACGGAATCCCCACACCTACAAACGCTGCCAATTTCCCAACAAGCAGCTTTCTGATTTACCGATAGAGCTTTCGTTGGTATGAGAAACGGAATGTTAAAATCGTGTGTCGGTGCAAACTGACGATTTGCCGACAGGATTTTTCGTGAGAAGCTGTCCCCCCACGCTCCCCCTAGTTTTGCCACTGGTCCAGGGAGTAAAGTCACTGTGGCGCAGATTCCTACTACTTGTGAGCCAACCCCTAACAGGCGACTTGCTTCTCTGTCGCAGAGAGTTGTCCACGCCAGCCCTTCGCGGAAAATTCACAAAAGAAATGACAAGAACCAGATATGTGTGTTGTTCAGGTTTTCACAGGTAGGCGAAGACGGTCAGGCTACTGGGCTATGAGAAAAAAGTTAGTCGAGAACCTTAAAAAAAGGCTACTTCGGTAGTGTGATTTTGTTGTTGTTTCTCGATTGCCACATTTTTCTAGCTCACATTTTATAAAAACAACAAATAATTCCAGTTCCAGGCACAAGCGTTGGTGTCAGTATCCTGTCAGACGCCAGCTTCACCTCCCTTCAGGGTTCAGTCTCTGAGCCTACTCAGAAAGCCATTGATGAAATGGGATTCACGAAGATGACTGAAATCCAGGCCAAGTCTATCCCCCACCTTCTAGAAGGACGAGATTTGGTGGGTCGCGCCAAGACGGGTTCGGGAAAAACACTGGCCTTCCTCATTCCTGCCATTGAACTCATTTATAAACTGAAGTTCATGCCTAGAAATGGTAAGTGCCAAGTTGTAGTCGTGAAAATCACTGCACTGGTATGGAATTGGGGTTAGCAACCTAGTTATATGGGTCTTCTATGGATATTCAGGTTCAGGTTCAGGTTCAGGTTTATATATTTACGTAAAAAATTTATAAAATAAATAACACTTCTTTCCCGGCAGAGAGGCATCTCGAATGCTCGGGAACAACATACAGTGAAAAAAACAGTTTAACTTAAATAAGTAACGAGTAATCATCCGCAATACCATAAATACAAAATAAATAACAAATACCACATTCACCAGACCAGACTTGCACCATTTTGACTTATGAAACTCATCATCAGAGGGTAATAGATTGTTGGTCAGAAATCAGGAGATTTAGGCCAATGGTCATCATCTGAGAAGACCAAGTTCAGATGTGGATTCAGCATGTGTATTTATCCTATAGCCTACATCGTATGTACTTTGACGAAATTGATCAAAACTTATAGATATTCCTTCAGCCCAAGCTGACTGCGAATCATATTTGACATTTTGCACCGTCAAATATGATCAAAACTTCCTACGTTACTTCTGCCAAATTTTCGCTTTTGGCCGGATTCTGGACAAACTACTTGTCTGGCAAAACTAAAGCTCAAAAACGAATTCAGCGTGTCTCCTTACCCCTACACCGAACCTCGAATCAACTTCAGATAAAACTTTTACTTTTAACAAATTTTCCGGTTTCAGCCGGACTCCGAGAGTCCAGGTGATTGTCATATACGAATTCAGCATGTACATGTCTTCTTACCCGCAAATCGAACATCTTATCAAATGAGCGGATTCCGCATCTATAACTTCCAAAGTTATTATTCTCTTTAAACTATCTTTTGAAATCTTTTCTCTGTTAATAATTTTTACAGGACTTCTTATGGTGTTTTTTAATCACCCTTTATAATAAAACTTTTACTTACAAATTTTCCTGTTTTTGCCGGATTCCGGCCGAACTAGTTGTCGGGCGAGAAAAAAATTTTCATATTCGGACTCAGCACGTCTCCTTGCCCCAAAATCGAACTTCTAATCAACCTCAGATTAAACTTACTTTTTACAAATTTTTCGTTTTTTGCCGGATTCCGGGTAAACAATTTGTCCACCGAAAAAAATAATGTTCATATTCGGACTCAGCACGTCTCCTTGTCCCAAAATATAACCTCTACTCAACCTCAGATTATACTTTTACTTTTCACAAATTTTTCGTTTTTTCCGGATTCCGGGTGAACTACTTGTCCGACGAGAAAATCATTTTCATATTCGGATTCAGCATGTCTCCTTATCCTCAAAAAGACTATTTCATTAGCTTTAAAAAAATATTGTTTTCCCCTTAATTCCAAACCCCTCCCCCACCCCTAAATATAGGGCTACAGAACCCATCGTCGAATTTGATCTGTACTTTGACCCAAAGAGTCCTCGTGCCAAGTTTGATCAAAATATCTCAACCCCTTCGAGAGTTATCGTTCTAACAGACGGACAACTTTTACGAAGTCATAAGTATCCCTCCACTGAAGTTTTGGGATCCCAAAACGAAATTAAGATGTGTATTTTTTGCAGCTTTGACTCCGACCAAAAGTTACCATCCACGTTTTTTCATGAAAATAAAATTTCACTCTCTGTTTTGGGCCAGAAGTCATTCTCTACATTTGTTTGCTGTTTCAACCCTGCGGACACGGTACATCTCGGCAGCGTCGTCCCTTCCCTGATTGTTAGATTTGTCGCAAGATGCTTATAAACCGACCAGTTTAGTTCCACACGAATCTAAAGGCACCGAGACGCGAATGAATACTACTGGCGCATATTCGATTGCGATCCGTATGAAGATATGCCTCGGAAGAGTCAACTGGTCAAATGACTTTGCAAAGGAAATTATTCCTAAAATAGGAATTACTGTTAATTTGTATTAATTGTCATTTATTCATTCAGGGACTGGGGTAATCATCATTTCACCTACCAGAGAATTGGCCATGCAGACCTTTGGAGTCCTGAAGGAACTCATGACCCATCATCATCATACATATGGCCTGGTTATGGGAGGAGCAAACAGGGCCTCAGAAGCTCAGAAACTAGGCAAAGGTAAGGTCTACCTTGCCGTTTTCAAGCCTTTGTATGTTCCGGTTGACCACTTTTTCTAATTCTTTCTTTCTTTTCGTAGGTTTCATTTATATTTTAGTAGAGATGCCTTCTTTACAGACTTCATAAATGTGAGGATGCATTTAGGATAAACAGATATTTTGATCGAAAACTTAGTAAACAAGCTCTGCCCAGCTCACTCTATTTTCTGACTAGCTCTAAAAGCCCACGCTTTTCGCCAGACTGGGGAAAAGATCCCTATTGGTTGGTGCACTGTAAGCGAAGTTAGGGTCCGGATAAAAGAACGGTTTCCCCAGTTAGAAAGCCAGTTCAGTTCAAGTTGTGGAATAGCATCATTTCAACCAACTTTACAGTGCAGTGAAAGAATGAATGAATTTATTACATGCAGCCTAGTAATAAGGCACAGTACATACAGAAAAAAAGGTAAATGAACGCTTAACAAGAAATAGAGGGTACACATAATCTACAGTGTTGTATCCTGAGTAAGAAATCACTTGTTTAGTTATTGACCTACGAAGTGAGTATCGCCTTCGAAAAGCCTCTGTGCATAAACAGCCACAACCAGTCGCCACCATTGTCATGCTCATACGCTACCAGCAGTACACACTATTTTTAGTATCATGTAAATGTGAATGATATAGTGCGCCAAGCATGACAGAGTAAAAAAAAAACGTGGGTATGAAAAAATAATGTTAGGTAGGCTAAAAGTTCAAAAGTGTTGGTGGCTTTCTTCTTTGGTCGGGCGGGGTGGGGGGACTCCTCCTTCTACTGTAAAGTATATCTCAGGTCCTCCTGTGCCACTTGACATCCACGGTCAGGCGCGAGTCTTCTCTCTGATGAGTTGCTGCCTGGACTTCTCCCACGCAGATCTGCTACCAGTATTGGAGGATGTCGCCTTATTGTAACGTCGGTTATCGATGGTTGGCAAGTGAAGGTTCGCCCCTTTGCTGCCAGGTTATATTGAGTATTCTGCGGAGGCAGTTCGTCTCAAAGGCAACAGTAAGGTAGATGTCTCATGTAATATCTTACCGTATAATAGGGCTTGTCTCATTTATACTGATAAATTTGTGCATGCCAGTACTCACCAATTTTGGTTTTGTAACCGTGAAAGTGTGAGCGAATAAATTACTGTTCTATTCCTGCCGCTTTTGTTTGTGAACAAAACTCAGTGGGCTTTGACCAAGGAACGATTTGGAAGTGTTTATACTTTTTAGGTGTTAATATCGTTGTTGCAACACCCGGTCGACTCCTTGACCATCTTCAGAACACACCAGATTTCGTTTATAAGAACCTGCAGTGTCTCATCATCGACGAAGCTGACAGAATTCTTGAGGTTGGTTTCGAAGAAGAAATGAAGCAGATTGTCAACCTGATACCCAGTAAGCCTTTATATATTGATTTGGCCTTGTTTTTTTTGTTGTTTTTTTAGTTTTAGCTACAAACTAGCTACAGGGATCCAATGTCAACTTCCCGACCGTCAGCATTGGCGGTGTCAATATACCCTTGTCGATTGCAAGTGCGATTTACGATAATGTTTTTTCTAGCAGTAGATGAACTGGGCCTCCTTGGTGATTCACGGCCAACGTCAATTTCCCCCATTTATTAGCGCTGTTGATATTTCAGATGAGGAAATGACTTATCTACCTTAAGGTCATAAGATTTGGCTTCAAGCCCGTATTCGAAGGGTCAATCCCAATCACCGCAAATTTTCTCTTTTTTCAAAAATCTCCTCTTCGTAGCGGGATAGACTATTCTGTCATAAGGCTATCTGTAAGACTCGCCCCCTCCCCCCATAGTATGGAGGGGCGGCTTTTCTTATCTTCTCTCTACATATAGCTGTTTTTGCTTTGCATCAGTATGGTTATGGTTAAAGGACCCTTCGCACTATTTACTCTTCAACTTCCAGTATTTAAAAATATTTATATACTATAAAACTATGCTGTGCTTTCAACAACTAACCCACGGTTTTGGCTGTTTTTTCCCCTTTTCCGAGACCCGTTGACTTGTATCGAAGAGAGGGAAACAATTTACATAACCCGTTTTTCTGATGGAAAAACTTCTCGCAGACAACCGTCGACAACGTGACACACATCGAAGGTAGCAAAACATGGCAAGTGAGAAAATCAGCTTGGTTTTGTTAGAGGGGTTAGAATGTAGCGTACGGAATTGGTCTCCAGGTCTTCGGGGTCTCCAGGTTTAGAAATATATGGAGTGATTATGGAAGTAGGTTGCGTTAGTATTATAGGTAAAACAGGTCCTTTAAGTTAAGTGAAATTACCGGGCGAGGCCAAACCCTTCCCCAGTTGAACTAACCTGAAGTGCTTAGTTCCTGTTTAGGTCGTATGTCTTTTTTTTCAGAGCGCCGTCAGACGATGCTCTTCAGCGCAACGACAACCGAGAAGACAGAAGCTTTGGCGCGGCTTGCTTTGAAGAAGGAGCCAATCTTTGTAGGTGTTGAGGACTCGATGAATCATGCTACCGTCGAAGGGCTGGAGCAAGGTCAGTCTTGTTTCTTGTTCCAGAAGATCAGTGTTAGAAATAATAAACTGTCCTTTCTTACAGGACATGTATATTTTAACAACCGTAGGGACCAAATGAATGGATAGATTGGGACGAAGCTTGGACTGTCCAAAGTTCATGAATCCTAGATATGTTAGTATGAGGTCCGGACTTTATCTGACGTCGGCAGGGAATCGGAGGGGGTACCGGAAGTGCCCCGATTCGAGTAAAACCAAGTGGGTGGTAGAACAAATGCCTAAGATGGGGCTTTGGAATCCGAACCGAAGGGGGAGGGACGGAAATTTTGTAACATGCGTAGGTTTATAACTGATGGACGGATTGGAATGAAACTTGGATCGTACAATGTTCATGGGTCCTAGATATGTTATTTTGAGGTCCAGACTGGATGGTCTCTGTGGGGGAGTTAGAGGGAGGTACGGGAAATTTTCTAGAAGTTCTCCTATTCGAGTGGAACAAGTTGGGGTGGTAGAAGCAAATGCCCTCGAGGTTACATGCATGTTTAGGGGGTCTCTAGGGTTTTGTGATGCTCATAGGGACCAAACAGATAGAGTGATAGTGATCAAAGTTGGACCCGTTACAAATGTTATGAGACTAGACGATTCATTTGAGGTCTGGACCGGATACGACCACTGTGGGGGGAATTTCCAGAAGTCCTTAGATTTGATGTGCAGTGCAGCAAATGTCTAGAGTGACTATCATATGTCAGAGTCAGATCCGATGTCAGTGAAACGAAGGGTATGTTTAGTTTGTTCTTTAAGCCCGAGCCCTTGGGTTAACTTTTCTTGGTAGCGTCGAGCGGTGGGCACAAATTTTCGGGGATGTATGGGGTTTGTAGTCTTTCGCAATTCGGTAACATCGTTGGGGAGAGTTTGGGAGGGACATTTCCCGAGAATCTTGTGGCATGCACGACTCTCGAACGCATGATATGACCCGGATGGAACGTGAGCAGTGTAGGTCAAATCAGCAAAATTTTAGTTTATAATCTGGATTGCGTTTGTGCGCTCAGTGAGGGGTACAGCTTTTCATCTGCACGTTTGAATGGCTCAGATGCTCAAGCTGAGAAAAAAAAATCATGGCAAAAACTTCTTCAAACAGATAAAAGTTCAGCTGTGCCTCACTCTGTATTAGCTCCACCTGTTCGGACATCAGTAGTATTTTCGGTAGTTTCAGAAATCAGATAAAGCGCAGATACAGTTATTATAAATACCTTGTGTACCTACCAAGATCGTTTTGGAACCATAAACTTTTCCGGACACTTCTGCATTCAAGGTGTAAGTGCTACCCTGGTCCAGATTTCTTCATCCCTTCACAAAATTGCCTCGGCTCATTCTGCAAACGACATAAGACATTGTTTTCTGGGTGACATCTAGTTTTTGAAAGTTGTATTTGTGCTTTTTTCCTGTTTAGTTACTCCGCCTCTTGAACCCAGCGCAGCGGGTCATTATATTACTTGCTTACTGTTATTAGAAAAGCGACCCCTTCGCCATGTTACTAAGATGTGCAGGGTTTCGCCCATTCATCCCTGATTATAATTAGATTTGAGGTGATTCCATGTGGCTTTTATTTGGTCAACATTTGGTGTGAGCTTTAGAGGGCTACACTATCAAAAATTTTTTTTGCAGGATTTGCTACCGTGATTAATCTTGTCTCTATTGAGATAAGATTATCTCTAATTCGGATTAATCTTATCCCAGTAGCAAATACTGCAGTTAACTTTAATCCTTACTCGGAGAAGCTTTTTACAGTGTAGCTCCTAGTAATGGGGGTGGGAGGGACTGGAGCTTTCTCTAATGGGAATGTTGCAGAAACTGAGTTTTATCGAAATTTGTTGTCAAGGGGGGGGGGGGGCAAGTTCTTAGTTTGCCTTGCTCGGAACCCTTGCAAAAACACGAAGAAAATCTCCATGGTTGTTTTTTTTGCAATTTCTTAGACGTTCAAGTTGAATTATCTCTTGCAGGCTACATCGTATGTCCTTCCGAAAAGCGATTCCTGATGCTCTTCTCCTTCCTCAAAAAGAATCGCAAAAAGAAGATCATGGTATTCTTTAGCTCTTGCCTGTCTGTGAAATATCATCACGAATTACTGAACTATATTGACCTACCGGTAATGTGCATCCACGGAAAACAGAAGCAGACCAAACGGACAACTACCTTCTTCCAGTTTTGTAACGCGGAGACGGGGATTCTGCTCTGCACTGACGTGGCAGCCCGAGGTCTTGACATTCCGGCGGTTGATTGGATTGTTCAGTATGACCCTCCCGATGATCCAAGGGTAAGCAGAAGGTGGATTTGTCTGGTTTCCGCGCTTCATGAAAATTTTGATGAAACAAAAAATCGAGAAATCCCACACATTTGCCGCTCAGTTAGGTAAAATCTTAACTGAAGGACTACCCGATGAAAAATTTGTCGCCTGCGTAGTTATATGATAGTTGTACGAAAAAGTTGCATGTATTGATATGTAATAGTAAAGAATACTATCATTTAATGTGCCTCAGACTGGGCCAGTCTTAAGTAGTAGTATCCATTAGCATCCTGTCTTGCTATAGTAGCATCCAGTCTTGCTAATAGAATGCATTTAGTAGAATGCAGTAACACGGTAGCCTTGACATAATTCATGTAGTAGCACGAGTTCGTACTGCATGCTACTTTTTCGTACAACTTCATACTACTATTTTGAGATGCATTTTCCATCGGGTTGGGGGCCTATTTTCGTTGTTTGCAAACATGAGAACTGATTCCGACGTCTCAGGAGATTGCGCTAAAGACAGTTTCATTTCTTCCCGCTTGGTAAATCTTTACTAAGTGATAAATCTTGATAAATCTTTACTAAGTGTACGCAGGGCTTGGATGTCAATATATTGATTTCGAATGTCCGGTATCCCATTTCCAGTATCGGATCGGGGGAAATCGGATCGGCCAATACGGCAGGGGAATTTAGGGATCTGTAGTCCAGAATTTAGCATTTTGTTAATCGAATTCGTTTTCCAGTATCGGATCGGGAATAATTGCACTTACAACATTAGTGCCAATTACCAAAATACTAATAACAGTAAAAGGGCTAAGTATGGTCCGGTAGATACGCCGATACGGTAGGGGATTTAGTCCAGGAAATAGCGCTTTGTTGAGTGGTCGGCGAGCCATCTGACGCTCTGATTCCCGGCCATTGCCCCGTATCTCTCCAAGTTTTGCTGCTGCGTGTTCCGGCTAGACTTACAGAATCACGTCACTGATACCCACTTGACCAGCAAAGTTTGTGAACTAAGGTGTAGTACGATGTCCGACGACGTCCAACCACCTGGCCATCAGTAGAATTTAGCCAAGCAGCGATACAAATTTCTTTTTTTATTTTCAGGAATACATTCACCGAGTCGGTCGAACTGCCCGTGGTCAAAACGGGAAAGGACATGGCCTTCTCATCCTACGTCCAGAAGAGCTTGGTTTCCTGCGCTACTTGAAGCAGGAGCGTGTTCCCCTGAACGAATTTGAGTTTTCCTGGTCCAAGATAGCAGACATTCAACCTCAGCTCGAGAAGCTGATTATGAAAAACTACTTCCTTCACATGTCTGCGAAGGATGCTTTCAAGTCGTACATTCGGGCCTATGATTCTCATAGCTTGAAACATATCTATGACGTGAATAGTTTGGATCTGATGAAAGTAGCAAACTCGTTTGGCTTCAAGGTGCCGCCTTCAGTTGATTTGAGTAAGTACTGTGGTTCCTTTGGTTAAGTCATCTATGTTTACTTTGTCGACACCAGTTGGGTCGGGTCTCAGAGCCTGGTTACACTGGGCTCAAATCTCCGCAGATTTCTTGGCTGAAAACGAGTCTACAAATCTGCGCACATTGGGTCGGTCACGGGTGAGGTTCTGAAAATCCTCAGGGGATGTGATGTGAGTAAGTAAGTAAGTATATTTATAACCCACAAAATGTTTACAACAAAGGAGAGTGGAGTAGAGATAAATAGAAAAAAAGAAAAGAACAAAAGACAATAGGATAATAACATACGAAACATACTATAATCCTCCAACTATCATTAAAAAAAAAGTCTAATCAGTCGGTGATGCGGCAACAGACGCAGACTTGATTTCTGACGGAAATCAGTGTGCAATTCTTGCAGCCGTGACAGAATGTCAGTAGCTCCGTACGATTTAATGATCTTAGAATTGCTATGAGACCGGGGCAGATACAGAAGAAACTTACAGTAACGGAAATAATCTATCCTTATTCTGGATAGATCCCGTTTCTCAAAAATATCAAACAGACCAACCGAGAAAAGCACAGCAGGGTCTCAAAAAGAAGCGTAAAGTTTTGCTAGAGCTGTTCTGCTGTATTTGCCCCGATTTGCTACAATCTGTGCATACCCTATTTGTAGCTTACGCTTAAGGTCGATAAGTGCAGTACCACGAAAAGACGGAAAGGCACTCGTTACTGAAATACCCAGCCATCTAAGAGAAATAACATGGGGAATCTTAAATACCTGGCAATCTAGTGGACCAGGGGAAGGAGAACCGTTAAAATGCAGATATTCGCACTTATCGACATTCAGCCTTAAACCAATATTCCCAAAAAGTGACGCAACGTAAGAAACCATTCGCGATAGACCTCCTTTCGTCCGGCTAATTAGCATAAGGTCGTCAGCATAAGCGATACATTGGTCATCCCGATGAAACAGGTGTGCGTAATTCGTGAAAGAACATTGAATAGGCAAGCGTTAAACAAATATGGGTATAAAACCCCACCTTGACGAACACCGCATTTCACAGGGATGTGACCAAAAACACTATCACCAGATTTCAACCGCAAACAAGAATTGGAATACCGATAACGCAGAACATGAATAACAGACGCATTCACACCAAGATGGCCATATATGATGGCTTTGGGGCAGCTTGGGGATAATGGAGATAATTAGTAGTGTATAATCGAAACTTGACAAGTTTTGGAACAGTTCCGTTTTAATTGTCCCTGGGGAGTGTGTGGCTCCCCCTCCCTCAACACTTAGATCAAAGTAAGATAGCTTCAGGGGGTCTTGTTTCTTGCCTTATAATTATGTTATGTAGTTTGTGTAGTATGGATAAATGAAATGAGTTATGTTGGGCTAGTGTGAACTATCATGAGTTTGTTTTCAGCATCTCAGGATTAACCTAAGCTACTTGGAAAGAAAGGTAAAGAGTTTCTAGATGTCAATCAGACACATCTATTTTTTGTTTTCTGCCAAAAAATAACAAAGAGGCGTCTGTTTGTTGTCTTTTTCCTTTTTTTCAAGTGAGAAAAATGCTTATTAGATTTTTTTATAGTCAACAGCGCTAAAAATATACCAGTATATTTCCTGGACCATAATCAGAAATCCTGTTTCGTTCTAAATGATCTCCTGAATTTAAAACAGCAACGTTCAGAATTAGTTACATCTTGTACTTGTCTTTTTTTTTAATGTAGCAGCTCAAAAAACTGCCTTTTCTTGGATCCAGTGTGACCACTTTGATACCTAATTGTGCGCAGAAATAAGCCAGGTGTGACCAAGCTCTCAGACACCTATCGCGTTCTGCTTGTAGCAAAAACTGGTGGCCAATAGGGAAACGAAAAGAAGTGTGTCAGTCATAGGCTATCTATTCGCTTCCAGGCTATAGCTAAAGGAAGTGTTCGTAATGGTTGAGATTCTGAAATGGGTAATGGAGTACACAAAATCATTTCTCGTAACATTTATGCAATTGCGCGGAAACGATAGATTCGTTTTATGGCAGCAAATCCGGCGTCGACCAGCAAAAATAATTCGCTTTGCACCATTCAGCTCCCGAGTCCAGTGTTGTTTTTGTGACGGCTGGCGTAACATTTTCGCTTTCCACGGTTTTTCGGAAAGCACACCGGGTCTGTGACGTCTATGACTTAAAATACGTGGAAAGTAGTGAAATAACATGTGGTTAAGTCTTAGTGTTCTTCTGAAACCAGTACCCTCTTGGCCAATACAGTTGAGAAAAAAACGACTTAAGGGCCACGAGTGCGTCAAAGACCAATAAACATACAACCAGTGGCGTATAGCACTAAATTTGTCTGTCTTTCTGTTCGTAAACTCTCAGAGGGACTGAGCTATTTTGTTCAAACTTAATGTGCGGATCCTACGAGTCAGAGTACCAAGTCAAATTAAAAAAGGCACCGCAGCACTGTATTTAGGAGTTCAAATTAAGGCGTGCATTTCCAGGCTAATGAGATAATAAATTTTGCGGTAACGAGACATAGTGAATTCGTTTCTGAACTTTTTCGCCGGAATTTCGAAAATCCCTCAAAAAAACAAAAAAATCCAGCAAAAAAGAACGGAAATGTTTGAATATGTAGAAGTTTTGTCTGAGGCCAGGTCCGTCTAGAATTGATATACCGGTCGTAATTTGGCCTAGGATAGATGTTAAAAATAGAGAAGAATAACCTAATCGACCTATTGGAGGAAAAATTAATGTCACGAAAAATGATGTCATAAAAAAAACACGATTGTCTTTTAAAATCTCCATTAACCATATCTCTTTGGGACTCCATCGAAACCTTTAGTCTTGTTATCCGTGTCATTTTTGTAAGTTTTTAATCTTCGCGTGATAGCAGCAGTTAAATTAATTATAGCCAGTTTGCCTATTTTTCAAGGCAATTACACCTATTCCCTTTTTGGAACATCTGCCAAGTGCTTTTTGTAAACTTTCTGGATTTGGCATGCTTTATACGGCTTTTTCTCCAACATCAGGATTGGAAACGTTCATCCACGCTTTAAATATAGCCAAACCGTGAGACCTAAGCCATGCTTGTGTTCTATAATTGACACTAAAATTTTCGCTTCTCGTTCACGTCAGCCTAATTTGCTTGAATAGCTGTTTAACATTAATGCATTATAAAGACACCCTCCGCTTGGTGATCTGCTTTTTTCTTGTCATCCTACCATATAAGAAAAGAACTGAAGACCCTGAAAATTGGAACTGGTACCAACTATATATAAATTTGTGTTTCGGTGGTTGAAACGCAAAAGAAAGGCTAAAGATTAAACATAGATTTCTGCTCACATTTTCCCATTTCGAAGTCAGGTTCGGGAATAGTCATTTACAGATTTTATGAGACAGTAATTTATTGCACGGGCTAAGTAAGACATATGGGATATTTTTTTACTTTACGGGCAGTACAGTAGTCGCAGCCATATAGTCGATAGCCGTAAGTGATATGTGACAAAAAGAAACTCCTATATATGGAGGCTTGCATTCGACCGAAAGTGTTATTCTCAAACCGGTTGGATCTACTATACCGTGCTGATTGGATTGTAATTTTAGTGTTCTTTTCTTTTAGATGTTAACAGCAGTAAGGGAGTGCGGCCAAGAAAGCGACAGGGTGGTGGTGGCTATGGACAGTACAGTCAAGACAAAGGAGATAAGAAGATGAAGAAGAGTACGACCTACCGGCAAGTAGAAGGAAAGGACCAGAGAAACAGGCAATTCGCTCGTTGATCTTTTTTCAACCAGATTTCAAATACAACACTCTGAATTGGTATACTTGATATAGTTCCGAAAAATATGTACACAGTAATGTGTGCATACACAGGTTTAGGTTCTTTCATTTCTAAAACACTTTGTGACGATATATTGTGATCACTGGGGGCTGGCAGGGATACGAGCTCGTTAGCTCGGCCACATTTTAAATACTGACTATATGTAGATAATATAAATGAGTCGTTCCACTGTAAATACGCACACAAAAGAAAGAAAGACTCGTTCCATTTCCGTACTTACACACGCCATACAAAACTCTCCACACGAAAAATAAAAAATATAATAACACCAAGTCGTGGCCTAAGCTGGAAGGAACGCTGACTTTTTACTATAACAAAATTAAGAATTAAGGGCTGGGGATTTACCGGGATAACAGTAGCGTGGATGTACTGAGCGACTGATTATTCACCCACTGAACTACGTGAGGACTGGCGGAGTATTGTAAAGAAAATATGTAAAAGAAGAAGTAAACGCAAAAAGTTATGAACAAAATTAAAAACATCAAAACAGAAACGGCATGGAAAGTAGCCAAAGCGAGTTTTTAGTTTCTTCTTCTTCGTGGGCCCTGCAGCCCATTGTTTGCAATCTAGTAATTAACATGTGCTTTCCGCTACCTCTCTTTAATAGAGCAATGTTTTGCCCCTTTAAGGTGTTTTAGAGGGATCCAACAAAAAGGCTGCGACCTGGTTCTGGGTAAATGAGTGCTTCCGTTGTCGTTTGTGTCGCCCACAAGTCTGTTTCCGCGACCAACAAGGCTTTCGTGGCACGCATTGTGGCCTAAATTTTACACTCGAGGTGATTTTCGAATCTGACGGAAAATTCAGATCCAATAATAGTAATAATATACTCCAAAAAATAGGTCATTGGCTTCTATAGTATACGTCTGAAACACTTGACACTTTTTTCGTCATAAAGATTCTAGCGGCAAGTTCAAGTCGAAGTAATAAAATAAGCTGCTTTGTCAAACAGCAAGCAGATAGACATGAAACTGAGAATCCCTTCTAGTAAAGAATGGCGAGGGCGTGAGCCTGACGGTGTATTTACTGAGGCTCTATCTGGAATTTATTTTCAGACATTTGAAATTGCCACAGACAAAAAACAGACTTGACGGCTTTCCGCGAGCTTTACCTTGTGGGTCGAGTGTGTGACACAATTCTGTCTCCGTGACAAACACTCGGAAAAGTATGGGATACAGATACGCCACGGAAAAACACCTTTCTTTAGGGTCACTTGTTTCGTTGCCTGGTATGACTCTCTAGAAAGATACGTGAAAGAGAATGCGAATGAGTAATACCTGTAACTTCATGTGATCTTTTTTTTCTCAACAAAAACAAAGTTCCATAGAGTTGAGTATATTGAGTATACAAAAGTAATCGGCACAGTGACCTTATTGAATAAATTAGCGACGAAACCTGCTCGTTTTGGCGCAGCATTTTCTATGAAACACGTTTTATAACTTACGACCACACATTTTGAGCTCTTAAAACTTCGGGACTGCTCCAGTCAAGGTGTCTTCTTGACGCGTGGAAGAGAATGAAACTTCATCTTGTGTCATTTTGCTTTCTTTGTCTTTTGAGCTCGTGGGTAAATGCGAATTCGGTATTGGCTGACAGTGATGAGGATGTTGTTACCGATTTTACCGGATACAGGGTAAGATAATTTATTTTATGTTAAAGGACCCCTCACACTATTTACTATTCAACTTAGCCTACAGTTTTTTTTAAATATTTGAATATCTTACAACTAGGCTGTGCTTTCAACAAATAACTCACGGTTTTGGTTGTTTTACATAACTGGCTTTTTGTATGGAAAAAATTCTCGCAGACAACCGTCGACAACGTGATACACATCGAAGTTAGCAAAACAAGGCAAATGAGAAAATCAGCGTGGTATTGTTAGAGGGGTTAGAATGTACCGCACATGGTCTCCGGGTTTAGAAATATATGGAGTGATTATGGAACTAGGTTGCGTTAGTACTATAGGTAAGACATGTCCTTTAAGCTTATTTGTATTTTGCACGATTTTCAGTTTCGCGGCGCGGCCGGGCTTTGGCGGACTTGAGCTTGCCGACCACGCGCGTCGAAACACTCGGTAGTGGCTTAATTTACACTCGCCTACTGAGTGTTTAACATGTGGCAGAGGTATTTCCTTTTACACCAAGAGTGCTAGTGCATAACCACTCACTTTCCTTTTCGATTGGCGGATCGCACGATATTTTCGACCATTTGTGTTCTGATTATCACTTTGCTAGTTAGAAGCTGTGAATATTAGGGTGGCGAACCGTGCTTGCTGTACTCTTAACAAATAGGCTACATGTAAATCTTTACTTCTTGCCTAAGTGCTCGATCGACCCGTTCCTAAAAAAAAGATCGATTCTTACTTCAAGCGGTCGAATCTTTTCTGGACGGCGAGCAGATCTTCGTGTGAATAGAGAGATTGAACCATACCCAACGAAAACGGACGGGATCCTAACGAAAAAGTTTAACATTAGGAAGTATAGGAGTTTCGACTTTGAGACTAAATTACCGGCCTTTGATAGCCACTTTGAGCCAGCAAATTGCAGGATCGTTAATCTAGCTCCTTCTTGTTGGAGTAATATAAATTTTGTAAATGAGTGTTCTTTCTGATCAGAGTTTGAAGACGTCAAAGTTGTAAACAAAGACGAAGTTTCGTCCTATTGGTCAATTATGACACAATTCTTCCCAATAGGATTCGAGACTGCTTTTTTGTGTTTAAACTTTGAAGCCTTCAAGCTCTTACTTCCTTGGAAACTCTTTTGCAAAAATAGAATTATACGATTAAGGAATAGCCCAATTAACATTCCTGCAAGTCCCTGGCTCAGAATGATGGTCAAACGCCGATAATTTAATCTCAAAGTTGAAAGTCCTATACCTCCCAATGTTAATTTTTTTGTTACGTTCCCGTGATGATGGTGTAGCGATATCCGTTTTCATCGGGTAGGGTGCAATCTCTCTATCGCGGGAGACCCGTTTTTACTCGCATTTCGCAATGACGCGAAGGAAAAAGTAAATGTGTAGAAACGGTTTAAAGGGGTCTATTGGTTTTTAAGCTACTCAGAAAGGAGGAACACGTCTTATAATACTGCGAAAGAGACAGTACCCGGTTCCGCTTTTGAAACTACTTGAGGGTAACAATGACAAATCAAAGGGTTCGTTGCAAGATACAGGAACCTATCTCTCTTCAGCTTCTGTCTCATAGCCAGGGGCGTCCTGAGGGGGGGGGGGCGCAGCACCCCCCCCTACGATTTGGGCATTCGGTAAAATAATTCGGTCAAAATGGGCATCGCGGCGAAGCCGTGATGCCTATTTTATAAAATCTTTTGTAAATATCAGGTACCGATTCGGTCAATTTTTACCAGGTTCGCCCCCCCCAATGAAGAAAGGCTAGGGACGCCCCTGCTCATAGCAGGAGCTATCCCTCTTGTCGTCTTAAATTACTCTAACTCTGGGAAGTGCCCCGCCTCCCGTGCCCTGTATTTTCTAGGCTAATATTTGAGTTGTGCTGGGAGTACTCAATTTTCAGGTTTTGCGATTCCACGTAAAGTCCTTGGAAGAAACGAAATCTCTGTTGGAGCTCGAGGAGGAGGAAGGCATTCAGTTATGGTCTGATCCTAAATTCGTTCCCGGAGATGAGACTTCGACCGAGCCAAATACCGAAGCAGTGGACGTAATGGTTGCTCCAGAGGGAGAGAAGCGACTAAACAATTTCCTTGAGGAGATGGGTGAAAAGAAAATGAAGTATCGAGTGCTGATCCCCGATATACAGGTAAATATGCGCCTTCAAGGACCTCCCACAGTTAGTTAGATATGTGTAACACTGTACGAGAGACTAGTCCGACGACGGTTTCGATGTGATTGTACAGACGCTAATAAGTTACAATAAAATGATGACGAAGATTTTTTTACAAATTCGGCATCAGGAATTCAACCCAATTGCCAATTTAGCTACCCCTCGCGAAACTGCACTTTATTTATTTATTTATTACCCGCTTTTTAGTTACAGCGGAGTTAAACAACAAAATTAAAAGATTAATGTGTGCTCACCAGTTTACTTTTGTCATCCCCAAGGGCCATCAGATTAGTAGTCGTTTAACAACATCAGTGGCGACTTCCTGCAAACAGGTTGTCTGAAACGTGTTGTTTCGTTTGCTCTTTAAGCCCGAGCCCTTGGGCTGTCTTTGGTAGTCTAGCTGCGGAGAAATATGCGACTCTTCGGAGGTGTATGGGGATCGTCTGTCTGTCCGTTTGGATTCTCACGTACTATTGAACCCTTTCGTATATTCTGGATACAGGTAGAATGTAGGCAAACGCTTCACTTCTTGTATAATATATATTATGCGAACTCCCAAAGCTGGAACTGTCTTTTTTCTGATTCTTGATTTTTGGGTTTCAGTCAAGGTTTTGGAGATTCTGAATGCCTTCGTGCACTAGAAGAAGGGCACTCGCTTTTTAATCATGCGACTGACGATTATGATTCCCTAACCGACTTTTGCACTTTCATCAGTTCAGGCCGGTTAAGTTGAAATGATCCCAACTGTGAATCGTGAAAAGTCCACTCCTCGGCGGCAAAATCCTTATCCTAGGTTATCAGCTACGATATCCAAGTATATCCTTTATCCAAGTCTATCTACAAATAAAATCGTCCGGCTGCGGACTGCTGCCGTGGCTTCATGACGTGACAGACCCACATTTGGTCAAGTATTGCCACTCGTTCAGTTATTGGGTAGGGCATTAGAGGGATTGGTAGCTGGTTATGTTTCTAATTTTATATTAAAATTACTATTAGACAAGGCACGCGTTTTCATTATGTTGTATTGTAATAGTGTCAGACAAGAACTGCCTTTCCAAAGTTTCGTTTGTCTGCGGTGCTTGTCGTATAGGTGATAGGTTTCCATCAAGGTATCCAGAAACGAGTAAATCTTAAATCTGCACGACGTCATCTTTATCACCAGATGTGACTTCAGTACAGAAGAGGTATCCAGTGTAGGAATTTTTTGCAGGCGGAAATCGACCAACAAGAAAATGAATTGAAAGAAACGTTCCAAGACGGATCAGATTTGGAAACTGCCATGAACTGGGACAAATACCATGATATTCACAGTAGGTGTCACTTCTCAGCAGACTACTCTCCGCGACTAGCGGTTAAAGGCCGTTTATAAAATCCAGTGACGAATTTCCGCCAGATATTCTACAGCAACAATAGTTGCGTTTTTGATCCGAATTCTCCTCGCGATTCCCCTCGCAATTCTCCTATTTCGCGTTTTTGGACTATTCAGATGGAGCGAACTCTCCTTTTCTTGCGTTTTTGTCAGAATCGAGAACGGGGAAAGCATCGCGATTGTGCAGAATCGAGAAGTCGCTCCGATGTTGCAATTCTCGATTCTCCTCTCTTCGTTCACCTCCCTGATTGGTCAACAGAGTGCGGGTGTTCAGTATGCATAAATAGATATATCGGGTTGCAGACGAGTTGCCAAATAAGTGTTTTTGTCAAAAGCGAGAATGGAGAAGCGAGAAGAGCGAAAAACCGTAATTTTTGTGGGAGAATCGAGAATACTCTTGATGATTAACTCTCCTTGCCGATGCAAAATCGCCGTGTACCTAGTGGAAGAGCCGGAAGCGGCAACACAGATGTCCCGAACGAGCGCCGCGATTGGTTGACACATGATTTGAGTTATTGAGTTTGAGTCGTTAGTGAGACATTTTCTCGTTCTTCCTGAGGATCACTGGCGTGTTTTGGACTTAGTAATATAGAGTATTTTAGAAGCGAGAAAGGAGAACTGAGAATTCAGATCAAAAACGCAATTATCACACGTTAGACCTTGGTCTAAGTTTTCTAAAGGGTGAATAAGCAGTTAGGCTTTCGGTCCATGCCGTGTCGCGCATCAGCCCCGTGGAAAAGTCAGTCAGCAGTCAGCACTGAAGTCGGAAGCCAGATTTGACAAACTTGATGAAGTTTTGCATAATAGGGTTGGCTAAAGTACACACAGAATCAGAGGCATTTAAAACAGTTTTAAACATGGCCAGGCCTCTAAGAGGCAAACCTGAAGAAATTGCAATTATCCAAACAAACCTGGTTAAAGGTACGCGTTCTTATCTTTACACTAGTGCATCAAGTGGGAAAAAAATAATTAATCTGGAAGGAATTTTATGAAGGGCGTATTCAACCTGGCTTCCTCGGAGGGTAGTACTTTCAGAGGATAGGAGAACTAAAAACTGGACGAAACTGTTACTAAAAAGTAAAACTACTGCTACTGTAAACTAAAATTACAAGCACAGACTGACAAAAACTGGAAGCCAGAGACAGATCTGTCTATGTCTTAAAAAGCCAGGCTTCACGCCCCTGATTTTTTTTTTTCGTCAATACATATCCGGAACTGCGAAGACACTTTTGAAGTATCTGGAGGGATCATGGCGTCGGACCCCTGAGAGTTTGTAGTCCTTGGGGGCGTCAGAGTGACAAAACAATGTAGAACTGGATGGGGTGGGAGAGTAAAGGAGAGTGATAAGTAAATGGGACAGGTAGGCTAACGATGCAACGAAATTCACACGAATCTGGGCCATTATTTACCAACGTTTACATGAGAATCAGGACGGGTGCTTTGACTGTGCGAGAAGCCCGTTTCTTAATGCCATCCTTTATTTCTAGCCATCCATGAATATATGGATTACGTTGTTAGCAAGAACTCAGGAATAGCAAAGGTGGAAACATATGGAACCTCAAGCGAAGGACGGGCTCTAAAAGCGGTTAAGATCCAGTCAGGAAAAGCAAAGAAAACTATATTTATAGAAGCAGGTAAGAATTGGCTCGTATGTAATTCACACCGGCTAAGTCAACACTTAGCCAAAAAACAATCAATCAATCAATCAAATTCAGTTCCAAATAGCCAAAACTAGAAGAGGTGAATCAAATATTTACGAAAAACAAAAAACGACAACAATTAACTAATACACTTTGCAAGGTATGACTAAATTGGAAAGAAACTGCGTAAAAATTCAGTTGACGAATTGGCAGGATACGGCAAAAACTGACTGCCAGTGTTCCTTTCGGACCGACGCACAGTTGACGGGAGGGGAGAGGGAATGGACGAGCCGTCCATTCCCTCTGTGCTACGAAATTTTTTGGACGGGTATTTCTGAGGTTATTTCATTCAGGAACGCCCAGTTTAATGCGAGCAGGGGCGGCGCTATGGGGGTATGGGGGGATATGAAGTAATATATGAAGTAAGCTGGGCGCTCGTAGAGCGCCCGACCACAAAAAGTGAGCTAAACTGGGCGCTCTCCCAGATTCTTGGGGATTTCAGTTCAGAACAAGTCCATACTCTGTTTCAAGTTTTTGGGATCCCAAAACGTAAGTGACATACGAATTTGTAAAAGTTGTCCGTCTGTCTGTCCGTCTGTCAGCACGGTAACTCTCGAAGGGGTGATATATTTTGATGAAACTTGATGCGAGAACTGTTTAGGCCAAGTGAGAGGTCGAGTTCGTAGATGGGCTCTGTAGCTCAACATTTGGGGTGGGGGTTCAAATTAAGGGGCGAACAATTTTTTTGACAAGGCATAAAAAGACATGCTGAAGACGAATATGAAAATCATTTTCTCTCCGGACAAGTCGTTCGCCCGTAGTCCCTCCAAAACCGGAAAGTTTGTTAAAAGTCAAAGGTTTCTCTGAAGTTGATTAGATGTTCGATTTAGGGGTAAGAAGAAATGCTGAATGTTTATACGAAAATCAGTTTCTCCTCGGACAAGTAGTTCGCGCGGAATCCGGCTGAAACCGGAAAATTTGTTAAAAATAAAAGTTTTATCTGAAGTTGATTAGATGTCCGCTTTTGACAATCATTTTCTACCCGGACATATAGTTCGCCCAGAATCCGGCTGAAACCAGAAAATGTGTTAAAAGTTAAAGTTTTATCTGAAGTTGATTAGATGTTCGTATAGAGGTAAGGAGATATGCTGAATTCGTTTTTGAGCTATAGTTTTTGCAAGACAAGTAGTTCGCCCGGAATCCAGTCGAAACCGGGAATTTGGCAGAAGTAAGGCAGGAAGATCTGATCATTTTCGTCAAAGTATATATGACGTATAGCCTAGGGGTAAATACACATATGCTGAATCCATATCTTAACTTGGTTTTCTCCGATGATTAGCCATTGGCCTTCTTCTGTTTCTAAATTTTAATAGATAAAATGTTCAAGGAGTCTGGCGAATACCGGATACTATACAAGACCCATTTGTCTTGATCAAATATTAAATTCTGGGATCCCAGCGAAACCTTTGGTCTTGTTTCTGAATGATCAATACTTTGTCGGAAAGGGTCGAATTGAATCACTGTCATGTTGAACTTCCAGCAAAACTTTTCGGGATTCATCGTGAAAAAATGGGATCCAAAAAGACGTTCTGCCCGATGAAAAATTCTTTGACTGTGTAGTTGTATGGTAGTTGTACGAAAAAAGTTGCATGTATTGATATGTAGTTGTATTAACAATTTGATTTAACATGACTCCGACATGGTTAATCTTAAGTAGTAGTGTCCGATAGCCAGGGGCGTCGCTATGGGGGGGGGGGGGAGGGGGGGACTCCCCCCCCCAAAGGTCTTGAGAAAGTAGTGTCAAGTAGAAAGTAATAGAATCTTGAGTAGTTCACTTGTTTGTCAGGGCGAAGCGCCGGCAAACACAGAAGAAATAAAATTGTATGCTTTTGTCAGGCGTCGGTCGACTCGTCGGCACATCGGGTTCTTTTTATATGCAAGAAATGAAATCCTGCAAACCTTTGTCGGGCAAAACACTGAAGAAATCGAATTCTGCATGCTTTTGTCGTGCCTCGGTATTCTCGTCGGCACATCAGGTTCTTTTCATACATAATTAATCCAGAAGAAATAATTTTTTTTTGCTTTTGTCGGGCGTCGGTCGGCTTGTCGGCACATCGGGTTCTACTTACACGTAAGAAATCAAATTCTACGAACTTGCACCCGTGAAGTTGAAGTCTCATCGGCACAGGATTATTTTTACACGTAAGAAATCAAGTTATGTACAGACTAGTCGAGACATCGGGTTCTACTTATACGTAAGAAATGAAATTCAGCAAACTTGCACCCCGGAAGTTCAAGTCTCGTCGGCACAGGGTTATTTTTACACGTAAGAAACCAAGTTATGTACAGACTAGTCGAGCAAAACACAGAAAAAATCAAATGCTCGTGGTTTTGTCAGGCGTCGGTATTCTCGTCGGCACATCGGGTTCTTTTTGCACGAATAAAATCAAATTCTGTAAATTTTTATCGGTTCAAGTTCAAGTCTCGTCGGTACATCGACATCTATTTACACGTAAAAAATAAAGTTATTTACAGTCTTGTCGTGCCAAACACAGAAGAAATCGAATTCTGAATGCTTTTGTCGGGCGTCGGTATTCATGTTGGCACATCGGGTCTTCTTATGCGTAAGAAATCAAATTCTGCAAACATTTGTCGGGCGCAAATTTTTTCCGGAAAAAAATTAAGATTTAAAAAAATTCGCCGGCGTTGCTTAGTTCAACTTGTTCTGGGTACTTACAAAAATTCGCCGGCGTTGCTTAGTTCAACTTTTTCTGGGTACGATCGTTGGAAGCTTCTCTTTTTAGCGAAAGTTGAAACGAAAAGCCGAATATGTGAATTCAAATATATGAATTTACATCCAGGAACAATCTCAACTGATGCATTACAGTTAGTTTTAAAAAAAAAAATTCGCCTGCGGTGCATTTTGTAGTATTCTCTGTTTAGAAGAACGGTGTATTATTTAGTTTTCGTTTTACGATAGAAATTTTTGGGATGTGAAACCCGTTAAAAGCCGGAAATTGTATGGTACTATAGCTAAATTTTTCCGGAAAAAAGGCAGATTTTAAAAAATTTGCCTGCGGCGCTTGGTTTAACTTGTCTTGGTACAGTCGTTGGAACCTTCGCTTTTTAGCGAAAGCTAGAATGAAAAGCCGAATATGTGAACTTTAATATACGAAATTATACCAAAGGAATAATCTCTACTGGTGCATTGCAGTTAGTTTACACAAAATTTCGCCTGCGGCGCATTTTGTAGTATTCTTTATTTGGAAGAACGGTATTTAATTTAACTGGCGTTTTAGGATTGAAATGCGTGGGGGTCTGAAACACGTTAAAAGCTAGAACTTGTATGGTCGGTATAGCTACATTTTATCCGGAAAAGGCAGATTTAAAAAATTTAGCCTGCGGCGCTAGGTTTAACTTGTCTTGATACAGTCGTTGGAAGCTTCGCTTTTTAGCGAAAGCTAAAATGAAAATCCGAATATGTTAACTTTAATATACGAAATTATGCCAAAGGAATAATCTCTACTTATGTGTTACATTTAGTTTACACAAAATTTCGCCTGCGGCGCATTTTGTAGTATTCTTTAATGGTGTTTACTTAGTTGGCGTTTTATGATTGAAATCCGTGGGGGTCTGGAACACGTTAAAAGCTAGAACTTGTATGCTAGATATGGCTAAATTTTCCCGGAAAAAAGGCACATTTAAAAAATTTCGCCTCTGGCGCTTAGTCTAACTTGTTCTTGATACAGTCGTTGGAAGCTTCGCTTTTTAGCAAAAGTAAAATGAAAAGCCAAATATATGAACTTTAATATACGAAATTACAGTTTTACCCAGGCTCTATTCTGCCTTGGCGGGAACGCGGCAACGGCGTTTTTTTCGGCCCATTTTTGATTTCGTCGGCACAAGCCGGACGCCCCCCCCCCCCCCCCCCAATGGTAAAAGGCTAGTGACGCCCCTGCCGATAGCATCCAATCTTGCTGTAGTAGCATCCACTTTGCTAGTTGTACCACGCAGTGGCAACAGTTACTACTGCGTGCTACTTTTTCGTACAACTCCATACGACTAATTCTCGAAAAATTTTCATCGGGTGATCTTATAGGCGCCTTCCGTAGTAGGCTGTATTAACTGGAAGGGTGCGTCATTTCATTCCGGTTTTTAGGCTTCGAGCTTCGGGGTTTGGGCCACATTAAAAGCCAGATTATTTTTGGTAAGTAGTATTTTGCCCAAAAAGGTCAAATTAATTTTTTTTTGTTTTAGAAACTTCTGCTCTGCAGAAAGAGAAGAATGCCAAACCGGTGAAGCATATTCTAATCGACGATGGATAGAAGTTTAAAAAAAAGAAAAGAAAACCGGTCTTTTGATCCACACTGTCGTGCATTCGTTGATTTCATTTCTTGGCTTCACGTGTGTGTACACATTCCTTGTAATTTCTGGTTTACCAAGTTCTCTTGGAAGCTAACATGAGTCAAAACGAGAGATTGCTGACTTTCGCTTCACAGCGGACATATGGAATGGTTTTGAGGCCAAATACGTCGAAAATGAATTCGAGAATTCCTGAAAAGTATTCGAGTTTGTTAAACCTCTTAACAAGTGTAAACTTCTGGAGGGTTTTGTAGTTCCTAGTATTTTTTCCAGCAAACCCCATATATAATCTATAATCTAATCTAAGAGAATCCCTCAAATGTCTTCGAGGAATCGGTGTTTGTATTCGAGAATCGACGAAAAGCCGAGACTTTTCTTAGGTCTTCGAGAAACTACTGAAAGTATTCGAGAAAAGATAAAAAGTATTCGAGAATTTCTAAAATGTCTTTGACACCTAAATTGGTATTCGAGAATAACAAAAGTACATTCGAGCATTTGAATGAAAATTCTCGAATACATTTTGGTTATTCTCGAACACATTTACGTCATTCTCGACTACCTAATTTCAGTTTAAATGTCAAATACTTTTAAAACATTCTCGAATACTTTTTATCTTTTCTCGAAAGCTTTTTGTAGTTTCTCGAAGACTTAAAATAATCCCGAAGACGTTTACCGATTCTCGAATACAAACATCGATTCCTCGAAGACATTTGGAGGGATTCCCGAATACATTTCGACGTATTCAGCCTCAAATCCATTCCATTAGCGGATGGCAATTGGGGGGAAACAAGGGAACGCAGTCGTAGGCTGGTATAGGTTAGGTATCGAGTTCTCGAAGTTCATGCTGTTGTTTTTCTTTTAAGGTATTCATGCCCGTGAATGGATAACTCCTGCCACCGCCACATATTTCCTAAATGAGTTACTTCTTAAGAAAGACAATGCACAGCTTGTCGAGGACTTCAACTGGATAATAGTGCCATCTGTGAACCCGGATGGGTACCAGCACTCCCGGAAATCTAATCGTCTTTGGAGGAAGACTCGTGCCGGATCCAAGTTAGCCAAAGCGTACGCATTGACCGGAACCACTCCCGTCGAGGTCGAAGCGGACGTTGTCAAGACTGCAAAGAAGTCCAGAACCTATCGCCAGAGCTTCGGGTGTATAGGAGTTGACGCAAACCGTAACTGGGGATTCCACTGGAAGGAGGGGGGTAGTTCAACCAACCCATGTTCAGAAACATACGCTGGTCCGAGTGCATTTTCCGAGCCGGAAACCAAAAGTCTATCGGAGTACGTGTTAGAGAACAATAAGGATGGAAAAATGATTGCCTACTTCGCAGTGCACTCTTATTCACAGATGTGGTTGCTGCCTTGGGGTTTTACGACCAATGCAACGGAAGACGCGGCCGACCTGCGGCGCTTGGCCGGGATAGGTGTCAAGGCTCTTGAGGGCGTCCACGGAATTCGCTTCAGGATTGGAGCGGTGCCTGATCTTCTGTACATCGCTTCGGGTAAGATTTTATGATTGGCTGGTGGTAGGATTGTCTAGAGTCAGGTTTTCTTAAAGCCTATTAATGTTGCAGTTACGCATCCGTACTGTAAAAGAGAAGATCGATAGAGACATGTAACGAGCGCAAACATACTCTCAAGGCGAAAAAAGCGATTCGATTTGCAAACCACTGGGTGAGATTATCAGGCTACTAAACGTTCAGAATCTGCCTACTAAGACCGTCCTGAAGTTACGGGATAAGGTGAATTTCCGCGATGTTAGGCGCTCGACCTTACAGTGTCGCTGTTCGCTCAGTCTGGATTGTGTTCTTCTCTTCTGACGTCATTGAATTTCGGGAACAGAAAAGCAGTTGTTCGGAATCTCTGGAATTTCACCAATATCACCGCTTTTACCGGAACTATTCGGAAATCCTATTCTCATTATGAAGCGATGTTAGTTAAAATTGATGTAAGCGTAAGTGATTGTAGGCGTAAATGTGAGAATAGATATTATTTGAAAATATCTGGTTCTTTCGTGTTTTTAAAAGTATTGCATTATGGAACAGCATTTTGGTACAGTTTAATACTTTTCATAGTGCCTGAGATGATTGATATTTATTTTGAAAAAGCTTTTGGAGTTCGACTGCGAATCAGTCTGGATGACCGTGGGTGGTGCTCTAATGACATATGAAGCTAGAAATTCTTCAGTAACCTTCAGAATTTCTGATTCGAAACTGTATCTCTTTCCTCCAAGGTTCATCTCATGACTGGGCCAAAGGAGCGGCAGGTGTGAAGTACTCATATACACTAGAGCTGAGAGACAGGGGCTTCCATGGATTTATCTTACCACCAAAGTATATTCAGCCTACCGTCGAGGAGACCTGGGCAGCAGTGAAAGCTTGTGCAGAAAATCTCAGATGACTACTGTGAAATTTCATTTATTTATTAAACGTATCTTCGGCCACTTTAATGATGGACCAACCGCATAATGCTGGCAAATCGTGGGTTGTCGGTAAACGTCTACTCCCAGAACAACCACAAAAGAAATCTCCTTGGCAAAAAACATTCCCAACATTAATGACAGCTACGAGCTCATACGGCACTTTTTTCAAGTAGATGGTGCAAATGAGTAAATAAGAACGTCAAATCTTCCACCCCTCCCCCCCCCCTCCAATTGAAAGGTACGGTTCCGACCTGGTGGGTACAACCCATTAAGTTTCACCGACTCAAATCATTCCCGGAAATTTCTGGTACACCTCCAGCTCTCCCCATCGAGGCCAAATCCGACCGGGACCCAAAAATAGATCATCTGCTTATTAAACATATGACCTTCGTATTATTTTATCTTATTTATTCTTGGTCCCCTCCAAGTTTCATCAGAATCGCACTACTAGTTTGACGCGTATAGGGGTGCCACAAATCTCCCACCCTGCCAACTTCCCCCATGGTACGATCGACACCCACCGCTCAAGACGTTCAGATTAGTACAGCCGCCAAGAGAGTGGCGCCATTTGTGTGTGGGGGGGGCAGGGGGGGCCATGCCCTCCCCCCCTGAATTTGAAAGAGGCCCAAAATTCGAGGCTTTTTGTTTATATTCCTTGTTGTAATGACATGCTGACATGAAAGCATTTACCAAATTGTAAATTTCACACTGCATCGCACAGTTTGTAATCTGGTTTTGAACCAAAATTTTTGTATTTTCGCAGAAAACAGGTTGACTTTTTTAATTTTTGCCTGCAGCGCTCAGTTTCAATATAACTGAGAGAGTTAAGCCCACATCCGAACTCAAAAGATTTCATGAATCCAGATCTACTTCTCGAGATCGCAATAAATCTCGATAGGGTTTCGATCGAAAGCCTCGGAGGGTCTAATGTCGCTTATTCTGTCGTAAGGGTAGGCCTCAAACTACTGATCACACCATGCTCCAATGAACATTTTTATTTGTGAAGGATTTTTGAACAATGCGTGATTTTGCATATGCTCATTATGGAATATTTAAAAGCTTTTTTAATTTTACCCTAAGAAAAGCAATTCAATTTTGCTTTTGTGCAAAAAAAAGAAAATCTAGGTTGGGGGCCCGAAATCGATGTTTGCCCCCCCCCCTCCCCCTCCCTGAGGTTTACTGAAATGGCGCCACTGCGCCAAGAGGGGAGAAATGGAATAAAAGGACAGTGACAGTATAGTGCCAATGACCAGAGAGAGATGTCATGCTATGTGCTTTTGTGATTTGGCCGGTCGTGTTACAGAACCTCTAACATGACTCCAATATCGAAGTCGCATAGGCATAGACCATCCAGCAGGGGCGTAACTAGCCTTTTAAGTTTTTTGGGGGGGGGACGGCCAGTTTGTGCCGAAGGACTGAAAAATGTGCCGACAAAACACGACATATTTTCTGCCAGCATAGAACAGAACCGGTGCGTAAAACGAATTTTTCGCTATACCTACCATATTAATACCCCCAAGAACTTCAATCCTAAAAGGCTAACTAAATGAAACACCGTTCTTCCAAATAGAGAATAGGCCTACTACGAAATGCGCCGCAGGCGAAACTTTGTATAAAACTAACTGTAATGCATCAATTATTATTATTCCTTTAATACAAGTTCGTAAATTTAAACTCACGTATTTGGCTTTTCGTTTCATCTTTCGCTAAAAAGTGACGCTTCCAACGAGTGTTGCCTATCCAGATCGAGTTAAACTAAGCGGCGCAGGCGAAATTTTTAAAATCTGCCTATCTCCGGAAAAAAAACTGATCTATACCTACCTTGCAAATTCTAGCTTTTAATTTGCTTCAAACCCCCAGAATTTCACGCTTAAAGCGCCAACTAAATGAATTACCGTTCTTCCAAACAGAGAATACTAGGAAATACACCGCAGGCGAAGTTTTGTGGAAACGCTGGTGAGCAGAGCGCCTCTTTGCGATCCGAAATAAAACTAAGGCTAGCTGTGAAATCACAGATCTGTCCGTCAAAAAAAGTAGTGGCTATGCACAATAAAGTAGGTACAAAGTAGAATTGTTCTGAATTTAGGGAAAAATGGAAGAAGTAGTTTTCCCGTTAAAAAGACATTCTGTATACTGCGCATCGCCATTGCACTAGGTCCCTCATTTTACTCTTCCTGATCAGCGAGATCAGCAAGATCAGCGAAAAAGGGCAGTTTATGTGTACGAATCGATAAACGACCTACAAACAAAGTAAGAACAGGTTTGCCAAATTTTGACGACAAGGAACGGAATGGAGCAAAAAAGTGGTTGACGTTGCATTAAAAAAAAAAGAAAAGGTTTAAGGACGAGACTTAAACTCCGGGACGGCCCGAAACAAGTTTGCGGAATTTGATTTTTTACGTGTAAGAGACTTAAACTTTCCAGTTGCACCCGAGTAATGTTTGCAGAATTTGATTTCTTACGCATAAAAAGAACCTGATGTGCCGACAAGAATACCTATGCCCAACAAATCATTCAGAATTCGATCTATTCTGTATAAACAGAAGCCGATGTACCGACGAAACATAAACTTTCAGGATGTGCCCGATAAGCATTTACGGAATTAGATTTCTTTACATGAAAAAGAACCTGATGTGCCGACGAGAAGACCGAAAAAAACATACAGAATTTGATTTCTTCTGTCTTGTGCCCGACAAGACTGTACAGAACTTGATTTCTTACGTATAAAAGGAACCCGATGTGCCGACGAGTCAACCGACACCCGACAAATGCATACAAAACTGTGTTTCCTTTGTATTTCTTTTTTGATTTCTTTACAAATATGTGCAGACAATAGCTAATTAGGTACATAAACGTGCCGACAAAACCTGACCCTTCTACAAAATGTGCCAACAAAAACTTTCCGTATACTTTAGCTGCTCGTGCGCAAAGATTTTGCCGGAGCTTCGCGCCGGCAAAAGCGTATTCTCGGCAAAATTGTGCCGACGAATTTCCTTTCCAGGCCATGTTCGGGGGGGGGGGGGGGGGGGGGTGGAGCCCCCCCCCCTCCCCCCTACCCCTCCCTTAGTTTTGCCCCTGCCATCCAGAGCCACATGGTGGGGCCTAATGCAAAAAAACAAACAAAGGAAAACTAGAGAATCAATTTCTAAAGAAACGTTTACACGGTGGGTATTTACCCGTACTCCGCGGGTATTTTCCCCCGCAACAGCAACAAAAACCCGGGTATTTTGGACTTCAATTTCGCGAACTTTTTACCCGGGTATTTGTTTGTCGAAGGGTATTCTTCGACGTCAGCAACAATAAAACTGGATTTTCGAGGAATAATTTGATTATGCCCATTTAAAAAGTGGTCCAAATGGACACATGTTGGTATTCATTGTAGAGAAATATCCCGAGCCTTACAAACTAGTAATTTATTGCCACATGGCAGTACTCTCCCTTGAAAAATACCCGAGTACCGTATGAACACTTCCCCTTCTCGTCTCCGGGGAAAAATACCTGCCGTGTTTAAATGATTCTAGTCTCAGGCTAGATTAAGGTGCGGTACCTACTTGTGAGTTCAAATCCCACTTCAGGAGCATTTTTATTGTTCAGCGCAATATAATATTGTCCCGACGGTGTATATAAATAAATAATCTAGGGCGTCTTTTCTCACCACTCATCAGTTTTCCCTCCAATAGGATCACCCTTTCGCAACTTTTTCGCAACACATGCCACGGATTTCCGATCCCTCTCCCGCCGATAAAATAAATTTTCTGTGTGCAACGAATTTACCGCTGTGTAAACCTAATTTAAGAGGCCGCCAAGTTCGAATCTGAAACTGCATGAGTCCTAGCTTCGAAAGCATAAGAACGACCCCGTTGTCCAAAGCCCAAGAAAGAATCATCTACAGTGAAATGATCAAGATTCTCCGACCAATTGAAGCCATTTAGTGCGAAAGCGGTAAACCAATCGAAGATTTTGAAGGGAAGGAAGGTATCAAGGAACCCATCATCAGCTACCAGATAGTGACCGTCAGAAGTTGACAAGAGCTAGGTTATCATGTGTGGGAGGGTTGCTTGGTAAGTAGACCATGCTGCAGTCATGCTGCAGTATCCTCAAATTGTGTAGTAAATGTAGTCTAGCAGCTCAATTGCACTCAATTGAGTACTCAGTATTCTGTCAATGGTAGACTACAGGAGGGGTATCCAACATCCAATTTATACGACCTGGAACTTGTCCTGAAAACCATACAAGGAATTTTTTTTGCAGTCCAATACAGGTCCTGGGTCACTCAGCAGGGCTTCCTTCTTGACAGTTAGGACCTTATATGGGACTCAGGGGCATCACAACTAGGGGGGAGTGGGGGATGCCTCCTTAATGTTGTCGGCCACTAAGTAAATTTTTTTTGGTAAAAACAGTCAGTGTTTTTCTTGGAAACAGTCAATTTTTTTTTAAACAGTCTGTTGTCTTGTAAAAATAGTCGATTTTTTCTTGAAAATACTAGTTTTTCCTTAGCCAACTTTTGTCAACACAGTCGTTTTTCTCAACAATAGTCGCTTTCAGGTCCTTTTATTTGCAAAAACAGTTAGTAAAAATGACCAGCCAGTCCGCAAATACCTTGCCCACCCCCAAACATTTAGACTATTAACGCCTCTGATAGGACTGGAGAGAAATTTCCTTCCATCCTTTTTAGGCCAGGTTTGAGGTTGGATACCCCTTATGCATAGGTGGATTATACTCAGTGGCAAAACTATGGGGAGTGCATGTTCTTTGTTAAATCGCTTTCCTATTTCCATTTCTTGTACCTTTAAAGTGGCCGGTGGTAAGTGATGTCCTCATCGTGGCCCTGGGGTTTGGGATTTATGCTTGGTACTCTTAGCTTTTGCTTTTTTTGTGCTTTCTCTGCTTCAGTTTGCTTGCATTTGTAGCATGGTTAGCACTAAGCTTTTGCCCCCCCCCCCCAGGTAGGAAAGCGATTAGGGATCATGTGGATGGTGATATTGTGAACCACCACAACACTGTGCATATCAACGCCAGGTAGCGTGCACAGAGCTTTGTATCACGGCGACTCGCCATGTTTTGAGAAGTTTGTGTTGCAGTGTTTCATGGGCCCCTTTTACCTGGTTACAAGATTAAAGAAAAAATGGCAAGATAGAAGAAGTTGTAGCTCTGAAGCAGGTTATTAATTGCTGTAATACTTAGACCAGATGCAGCAGTCGGTAAGCAGTAATTAATGTTGATTTAGAAAGTGTAGTAGACTGGTATACCTCTGGAGAATAAGGGGTACACATACCTACGAGTACCCTTCACACCCCTGGGGGCACGCCACCCCATTTGTGAATGGGTATGTAAAAAGGACTTAGTGTACTAGACTAGGGAGGCCTTGCATCGCGGTGTTCATCAGTATTGTGCAAAATATTTCTAATTTTTACTTAAGTACAAGTACCAAGTACTTGAGTCCTTTTAATAAAATCTACTTAAGTTATAAGTACTTTTCAAAAAGTACTTCAGTACTCAAGTATTTAGGTAGGCTTCTTGTGGTGGGTTGGTAAAACATCCCTGATCACAAGATTAGCGACCAAACAACAAATAATTCAATGTGAGGGGATACATCAAATCAAGTTTTTGGCATTCTAAAATGCACGGACGGGACATTTATTTGACTTCGTAAAGTGTGTCTGCCCGTCTGTCTTTCTGTTAGCTTGAGAACTCTCGAAGGAGTTAGGTAGGTTTTCTTGTTCAAACTTGGTGTATGGGTCCTTTGCATCAAAAGTACAGGTCAGTCGTAGATTGTGCTGTGGCCATGTATCTAGGGGTGGGGAAGGAGTTTCAAGCTAAGGTTTGATTCACGAGTGAGAAACGTGCTGGATCCACGGCGTAATTTGGTTTGGCCTCGGGTTCTGGCAAAACAAAAATCAGTGGTATAAGCAGGGTTCCCGGGTGGCAAAAATACCAGCCGGTTAATACCGGCTAAAAGGTGATTTCTGCCGGTATGGTTAAAATCAAGTGGCATGGATAAAATCAAATAACTGGCTAAAATCAAATTTCTAACTGCTACTATGTGATTTTGGTAGCACTCCGCTATTCTAAGACTGTCATACTTCTTTCAGGTATTAAAGAAACCTAGAAGAACTCAAACAAGCTTAATTAACTGATCCCAGCGATCTCGTATGTAGAGTACTTCTTTATTCGAAAATAGTCTGTAAAACTTCTTTGTTGCATTTCTCAATGAAAAATTGCCTCATTGCACTGTTATAACTAAAACGAAATCAGCTTCGAATATGGCAGAAATAAATTAGCCAACTAATGTTAAATGTCCATTAAGTCACATCAATCAAATTATAGAGCAGACATTCAACTTCAATAGTAAAACAAAACTAAAACTTCCTCGTTAGTTCAGGGGTCTCACAACATGATGTCGGCAGCACTTTCCGAATCAGAGTCGGTAACCCCAATGGCTGAACCTGTAGAATGTTGTGCAAGCGATGAACGTGGTACCTGGTGCTCGCCTGCACACACTCTAGAAGGCTGATTTTTTTTCTTGGTGGAACTGCCTTTGATTTCCAGTCTACGATAAGAGAACAATAGCTTTTCAGCCTTCTCCACGCTGAGTCTGTTACGAAGGTCGATATGTAGGCTATAATCTTCAGGCTCGAGAACAGGCGTTATAAACCTGCAGAACTAGATGGGCAGAGCTGGAGAACAAAAATTAGCTCTACAAACTCCTGCTTGATTTTTCGATTAGATGTCATGGAACGTGACCGGGTTTATGTTCACCATCACGAAAATGCTCTCGGGGAAACGGTTCACCTCTGCCCGCGTACTGGATGCGAAGTAGAGAGAACTCGGTGTCTCGTGATCGTAACCATTCTCAGGCTTTTTCAAGGTGGTCTTCTTTAAGTCGCTTGCCCTGATTTTTGGGGTGAAAGAAGTTTGCTAATTAGTCCGGGAATCAACCCTGGTTGAAAAATAGTCGGAAAACAACGAAGAAACAACAGTAAAGATTGATACGTAGAAAAGATCAGTGTGATTTGATTTTAGCCAGTTTTAGCCGACAAAAATCGGTTTTTATTAATAAAAGCCGATTAAAACCGCCGGTATGGTAACAAAAGCTGTAAGCTCATATGGCACTTGCATGGGTCAAGATGATTTGATTGATCAAAAGTAAGTTTCGACTTTGCGGTTGAGATGCGCACTCTAAGGGAGCTGGAACTTCATTTGTAAGCAAAACCCTTGAGGCAAAACTGCTAATGGGCTGATGGGCATCACGAAAATGCATATATTGCTTAAAAGTTTTTTTTTTTACTTTGCGGTCAAGATTGGTACTTTAAGGAATAATCGGATTTGGGAAGTAGCAATTTCCAAGCAAATGTTGTTGAGTCTCCAATATTCCAGCGAAGTTTCATCGTCCTAGCACATCTGGAAGTACCTTAACGCGCGATCACCGGAATCCCAGACCCCCCCCCCCCTCCTCCAACTCCACCCACAATAACCGGAGCCAATCCGGTTCTGTAAATGATTAATCCAGAGCATCTGTTTGTCATTCCCACGAAGTTCGATCCAGATCACACCAGTCTAAGCACATCAAGTATTTTCCGCCCTCCCCCCAATAATTGCCGGATTCGGTCCGGAAATGAAAAAGGTCACCAGAGAAAAATGTCCTCTGTTTAATTATTAAATTTCACTCGAATCCGATCACCCGTTCCAAAGTTACGCATGACTCAATATTCCGGATTCCCCTCCCTCAACTCCCCCCCCCCCCCAAGATTATCATATCGAGGATTTTTTTTTATTCCAAGTCAGTTTGACCGGGTCCCTGATATGCCTTCCAAGTGTCGTCGCGAAAATCCCCCAAAAAACGGAATTCCGGGAATCTGTTTGTTCTTCCCACAAAGTTCCATCCCGATCCCTCCATTCTAAACGGGTCACGTATTTTCCGCCCCCCCCCCAATAGTTGCCGGATCCGGTCCGGATATGAAAAAAAATCATCGGAGAAATGTCCTCTGTTCAATTCTTAAATTTCACTCGAATCCGATCACCCATTCCAAAATTACGCATGACTGAAAATTTCGGATTCCCCTCCCTCCACTCCCCCCACCATTATCTGATCGACAAAATTTTTATTTTGAATTCAGTTTGATTGGGTCCCTGATATGCCTGCCAAGTTTCATCGTGAAAATCCCCAAAACCACCATCACCTGAATTCCGGGACCCCCCCCCCCCATAAGTGTCCGGATCCAGTACAATGGTCTAAAGGACTTAGGTGCTTGTTCTTCCCAGCAAGTTTCACTCCGATCCCTCCATTCTAACCGTTTCTTGAAATTTCCGGTCTCCCCCCCCCCAACTCCCCCCTGGCTACCGAATCCGGTCAAGACTTTAAACGGGACATTACAGATATATATTCTATTCAGTTATGAAGTTTCATTACAATCCGATCATCCGTTCGAAAGTTACACACTTCTTAATTTCCCGGATTCCCCTGCCCTCCACCCCCCCCCCTCCAAAATGGTCGGATCAGAAAACTGATTATTTCTAAGTTTTTTTGGTCGGGTCTCTGATACGCCTGCCAAGTTTCATGGTCCTAGCACAACTGGAAGAACCCGAACTCGAAAAAGTGTGACAAAATGCCCTAAATTTTCAAGTTTCCAGCGCCCCCACTTCCCCCTATATGGTCGGATCGGGAAACTGATTATTTCCAGGTTCGTTTGGTCGGGTCCCTGATATTCCTGCCAAGTTTCATTGTCCTAGCTCATCTGGAACTACCCTCACTCGAAAAAGTGTGACAAAATGCCCTAAATTTTAAGTTTCCAGCGCCCCAACTCCCCCGCATATGGTCGGATCGGGAAACGTATAGTTTCCAGGTTACTTTGGTCGGGTCCCTGATATTCCTGCCAAGTTTCATTGTCCTAGCTCATCTGGAAGTACCCTAACTCGAAAAAGTGTGACAAAATAGTTTCGAGCGCCCCCACTCCCCCGCATATGGTCGGATCGGGAAACTGATTATTTCCAGGTTCGTTTGGTCGGGACCCTGATATTCCTGCCAAGTTTCATTGTCCTAGCTCATCTAGAAGTACCCAAACTCGGAAAAAAGGGACAAAATGCCCTAAATTTTCAAGTTTCCAGCGCCCCGCACTCCCCCGCATATGGTCGGATCGGGAAACTGATTATTTCCAGGTTAGTTTGGTCGGGTCCCTGACATGCCTGCCAAGTTTCATTGTCCTAGCACATCTGGAAGTACCCTAACTCGGATAAGTGGGACAATAAACTCGGACCGACCGACAGACCGACAGACGGAATTGTGATCGGTATATGGCACTTGAGCCAGAGGCTGCAAGTGTCATAAAAATCAATTTCAACCTGCAAAAACGGAACCCTGCTGGGTATAAGCTTGCTTGTACTTTCTTGATCAGTTACGTAAAACTCTTGAATCAAGAAACCGGGGCAAGCCTACAAGCTGAAACGATCTGTTTGATTTGTTGTGCTTGGTCAATACTACGGACAAAGTAAGGTCACAGACGGAACAAGTTAACAACCAGGGATAACAAGACCAAAGGTGTCGATGGGATCCCAAAAATCTAATATATAATGTAGATAGATAAATAATTTAATTGTAATATTTAGGAACGATACTTAAAAACTAATTGTCTTTTACAGATTGGTGCGCTTATCAGATGAGAAGTTTGACATTATGTTAATTTGAGGCACCGCTGGATAAGTTGTTGATTGTTTGGTGTGATTAGTCCAACATCTAATCAACTTTAAACAAAAATTTAACTTATAAAAAAATTTTCGGTTTCAGCTGGATTCCGGACGAACTACATGTCCGGCTAAAAAAAAAATGTCATAATCGAATTCAGCATCTATGTTTGCCCCTATGTCGGACATCTAATCAACTACAAATATACCCCTATAAGTCATATCTGTTTTGACGAAAACTTCCTGCCAATTTCCCGGTTTCGGCCGAACTCTAAAACTACTTGTCCGGCGAAAAAAGAAAGCTCAAAAACGAACTCAGGGTATCTTCTTTCCCCAGTAATGAACATCAAATCAACTTCGAATAAAAATTTGACTTATAACAAATTTTCCGACTCCAGCCGGATTCCGGTCGAACTATATGTCCGGGTAAAATATGATTGTCACACACGGATTCAGCGTCTCTTCTTACCCCTAAATCGGTTATCTAATCAGCTAGAAATAAAACTTTAACTTCTAACAATTTTCCGGTTTTGGCCGGATTCCAGGCGAACTACATGTCTGGGAAGAAAATTGTTTTCACATAAAAGTTCAGCATGTCTTCTTGCCCTAAACCGGACATCTGATCAACTCCAAATAAAACTTTTAATTTTAACAAACTTTCCGGTTTGAGCCGGATTCCGGGCGAACTACTTGTCCGTCGAGAAAATGGTTTTCACCATCGTCTTCAGCATGTCTTCCTACCACTAAATCAAACATCTAATCAACTTGAAATAAAACTTTTACTTTTAACAAACTTTCCGGTTTTGGCCGGATTCCGGGCGAACTACTTGTTTGAACTAAATGGTTTTCACCATCGTGTTCAGCATGTCTTCTTACCCCATAATCAACTATCACATTAGCTGTTTCAAAATATTTTGTTTGCCCCTTAATTTGAACCCCCTCCCCCACCCCTAAATGTAGGGCTACAAAGCCCATTTACGAACTTGACTGGTCCGCCGACCCAACGAATCCTCACACCAAGTTTCATCAAAATATCTCATTCCCTTCGAGAGTTATCGTGCTTACAGACGGACGGACGGACAACTTTTGCGATGTCATAGGTATCCCTCCACTTACGTTTTGGGATCCCAAAAAGACATAGGAAATCGATCCTCTAGCGTTCCTTTCGCATCAAGTTAATAGGTCGGCCAAATTCGTCGGACTCCGGCGAAAACGAGAACTTTCGTTAGTTCTAATAATGTGTCGCAAATCTCTCGCAAATTTTACCGAATAATAGAAAATGAGAATTCGAACTTTAAATGATTGAACAGAAAGGATTATGTAGGAAGAGAAACAGTAAAGGGCAGCATGAAAGACGATAAGTCAACTATTAGGCAGCGTTTTGGCGAAGCCCACTTGGAGAATATATTGCCGGGCACGACTCCAGTAGCAGCTTCTATCTATTATAGCCAAGAGAAAATTAAATCGAGAGCCGCAGGCGAAAATTTTCGAAATCCAGTTTTATTTTCCTGTCGGCTAAAAATTTAAGTGCTTCTCTTACAAATTCTATCATTTACCGTGGATTAAATAGCGAGACTCTAAGAAGATCCAGAAACCGAATGGAGCGACGTTTCGGCAGCAGCAGTTACTGTAGTCTAGTCAATAGTAGGCCTACCCATAATCACATAAAGTAATTTTTTTCAAGTTAGCTTTTTCCTGCCAAATTTAACTGTTTCCACCAAGATTCTAACATTTAATGTTTCGAAATCCCAGTCCTAAGACTTGATTAAAACACCAGTCAAATGACGCGCCTTTCCACAAAATAGAGAATATTACGAAAAGCACCGCAGGCGGAATTTTCGAAACGATCATTTACCGTGGATTAAATAGCGAGACTCTAAGAAGATCCAGAAACCGAATGGAGCGACGTTTCGGCAGCAGCAGCTACTGTAAATTTAACTGTTTCCACCAAGATTCTAACATTTAATGTTTCGAAATCCCAGTCCTAAGACTTGATTAAAACACCAGTCAAATGACGCGCCTTTCCACAAAATAGAGAATATTTCGAAAAGCACCGCAGGCGGAATTTTCGAAACATTTATGATTAGTTCAAATAATTTTTACAACGGTACGTCAGCTACGATTCTTCATCAGCGATATTTCGGCCCTTTTTGGCAAGGGTCCTCGTCAGGCTGTCAATCCTCTGGTTCAACTTCGGGGAACAGGTCTGTAACAGGTTTGTTTCCTTCCCCGAAGTTGAACCAGAGGACTGACAGCCTGACGAGGACCCTTGCCAAAAAGGGCCGAAATATCGCTGATGAAGAATCGTAGCTGACGTACCGTTGTAAACATTATTTGAATAAATGTTTCAAAGTCAGCTTGGGCTCAAAGAATATTTATTTATGATTAGATCTTCTTTTTGGGATCCAAATTAAAAGTAAGGACTATCGATGAAATCATAGACCCGCTCCTTGTCTGCGACCAGTGCTTCACTCGATCTCTTCCGAGTTTCGCGGTAACTCCCGAATCCTGACAATTTTACCGAATAAAGTACCGAGTCCCTAACTATTATACGGAAAAAGTATAGACCGATTGCATGTCCGGGATTTCGTGTAACTACCGTATCCCGGTTATTATACCGAATTGTTTTGGTATCGAAAGACTACTGAATAATATTCGTATTCAGTATAATTTCGTCAAAACTGGAACAGAAGTCGGGATTCGGGGTAACTATCGAATCCTGAAAAGTATACCGAATAAATTACGGAATCCCAATCATGATACCGTATAATTTTATAAGTACAGTCGAGCGTTAATCTTGTTCCAGCACACTCCAACCCGATGTCATCTGTAAAGCAGTTGCTCGTCGAGACAAGAGTGGAGAATTTGTTCCAGCTGAGTGGAAAGGTTGTGAAGGTGACCACCAAAAGTACAGGCCATCAGTAAATATGTCACCAACTATGAACATTCCTGTAACTGTTTCAAAGAAACACTTCGATAAAGATTCACCATCTTCTGAATATGTAGTGATCCCAATGACCTGGGGTATCATACCACCATGGCATAAGGTAGGCCAAGCTTTCATTTGTTTGTAGAACAGAGTAGGCTAAGGTTAACAAAGAGTCAAAGTGGAAGTCTTGTAGAAGCTTTAGGAAAGTTCAGTTCAGTTAACTCAAGTTCAGTTAAGCTGATCTAACATCAGTACGGTAATAATATTAGATGTATTCTATTCTTCCAGGGCACCGCAACTAACCATGGGCTAACCACAAACAACTGCAGGGTTGAGACCATCGAGTCCAAGAAACTTTACAGTATCCCTTTAAACAGAGGTCGTAGATGTGTCGTTATCTGTGACGGGTTCTACGAGTGGAAAGCCAAGAAAACTGGTGAGAGTGGGCCTAAACAGCCATACTTTATCGGTTTTCCACAACAAGACAATGTAAGTAGCATAGCGGTTGGGCGATTTGTTTTCATACAACCTTTCGACAATTCGGGCCTGATTACATATTCCTAGGTACTGCTACACAGGGTTGCCACATGTCGCACGGTAGTGTGAATTGTCACTCTATTTTGTTTGTGTCACTCTTGTCCTACATATTTCAGAAAACGTCCAGATGTGTAATTTCTCAGCAGTGATTCCAACCAAAAGTAGGCTACTATTTCACGTCTTTTCACTGAAACAAAATTAGGATCTGTCATTTTTGCAGCATTGATTCTGAAAATCTCATTCCCAATTCATTCTCTGTTTTCGAACAAAAGTTACTCTCTATTTTTTTTTGTGTGGCAACCCTGCTCAGTGGCGTCAATTCATTAAACCTCCGGGGGGGGGGGGAGGGGTAACCGAAACATTAATTTTGGGAACGCATCCTAGATCTTTTTTTTTGCTCAAACGCAAAATTTAATTGCTATTTTTAGGGTAAAATTAACGCAGTTTGTGAATATACCATAATGAGAATATGCAAGAGTCGCGTGTTGTTCGAAGATCCTTCGCAAATAAAAATGTTCATTGGAGCTTGCTGTGAGCTGGAGTTTGAGGCGTACCCTTCTATGACTGTATAAGTGGCTTTAAACCATCTGAGGCTTTCGATCGAAACCGTATCGAGATTTACATTACCGTATTAGCGTAACCAGATTCCTGTGTGAAATTGAAATGCCTTTATGTCAGCATGTCAAACAAAACGGAATATAAACAAAAAAGCCTCGAATTTTGGGCCCCTTTTTGATTCGGGGGGGGGGGGGGGCATGGCCTCCCTAAATGGCGCCACTGACTCTGCTGCTACAGTACTCTAGGGTACCCTAAGACAAATCTTGGTACCCTAGGATCAAATCGTTATATCTGACGTGGGCTACACATCGAAATCCCTAGATGAAAGCAAGAGAAGAAACCAGAGAAGTAACGGAGATTCTAAGCTTCGTGTTTCTTTCAAGTGTGTAAACTTGATCCATTCAGTTTTTTTCCTTTTTGGAAAATCAAGGGCCGGTTACCTACAAACACGCAACCTGGTGATTGCGTGTGATTTTCGCCGTGTCTGTTGGCGCAGAGTAGAAAGAACAGCGGTAACAGCAATAACAGTGTACCAGAGGAAGTCACCAGAACTGTGTGGAAAACGGAATGGTGGCTTAGGATTGCGTCGTTCTATCAGCAGTAGCACGTTAGGCAATTGCAATGCTACTTAGACAAGGAGCTTCGCCCATGGGAAAGGAAAGCGGTGAAGTTTGGCCACTCCACGTGCTCTTAGTTCCAAACAGCAGAGATGTCTAAGGAGGGTTTTCGCGAGCTGGAAAGCAAAGTCGGAATCACTTTCCAATTCGCGCTACTTTGGAAAGTTGCCGAACTTTCTAACCCGGTTTTCGCGCTTTGGAAACCGAAGCAGCTTTCCCGGAAAGTGATTCCACGAGGTTAGTGGAAAGCTCCGCGGAAAGTTTAATGTTTCGGCGGGAATTTCAAAAGTGTGGAGAAAAACAATGCAAGTGTCACTAATAATAAAAAAAAAAAAAAAATGGCAATCGTAATTAAGGTTACTTCGATGGGATATATGAGAATCAAAGAACCGTTAAGTGAACCATATTTAGTCGAAAAAGTTTGTAACTGAACAATTTCTCGGCGATATCAGCTTTCCATGCGTTTTCGCTATAAGTTCAGCGGGAAAGTGGAAAGTTATTCCAAGAATCGCTTTCCCACAGTTTTCGCGATGCGCTTCGCTCGCCGGAAAGTGATTCCGAGATTTCGCCAAAACCCTCCTCTAGTTTGGGTCCAAGTTGACTACAATTGACTCAAGTATCATTAGCAAGGAAGGAAAGTAGTTGCAGGCTAGAAGAAGCAGATTTTATTGCCCTTTCTTTTCCGTCCAGATTTAATCGTGTCCTTTGTATCCAGATGAAAATTGAAGAACCTGAGACTTGGGAGCCACGGCTGGAAGAACTCTGGTCCCCGACGAAAGGCTGGAAAGGACCAAGGCCCTTTATGATGGCAGGACTGTTTGACACGTGGATAAACCCCTCCGATAAACGCATGATCTATAGTTTCTCTGTGATCACAATGGATTCTAGTCCCGCTGTTTCATGGATCCACGAAAGAATGCCTGCAGTAGTAGATTCTCTTGAAAAGGTAGTGGGATGGTTGGACTATGAAGGGGTTGACACTAAATCCGCTCTGAAACTACTAAAACCAGTGACAGACTTACACACTCACCCTGTTTCGCCTCTTGTAAACAGCGTCAAGAACCAAAACCCCGGATTAAGCAGAGAACAGGAAATCAAGTAAGTATCTTCAAATTTCCAGCTAAGGTCTCCTTTCCCGTACTCGAGACACCTCCTGTTTGGGAGAAGTCACCCAAGTGAAGACGGAGATCTAGCTCTCACATGCCCCAACGTCAGGGTAGTGTTACGGCCGACAAAAGTATTAGTACCCACACACCTTGGAGATCAAGCACATTGTGCTACTTCAGAGGGTATGTTCCAACCTCATGCCAGTAGGCAATAAACGTTTCAACCGTTGTTCCAGTCTGTATATACCGTCACCGGTTGGAACGACGATCGTAGCTTTTGGTGACTACAGGTAGGAGGTTGGAACATACCCAGAGACCCCAGAGTGTGTGACACGGGTACTCCAGTAGTCTATACCCCAATCCAAGTCCTGAGGTATTTAGAGGAAGTTGCTATGCCGGACAACAATGCTCTACCCTTGAGCTTAAACTGCCAGTTTGCAATAAACGTTTCAACCGTTGTTCCAGTCTGTGTATACCGGCACAGGTTGGAACGACGATCGTAGCTTTTGGTGACTACAGGTAGGAGGTTGGAACATACCCAGAGACCCCAGAGTGTGTGGCACTGGTACTCCAGTAGTCTATACCCCAATCCAAGTCCTGAGGTACTTAGAGAAAGTTGCTATGCCGGACAATAATGCTCTACCCTTGAGCTTAAACTCTTCGTGGTTTAACTGGCCCAATAGATGAATATTTTCCTCCAGGAAGGTTGAGACTGCTGGAAGCAAGTTCATGTCTGCCTGGTTGACGAAAGGAAATTCTTCAGCCCCATCTAAGCGGAAAAGTGAGGATCATAGGAAAGAAGAACTGAATATTGACGAAAAAAAGATTAAGTTGGAATCCGAAAAGTCTTAAGGCAACGCTGTGTCTACATTTAAATGAAAGTGTAGGGTACCTGAATTTTCTTCAATGTGTGCATAAAGTTTCCTCGTCACGTGGATGTGAACGAGAGATGGAATCTTTACCCATAGATCAGTCAGGTAAGATTCTGGTATGATTTCCTTTTTTACGATTATTAAATAAAAGTTTTCACTATTAGACGTCGAGTAATATTCGTGGTCTCGGAAATTGACGAAAAAATCAAGCTAAAACTGCGGAAATATCAAAACATTGTGCCATGTGCCCACAAACCTTTAAGCATGTATGTCCCAACGCCCAACACATTTGTACAAGCTGTAGAATTCTCTACAGCTTCGGTCAACGCTGCAAGTAGTGGGACAGGATTCGGAATTTAACTTGTGATTTATTTGAAGCAGCTTACTCATTGATTTACTCGTTTACCACAGTGCACAAATAGAACAGTATCGAAATCTTATATTAGAAATTTAGCTGATAGTTTGACTGAAAAGCTACAGTCTTTCAAAGAAAAGCTTTTACGCACCACGTGCGAGCATTCGTTCTTCGTAAACCTTTTGAGTTATGAATACTGGGTTGAGCTCTTTAGCAATGAAACTAGAAAGCTGTCAATGGGAAAGATCCACATTTACCAGACGAACCCCAAATGAAATAGTTGTCTAAGAATTGGTGAATAAAAGCGATTTCTTCTCAGTGAATCTTTAGAGGAATGCTAATTACTAAACTACTTACTGCTTATTTCCCGTATTCGAAAATGATTCGTTAGAAAACAAAAGTTCCATTTCAGTCGTGTCCAACAGATTTCGTTCGCATCACTGTGAAAACCAAGGCAAACTGGTTACCCAGAGACCGGGTGTGTCGCATGTCTTCATTGACAACAGATCCTGGTGCAAGCGATTTCGATCGCATTCATCGCATGAAATACAGAGCACCGGCGAAAGAATGGCAATTAGAAAGAGAAGGTGGATCAGTATTTCAAGTACTGTATTTCTTTTGACCACTGGACCGGTGTTTCGAATGCGAATTCAAGCGTGTCAAACTAGGTAATGCGACTGAAAATGGAAGAGCGCGTGAACCAGTGAGCCTAAGTGGGTTCTACGGTTGAGAACAGAAGTGACGCAATAAATTTCGTCGTTGTCTGGACGTTGAACATCCGATAAGAACGGTCAAGCGGAACCCGATAACATTAGGTAAGATCCTAAGTTTTAGTTTTTATTTGAAAGAAAATGTACCTGAATTTTTCTACTTTTTTGCTGAAAATTGGGAAAACTTGCTCCTTCGTTTGGTCTTCTTCTTTGCCGCTTCTAGCTCTTGGAGGCGCGGTGCAACTTCTGAATATATGTCCGTTTGTTCCTCTTCAGTAATGGTTGCACTGTAAAAAATTTAAAGTAGAGCTGAAGCAATAACTATCGCTTTTTGCTATGTCTCAACAACAACAGCCTACTTTCTCCCCACCCCATTCAGTAGTTTCTGCCAGTTCTCCGAACAATAGTTGCGTTTTGATCCGAATTCTCCTTGCGATTCTCCTCGCAATTCTCCCATTTCGCGTTTTTGGACTGTTCAGATGAAGCGAATTCTCCTTTTCTTGCGTTTTTGTCAGAATCGAGAACGGGGAAAGCCTCGCGATTCTGCAGAATCGAGAAGTTGTTCCGATGGTGAATTCTCGATTCTCCGTTCTCCCTGATTGGCCAACAGAGTGCGGGTGTTCAATATGCATAAATTCGTATAACGGGTTAAGAAAGAGCTGCCAAATTAGTGTTTTTGTCAAAAGCGAGAACGGAGAAGCCAGAGGAGCAATAACGGTCATTTTATACGAGAATCGAGAATTCAGAAGCGAGAACGGAGATCTGAGAATTCAGATAAAAAACGCAACTAATGGTACAATATCGATGTATTTCGCTGAATTCTTTTAGGATGTGAACTGACCGTGGCGCAGTTTTACAATTTGGTTTATTTATCCATAGATATCTTTTACAGACAAAAAATATTGTTGGACATGTCATTAGGCCTACAAATAAAAAGATCAACCAGGGGATATATTTACAATGGTAACCTATGATTTATTTATACAATTCACGGTTTAAAATACAATTCATCAGAATACGATCGCGAATTACAATGACAAGTACAAAAATAATTCGTCATAAGTGTCACTGCTATTATACAATTCACGGTTTAAAATACATTTCATGAAAATACGGACGTGAATTAAAATGACAAGTACAAAAATAATTCATCATAAGTGTCACTACTGTTCTAGAATTTAAACAAATGTGATTGATATAAAGATGCGATGGTCAAACTATTTATGTCACAACAAAAATAAAGAAACGGGCTGAAAAGAAATAGACGACAACAACTTTTAAAGAGCGTTAAAATGTTCGGTAAAATATGGCACGAAAGAATTGAGAAATCGTTCCGATGAATGGGCATGAGACGGGGACTTCAGTAGTTTTTTCTCCGTTCGAAGTAAATTTAGCCTAGTGTTTCGCCGGCCGATGTTGCTGGCATATTCTGGAAGGATGTCCCTATGTAGATCAGATGCCAGTATCTTTCTGCCAAAGCTCATGACTAGCTCGTGCCTCCGCTGGCATAGCGTCATTATGTCCAGCGTTTCTAGACTCTTAAGTTTATCACTTGATCCAGTGCTAGGGAAACTTTCTGTCATTCTTCGGAGCAAGGCCATAACAGAAATTTTTTTGTAATACAAAAGAAAGGACTTCCACATTTCCATACTTTTAAACCTTTCATTTGACCTTTAACGGCTAGAACCTTAGAGCTATATCAAACTTGGTCTGGGACGCTGTGCGGACAGAACAGAATTGAATGCGCAAAGAGCTCAGTTCGAGGCCCATGGCAACAAAACAACGAAATAAACACAACAAATCTTGACACTATTAACCCTAATCCCCATCAATCTAAGAACCTCTCGTCGATTTCAAACTTCAAGTTACGTCCCAAATTTTTCACACTCGAAAAACATTCATCTTCCATAGTCTTTAACATCCGTACTAATTTGAAACACTCTCCATACACCTCCTTTCTAAGTTCCTCACACACTGAATGTATTTTACCACGCTCTCATCATCCCTATCACACACAGGACAAAAGTACGGACTACTTAAACTGTCAGCCCATGAATTACATACTTAATTTTTTCCCTTCCCAGTCCTACTTTAAAAAATGTGTCAATACGATATTGTCTTCGGCTGATAATTTTCGAGGATCACGCTACTCGGGCACAATGTTGGGTCCTGTCGCTAACAACAATAACTAAAGGTATCATGCCAGTTTAGTCTTAAACAATGATGTGATTAATTAAAAAATCCTTCTGGGCCATGGCAAAAATACAAAATTTTTGAAACAGATCTGCATCTTTCACTCCACACATCATGTGAAAACACTGACCCTCCCGAAATACTACCTTCTATCATCAAACGGTAATAAATCCCACCTTAAAGTCTAACCGAAAAGGGCTAAGATAGGACAATCAAGTTACCTATCACTTATTCACTTAAAGAGGCTTGCAGAACCGATGAAAATGCGTTACTTCGTTGCTCCGGTGTTCACGAATAATCGATTTTCATATAGTGGTATTTCCCTGTCGAATTTGTGGAACCTTGACACGCTTGTATATGTTTTGTACTATTTCCGAAAAATAAGCGTTCACGCAGTGAGCTACTTTCCGCAAGATGATCACTGGCCAATGAAAGCCGTGTTTGTATTGAGACTCAAATTTTCCGTCATAATAGAATTTTGCGTTGGAGGACTGCCGTAGGTATTTTTAGCGTCTACTAGAGGAAATAGTGAAAAATAAAAAAATTCCCTTAACACAATCCAAATAATGCAACGTATTCAATTAAATGATACAAAAATAAGTTGGCTTTTTAGTTAAACTTTAATGAAATTTTCCACTTCAAACCGACGTTAAGGTATAGTTCCTCCCAAAACTTCTCTGATCTTCTTGTACCAATTCTGTGACAATTGCTATCACATTTTGCCATCTCTATTTTTCCTGGATGTCTATGCTTTCTTTGTGGCATAAATCCCAAACCTGAGACCAGAAGAATGGCTAAGAAGGGAGGGATTTTCAAGGGGCAACCCGCAATCCCATTGTCTGGCACGTTATGTGTTACTGCTATTCCTCTGTCGGGGGTTGTAGGGGATAATAACCGTTTCAATAGCCAGAAGCTCGATGAAAGCTTTGACAGCAAAGGGCTGAAACTCCTTGCTGACAAACCTCCTCCACATTATCCCAAGGTCTAGCCCAAATGCACGTAAACTATAAAGCTACTCACCGATATGTTTTCATCAAGTCGTACTTTTCCCAGGGCTTAGCAAACTTCACAGCCTTCGCAGCTCGTTTTGCTGTCACTTCGAAAGGCATAACCCCCCTGAGGTTCTCCCTCTCCCATCGTACGCTCCACGGAAGAGGCTTGAGTTGAACCTGCAATATTTTTGCCATGTGAAACAATACATTCAATATGAAAAATCTGTAGCCTGCGTAGTTGTACGAAAAAGTTGCATGAAATACTATGTAATAGCAAAGAATACTATCATTTAATGTGCTTCAAACTGGTCCAATCTTATGTAGTAGTATCCAGTAGCATCCTGTCTTGCCAATAGTAGCATGCAGTAGTATGCAGTACCACGGTTTCCCACAAGTTCGTCTTTCCAACTTGAGCGGTTTTGAGCCTGAAGAGGACCCTTGCCAAGAAGGGCCGAAATATAGCTCCAATAAAATTCAGCTGACGTATCCGTTTTCCACCATCAAATATGATTCGCAGTCAGCTTGGGCTGAAGGAATATTTATCAGTTAGTACTGCATGCTACTATTTCGTACAACTTCGTACTAATATTTTGAGATGAATTTTTCAATTGATTATATTATTTTATGCAACTAAGGGACAAGCGAGTTCGATGTTTCACGCCTGACGGAGTCTGATTCAGAATTTGGCACTTCTCTGGCGCGGGCTAGACAGGAAGAGAAACCGGAGCATCTTGTTTTACCAATCTCACTTCGTTGCGTTTGGTGAGATGGAAAATAACACTGAATAGCTGCGTTTTGCCGATACATAAGCCGTTTTTAGCCATCCCATCCCGTTCGCTCGACAATGCAGAACAAGACCGAAGTTTTCGACGGGATCCCAAAAATTTAGTATTAATTGGACTTCTTGATTCCAGATAATCGAATCTTGTAGATTTCCGAGTTCTTCGCCAGAGCCCTTTAACATTTTGCTATTTATCCATAATCCACCGCTTGAATATGTACAAAAACATATGTACCGTTTTGGAGTTCTTACAACTTACGGCCAGACAACTAATCAAATGCGAAAACAAAGTTCAGATATGGATTCAGCAAGCATGTTTACTGCAATATCTCATCTCTAATCGACTTCTTCAAAATTCGATTCACCATGTCTCCTTGCCCCGATACCGAATCTCTAATCGACTTGAGAAACAACTTTGAGCTTCAACCAAATTTCCAGTTTCGGACGAATTCCGGGTGAATCGTTTGTCCGGCAAGAAAATCAAATTCAGATATGGATTCAGTGGGCCTCCTTACTCCTTAAACGACTATCTCATTAGCTGATCAAATATATTTGTGAACGCTTAATTCGAAACCTCCTCCTCTGCCTCTAAATACAGGGCTACAAGACCCATCTACGAACTTGGCCTGTACTTTGCCACTGAATCCTCATACGAAGTTTGAACAACATGTCTCAACCCCACGAAACGACACGACTAAACCCAAAGAATATGTACGCTAGTCGCTAGGTGTAAACAGTCTTTGATTAAACCCAAGAAACATTGCGCATTGCTGACCGGAACACTATCGCTCGGGCGTCTACACATTAAACAAAGAGTATCTTGCTTTCGCCTGCATGGATAAAGGGTATCGCCACCTATTTTTTACAAAAATTGGTCGAAAAATTTTATTAAATTGTTCACAAGACGGTTGTCGAATGCATTCTGCCGCTTTGAGACAGAAAACGCCGGTTGGGACTTTGGAGATGACTAAACTGATCACATACACTTTTTGTTTATCTTTAGTATGTTCGAAAGTTGCAACAGCATGTCTCCTCACCCCATATCGACTATATCATTGGGTGTTACAATTTCAAACTAAATTTCCGGATTCTGCGCTAACTACTTGTCCAGCGAAAAAAAAAATTTTATATTCGGATTCAGCATGTTCTCTTACCCCTGAATCGAACATCTAATCAACTTCAGACTCTCATTCCTTTCGATGATTATCGTGCTCACAGACGGACAACTTTTACCAAGTCATAGGTATCCCTCCACTTACGTTTTGGGATCCCAAAAAAAGACTGATTTCACATTCTCCAGCATTGCACACAAGATTCAGATTTCTGTCTCAGAACGAAAGTAGGTCGGGTGGCTCCAACCTCAGTGCACAGGTCGGTTAACCGACGGACAAACGGCGACGAAAAACAGGTTTGTTAACCGAAGGAAGGAAACAGTTTATGGTGGCAAATCTTGCAGGTCGGACGATGGTTAAAAACGCAGCTGATCCTGCACGTCCCAGTTGGGATCTAAGTGAGTTGTCACGAAGTGCAGTGTCTCCTAGCTTCTTCGTTCCTCCCAGTTTTTCGGCTTGCTGATACTTCGCATATTAAAACCCGATACTTTACTTTTTCTAAATGGTTGTGTCGTTTTAGCAGGTATGAGTCCAATACTAATATGATGGAGACTTATGGTATAAAAAACCCTCTTGAAATTAAGGGCAAGGGCTCAAACATAATTTGTCATCTTTCCTCCACGAGTTTTAAATTATTTTTATTGATTTTTTTTTTTTTTTTTAATTTTTAATTTTTTAAATTTTAATGCTTTTAAATTTATTGTTTGCGGTGTTTGATCTTCCTTCGCCATTTTCATGTGTTGTTGTTTATCGTAGTCGTTCCGATGGATTAGAATTTGCTTTAGTGTTGGTCTGTTTTTGCGTATTTATATAATCATTTATTTTATTATCATCAATTTTGGTGGATCAATAATCATCATCAAATTTAGTTAAAAGTGATGCCTTCACGCAGTTTCTGAAACAGAGCGAAATTCGCCCACATTTGTAAACCAGGCTTAACTAGTCGAGTAGCCCGCTACTGCGGAACTCATTCCCGTAAACCGAGATCATTACCATTAATGGATTAACGGGGACAGGAGCTCCTTCCGCACGCGGCTCTGCTTCCATGTCGAATGAAAAGGTTGAATACTCCTGAGCAGCATCTCGTAGGTAGAACAGGGTGTCATCCAGCCTCTTCTCCAGCTTCAGAACTTCAATGCTTCTCAGCAACGGATTGTACAGCTCATAACGTATTTCGATACCTACAAAGAAACTATTAGCCTACTTGTGTTTACTTGCCTATTTTGGATATATCCACGTTCAACTCTTAGATATGTCTGCTGTGTCTCAAATAGTGGAAGAATGTTTGTCTCTGACTTCCGCCTTACACTGGATCGGAAAAAATTCCGTCCCGTGTCAGCTGATGCGTCTCTAGTCGTTAGTCCGCCAAGTGTCCCACCTGCTTACATCTTCGGATCTGGGTGCGCTGCCTTTATGCCTCTCACAGCTGAAGAGTCCGTGGGTAGGCTAAAGCTCGGTAAATCGTATTTTTCCTTTTCTGGAAGATAGTTGGTGGCATTTCGAGGTATTGAAATTTAAGCCTTTCACTTGGGCTCTCAGACTCGTCTGGTTTTTCGTAAGTTTCTTGACAAAAACTAGTTTATTCCCATCACCTATGCTGTACAGACACTGGTCTACAGCTGAAATGAATTACCTTCATACACTGAGTAGAACCGGTTTGCCTTGCCGCGGAATAAGAGGGTAGCAATTACATGGTACAAATACATATCAACTCTCCCTCCCCTTACAAAATCAACCACCAAGCTTTTGTAACCAGCCTATTAGGTGTTTTGACGGTACGCTTAGGTACAATCTTGGCGGTTCTGGCGAAGACTCGGACTCTGACGGACCAGACTCATAACTCGTATCAGACTCGGGTGGACTGATCTCAGTTTGACCTGGACCGTCAACAAACTCTACTTCAGGTCTTACTGCGATCTTTCATATCTGGTCGACATGTAGTTTCCAAACTTTACCATCAACTTTTACTAGGTACATATCTTTTGATACTCTTTTTAAAATAACACCCGACACGATGCGGAACTTTCTGTCACATAGTGATCAGTAATCAAAACATTCCGACAAATCTCATAACTTGTTTTTGGCATTCCACCAGACGTACGTGCATCCACTCACGGGTCTGTGCAACATTCATAAGATTCAGACGAGTTCTGAACTCCCTTCCCAGAAATAACTCTGAAGGCGGGACTATCTGCTTCCCTTCAGCGTGTTTAGCCTTTAATTTCTTTTTTATTATGTCTACGAACTTTTCCAACTGCCCGTTCGAATTTAGGTCATAAGGGGCGGGTGGGTCAGCTTATACCATTCTGGCGCATGAAATCCGGCATTTCTGCGCTAGTAAGCTGCGGTTCGTTATCAGCCACAACTTCAACAGGCAAACCATATCGGACAAATATACTTCTGTAACCGTCAATCGTTCCTCCACTGGTCGTACTAGAACATCTCAAACACTTCCACCCACTTCTAATACGTATCTACCATATACAATCAACATGCACACGTTGCCATGGCTACTCTGCTTTCAGCCATGAAATGGGGCTTAGGGTGAGTTGATTTACATGGGAAACAACACGAAACAAAACTATCAATGTCACAACCTATACTCGGCCAACACACCAAACAACGAGCAAGTGACTTCATTTTTACTATACCCGGGTGCCCATCGTGGAATTTATTCGAACATTCCGAGACAATCACTCTCAATCCTCTCTAAACAGACAACCTTTCTAAGTCGTAAGTTAATTTCGCACCCTGTGACCAGGTACCATTAGCCGTAAATTCGAACGCCTTGAATAATACCGGACATTTCGCCGTTTGTGCAACCACAGTTTCTTCAGACACTGGTAACGCATTCAACTTGGAAACGTACATTAACTTGCAACCGAGCTCAGATACAACAACCTTATTTACTTAACTTGGTTGCGGGAGTCGCGACAACGCTTCCGCATTACAGTCCAGCTTACTGGGCTTAAACCGTATGTCGTACTGATAGGCTGCCAACTGAATGGCCCACCTTTGCAATCTGCTGGTTAACAACACTGGGATCCCGGTTTTGGGACCTAATATAGGCGACAGGTCTTTGTTATCCGTCTCCATCAGTAACTTTCTCCCGAACAAATACAAAGGATAATTTTAGACCGAAAATTACTGCTGCTCCCTCCCGTTCATTTTGAGAGTAGTTTCCTTCAGCAGTAGTCAAACTTCGCGATGCGAAGGCAATCGGCCTTTCTGTGCCGTCCGGGAAAATGTGCGATATGACGGCGCCAACCCCGTACGGGGAACCATCTGTTGGCAACACTAGCGCATACTGAGCGTTAAAGTGAATTAGCATTGTTTCACTTGGCAAAACCCTATTTAACTAATGAAACGCATTTGAACAACTCGCGGACCAATCAAATTTCGCGTCTTGAGGTAACAATCGATTCATGGGTTAACATAGCTGAGACATATTCAGCACAAATTTGCGGTAGTAGTTCGCCAGGCTTAAAAACGCGACAGTTCATCTCTTCTTTTGAGTTCCAGCATATCCTGAATAGCGCGAACCTTTTTCGGGTTGGGCCGAACGCCATCTTCATCTACCTGGGGCGAACCGGTTTGCCTTGCGGCGCAATAATAGGGAGGGTAACAATTACGTGGTACAAATACATATCAATTTTCGCCCTTCACACTAAAAAAATACGGAATTTAGCTCTCAAGCTCTGGAGCCTCTCTGGCTTGTATTTTTATCAGACTCAACCCACAGCCTCAAGTAACTACTAGATTTCGTCTTGCAAACTTGAAGCTGTCGACTTGGTAACCATACCTCTTGAGGCAAAAATCTATTCAAAAAATATAGCTTGTAGTTCCTTTTCAGACACGAACCAGATAAACAGAAGATCAACTTCCAGGTCATAGAGGTGGGTGTCGAAAGGGGGAGGTTAGGTATAGGTCCTCCTTCCTTCAACTCAAGACGCCCCCGGCTGATAATGATGATGAAATTTTATTTACGCACTTTAGAAGAGTAAAACAGCGCAGTACAGACAAATAAAATGAAAAAAATACACTGAGCTTTCAATAACGCAGTAAATGCACAAGATCAAAAAGAAAACATTAAAAAAAGGGACTAATCAGTTCTAAAAAAATCTTCTTCCTAGATGGAATGCGGAGAAATGGCCAAGGGCAGAAACGTGAAGGTCCTGAGCAACTGAAGATAACTTTGCACAAGGGTCTTCCTTCTAAATTCCTATAACGTCGAGGAAAGTACAAGAGATATAAAAAAAAATCAAAAGGGAGGGTTCATACACTTACCATAGCCATCAACAACATTCCTGAGAACACAGCTTGCTCGCAGCCCACATCCGCTTCTCTCAATGCAGATGCCTACAAAGCGATTTGTTTTTGTTGGAGAATTAATATCAGCTACAGTAACAGCCAAAATACTTCCTAAAAAGATAAAGAGGAATGAATACCCTCATTACGCAAACCAAACTCACAAACACTTTACTTCAGTGGCGATCGGAGGGATCCAAATTGAAAACGGCCATCGAACAACACTTTTCGCAGCACCTACTGGTCTTATCCCGATAAAGTAAACGCGTCCATCTAACTCAGGTGGGAAGACAAACGCCCCTATTCCCTGGAGGACCAAGATAAATTAAGTCCTTATTTTTGCCCGTTATGGGGACAGATGGATGAAGATGTGGAACACTTGGTTTGTTCTCGTAGTGAGTTGAGGGATTTAAGGAGAGAAGTTTTTGGTAAGGAGGTTCTTCAAGGGGGGTCTCTGAAAGATTTAATGGGTAGCAAAGTGTTACAAGAGTTGCGTCGTTTGGGTAGATTCCTGAAGGTTGCCATGGAGCACCGTGAACGTTTTATTGTAGGTTGATGTTGTGGTAGGGATAGGATTTAGTTTGTTTGATAGTTATTTAGTTATTAGAATTATGAGTTGAGTGTTGAATATTTGGACTGGTACAATGCAGTTGGAGTGCTTATTTATTTTTATATTTTGTCCCGCTATGGCCCATAGGGCTTTTTTGTGAATACGTTCATTCATTCATTCATGGTCCTGTCAGAAATTAAGAGAAAACGCTTCAACGACACTGAATTTCAAGAACTTACCAACATAGAATTCGGGAATGTCAATGTTAACCCTTCTTTTAATCATGTCCATCCTTTCTAGTTTTTCCCTCAGTTTATTTCGAAAAGCAGGGTTGGGGTCAGGTAAAAACTCCGGGTATACAAATCGATAGTCTGGAAGTGATCCTTCATCCTTGCTTGTCGGTTTGCTTGTATTTACTTGACGATCCTGGTCATTCACTGGCAATGCTTGGGCAGCATACCCTGCCACTTTAACTGCAAAATAAAAGACTGTTTAATACTCTTTATTATACAAACCTTTTTAAATGCTAAACTACATGAACACACCTGTTATAACCCACTGCAGGACTGCAGGAAAGCCCAAATGGGCCTGTGGAAGACTGTTGTGAAAGACTGTTTTCTAATTTTGTTTGATCTTTTGCCCAACCATCTCCATTTCTGCAAAAGGGACACCTTATCACCCTATAAATTGCTATGTTTCCCTCTCCCCACTTAACTTCACGTTCCCCATTTTAACCAAAGCGTCCAGGACCCTGGCAAGAACCGGCAAATCCGGGATAGCTGGAGCTGGGTACCGGAATTTGTGTGGCACGCAAGTTAGAGTACTTCCATAGTTCCAGATTGGCTAGGACGAACAAAATTTACAGGCATTTGGCAAGGTCACACGTCCCCGATGTTCTGTCTACAGGTCCGTATCAAATCCGGCCACTGTTGGGGGGGGGGGGGGAGCTGGAGATGGGTACTGGATATTTTATGCATACGAGATAAGGTACTTCCAGATGGGCTAGGACGATGAAGCTTGTCAAGTGTATTAGGGACCTGACCAAATTGCGTTGTCACTTGCCGAATCCGACCATCCACCGGAGTGGAATAAGGGGAAATCCAGAATCTTGTGGCATACATAGCTTTCTGAAGAGTTTTTATGTCACTTGCAGCTCTGCTCAAGTGCCATGTACCGACGACTTTTCGGTCGGTCGGGCGGTCACTGTTCTCGAGTTAGGGTACTTCCAGATGTGCTAGGACGATGAAACCTGGCAAGCATATTAGGGATTCCACCAGACTAACATGGAAACAGTCATTTCCCCGATCCGACCATCGTGAGGGGAGGGGTATCCGGAATCTTGAGGTATGTATGACTTTTTAATGGGTGATCGGATCTTAATGAAACTTGATATTTGGAAAGACTTCATGTCTCAGATAGCTCATTTTAATTCCGAGCCGGATTCGATAACTGTGGAGGGAGTTGGAGGGGGGGGGGAAATCTTGTGACAAGCTCAGACTGGAGGGATCGGGATGAAATTCGGTGGGAAGAACAAGCACAAGCCCCAGATATATTATTGACAGAACCGGACCGGATCCAGGTAATGTGGAGGAGTCGGGTACTGTGGACGAGTCGGGTACTGTGGACGAGTTTGAGGGGGGGTTCCGAAATTCCGGTGATCCAAAGTGCAAGTACTTCCAGATGCGCTGGGACGATGAAACTTGGCGGACATATCAAGGACCCGACCAGACTGATCTGGAAACAGTCACAATCCGGATCCGACCATCGGGGGGGGGGAGGGAGAATCCGGAATCTTGTGGCACGCAGAACTTCCGAACGGGTGAGCGGATCTGAATGAAACTTGAAATTTGGAAAGGTCAAGTGTTTCAGATCCTTCAATTTAGGTCCAGGATGGATCCGATAACTCGGGGGGGGGGGGGGGGGATTTCGAGGGGTGGGCCGGAAATCTTGTGACACTCTTAGAATGGAGGGACTAAGACGGACCTTGGTGGGAAGAAAAAGTAAGAGTCCGAGATACATCATCTATAGAACGAGACCGGATCTGGACACTGTGGGCGAGTTAGACGGAGGGGTGTGTGTGGAATTCCAGTGATCCTGATTTAAGGTACTACCAGATGTGCTAGGACAATGAAACTTGGTAAGCTTATAAAGGACCCGACCAGATTAACTTTGAAATAATCACTTTCTCGATCCGATCATCGTGGGGGGGGGGGAGGAGAGAAAGAGAATTCGGGACCTTCTGTCACGCATAACCTTCGAACGGGTGATCGGCTCCGAAAGAAACTTGATAATTGACAAGAGCATGTGTCTTTGATGTTCTTTTGAAGTCCGGACCGGATCCAACAACTCTGAGGAGTCGAGGGGGGGGGGGGGACCTCATGACACTATAGACTGGAGGGATTGGGTTGGAGCTTGTTGGGAAGACCAAATAAATGCTATAGATAAATCATTTATAGAACTGGACTCAACCCGGTCAATGCTTACATTTCATCTTAACCACAAAGTAAAAACAACACTTTAGAGCAAACAATACATTTTCTTGATCCCCAAGGGCCCATGGTCATCTTGGCCTCAAGGGGTTTGCTTACAAATTAATTTATAACTGCCTTAAAGTGTGCATCTTAACCGTAAAGTCAAAAACAATACCTTTGACCAAAAGATACATTTTCATGATCCCCAGGGGCCCATGATCATTCGTGCCTCAAGGGTTTTGCTTGCAAACAAATTCTTAGCCCCCTCAAGGTACTAAAATAAAATAAAAACAAAATTTTTGGCCAAACAATGCATTACCACGATCCCCAAATGCCCATGGTCATTTGTACCTGAAGGGATTTGCTTACGAAAGATAACATTAAACCCCAAAACTTACAACTTCCCACTTTCATCGTCCGACCAAATCTTGCAAGTGCCATATGAGCTTCTAGCTCTTTGTTTCCAATCTGGATGGAAACTAATATGTTGAGAGGAAGTCGGCATGGTAGGCGAAGGTAAGGTTCCTGTTGTTTGGGCTGAAGACATTCTAACACCGTAGGTGCTCACTAGCCCCATGACCAGTCACAAAACCTGTGTTATGGAGACATCCTCTAGCACTTTGCTCAGCAATAGCCCTCCTAGTTTGTTTTCTATCTCTACCACCTACTTTCCTAAAGTCTATAGCCTATCTTTTTGATTTTCATGACTATATTAATTACCTGGCATCATGTCATGACATAGGTCGCTTGGTCTTTATCCCCCAGCTCCAGCAAGCTGATGTGCTAATTCACGGCCAGGCTTTGACTCGTTTCATTTAAAGTGTTGTGGCTACAGAACGAGTCCGCAGCCTGAGAGAGTCCTGTTTCACCTTCGGTTCGAGCAAGACCCCTGTTGGATTATACTTAATGGTAAGGATCAGTTCAATATTACTGACGGCCCAGTGTTGTAAATACATATATATGTTGTCCACTCCTGTAAATGGTTTCCTACAGTAAAATAGCCAATGTAATTGCCCATCCAGCTTTGCCAGGATGTGTGAAACAGCTTGATTAGGGAATTCTGGATTGATTGCAGCTGTACTAGCATTCCCTTAATTGTCCCTTTTATCAGTTTTCTGACTGGTCCTGGGGCCAGTGGGCACATACAGTGTGAGAATGTCTTCAGCCCACACTCCATGAATATTAGTTAGTTGGCTACAAGCCAGCCAGTAAGTAGTTAACGAAGTGGCTGAAAAGGTTGTTTCTACGGAGACAAGTGTAGCCAAGTAACTGGCTACAAAACGTGATGATGCACCACCCCTAGTAAACTTGTGTAACTAAAGACTAAATCACAAGGATTGCAACATCAAAATACATCCATCATGGTGAAACTCCTGAATATCAAATCATCCACTTACTTCTATTCCTTCTTTAGAGAATTGGCTGGAGCGAGTGACATTACTAGCCGAAATGTTTGGGAGGGGGGCAAGGAATTTACCGACTGGCTTGCAATTTTTACCAACTGGTTTTGCAAAAAAACGACTAGTTTTGCAGAAAAAACAACTGTTTAAAAAAAAAAAAATAGTTTTGAAAAAATCAACTGATTTTTGGAAAAAAAGACTGTTTTGACGAAAAATCAATTGTTTTATGAAAAAATCAACTGTTTTGACGAAAAATCGGGGCGCTTTGCACCGACTCAGTCATCTTTTACCGACTGGCCGACAACATTGGGAGGGCGTCCCACTCTTCCCCCCCCCCCGGTTGTGACACCCCTGCCTGGAGCAAAACCAGGGAGAAAAGGTGCAAATACATGCAACAAAAAAACGCTGGTTCAAATAGTCTAGCTCAAGCTATTTGGGTTAACCTGGTAGAGTAACTAAATCCGCAAAATCCGCAAAAGAAAATTAGAAACGGAAGGTGACACAAAAATAATTTGGCTCTGATCAGCAGGTTTTTAGAAGAAAGACATTCAGCAACGCTGCAATTTCCTTCAGTGAAAATGGTACAAATATTAGATTGTAGAGAATAACTAGACCTTTCAATCAAGGCTCAATTTCACAAATTTGGTAAGTGTAGAGACTGGAAAGAAACAGTGGGAATTGCATGCATGCATTTCATTCATGGGGGGCGATGCATACAGCAAGGTATCCTTACTGTACTGTAGATTCATAATTAAAAAATAAACAACTTAAAAGAAAGATGAGCAGCTGACCATATAACATTTGATCAGCCCTGTTGCCTGAAAGCAGCCTGAAAGCTCCAAGCAGGAAGCAGCTAACCAGATGAGTCCTGGTGAAACCAAAATCTGTTGGTTGTGGCCTGCAGTATTTAGGCAGAATATACCTGAAGATGTAAGTTTGATTTTACCGACCTGTGTCATGGGCTGAAAACTTTCTCGAGGATTTTAGAAGTGTGAGAAACTTCCTTTGCATTAAGCTGCACATTCTGAAAATATTTTAAAAATCTTGCCGAAGCTTTAGCAGATGGAAATAAAACTCTTGTACTCTCGCCATAAGCTCTATGGTTAAATTGCTGGTGTGGTGAGAAAGTCGGAACAGTGTTTCTATCTCTGCAGATAATTTTGCCGAATTTCACAATTCGGTAAATATACAAAATTGGCCCAAAATGCGGGCTATATTTATTTTCAATCAGAAATAACGTTTATGACGGGGCTGATCCATTAGCTGATTCAGTAGATTAGCTCGAACATTATCCTACTTCTTCTGCTGTCGGATGAGTTCCATTCATGCTGCCATACCCCCACAAGCAGGGGCGTCCCGAGCCTTTCTTCCAGTGGCGCCATTTGGGGGGGGGGCAGGGGGGGGGGGCATGGCCCACCCTGAATTTGAAAGGGGCCAAAAATCCGAGGTTTTTTGTCTATATTCCTTGTTGTTTGACATGCTGAAGTAAAGACATTTATCAAATCGTAAATTTCACACTGCACCGCACAGTTAGTAATCTGGTTTTGAACCAAAATCTTTGTATTGTAGCAGAAAGGCTGATTTTTTTTGGCCTGAGGCGCTAATTTTCAAGACAATCTGGTGTTTGTTAGCTGTTTAACCCCATATCCGAACTCAAAAGATTTCTTGAATCCAGATCTACTTCTCGATATTGCGACAAATCTCCATAGGGTTTCGATCGAAAGCCTCAGAGGGTCAAGAGTCGCTTATTCTGTCATATGGGTAGGCATCAAACTCCAGGTAACAGCATGCCCAAGTGAACATTTTTATTTGTGAAGGGTCTTTGAACAATGCGTGATTCTTGCATATGCACATTATGATATATTTTAAAACTACTTTGATTTTACCCTAAAAAAGCAATTAAATTATGCGTTTGAGCAAAAAAAAAATCTAGGATGGGGGCCCAAAATGGATGTTTGCCCCCCCCCCCCCCCCTGAGGTTTACTGAAATGGCGCCACTGCTTTCTTCATTGGGGGGGGGGGGGAGCACCTGGTAAAATTGACCGAATCGGTACCTGATGTTTTACTGAATTTTTTAACACAAATTGTAAGAACACAGCGAGTTGCCTTCGGCTACAACGTAAAACGTTGCAGACTATATATAAACAAGTCTAAAGAGAAAAATTGGCGCGTTTTCCCGCTTTTCTGCTTCTGTTTTTTTTTTCACGGATACGCCGTCACTAGCGTTTTACCTTTGGAAGACCGTCGCTAACGGCTGTGCCCATGATTAATTAAGGCGCCGCAGGCGACATTTTTTTAATCCGCCATTTTTTTCTTGCAACATTTAACTACTTCCCATGCAAATTCTAGCTTTCAAAATAGTTCAAGCCCCCAAAATTCCAAGCCTCAAACGCCAATTAAATGAGTGAAGAACTAGTGAAGACTGCGAAATGCGCCGCAGGCGGAATGTTGTGGAAACACTGATGATAAAAGTGGCTTTCTGCGATTCCAAGATTATATATTCAAACCAGAGTTGTGTCGCAACGAAAGGGGCGATCCAGGGTAAAGTGGATACAATGTACATTTGTTCGGAATTTACAGCAAATAAAAGTAGGCTAGTTTTCACGTCAAGAGACGTGCTTATTCCTGAAGTACTGCAATCCTAAGAAGTAAAAAATGAACAGCAACCAGCTGAAGCTACCGTAAATGGTAAAGAACGAGAGCTAAATAAATGCCACTTAAACTACCGAACTCAGTAACTGAGTTGAAGCAAATCATGAATTCGTAGGATACCGAAAAACTAACTTAAAAAAAATAAAAAACAGATCGAGAGCGGTATTACAACCGAATTTCGTAATGGAATAAGACTCTTGTTAGAACCACCTAAAACAACCGAACTAGGCAAGTCTAGTAATAGAAAAGGACTAAAGAAAAATCCGTTGAATTACCATATTCGGTAACGAATCAGAACCAAATTAACCTCACCGAATTTATTTATGAAATGGACTGACCGAATGCGACCGAATTACCGAATTCGGTAGAGTATGAGACCAAATAAACAGGTTACATCGCCGAATTTACGCAGGGACGGACCGAATGCGGCGAAATCGATGCGGACTGAACAAAAGTTGGATGAATTATCGAATTCGGTCACGAATCAGAACCAAATGAATCTGATTAATGACCGAATTATGAAATGGACTGACCGAATTCTATAGAACAGATACGGACTTGAGAAAAGTCTGGTGAATTACCGAATTCGCTAATGAATGAGACCAAATAAACAGGTTAAATCACCGAATTTACGAAGGAACAGACCGAATGCGGTGAAATCGATGCGGAGTGAACAAAAGTGGGATAAATTAGCAAATTCGACAAAGAAAGGGGAACCAATAAACACGTTAACTCACCCAATTTCGAAATGCGGGGACAAACGATTTTATGAAAAGGGCATCGAGGCGAAGCGATTCTCGACCGAATTTTCGCCTTTGGCGAAAATTTGACCGAATGCCCAAAACGTAGTGGGGGTGCTGCGCCCCCCCCTCGGGACGCCCCTGCCCACAAGGACACCAGTTCGTTCCTCACCAACTGTTGGCGCCAGGTCGGCGCCAATGGATGCCTTCGCGGCACAAAGGCCGCAGGACGCTCTTGCAATTCGGATGGCGTCCTCGCAACAACAAGAGTTGAATTTTTGCGGATACCATGGTATCTGTTACCACGGTAACTGGATCTGCAATTAGTCGTTTTTGGGATCCCAAAACGTAAGTGGAGGGATACCTATGACATCGCAAAATGTCCGTCTGTCCGTCTTTCTGTGAGCACGATAACTCTCGAAGGGAATGAGATATTTTGATGAAACTTGGTGTGAGGATTCTTGGGTCAAGGGTAAGATCAAGTTCGTAGATGGGCTATGTAGCTCTACATTTAGGGGTGGGGGAGGGGGTGCAAATTAAGGGACAAACAAAATATTTTTTAACAGCTAATGTGATAGTCGAGTCTGGGGTAAAAAGGCATGCTGAGCACGATAGCGAAAACCATCTTCTCGCTGGACAAGTAGTTCTTCCGGAATCCGGCAAAAACCGGAAAGTTGGTTAGAAGTAAAAGTTTTATTTGAAGTTGATTAAATGGTCGATTTCGGGGTAAAAAGACATGCTGAATACGATGGTGAAACCATTTTCTCGTCGGACAACTATTTCGCCCAGAATCCGGCCAAAACCGGAAAATTTTTTAAAAGCGGAAGTTCGATTTGGTGACAAATTAAGGGGGAAGAAGAGAGGCTGAGTCTGTATATGGATGTCCGGATGTCCAGCGATGAGATATTTTGGTATCTTGGATTCATTGGGTCAAGGGTAAGGTCAAGTTCGTAGATGGGCTTTGTAGCCTTCCATTTAGGGGTGGGGGAGGTGGTTTAAAATTAAGGTGCAAAAATATATTTTGAAAAGGTAATGAGATAGTTGATTTAGGGGTAAAGAGACATGCTGAATCTGAATATGAAAACTATTTTCTTTCCGGACAAGTAGTTCACCCGTAATCCGCCGAAAACCGGAAACAAAATTTGTCGACCAATTTTTGGCTAGAAGATGTTTGGGATCCCATCGAAACCTTAGGTCTTGTTGCAGTTATCGTGGTATCTGATACACGGTGCTCTGCAAAAACGACTATTGCCGAAATTGCACTTTTCAAAGTCATCCCAAAAGAAAAACAGATATCCAGTTACATCACTAAGTGCTAAACTTCTTTCTCACCAATCTGACAAAATTTGATGAAAGTGAGAAGACTTTTCAGATACCACGACCAGTTACCACGGTCGGACCGCAGTATCTGAATATCTGATACCACGATAACTGGCCAGATACCACGATAACTGCAAAAACGCCTTTTGATCGTGGTATCAGATACCACGATTACTGCAAAAACGACTTTAGACCGTGGTATCTGATACCATGGTATCTGCAAAAACGCGACTAAGGTAAATGGATTGGCAATTAGCCGTTTTTGGGCTAAAAACGACTTTAGAACGTGGTATCTGATACCATGGTATCTGCAAAAACGCCACTAAGGTAAATGGATCGGCAAATTAGCCGTTTTTGGGATCCCGAAACGTAAGTGGAGGGATACCTATGACATCGCAAAAGTAACGTTGTCCGTCTGTCTGTCTGTCTGTGAGCACAACAACTCTCGAAGGGAATGAAATATTTTGATGAAACTTGGTGTAAGGATTCTTTGGGTCAAGGGTAAGGTCAAGTTCGTAGATGAGGTTTTGCAGTCATACATTTAGGGGTGGGGGAGGGGGTTAAAATTAAGGGGCAAACAAATTTTTTTAAACAGCTAATGTGGTAGCTGATTATGGGGTGAAAAGACATGCTGAACACGATGGTGAAAACCATTTTCTCGCTGGACAAGTAGTTCCGGTAAAACCCGGAAAGTTGGTAAAAAGTAAATATTTCATTTGAAGTTGATTAAATGTTCGATTTAGGAGTAAGAAGACTTGTTGAACACTTTTGTCAAAAGCATTTTCTACCCGGACAACTAGTTCGTCTGGAATCCGGCCAAAACTGGACAATTTGTTAAAAGCAAAAGTTTTATTTGAAGTTTATTACATAACAGATTTAGGGGTAAGAAGAGACGCTGAGTCTGCATATGACAATCATTTTGTATCCAGCCGGACATATAATTCGTCCGGAATACGGTTGAAACCGGAATTTTTTGATAAGTTAAAGTTTTATTTGAAGTTGATTGGATGTTCTTTATAGAGATAAGGATATCGAATTTGTTTTTGAAATTTTCTCTTTTTGCCGAGACAATTAGTTGGGTCGGAATTCGGCCGAAACCGGAAATTTGGCAGAAGTAAAGCAGGAAGATTCGGTCAGTGTTCTCAAAATAGATATGGCTTGTAGAATATCTGAACTTGGTTTTCTCTGATGATTAGCCTGGCGAAGACTGGATCTGGCGAAGACAAGACCCAATTGTCTGGCTCAAAGATTAGAATTTTGGGATCCCATCGAAACCTTTGAGATGACTTTTCAGATACCACGATTAGTTACGACGGTCGGACCGTGGTATCTAGATATCAGATACCAAGATAACTGACCAGATACCACGATAATTGCAATTACGCCTTTTGACCGTGGTATCAGATACAACGGTAACTGCGAAAACGACTTTAGACCGTGGTATCAGATACCATGGTATCTGCAAAAACGCAACTAATTAACTGATTATTTTTAGCCTTCGGTCACTTTACCGAAGAATCCTGGTATAATAAAAATAACTAAATAAAAATTAACTGAAAAAACAAAAATTAATTTTAGTAATATTTGACCAGATTCCTTGAAAATATCAATTTTAGTAAACATCTCAAAAAGTTGGGGGGAGGCTACAACCCTCCCGCCCAGCCCTTGCGACGCCCCTGCTTGCCAGGGCCAGGCCTATTCCAAGCCTATTCAGGTTATAATTAGTCTGCGCCCGTGGTCCGTGGTCTAGATCTCCTTCTCCTATACGTCAAGACTTTTTGACGGTACTCAAGAGATTGCCGCTATTGCACTGTGGAAACGCTGCGTTTGTGTTTCTTGGATTTAACAGCACCTAAACAAAACTTTTCTCAATAAATGGAATGAATGTCTACCTTCAGGCAGATTGACTGAGTTCGAGACATAACCTAAATAGCCATAACTGATGACTCTGGTTTATACGATCTGTTTCTTATTAGAGGTAGGCTATTTTGTTTCTTTATTTTGCAACAACATTGTTGCTTGTTGACATGTTGTTGTCAATAACAAGCAACTGCCAGCTGCTTAAAGGCGTTTTTCTGTGCTCCCACAAACAGTTTGTGGGTCGATTGTGGCTCGAAAAGTGTGTTCCCGCATCCTTTTGTGAGGCCCACAGGCACAAGTGTGTTTCTGCGACTAACAAGATTTTCGTGGCTCGCTTTGTGGCTCAAATTCGACAAACAACTGGAGAGGTGATTGTCGATTTTGTGGCTAGATTCTCATGGTAAATTCAAATTAAGCAGCAAAATAGTGTCTAAAAAATAAAGTTAACTACTTTTTCAAGTATATAGTCTTAAAACTGAGGATTCCTTTTGTACAGAATGGTAAGGAAATAAGCCTGGAGTTCTATTTATTGAGATTTTACATGAATTTTCTTTTTATTCTCAGATATTTGAAATTACCGCAAAAAAATAGACAAAACGGCGTTTCCTCGAGCTTCAACTAGTGGCTCGACTGTGTGACACACAATCGTGTTTCAGCGACAAACACTCAGACCTGTGTGGCCCACAGTTGTGTCGCCGAACTAGGCCTTAATGCCCGGGCACCACTACGGACACACCTGTTCGTAATTCGTTTTTAGAAGTTTTTAAGACCGTTTTTTAGCGAGTTTTAACGTTTCTCTCTCAACCCGTTCATAAAATCTCAGATGGATTATACCGATTTATGAACAGATGTGTGCGTAGTGGGGCCCGGGCATAAGTCTAAAGTGTAGGTCTTGCATATTTTGGTAGACACGTCATCACAAATCCTTAATTTTTGGGCATGGTGCTCCAGCATCAAGGAATGCCTAGACGTATCGGCATGTGCATGGTGCTCGTCAAATGTTGGGGCACCATGCCTGCAGCAAGGGCATGGTATCCTAGTCATAAACCCTTGATTTTTGGATACCCTATGCCAAACTTTGGGTATAGGCGAGAGTCAGGTAGTATGACACACTCTCAGAACTGTTGGTTCTATTGGTTTTATTCTTCTGTGCCCGCAGCTGTGAAGAGACGTCTTGCTATACAAAGTCAAAGGGGAAAACGACTTTACAAAAAAAAATAATTACTCACTCTTATGGTAAAAACATATTTTTAACCCTCAAAGTAAGTTTTTTTTTTTTCCTAATATGAACTCCCATGTGGATAAGGTGCTATAACATAGGATAACATTTCTTGCAGGGACCTAGGTAAGGTATTTAATTGTCATGAGCAGTTGAGAAACTGCTGGATATCCACAAATTTAGGAGAAAATGCAGATCGGGTAGTATGACACACTTTGTCTCGGCTTGTAGGACAAGTGTAAGTACCCGACTGATGTTTTGACATGTAGAACATGTATGATTCTGTTATTTCTCCAGTAATATAAGTATTGAGACTCATAATATGCAGTAAAAATTCCCATGTGGATAAGGTGCTATAACATAGGATAACATTTCTTTTTCATTATAGTGGTATTTGAAGATAACTTACTTTAATAAGATATTTATAGTCGGTAGAAGCTTCAGTTATTTACTACAGGTTTGTTTCCTTCCCCGAAGTTGAACCAGAGGATTGACAGCCTGACGAGGACCCTTGCCAAAAAGGGCAGAAATATCGCTGATGAAGAATCGTAGCTGACGTACCCGTATGAAACCAGTCACCAATGGGGGGGGGGGTGGAGGGAAGGGAATCGACTTGGAACCACGAGGAGCCATTCTTCATGGTTCCATTTTTTTTTTTTTTAAAGGAAGTGTTTCAGTGAAATATAATAAGAAAATGCAAAAATTGAAGATTCGTCAAACTGAACCCAGGGTGTGTCATACTCCTGCTGGTGGGTAGTATGACATAGTGACCATGTCCAGAAGTAAGCCCACTATTGAAAAACTGTGAGAGAGAAAAACATGAAAAAAATCCCAAAGATTCTATTGGGAACACAGTACATGCTGGAAAAATTTGGCAACATACATACAAATTTCAGGGAATAAAAAAAAAAATGTGTCATACTACCCAACTCTCCCCAATCTAGCGTTTGGCATAGCCTATGCCTAAAGATGGATACCCTATGGCAAACGTTGGATAGCTGTTGGTACCCTAATCCTGACCTACCCCACTATAGATAAATTCTGATTGGTTGATTTCTGAGCTTCACTCAAATCATCAATATTTTATTGGGTTCAAGTGTCCAGCATTTGGCATGGTGTATCCAGCGCTAGGCACAGGGTACACCAAAAGCTAGGTATACTCAACGTTTGGCATAAGGTATCCAAAAGTTGAGGGTTTGTGGCAGACTGTGGTATCCCCATGAAAATCTGCTTGAAAATTACAGAATTTCAGATTCTCAGTTCAACATATTTTTATGGGGGTACCATGGGGCATGGTGCCCAACCCCTAACGTCTGAGTATGGATCAGCACCATGCCAAGACGTTAGGGCACCATGCCGAAAAGTTGAGAATTTGTGTAAGATTGGGGCAGGTATCATAGGTTAGTGCAAGGAACATAAAATAAAATCTGAGCCAAAAACTATCAGCAGCTTATCAAAGACAAAATTATGCTGCTGATTGAGACTGGGTCCAGTCAGACAGTAGTTGATTCCAGGCATCCAGTTTACTCTTGGGAATGTTAGTAGGGGACACTTTTGCATGAGCTGTGTTATTTATAGGATAAGCTAACATCATGGCATGCCTTTTGATGTTGTGTATTCCATCCTTGTCAAGTCATTTTTGTGTGAATAACTTAATGGGTGATGTCAGAGTTGATTTAAAGACAGTGTTCGTTTAGTGATGCACAGGTGGCAATGTTGAACAAAACTGCATCCATGGAGCGCTCTCCAAGCTCAACGAATTTTCCTGAAGATCATACCATTTTGATGACATTTTATTGACGATTGGTGATTTTCATTTTTAAAACTTCCCCTTAAATTCATGTTTCTGAAATTGTATATTCATTTAAAGTTTGAACGTAGTTGAGCAATCATTATTTGTAGCAGAGATCGCCTATTTGTAGTAGCTTTGTTGGATGATTAGCAGAGCTAATTCAGTGGCACCTTTTGGTGACAGGGGCACAAAATGTTCCATCTTGGTAATATTTTACTGTATTAAACAGGTTTCAAGAGCAAAGTGCAAAGCCATGACCTTACTTTAAGTGGATTTGAAGACTAGTCTACTTTAAATTCATTCCCAAAAGAGTAATTAAGTTTTGAATGAGTAATAAACCTGGGATTGGAACCCAGAATTCATCTTTGGCCCCTCCCCGTAGACTGAAATGGCACCTCTGGTCTAAGTGACATATCTGCCACATATCCCTTATTTTTTATAGGCTTTGGCAAAAGTTGGGTACAGGCCTAGCTTACCTACAGTTTAGGTTATAATGCATGTGACATAGGGTAACTAGCAATAGGCTAGGGCCTAGCTATGCCAAATGATATATATCCTCTGTCAAATGCTTGGCACACAGGCCCAGTCTACCACAAATCCCTGATTTCTATACCCTATGGCAAATGCTGGGTGTCTTTGGCATCCCCTATGCATGATGCTGGATATCTTATGCCAAATGGTGGATGCCTGTTGGTACCCTAACTCTGACCTCCACTATAAAGGAATTCTGACTGGTGGATTTCTGAGCTTCACTCTAATCATCAATATTTTATTGGGTTAGAAAATCCGCCATTGGCATAGCATTTCCACCATTGGGCATAAAGTATGTCCGATGCTGGATATACTCAGCATTTGGCATATGGTATCCCAAAATCAGGGGTTTGTTTGCTTAACCTTATTCAGATCATCAACGTTATAATATTTTTTCAGGTAGGACTGCTAATAGCATGTGTTTGAGTGTTGTATGTGCTTGCTAAATAATTTGGTGGTGCTGTGTGACCTTGTTTTGAGTCCGGATCAAACTACTTCACCAAATTTGTAAGCTGCACCAGTGCATCCTGAGAGAACAAGACTATTCGATTTTTTAGTTCCTACTGGGCAGTAAAGACTTTCCATTTTTAGGTGGGAACGATGGCCAAGGAAAACACTCCAGAGGATCAAAGCTGTGCTAAGGAAGGTGTTGGTTCAGGGTTCTGGGATAACAGAGATGGACATAGTATGAATCCTGCACAGTTTTTATTCCAGTCTCCATCCATGTTTCCGGCAGACTTCATGGGTCAGCAGCAGAGAGATCCATTGTCTTCTTCTCTGTATCCTCAGTTCTTTGGTGATGTTGCATCACACAGTGGGAGTCCTTGGAATGAACCTGTTGATGCCAACAGAAATGATGGACCCATACTTATTAACCGCCCTGTCTACTCCGGATTTGCACACAACAATCTCACATCTGGCTCTAGTTCCTTGCAGGAAGGAAGCGAAGATCAGTATATTGATTGTGGTCGTACATACAACCTGTTTAATGGGGCTCATTGGGATCTGAGAAACTTGACGACTATGAATGATCAACCAAGGTACATCCCCATTGGGCAGAATACTGTGGAAAGTATTATAAAAGGTAAAGAGAATGAGGAGCCAAAATTGCTAACAGATACTCCCAAGAAAGAAAATCAAGTCAAACCGTCATACAAAGAGATTCTCAGTAAATCAGCGTCATTGAGCAAGATTATTCCTCAGTCTCCATCTTCAAGCCCATATCAGGTAGATCCAGTAAAGGTGTCACCACCCAGCTCTAGACAAGGAGACACAGCCAGGACAAGGTTATCTGTAAGGAATTCCTTGCCTCCAACCCCTACACATGGGGTACAGAAATCTGAGAAGAAAAGTATTGTTGATATTGACGATGAATTCGTGCTGTCAAGAGATGCAGCCACTCTTTCTTTTGGCAGCTGGGGATTGGGATCGCTGGAGACAGGGAAGAAGAAATCAAAGCCCTCAGATGTTTCCGTGACTGGTAAGTTCAGTCGTGCTTCTTACTAAGAGCCAACTTATGCAGACAAAAAACTATGGGCTATGATAAGAGTTGGGAGGACTGCAGGAGAACAGAGGCGCTACTAGCCAAAATGTTTTTTTTTTGGGGGGGGGGGACGAAGGAATTTACCGAATGGCTGGTAATTTTTACCGACTGTTTCATACACACACTTTCGAAAAAATCGACTGATTTTTAGAAAAAACGACTGTTTCGACGAAAAATCGACTGATTTTCAGAAAAATCGACTGTTTTAATGAAAAAGCTGTTTTGGCGAAAAATCTTCGTGTCGACTCGGTTACTTTTTCACCGACTGGCCAACAACATTGCCCCCCCCCCCCCCCCCGGTCGTGACGCCCCTGCAGGAGATTCTGGTTTAAGGTTTTGAGGGCTGTGTGACAAGTGAGAATTTTGTGCATTCGTAGGATAACAATCATACAGCTAAGTGGTACTTTGCCTTCTGAATCTTACGTAGCAGCAGCAGAATGCTTACGCACTAGAAATACTACAAGATTGGACGACCTGATTTACTGCTATAAGGTGAAGACACTCGTGTATGCCTGCTGGGAAATTACCATGGCTGTTTTCTTTAGAATTGTTAAGAGTTGTGTCAGTCTTCGTCTACAGTCAGGGTTGTCGATTACCGAGTAAGGTCTTTTACACATTAGAAAGCCTAGACAAATCTTCATTCTTTGAAGTAACAATACCCTCTTTATCGCAAGTAAAATGTAGGGGAATTTGCATGGTCTTCCAAATCCCATATTTTGCCTACACACATAGCACTTACCTGTCTTATCTCTTATAGCTGAACATTCAGTATCACCCGGTCGTACGAAGAATGTCTTGAAGGATTTGAAAAAGTCTTCCTGTAATGGTTCTGCAGTAAATGCAGACCAACTCACAGAGTTGAAGAGCTCATCAGCGACTAAGAGGCAGAGAGACGTTAAAGTCTCCAATGAAGAAGGCTCTGGTAAGTTGAATACCTGCTAAAAAATTTGAATATTCCGTCCGCTTCCCTGATGCTTCCGACCGAAAGTAATCACCAACGATCAATGGAGGCAGAAAGAGATGTACACGAAGGGGAACTCAACACCATTCAAACCTTATGGTGATGATGTTGGTACATTTGTAGACAACAAGTCAGACATAAATCTCGAGGGGATTTTGTCTGGATGTGAGAGGAATGTCACATAGCATCACAAGTATATTCTCTTCCTTGTTAGTTAAGCTTGGTTGTAGAGTCTTGGACTGAAAACAGCATAAAGTATGAGAACTTAGGACATATAATCACTGAAAAGTTGAAGACTGAAAACATGATAAAGTATGAGAATGGAGACTAATCGCAGGGTGGCATGCCATGAGTTTCTGCCAACACAAATGGTTCTGCTTTCTGATCGCATTATGATATTTTCTGTTCCTTCCTTCCTTCTATGGTATAGTCTTTGGGATCCACTGACCCTTCTAGACTTTTTCTTTCTGAAGCTTGGCTAAACTTGAGAAGCTGGGCTCAAGGGACGGTCCTCTTGCCTGGTCAATGACGGTGGTTGGATGGTCTACGGAGTCGCTGCTAGACTTTTATGTCTGCTTTCGCTAGTAGATCGAGGACATCCCTATAAATCATTGTTTCTTGTGCTGTTGGCAATTTGCTGGGCAGGCTTGTCGTAGCGATATCTGGTTTTAGACCCAAGGAACTAAAGGTTGAGATCATTTTCTTCCTCCTTTCGGTCAGGTGTCTGCACTGGAATAGGATATGCTGCAGAGACTCTTCCCACTGGAGACAAAATCTGCGGAGGGGGGATGGGCTGAGCTTTCGTTTGAATAGCCCTTCTTCAGGAGAACTGATTGGCTCTTCACTTTGAAGAACTAGTAGTTCCAAGCCTGGTTTTGAATGGGGAGGCCAGAGGGGGTTGAAGCGCTGGAATAATCTGATGCAGTCTGTTTCTGAGGACATCTCTGAATGCCGTTGGTCTGTTGATGGATAGGAGGGCTCTGCTAATGCTTTGTTGAGCGGCTTGATCTGCAACTTCGTTTCCGTGTATGCCGCAGTGGCTTGGGTCGTGCTGAAACCTGCTGACTACATCTATCCGCTGTAGTTCTTGGATTACCTCTTTGATGTCCGTTAGGTCGTGGTCGCCGGTTTCCAACTTGGTCTTTTTGATTAGAAGGAGAGCTGACTGCGAGTCACTGAAGACAACGATTCTCTTCGTGGTAGGGGGGGATTGCATGACTACTTTCAAAGCAAGTAGGATTGCTTTCAGTTCGGCGGTCAGGATTGAAGAGTTGTCTGGGATCCTTTGCTGAATGATGATGTTCATTGATAGTATGAAGGCTCCAGCTGTACTCTTATGTCCCTGAACTGAGCCGTCTGTGTAGATTTCCAAGTGTTCCTGGTACATCTCGTGCTTTCGTAGGTGGAAAAGGTGGGTGATCAAGGACGAAGGCATTTCGTCTTTCTTAAAGGGGATCAGCTCTGTTTCTACGTCTATGGCGTCCATGGTCCATGGAGCTGAAGAAGGGTGAGGGGGGTGATCCTTCTTCAGATCCATTCTCCAGTCGGGTATCAAACGTTGGAAGATGTTGAATGAAGATCTTTGTTTATTTGCCCTGTGATGCTGTTTGCTTGATTGTTGCAAAACTGACTCATCGATAATGTGTTTTCTTCCATAACACTGAACTTTTGAATAGTATTTCAGTGTTAAGATCTTCAGTCGCTCTTCGATTTTTGGGATTCCTGATATTTCTCCAAGTGATTTCAGAGATTTATGCGAGTGAAGGCCGAACGAGACTCGTATTGCCATGTTTTGCACTGTTTCCAATATTCTGATGAGGTTTATGGAACATGTGCCGAATGCTTGAATACCGTACTCCATTTTCCCTCGGATATGCTGTTTGTAGAACTCCATTAACGTATGGGGGTTGGAGCCCCACTCGGTTCCTGCCATCCGCTTCATGATGTTGATCCGTCTCATGGCTGTCGTCTTAATTTCCAAGACTTGGGGGAGCCAAGTTAGCTTCTGATCAAAGGTCACTCCAAGAATTTTCGTGCTTGTGGAAATATCTAGGATTCTTCCTTTCAGTTTGATTTCGGGACAGACAATTTTTCTTTTCCGGTGGAAGAGTATTAGTTTTGTTTTTTCTGCTGATAGGGGTATCCCAGCTCTGGTAGAGTATTCGTTGATTTCGTCCAAGGATTGTTGTGCTAGTTTGGTTACTGCAGCGGAGTCGCGTCCTTTGTGGCAAGATACGAGGTCGTCTGCAAACATCCCTTTTAGTCCTTGTTGATCTTTCAGTTGGATGTCTGATACGAATATCAGAAATAGTAGAGTACTTAATATAGCACCTTGGGGAAGACCTTGTTCGATTTTTCTGACTGAGGACAGTATATTTCCTATCCTTACTACAAGTTCTCTCTGCTTTAGGTAGTTCTCAATGAATTTCCAAAAGAAGCTGGGGAATCCGATTTCTTTCATTTTTTTCGACAAAGAGGTCATGTCCGACGTTGTTGTAGGCTCCTTCAAAATCGAAGAGAATTGCAATTGCAATTTTGCCATCGTCGAGGCTTGTTCTGATGAAGTTCTCAAGTCTGATAATGTTGTCGATGGTACTGTGTCGTTTTCTGAAGCCTGTTTGTTCCGCTTGGACTACGAGGTTGCTTTCGATGATCAACTCTAGTCTCCTATATATCATCTTTTCAAAGGCTTTCCCAATGCATGGAAGGATAGCTATTGGCCGGTAGGATTTGGGGTCTGCTGTTGGTTTTCCTTGTTTGAATAGCTTTGATCGTTGATGTCTTCCAAACCTTTGGGAATGAGCTCTTCTTCCACGCTAAATTGAATACTTTCAACATTCGCTGACGGTACTGGGCTGGGGTTTTCGCTTTCCAGACATTCTCAATTTCATCTATTCCTGGCGCTGATTTTAGGCTTAGGCTGTTTATGGTAACTTCAAGCTCGTCGGCTGAAAATGGGGCTTCAAATTCCAATGAATGTTGAAATGATTTCTTTGGTCTGCTACTATCTTTAGGCTGGTTTTGGCTGGTGGCGGAGCTGGAGCGTTTGCGCTGGAATAGGTCGGTAAAAACTTCAGCTTTTGCTTTGTCCTCTGTAATTGGTTTTCCGTCTTCCTCGATGTCGTACGTTTGCTTCTGTTTGCTTGCAGGTTTGCCATTCATCCTACAGACAAAATTATGGACTTTTCCTGAAGGGTGATTAGGGTCGAGGGAACTGTTGTAGCCTTGCCAAGTTTATTTCTTGGCTTCCGACACTGTCCTTTTAGAGATTACTTCCATCCTTCTCGTTTCGATTAGGCTTTCAACTGACGGGTTTCTCTGGTGTCTTCTCTGCGCCCTTTTCTTATTTTCTATTGCCTCTCTGCACCTTTGATTCCACCATGGTCTTGGGGTTGCGTCTTGAGATGTTCTTGGAGGTCTCGATTTGGCTGAAACTGGAATGGCTGATTTTGCCGCTTCGAGAATGATTTTATTGAGAAGAGAAGCAGCTTCTTCGACGTCTGAGCGTGATTCTATCTCTTCGTAATTATACTCTTGGAGAATATTTTGAAAAAGATTCCAGTTTGCTTTCTTGGTTATGAAATGTGGATATTGTTCCTTTGGTGTTGCGGGAACTGCACACAGTGTCGTAAGTATTGCATAATGGTCTGTGAAAAGTTCGTTTATTCTTTCAATAACGATGTTGTCAGCTAACTTGGTGCTTCCCAACTGTAGGTCGATCGTCGATGGGACGTTATTCCTTGGGCATAGAGATGTAATGAGATTTTTTGGGGTAAAAACAACGACGTCCTGTAGTTCCGCGAGGATTCTTTCTAGGGTTGTGAGAGTTGAAATCTCCTACTATGAAAATTTCTTTGAATGACTTCATATCTTCCTTCAATGTATCTTCAATGTCATTATTCCCATTAGGGTTATAATATGAATACACTGCTAGGGGATTTTTATTATTCCTCTCTATGGTTAGCCCAACCACATCATTGTCATTATTCCACTCTTTGACACTAATGGGAGAGTGTTTCAGGTTTCTATTCACTAGTATAGCGGCTCCACCTCCTCGTCTGTCCGAGCCTCGGTCTTTTCGGTATGTCACGTATCCTTCAATTTCTAATGTACGGAACTCGTTGAGGTTTGTCTCTTTTAGACAAATTATATGAACGCTTTTCTTACTCAGGAATTCACTTAACTTTTTTATTTTAATGTTATTCGCTGAAACTATGTTCCACTGTAGGATGCTTATCTGTTCCTGGTTCCTCTGGTTTGTTGATTTGGGGTTGGTTCTATCCATGAGTTGGGTCAGAATTGTCCATTCCTGGTTGGTTTTCTATGTTGGGGTTCTCAGAATTTCTTGAATGTTGGGAAACTGTGGATGAGTCTTTCCCTTGTTTCTGACCTGCGTTTTCTGTAGAGGTGTTCGAGCTTCCTTTCTGAGGGATGACTTCTAGGTTGGTTGCCCTGGTTTTCATCTCTTGAAATATCTGCTGGGCTCCTGCCAGTATCTCTTGTCCCAGGAACATGGAGACGGCTTCTATCTTCATCAGGCCCTTGATTGAGTGAGGATGGTTACTGCTGTTAATAAGCTCGGTGAGTGCGAGTAACAACATGATGGGTCGGAGAGCTTCTCTGATTTCGTGCGAAACTAGGGGCTTCATTGTGTTTTCATGCGATGCGGCATAAAAGGTAGAAGTGGGTTGATGTTAGTGAGGAAATGGTGAGATCCCTTGGAGCGAAGTTGGTCGGGATGGTCCTGGGAAGAGAGTTATTGGAGTTGATGCACGAGAGCTCTGAGTACTTGCTCTTGTCCTGGGACCGGTTCCAGGTCGCCTGACAAAACGTATGGGTGTTTCCACTGTGTGTTGTGCTGGTTCTTCTGTTCTCTGATGGGTGGTTTGCCACCCTCTAGATGGTCTTGGTAGTTCGGGCCAAGCCTTCCTCTCATCTTCTGGACAGTTTGTTGTTGTTTTTTTCTTCGGTTCCTCTTTCTTCCCTGCTCTCTGACTCTTTCACAATAGCCGCTGCTAGGCCTATTGGGATCTGCTTTGTTTCTGCTATTCTCAGAACTTTACACCTGTTTGCATAAGCAGCACAGATCTTGGAGTCTGTTGGTTTGTGTTGTCCTTTGCAGTTCTTGCAGAACATTTCTTTGATGCAGTCCGCTTCGTTATGGCCTTTCTCGGAGCATCTCGCACAGGTCTGTTCTGATGATGTACAATTGTTTGAAGTATGACCAAACAGGAAACATTTCCTGCACTGCATAGGTTTGTCTTTGTAGATCTTGAAGGGTTTGGCATCTCCCATGACATATATTTTTTCTGGCAGTGCCTTTTGTCCAATCACCATCGCGACTGACTTGCTTGGGGTCAGTGTTGTTCCTTGTCTGACACTGAGGCTTGTTACCTCACGAACATCCAACAAACGGTTCCTTTCGTCCAAGCAACTGCTACGGATTTCTTCATCTGAGTACCCCTGCTGGGATATTGTATACTACAATCTTGCAGGTCGACTGTTCTCGAGGGGTTAGCTTTGCTGCTGCAACTGCAAGTCCACTGATGACTTTTAAGAGGAGGGCATGTTCAACTGCTGGTCCTTCCTGTAGATAAATATCAAGGTTTCCGTACCTCAAAATGTTTAGGCTGAAATTAACCCTCAATTTCCGGAAAATATCTGACCTGATGTCTTCTACATTCTTGATGTCGAATTTGTGGCTGATTACTGAGGGAGTGAAGCGCACTGCAACAAGTTGGGTTTTTGCTGTTTCTTGCTGAGCTGGTGGGGGGAGGTTGTCCTTGTTTCCCTGTTGCGGTTGTGATACAAGTAAGGGGGATTCTGAATGTCGCCCTCTTTTGCTAGGTTTCTGGCCGCTTCCATCTGCCTTTTTTCCACTTGGTGGGGGTAGAACTTCTTCTGCCGGGGAGACGACTCCAGAACGGACTGTGTTGAATGTGTCATCTTCTCCATCTTCCGAGGAGTCAAGTTGTACATCGACAGTAGTCTTGTACATGTTTTGGATTGGTGGATAGTTAGTCTTAGACATTCCAGGGGCAAGCAGGGGTCGTCGGCATTAATAATCAGCACTTATTTTAATGTGGGGGCTGTACCCACTAGCCGATCCGATCGGATAAAAACAAATTATTTAACTTTGTTTATTTCCATATTTCGTCTTTTCTTGCTCCTTTTTCTCTAGATGGCAGTTCGTCAAGAAGTGAGCTACCACCAGCTCATAAGTGCAAACCAAAATCCCGAGAGACAACGAAACGTCGTGATGAAAGTGACAAATCAGCAACAAAGTCCTATCCGAAGAGTGGTCTTAAAAAGAGAAGGGAAAATGATGTATTTGGTGAGTTGGTAATCGATCATAGCCAGACCTCGGCCTCTACAAAATTTGTTTTAAAGGACCCCTCTTGCTTATTCTGCCTTTTATACTATACTTAGCTCCCATATGGAATTATAAGCTTCTTAAATCCCCACCTTTCTCCATTGTTTCGTTTCGTAACTACGAATTCTTAGCGCTTTTTCGGCCTTGCCGAGTTTTCCCGTCACCCAACGAAAAGTTTGCCGGAATCTTCAATGTTCACTGACAACTCTTTCACAAATAAGGATTTGATAATCTTCTATTTATTACTTCTTTTATTTGCTTAGTTTCCCCACTTTTTAACCAAGGCCCGATGCGTTTTCAAAATCGCTAGTTTCAAGTGGAAAGTAATGGTATTTTCGAAAACGTTTTTTCTGATCCCTTTCATAGGGTAAAGATCATTTCTAGTAACAGTTGTGCTTTAAACACTTTTCATCATAGATTTTTTTCGGAGTAGGCTACGTATTGCCCAAGTAATTCTTGAAGGTCATGATGGGGCAACTTAATACTTCTTCAGATAGAAGGGCGTTCTGCCAATGTCTTTTGAAAAATCGCCACCCACTCAGCTTGGAGTTATGTCGTGATAAGCCAATTTGTGCCTTCCCCACTGCATATAGATTTTTATGGCACTTGCCCTTCGGCCAAGTGCCAGATAGCGGTTTCTGTCCGTCCGTAGGTCTGTCGGTCGGTCCGGCTTTTGCTAGTTCGACAACTTCCACATAAGCTAGGACGATGAAACCCGACCAGATTAACTTGGAAATAGACACTTCCCCGATCCGACCATTTATGGGGGGGGGGTGGAGGGAGGGGGAATCCGGAATCTTGATTATGTCGGTACTTCCTGATGTACTAGGACGATGAAACGTGGAAGGCATATCAGGGACCCAAAGAGACTGACTTGAGAATTGTCGTTTCCCCGATCCGATCATCGGGGGGGGGGGGGGTTGAAGGGATGGGAAACCGGTAATCTAGTGGCATGCATAACTTTTAAGCGGGTGATCAGATTTGAATGAAACCTGGCAAGTTGAAAGAGCCATCGTCTCAGATGTTCCATGTCAAGTCCGGACCGGATCCGATACTTTGGGGGGGGGGGGGGAGATGGAGGGGGGCACCAGAAATGTCGTGAAACGCTTAGAGTCGAGGGATCGGGATTGAATTTGTACAAACATAAGCCCTAGATACGTTCTTGGTAGAACCAGATCGCATCGGGCCTCTTTGGGAGGAGTCGGGGGGGGGGGGGGGGTCCCGGACTTCCGGTGATCGCGAGATAGGACACTTCCAGATGTGCTAAGGACGATGATACTTGGCAGGCATATTAGCGACTCGACGAAATAGACTTAGGACCTGACACAATGCCCTAGGAAAACTTCCGTTCCTGAATCCGACAATTTATTGAGGGAATTACGAGAAGGGGAATCAGAAAATTACTGACTGCCGTATGGAAAATATATGTCCGAACCACATGCAGTCATGGCTGAGGGAGTTAGAGGGGGGGGGGGGGTCTGGAAACGTTTTGATATGCACAGAAACGAAACGAATGGGATGCAAGCTGGACAGTACCGACCTTTTCCGGCCTAGATTCGTTATTTGGCGTCCGGACCGGCTCCGGCCTTAGTAGGAGGATGAAGCGGGAAGCGGAGATTGCAGATATGTTCTGGTTGGAGTCAAATTTGATGGACGGGAAGAGGAGTCGGAGATGAGAAGTTTATGTGTCCAAGTCGTATTGGGCCACATGGGGGGAGCTGGAGCGGGAGTCGCGGAAATCTTGTGGCTCGCATAGAGGTCAAACGAGTGGAGTGGATTGAATGAAACTTGACGTAGAGAGGTCATATGCCTTAGATGACGTTTTTTAGGGTCTGGACCGGATCCGAGCACGGAGGGGGGGGGGGGCTACCGTAGTTTCCGCAGTGGCAGGGGAAGCTGGCAATGCCAAATGGGTACGTCAGTTACATTTTATTAGAGCTATATTTCCGAAGAATTTACGAAGGGAATTACGGGAAGAATTTATGGAACTTACGAAGGGACGGACCGAATGCGGTAAAATCGATGCAGGCTGAACAAAAGTTGGATGAATTACTAAATTCGATAAAGAATGGGAACCAATAAACGGGTTAAATAACCCAGTTTGGAAATGTGGGGACAAAAGATTTTATAAAATGGAAAAGATTTTATATAACACCATGCAGTTTTCAGGGAAGATGTTCATAAATTCAGATGTTTAAAGGACCCCTCGCACTATTTACTCTTCAACTTACATTTTTTAATATATTTGAATATTTTAAAACTATGCTGTGCTTTCAACAAACAACCCACGGTTTTTGCTGTTTTAAGCTTTTTCCGCGACTCTTTGACTTATAGCGAAACAATTTACATAACCGGTTTTCTGATGGAAAAACTTGTCGCAGACAACCGTCGACAGCGTGATACAAATTGAAGGTAGCAAAACACGGACAGTGAGAAAATTCGCGTGGTTTCGTTAGAGGTACCGCACCGGTTCCGTTAGATGTACCGTACGAAATTGGGGTCTCCGGGTTTAGAAATATATGGAGTGATTATGGAAGTAGGTTTCGTTAGTATTATAGGTAAGACAGGTCCTTTAAGGAAGAATCTGTAATTGTTTTTTCACAAGCTCATTTTCCAGCTGGAGCTACTTGAGCCCGAAGGAGACCTTGCCAAGAAGGGCCGAAATATAGTTCTAATAAAATATAGCAGACGTATCCGTTTTGCATTGTCAAATATGATTCGCAGTCAGCTTGGGGTGAAGGAATGTCTGTCGGGGAAAGTTGGAGGGGAGTACCGGAAATAGTGTGGCATGTCTAGGGATCAAACGATTGGATCTAAACTTGGAAGGTAGAAAATTCATTTGCCCTAGATGTTCCGAAGCGATGCCGGAAAACGCTCAGACTCGAGTGGAACTAGACCTCCTATTTTTAGGTCCGAACCTGGGTGGGTTGAAGGTCTTTTTTGTGACGTTTTCGTCTAGTGTCTTGCAATACCTACCTGTACAAAGTCCCATATGAGCTCGTAGCTCTCGCTTTAGAGGAGACTTGACTCAGACATTCAAACTCGAGAGGAATGGTTAAGGAGTAAATTCCTAGCCAGAAGGGATAGGATCCCAGAGGGGAACACTCCCATCTTCTACATGTAGCCTCTGCCCCTACTACTGTCAAGAATTCCAAGATGTTCCATATACCTTCGCTGTTCACTTGTTGGTGCTTCGTTATATATTATCCGTATCTCTCTGTATCTTCAGTTATTTTTCTGTTTTTAGACAACCGATGGGTTAAAATTGCTCAAGACTTGTCTTTCAAATGGATGTATGGAATGCTCGCGTTGACCATGTGGCTTGTTAATCTTATCGTTGACGTCGCGTCTCTTGGGCTAGTTGCCTCCAAGGACGGGTAAGTTCCCTATTTAGATCGATTAGGTTATTTGTAAGCCAGTATTGTTGCTGATTGTAGCAACCCCTCCGACCTTTCGCCGTGTCTCAGCTGCAGAGGGAATACAGAGGAAGATGCCAGCAATAGTTGATGCAAATAGCTTTGCAAAAGGATGTCTTGTATTTACGTCGTGATCTAGGGTGCTTCAGCTGTGTATTCAAGTATTTATTTATGTACTAAAATGATATAACACTGGACAGCTTGGTCTATTGGCCTAGAAGGAAAAGAATCTTGTGTAAGCCTAGGTAAACTACAACTTAAAGATTAAAGGAAATGAAACACAAACGAAAAAGAGACATAAAGAGGAAAAAAGAAAGCGAATTGAATTGGCAGTCCTGTTACAAGAGAGGATTGTAGTTACCGAAAACACAAGGCGGACTTCGGATAAAGCAGAGTTTCAAGTAGTAACCAAAGTGGTTTAAGCCTTCGCGTTTACTTTGAATTTCAGCTGTTTCGAAGGGGAAGTATGCCGCCAGAGAGGCGGCAAACAGAGGAATACAGAGGATGGTGTCAGCAATAGTTGAGATGAGTTCAAAGCTGAATTATCATAGAGGACGGCTTTGCAAATGGACGTCGTGTATTTACTTCGTGATCTAGGGCGCTTCAGCTGTGTGAATTGGCAGTCCTGTTACAAGAGAGGATTGGAGTCACCGAAAACATAAGGCGGACTTCGGATAAAGCAGAGTGTCAAGCAGTAACCAAAGTGGTTTAAGCCTTCGTGTTTACTTTGAATTTCAGCTGTTTCGAAGGGGAAGTATGTCGCCAGAGAGGCGGCAAACTAGGATACAGCCTTGCCTTCCCCCGTTTTCTTGCTTCTCCCCTTGTCAATGCGGTGGTAATACCTGTGTTCTGTTCTTGTAGTTTCGTTATTTTGCAGAGTTTCAAGCTTCATGGAATGGTTCAGAAATATCGGAAAAACAGTAACGACCGTCGCCGTGCTAGCGATCAGACATCATTTGACACGATTTTACGACTTGTACCTGAAGCGTGTTTTATCGTTTTTTCGTCGAAAATCCGTTAACGAGGAAAAGAAGAATGCCGTTTCGAATATTCCACTCCCAGCAACAGGTGAAGAAGCTATGCGCCGTCTGCTTGCTTGCAAAGGGAAAGACCCGTACAGGTAAAGGATAATTACATTCTTTATCTACAATCTTTTCTGGACGATGAATGAAAAATAGTACATGTACACAGTACGTTTTTATTTAATTCTTTTATTGTATTTTACATAGGCTACTCCGCTTTTCAAATGGCGGGTCAGAACTAAATTACTTACTTACTTAATTCCGTAATCTCTCAAAAAATGTATGCGTATGTATGGTATAAATTTTCATCAAGGGTCCATTTCAGCCCTTGACAAATTAGTAATTCACAAAGTTCTTCCACTGCGTTCCGTCCATTACTGTCTACAGATCTTCTTCTTTCCTTATTTGTTTTGTGCCCCTTTTTTGGTCCGATAGAATTTGTTCATGGCAGTCCATTTTGTTGGCGTTTTCGACTACACCAGTTTTGTATCGTTCCAGATTTGAGCGCGCAGGGTACCGTCTAAGCTACTTGTTGTCAAGAACGCGCTGTGTAAAAACAGCAGCAAAGCAAAAACCAGGACAGTTAAAACTGCGAAAGAAAAAGTTGCAACATGCCAAAATATAGACAGGGAAAAAACAGTGACGGCAAAAATAGCTAAAATTAGTACTACGGCGGGCTGGAAGGTGATTGTGGCGTTCTTATGGATTTGCTCTCCAAAAAGCATAGCAAGAATTCGCCAAGCGCAAGACCATACGGAAATTCGTATTAAATTCGAGAATTTTGGCCAGCCGCCGTTTTCGCCAGTAAGGGTTTTTGAAAAATAAATTATAATTACGGAATCTTTTTGATCCTCGGAATGTTGGTCATTGGTACACTTGTATAGGCAGTGTTCGATCGATGGTGCGCTGTGCTCACACTCTGAGACATGTCGTGGCATGCCAGTTATTAATGAAAAGAGGTCTGGTCAGGAGCTGGTGTACCAGAATGACCTTTGCCGCCCTACCATAACAGAAACTCCAGGGCTGCTCGTACCTGACTCAACAGTCCGTTACTTATGTACATCTTGTATTACAGTATTCTTGGTGTATCGCGTTCTTGCTCAGATGAAGAAATCAAGAGATATTACAGGAAGCAGGCGATTCTAGTACATCCGGATAAAAACCGACAAGCGGGAGCTGAGGAGGCGTTCAAAATCCTGGCTCATGCGTTCGAGATCGTTGGAGAACCGGTAGGTTTAATAGCGAGACGCATTCGCCGTTTTTCTTTTTTCACCTGTTGGTATCGATCTTCTCAACCAGTCTGACAACCAGAGCCTCGTTTTTGTTGCATGCTGCAGGTCCACTTCTCGGCCGATTCCGGATTGATTCTTTCTACATCCGTTTTTGCACTGCAGTGCTTCCGAGGAAGACGGCAGCGCTTCTCGAGAATCACGGACTTAATCACCGACAAGTCCGTGCTTCCCTGCAAGATGCTGCAGCGCTGCCGCTTCAACCAAGAAGAAAGTGAATCCGAAAACGCATATTGTGCAAAAGCAAAGAAGCGCTGCAGGAGCGATGCGGCAGCGCTATTGCAACAAAAACGAGGCTCAGTAGAGTGACTGAAGAAGATGAAGAGGTCGAAGTGGAGCATTTGCTGTGCGAAGTGGTCTACACTACTGAAGAAGATAGTGGCGCAATCACCTTTCGACTCCAATGTCGCAGGCAGCATATGATTTTATACCTGCGCCTTGAGTAAGAAGGTATTTCTCGCTAGTGGTGACAGCACGTGTCTCCCACTTTCTCCGAAAATACAGGTGAACAGCCAACTTTCAGGGACCAATTTAGGCCTCAGGATGGAGGCTCTGTTGGTTTAGAGCCTGGTCACATTAGGCTCAAATCCGCGCCGATTTGACAATCCGCGAAGAAATCTGCGCCGATTTCTCGGCTGAAAATGAGTCTACAAATCTGCACAGATTGGTGCAATCGCCGGAAAGATTCTGAAAATCCTTTGGGGACGCGACGTTTGATGGCTCGGGGCAGCTTTGGGGATAACGAGCAGACTGTAATTTGGGTTATAAAATCGAGGGTGGACCAGTTTTGCAACAATTCAGTTTCATTTATGTTGGACTATTGTGAACTATCATGATTTGTTCTAGTAAAAAATAATAAGGAAGCATCTCTCTGACGTCTTTCTCCTTTTTTTCAGGTGCACAAAAAAAAATCTTACTTGCATTGTTTGTTAGAGTAATGCACTAAAAAATCACAGTCACAGCCACAAATCACAGCCTGTAACATAATCAGAAATGCTATTTCGTTCTAATTGATCTCCTGGGTTTTCAGCATTCAGAATTAGGTGTATCTTGTGCTTCTTCTTTTTTTCTAATTCAGCAACCCAAAAAGCTGCCTTTTGTTGGATCTAGTGTGACCACTTCGGCGCCTAATTCTGCGCAGAAATCAGCCAGGTGTGACCAAGCTCTTAAGGCGTATTCTCGCCGTTCCCGGAGGACTCCACTTGAGGAGTCCCCGCGTTTTTGTTTGTCCCGGGGAGTATTCTCGCGAGTCCCCACGAAAGGGGAATGCTCCAATTATCATCACCATCATCAAAACGGACTCCCTTTCAAATTCGGAGGGGAATCAATTTTTGCTGTTGTGGGTGCTATGTAAATTAATTAAGAAGAATCAGAATAAAGAAAACCAAAAATAAAGTGGATCTCGACTAATTTTTTTAGCTGCATATTAATTTTTCGAACAAAATCCATTTTAGAAGCATTCCCCGTATTCTCGCTGTTTCTGTGCGCGGAGTCCGCGTGGAGTGACTCCCTCTATTCTCGCCGTTCCCTTCGATTCCCTGAGGAGTCCTCGGGGAACGGCGAGAATACGCCTTTAGTTGATCTTGCTGTCATTCATTCCGTATAGTTGGGGCGCTTTGGCCGCGATAGAATCTCGGGAGCATGACAACCAATTAATATACTATATTCGGTTAATACGCTAGTGTGTTGTGCTTTCTTCCCAGTTGTTTATCGATGATTTTTTATCTCTTCGAGATTTATTTGTGGCAGAGTTAGAGTAGAATTTAATCAAATGTGCCTTCACAGAAAATTTGACTTGTTCGTCAACGAAAGAAGTACACGCTTAGCCTAAACATATAATAAACATTTTATCGTCGTCAATTCGTCTTTCTAGAAATAAGATAACAAAAAAGTAACAGTTTGACTAGACTGTAATTATTGTAGGTGTCAATAAAAGACGGAATTTTATTTGTTGGGGCAATTAGCCTTAACAGCCTTACCGAAGATGCGGTTAATGCTGAATCGATCAATAGTTTCAAGTGCATTGTTGATGGGATTTTTAACTCTGATCAGTTCGACTACTCAAAATTTCTTAGAGTTATTTAGAGGCGAAAGCCTTTTCTCTTGCTTTGTATTATTATTATATTGTGATTATTATTAATTGGCGTTAATTTAGGAATTGCTTGGCAGTATCACGCCCTTGCGACGCCCGTGATGGCAGTTTTGGATAAAACTAATGGGAGAATATGCTAAGCAGCTCCTAAAATTCAGAAATCGTCGCTTCTTTACTTTCAGCTATCTATAAGAGTGCGTTTTTAAATTCTAGCATATGTTTTCATTGACTTCTTGCATTAAAACCTACGGTAGTTTCGGACCGTGAAAACGGCCGAGAAGCTATCTATGGCAGTTGATAAGATAGTATTAAATGTAGTTGGACTTGGTTATGATTATAATGCCGACAGAAGAAGTGAATTAAAACATCAAATTTGGCCAGTTAATATTTATATTCACTTTTTGCAGCGTCTGTTTGTCCTTTTACCGCATTTTTGGGTCTGTCTTCTGAAAGGTTGCCATTCCAGCGTGTTACTCTTGGATTCCGGCGTTTTTTGTGTGGAAGCTAGTCTATGGGAATATGTGAATTTTATAGCATATAAATGGAAGAAAAGTTACCACCTAGGGGCTGGGGCGTTGGCTTCTTATTTTGCCAGCGATCAAGAAACGGTTGAAACCAGCAGTTTAGTCTGTGGGAACCTCAGTCATAGACTGGAATCCCAGAACGTCGAATTTCGCAACTGAAACACAATGTTTGCAATCGCGTCCGAAATGTCAGTGAGAATAGCCGGGCTCGTCCGAAATTTCGTATCGGATTCTGTGGGAACTAGCTTTGAATGTCTGGTTGGCTTTTACGTAATGAATTTGGGGGTTTTGAACCAGCCCATGCATGCAATGTGAGCTTTGTTCAGCGGGTCTTGTTAAAGTTGAGGACCGTGGACTGTTTTTTCAAAAGTTATTTGTTCCAGAACCGTCGCCATGAGTATGATCAGGCTGAGCGTGAGAAGAAATTGGTTGAATCAGCAGAAGGTGAATTATCAGACCTACTTGATGCATTGCAACGAAAGATGGACGAAGCCGTTAACACGATCAAGTATGTTACCTTATTTGCTCGCCGAGTACTGTCGGGTGCAGTGTTCTTCAGTTTCAGTTTCACCGGACTAAAGTGGAGTTATGCTTATTTGAACGTTTGTTGACTTTGAACTTTGCCATTTTCATGCACTTGCTGTCACTAAAGTTAACTACCAGTTAGCCAAAGCGGGTAATTAAGTGCCTCTGAAAACACCTGAATAGGCATTTTGGATCTTCAATCGACCATTTAGCCCAAAACAGCACTGTTCACATTTAAGTAACTGTTCAAATAAGCATAGGCCTACATCTACTGTATATTCAAAGAAAAGATGCATAATCAACGTAATACTCCTGCCAGGAAAGCACAAAAGGGTACCTTCGCCATAGCTTCTTGTCAGAACTATGACTCTTAAGAGCTTCGTGACAGTAATATTGATTATATTAGTTATTTCCAGAATAGCTCACATTAACTAGCGTAGGATCATTGATATACTCTCGAGTTAAATGGCTAACAAAATATGGTACAAATATGACATGTATCTATGTGTGCTATTGCTGGGCGGCCGGACAGGTCTGTCATGGTGTTCCCTTAGCCTTGTTTGAGGCTGGGATGGGGTGGGAACTTCACTTGATGCGAAGGGAGGATCGACAGGTGATGCTCGGACGAGAGGCACTTTGTACCACAGTCCATCGTCAGTCCGCACATCCTATTGTCGTATCAGATCGATTGTACGAGTGTGGTCAAATTGTCGCTTTGGTAACGGCGCCATTGCCTTTGGACTACGCAGTACGCAATAGATCAGAATTCCTAAGCTAAGTTGTTAGCTAAGTCTGTTGCATTTTTATTACGCGCGTTAATTATTATCTTATAAGACCATTATCTTAAATTAATCTTAAAATGAGCTTAAAGGACCGCGCTTGCTTATTCTGCCTTTTATCTTATCCGTGGCTCCCTTAAGGAACAAGACCAAAGGTTTCGATGGGATCCCAAAAATTAAATATTGATTGGATTTCTTGATCCATCTACAATCATGTAGATTTCCGGTCAGACCCCTTTAACATTTTGCTATTTGTCCATGATCAACCGCTTGAATATGTACAAAAAAGTGTGTTCTTGTGGCTCTTGCCCTTCGGCAAGTGCCCTATAGCGATCGCAATTTCTGTCCGTCGGTCGGTCCGGGTTGTGCTAGTTCGGGCACTTCCACAGAAGCTAGGACCATGAAACTTGGCAGGCCTTTTGGCTCAATAAACAAGCGTTATTATTATTAGGGACCCCAAATGATTAAGTTGGAAATAATCACTTCCCCGAACCGAGCATCGTGGGGGGAGTGGAGGGAGAGGAATCCGGAATCTTGAGGTATTTATGTCTTTTGAACGGGTGGTCGGATCTTAAGTGATATTTGGAAAGACCTGGTGCCTCAGACGACACACTTAAAATCCTGACCGGATCCGGTGACTTTGGGGGGAGCTAGAGGGGAGAACCTGGAAACGCTTGGAGTGGAGGGATTGGGATGAAACTTGGTTGGAGAAGCCTAGATACATCATTGACATAACAGGGCCGGGTTCTGGCACTGTTTGTGGTGGGGTGGGGGGGGATGGGGGGGGCGGTCGGAATTCTGGTGATCCCGTGATTACGGTACTTCCTGATTAATAGGGCGATGAAACTGGGCTGGCGTATCAGGGGCTCGAACAAACTGACTTCAGAATAGTCGTTTGCATGATCCGACTATCGTGGGGGGAGTGGAGGGGTGGGGAATTCGGTATCTAGTGGCATTCATAACTTTTGATCGGGCGATCCGATTTGACTGAAACTTGGCAAGTGAAAAGAGGTGTCGTTCCAGATGTTCCATGTATCCGATACTTATGGGGGGGGGGGGGGTGATGGGTGCACCGGAATTTTCGTGAACCGTTTACTGTCGAGGGATCGGGATGGAATTTGGTGGGAAGGACAAGCCAGAACCAGACCGTACCGGGGCTCTTTGGGGGAGTTAAGAGGTGATACCCAGAATTGGTGATCGCAAGTTAGGATCCTTCCAGATGTGCTAAGGACGATGAAACTTGGCAGGCATGTTAGTGACCCTACCAAATAGTCTTAAGGACCTGACACAGTGCCCTAGGAAAACTTCCGTTCCTGGATCCGACCATTTCTGGAGGAGTTAAGGGAAGGGAAATCTGGAAATTACTGACATCCGTAGGTTGCGAGCGGGTGGTCCGATTCGAGTGAGTCTTTATGGGTGATAAGAACTAATGACCTAGATATGCAAAACATGTCTCCGAAACACATGCGGCAATGGTTGGAGGAGTTGGGGGGGGGGGGGGGGAAACTTTGGGACATGTATAGAACCAAACGAATGAGCCGAATGGGATTCAAGTTGGACATTACCGATTTAAACGGCCTAGTTTGTTATTTTTGCGTCCGGACCGGATCTGGCCACGGTAGGAGGAGGATGAAGCGGAAATCGGAAATATGCAGATATGCTCCGATTCGAGTGAAACTTGAAGGACCGGAAGAGGAGATGTCAGAGACACGACGTTTATGTGTCATAGTCGTATTCGGCCGCAGTGGGGGAGTTGGAGGGTGAGTCCCGGAAATTTTGTGGCTTGCATAGGGGTCAAACGAGTGGAGTGATTTGAATGAAACTTGGAAAGTAGAGAGACGATGACCTAGATAGAGAGACAAAGATGACATATTTTAGGGTCCGGGCCGGATCTGAGCATGGGGGGGGGCGAAGATTCCTGAATAATGCCCAGACTCGAGTGAAACTTGATAGCCGGTAAGATAAGATGCTTTAGATCAGTGGTTCCCAACCGGTGGTACGCGTACCCAAAGGGGTACGCGGAGGTAACAAAATCAGTTTAGTCTGTAGCTTCAAAACTTGCCTCCCTCACTTTTGATTGCCGAAAGTATTAGTATTACCAGTAGAAGGCAGAGGCATAGCCAAAATGTTTTTTGGGGGTACGGCATTTTTACTGACTGCATGGTTGGTCATTTTACCGAATTTTTCCAAAAAATAATTGCTTTTGTGAAAAATCGTGGAGCTTCGCGCCGACTCGTTCCTTCTTAACCGTCATGGCCGACCACTTTGGTGGGAGGATTGTTACCAAACCGTAAGTGCCGCCATTGATTATACGCTGTTTAGGGTTACGAATTAAGATAACAGCAATGAAAGGGAAGCTGAAGGGAAAAAAATGAAATAATAATGAAAGAAGAGAAAATCGGATCAGAGAAGGAAAAAAGTCAGCAAAAAGGCTCAGAAATTCTTAACGACCCATTCCTGAAGAAAAAAAGTCATATTCAACCCAGTTGTAACAGCATTTCCGGATGATAATAACAGATGTTGATAAAGAGAACGAAATTGAATTGAGGCAACGAAAGTAAATGAAAAAATGTGTATATAACTTTCTTGAAAGTCCTTCCTGGGATAAAAAAAAAATGATGTCCGGAGCTGCCCCAGCCATTTCCGAACCGGCCCCCAGTCTGGGGGCTGGTCCGGACAAATGTAACTAATAGAAAAATTGGATTTGTAAAGAAAACGTCGCAGTTAACACGATTCTACAAAGTAACAATAACAGCAAAGACATGATTCTAGAAAGTCGGAAAAAATGGAATCAACATAACCTAAAACGAAGTTTTGGTATGCAAATAAGCAAAACGTAACGAACCTGCCCCCCTCTCCCCTACATATATACTACTGACTTAGTGTTGTCATGAATTATTTGAAACATTGAGCTGAACGTGAATCTGGGTTAGGAATATTTCCTTAAAAGCTTTCTACGAAGACCAAAGCGACTTTCAATCGGTCCTCGGACGTAAATTTCGTTTACATACATCAGTTTATTTATTTTATTTTACTTTTACTTACTCCAGTCTCTTTTTGATGCACAGATTTACTTGCGCCGACGTTATTTTCGTTTAAACACATTATTTTTCTCCTATCTTTACTTTTACCTATTACCATCTCCTTAAGGTGAACATGTTTGCGTCCAGTGACGTTAATTTCGTATATACTCATTATTCCTGTCTTGCTTACTCCTGTTGCACTTGCTGGCTGTATCTACTCCCATCGCTTTCAGGTGCACAAATTGCAACCAGCGACATCGTAGAGTGAAGACGGGTAGACCTTTGTATGCTGGAAGGTTCTGCGGGGAATGCAACATCTACCATCAAGCGAAAGACGTAAGTCAGAGCTGCAGCGTTTCCTTTCTTATTGCTAATGTGTATGCTTCCTCTGGCACCTAACGTCCCTCGATGCAAGCCAGTAGTTTCATGTTTAGTCGCGTTTTTGATATATCGACTGGCGATTGGAACTTGTTCCCGGGTTCATCCAGTTGACCGTTTTTTGTCGCTTGAGAGGAGAGCGATAACAAGCCTTCGAAAACGGTCTAAAATCTTCCCCCCCCTCCATCCCCACAACTCTTCCCTCGGCAGTCTCTGAAACTGCTGCAGTACTGGCGCTTCCTGAGGTGTAAATTGTACGTTTTCGGGTCCACATGTTTCAGTTTTCAAAATTTGGCACAATGTTTGACTGGACCTCCAAAAGAAAGGTGCATCGGATCGACTGTTGACTTTGTTCCCAGTCGATGTCCAGTCAAGCGACAAAAAACGGATCGACTGGACCTCCAGTCGACAGTCGATCGCAAAAACGGCAACTTTCGTTCCAAGCGATCGCAAAAAACGCGACTTTTGTCTTGCGTGTAGGTCATTTTAGAGCGTGTTCCATCCTACTTACCGTAGTTACCACGCATGACGTCACAAATTCTGTCTTTTTGTCGTCAAGGCTGGAACGACTTTTCTATTTTCCAGCGGAATATCATGCCACGGGTGAATCCGACCAATCACGTTAGAGAGATTCGTGGTTACTACGCTTACCACGGTAAGCAAATAGTTACTATTAGTTACTATTTCGAGAAGGCTGGAACGGTCAGCGTAGTAACTTTTCGTGAGGTTGGAACGGATTTAGTAACTAATAGTTACTATTGGTACGAGGGTGGAACACGCTCTTAGTTTCCAGTTTTGTTTCAGTTCATTATTTGACGGCCTTGTCACTCGGAAGCGTAGCTCTTACTTTAGCTTAGGACTTAGATCCTTCTGTGCGTTAGAAGCACCTAGTTTAGAACCAGTGGGGAAACTAGCCCATTTTCGTGGAAGGGGGGAGGGCAAGCCTAGATTTTACCGACAAGATTTATCAGTTTACCGACAAAAAGCGACGTTGCCCGCGAACGCATCTTACAACTGGTGTGATAATAAATTGTAACATATCAATTCAGATGGTTTTCTGATGAAAATTAATGAATCTGCCGTTCACGTCCTGGCACCAATGGTTATAACATGGAACCAGGACATACTATGCAATCAATAGTCTTGGAAACCAGAAAAGTAGTGATAAACACTGCAACAGATTACTTCACTGCTTGAAAATTTACACGGCTGTCTTATCCGCTTGTAAACTAAGCGGCTTTTTGTTAGCACCTATGACTTCGTAAAGTTTGTCTGTCCGTCTGTCCGTCTGTTACCACACATAACACGATTGAGTTACACGATAACTCAAAGGGGTTAAGATATATTTTGTTGAAATTTGGTATGAGGATGTATTCAAATAATGTATACAACGGATACGTCAGCTACAGCCTGACGAGAACCCTTGCCAAGAAGGGCTGAAATATCGCTGACGAATCATCGTAGCTGACGTATCCGTTGTATACATTATTTGAATAGATAGATAGATAGATAGATTTATTAATTGCTAAGCAGCCCGAGGGCCATGGAAACAAGAAATCACAAAAAAATATCACATACTAGAAGAAAACGCACAAAACAAAATAAGAACACAAAAAAGAGAAAAAGCTCCTCCTTAATCTTAATCTTTCTCTTCTCTAATAAACATTTTCAGTATTTCTTTGTTATTTCACTAATTCAAAAATCTACTTCTATGTTCCATTGCTGTCCTCAGGAATCGCCCCATCTCTTAATCGTAGTAAAACATTCATTCCTAACAACTCTGATTAACCATTCTTCATCAAACTCACTCACACCGTACTGTTCTTTCCTCCATCCACTCAGCTTCATGCACTCGCAAACCATGTGAACCAAACTCTCATATATGTTTCAAAGTCAGCTTGGGCTGAAAGACTATTTAGGTATAAAGATGTGTTGGATTGAAGTACAGGTGAAGGGAACAGGCAATCCAATTTTACGGAAATTTGATGGCTCATAGAGCAGATGCCCTAGATTTGCTGGTTCTGTGTTCGAAAGAAGTCCGTCAACTATAAGGCGAAGGTGAGGGTCACGGTAACTTAATGATACGCCTCACAAACCAGACGGGTTCGTGGGCCCTAGAAAGTGCTCGGATTCGACTGAAACTTGTCCAAGATGTTCCGTTTTTCCGCGTCCGAGAACAGTGTCTCGGGCCGAACGGATGGAATGGTTGGGATAAAACTTGAAAGGTCCAAATTTCGTGGGACCTAGACATGTAGTTTGAGGCCCGAACAGGATCTGACGTTCGTGGGTGAAGGTAAGGCTGGGGGATACCACACCGGTAGGCCCACTCCGTTTTTCGGAAATGCTCCGATTCGAGTGATGGATGGTAGGCGCAGGGCGCAGATGCCAAATGTATGCCATTTATGTGTCCGAACCTCTTCTTGCCATGGTTGTAGTGCTGTGGGGTGGGGGGGATTAGAGGTGGGTTCTGGACATTTTCTGAAACGCTTAGGGACCAAATGGATTGAGCGATTGAGACAAACTTGGCGATACTGCGATCATGAGACCTAGATATGTTATTCAGATATCCTGGCCTGATGCAACCTAGGTGGGCGATGTTGGTGGGGGTATGACTGACGAAATTCGAAAGTCATAAGTCACCGAATATGGTGGACCATTTCCCGGATTGATTGTCAGATCAACTCAAAAGGTCAGTTTGTGGGTGGGAACAGAGAAATCACTCAAGAACAAACCAAGGAAACAGGTATGCCGCTGTGGTTGGTTTACCGTCAAGGAACGGAAAGGAACGAAAAAGTGTTCAAGTACTGCTGTTACCAGGGACCCATAAATTTCCTGTAATGACTCGCCATTCAGGGGGCTTGTCAATAAGAGATTTCTGATGCGCTCTTGACCGAGCGTCAGATAGTTCGAAAAATACCCACGGGCATAAAATACCCAACTATCCAGATAGACAAAACTGTTGTGCTGAACTAGAAATATTTCTCTGTAATGGAAGAGTATCCTGGATCTTTTGTCCTAGCTTAGGTACCTGGTGGCATGCTGAATAGTCCCAACAAATTTTGTCTATCTGAGCAAGAACGCCGATTCGACCCAAGCGGAATTTTTGGAAACTAGGCGAGGCTCGGGCAACATAGCAACATAGAAGCATAGGAAATGACAAGCCCCCTGAATGGCGAGTCATTACAGGAAATTTATGGGTCCCTGCTGTTACCCAAAACATTTTCTGATGTACCGACGAGAATTTTTCTGTCACCGCATCAAAATTCACAATTACAGAATTTAACGACACGGTTTTTATACTGGATCTAACAAGACCATAAAAGAGAGTTCCGATTTCACCGACAAGACTTTTCTCGGTCAGCGTATCGAAAATGAAAAACAAACGATATCAGGACCTCGATCCGATCATCGGCTGGACTTACCGACAAAGCTTTTGTCGATATTATCTCCGCACCGACAAAAAATTCCGATTTCCAGACAAGAAGTTCCTGATTACCGACAGAGCTTCTGTCGGTATCAGAAACAGTACGAGGAAAGTGTTTTGTCAAAGCTCTTGCCGATACTGGAAACGAAATCCGCGCATCGTCTCTGCACCGACAAACGCTGCCGATTTCCAAACAAGAAGTTTCCTGATTTACCTAAAGAGCTCTTGTCGGCACTGAAAACGGAATCCGCGCTCCGACAAACGCTACCGATTTCCCACAACCGGTTTCACGATTTAACGACAGTGCTTTCGTCGGCATCAGAAACGAAATGAGGAAAGTGTTTGTCAGAGCTCTTGTCGGTACCAAAAACCGAATACGCGCACCGTCTCCGCACCTACAAACACTGTCGATTTCCCAACAAGAAGTATCTGATTTACCGACAGAGCTTTTGTCGGTATCCGGAACAGAATGATAAAGTGTGCTGTACCGACAAAAGCTGCCGAATTCCCAACAAGGGATTTCCTGTTTTGCCGACAGAGCTTTTGTCCGTATCATAAACGTAATGATAAAAGCGTTTGCACCGACAAACACTGCAGATTTGCCGACAGATTGTTCGTGGGAGGCAGCCCCCCCCCCCCCCCCCCCCCCCCCCTCTAGTTCCACCCACTGGTTAGAACAGAACATCCGGGATGACGCTGAAAGAACATTTCTATTGAAATAAACCTTTTCGGCAGAATCCGGTAATTAAGGTTGGAAAGAGGCCAGATTGACCGAGGTAACTGACGAAGGAGTTGACATCGGGGAAACACGAATTGAATTCGACATATTCTAGTTCAGTGTTTCCAGGCGGACTAGTTGCTGTAAATCCCCCTATACAATCCGCACATGTGTAAGACATAGTAAAATATCCACAGGTTGATGAGAAGAAAATCTGCAATCTGCGTCCCAGGTTGTGGGGGTTTTGAGGTTTGTCTCAGCTCAGCAGTAGAGAGGGAAAGTTACCCACAACCTTATGGCTCCGGCTTCTTACTATGTCTATTTGAAGGAGCAAAAGGGGACAGTAAACTTCAAAATTTAGTATTTAGATCCTAGAATTTTTGCTTTTAAATCTCTGTATTTTTTTCATTTAAGATCAACCTTTTAGTATTTAGCCGTTTTAAATGCTAAATTTTGGCATCACCCCATCTTAAATGCTAAAATTTTGTTCCGTTCTAAATGCTAAGCTTTGGCATCGCCCGTTTTAAATCCTAAATTCTCCGCCATTTTAATGCTATATTTCAGTATTCCGCCGTTTAACCTCTAACCTAACCCAGTTTTAAATACTAGAAGTTGGTACTACTTCGCCGTTTTACACCTACCGTATCCCCGTTTTTGCTTTTAAATCTCTGTATTTTTTCATTTAAGATCAACCTTTTAGTATTTAGCCGTTTTAAATGCTAAATTTTGGCATCACCCCATCTTAAATGCTAAAATTTTGTTCCGTTCTAAATGCTAAGCTTTGGCATCGCCCGTTTTAAATCCTAAATTCTCCGCCATTTTAATGCGATATTTCAGTATTCCGCCGTTTAACCTCTAACCTAACCCAGTTTTAAATACTAGAAGTTGGTACTTCGCCGTTTTACACCTACCGTATCCCCGTTTTAATGCTAAAAGTTGGTGAACGGAAGTGATGGAAGTTGCTAAAATCTCGAGTTAGACTCGAGCCACCTCGGGGGGGGGGGGGGGGGGGCAGGGGGAATCTGGAATCTTCAGGTATCTAAAACTTAGAAACGGGGGATCAGATTTTAATAAAACTTGACATTTGGAAAGACCTCGTGTCTCAGATATCAGACTTCCAGTTCGGACCAGCTCCGGTGACTTTGGGGGGAGTTGGGAGGGGGAAGCCGGAAATCATTTGACACGCTCAGAGTGGAGGGATCGAGACGAAACTTGGTGGGAAAAACAAGCGCAAGCCCTAAATACATAATTGACTGGATTGGGGGGGGGGGGGGGAGTTGGAGGGGCGTCTGGAATTCCGGTGATCCAGAGCGAAGGTAGGCTACTTCCAGAAGTGTTAGGACGATGAAACTTGGCAGGCGTATCATGGACTAGTCCATATTAACTGAAAACGGTAGTTTTCCCGATCCGACCATCCTGTGGGATTGGAGGGAGGGGGAGTCCGGGATCTTGAGGTATGTATAACTTTCGAACGGGTGATAGTATCTCCCGGAAATCTGATATTTGGAAAGACCTCGGGTCTCCAAAGTGTCATTTTAAGTCGGTGACTTTGAGGGAGCTGGAGGGGGAACCGGAAATCATGTAAATTGCTCGGAATAGAGGGATCGGGACCAAACTTGTGGGTAGGACACGGACGAGCCCTAGATGCATTGTTGACACAGCCGAACCTTGCAATATTGGGTTAGAGGATGACTGTCAAAATTTGTCAGCTCATAGGTTTGTTGTAATCATTTTTAAGCAAAACACTTGAGACACGACTGTTCATATGCTCTTGGGGGTTACCAAAATGTATCATTTAGTCGTTTTTGTTTTTGCATTTTCTGGTGATAATGCGCACTTTGAAGGCGCTAAAAATTCATTTAAAACCTTGAGGCAAAAATGATCATGGGCCGTCGTGGATCATGAAGATGTCTCGTTTGCTCTAAAGTATTTTTTGTACTTTGCGGTTAAGATGAGTACTTTAAGGGGTGCATTTGTTAGCAAAAACCCTTGAGGCAAGAATGAGAAGCAATAAAGGCATGTTGCCTACTCCCCCCAGTTTATCAAGTATCCTTAAGATCTGATCACCATTTCGAAAGGTTCGCATGCCTGAAGTTTCCGGATTGTCCGTCCCCCGGCATGATGGTCGGAATTGGTAAGTGGCTATGTCTAAGTCAATCTCGTCGGATCTCAATATGCCAGCAAAATCTCACCGTCCTAGCACATCTCGAAGTACCTTAACAAAGTACCCTTCACCGGAATTCAACCCCCCCCCCCCCAAGGTCCCTCCCTTCCCCGGATCCGGTCCGGCTCTGTCAACAATTTATCCAGGGCTCGTTCTTGCTCTTCCAGCCAAGTTTCATCCCGATTCCTCCATTCTGGGCCAATACCCCAAAGTCACTGGACCCGGTCCCTAGTTGAAATGAGACTTCGGAGACGGAGGACTAGTCCATCATACGCCTTCATCGTCCTAACACATCTGGAAGTAGCCTACCATAGCTCAGGATCACCGGAATTCCGGACCCACCTCCAGCTCCCCCCACAGTGCACGAATCGTGTCCGGTCCTGTCAACTATGTATTTAGGGCTTTTGCCTGTTGTTCCCACCAAGTTTCGTCCGAATCCCTCCACTCTGAGCGTGTCGAATGATTTCCGGCTTCCCCCTCCAAATTCCCCCCAAAGTCACCGGCTCCGGTTCGGTCCGAAACACGAAGTCCCGCTCACCCGTTTCAAAGTTATAGATACCTCAGCATTCCGGATTCCCCCTCCCTTAACTCCCCCCAGGGTGGCCGGCTCGGGGAAGTCGCTATTTTTAAATTACTTTGGTCGGGTCTCTGATATACCTGCCAAGTCTCATCGTCCTAGCACATCTGGAAGTACCACAACTCAAGGTTTTAGCCACTTTCATCACTTCCGTTCACTAACTTTTAGCATTTAAAACGGGGTTACGGTAGGTGTAAAACGGCGAAGTACCAACTTTTAGTATTTAAAACTAGGTTAAGTTAGGGGTTAAACGGTGGAAACTGAAAAATAGCATTTAAAATGGCAGAAAATTTAGGAGTTAAAAAGGGTGATGCCAAAATTTAGCATTTTAGATGCGAAAATTTTAGTATTTAAAACACGAAGATTTTGTTTTAAACGGGTGATGCCAAAATTTAGCATTTAAAACGGGCTAATAAATATATTGGTCATAAATGAAAAAACACGGGAGATTTGAATGTAAAAAATTCTAGGGTCTGAATACTAAATTTTGAAGTTTACTGTCCCCTTTTGCTCCTTCATATGTCTACACTATACGGTTGGTTGTGGAGACAATGGGGGTCGGGGGATGAACAGAACTAGTCCACTTGGAGCACTGGACTGGAAAAAGCGAATTATGATATAATACGGAGATTTAAATGTAAATGATTCTAGGGTCTAAATACTAAATTTTGAAGTTGCTGGTTTGGACCTGGGGAAAACGGGAAATTGAATATTGAATGTCAGAACACATGTTAATTTTGCATCTTTCATCTCATTGTTCAAATGCTTGAACTGACTCCGGCCTGGCGAAACCTTAAACTTCTGATAGCTAAATGTTTCTTGATAAAGCTGAATTTGCGATATGTGGTTAAAGACATGTTGAATCTTTTCATTTTATGGTCATTTGACCGGATCACTAAATTAGCCGGAGCCCTTCTGTGGGCTACAGTATCGCGGGATCGGTATCTGCAGTATACTCGTAGTGATAGTGTGTGCTCAGTTTCCTTTGCTTCTCTCAGCAACATCAATGTTGATTGGGTCGAGAAAGTCAAAACATACCCCAGGCTGGGAACTTGGTACCTTTGCGCTTGTTCAGCTATGACGACTGTGAGTAAGGACCTAAAGAGAACTTTCAGCACCGGTGAAACTGGGGAGCCGTAGAGTAGCTGTAGGACCTCTTTTGAGTACCTTTCTCTACACTGCTTCCGAGATTCGGTGCGACGCTATTTTCATTCCTATCAGAAGCTTTTATATCAGTTAAAGCACAACTCTTACTAGAAATGATCTTTTCACTGGGAAATGGCTGAGAAAAGTCTTTTTCGAAAACACCATTACGTTCCACCTGGATTTAGTGGTTTTCTTGTTAGCGCTTGTCGACTCTGTCCAGCCTTCCTGCTCTCCGACACGGCGGCTGGGGCCAAAACATTTGAAAACTGAACGCGCCGTGGTTAAAAAGTGGGAAACTAAGCAAATAAAAGAGGTTAAAAATAGAAGATTCTTATATCCTTATGTGTGAAAGAGTTGTCAACGAACGTTGAAGATTCCGGCAAACTTTTCGTTGTGTGACGGGCAAAAATCGGCACGACCAAAAAAGCGCTAAAAATTAGGAGGGGCAAAACGGAACGATGGAGAAAGGTGGGGATTTTAGAAACTTATAATTCCATAAGGGAGCTGGGTATAATATAAAAGGCAGAACAAGGAAGATGAGTCCTTTAATCAACCAGTCAAACAAGCAATAGACTATTTCACATTGTTTTTTGTATTTTTTCAGTACCGAACGTCTGATCACGATGCCAGGATCAGGGATAGTGTAGTTTAGTGCAGTAGGTCCATCGTAATCACAATTGGTTGCACGCAAAGATTGCATTGGACACCAAACTTCTTAACATAGACGGATCATGAATGTTTCTGAATCAGCTGCCAGGCAAAACAGATGGCTCTAATGGAAGAAAAGTATGGGCTCAAGCTAAGAGCCCTGTAAGTGAACACACAATTGACCATAGGCGTATTCTCGCCATTTCCGAGGACTCCACGGGGAATCGAAGGGAACGGTGAGAATAGAGGGAGTCACTCCACGCGGACTCCGCGTACGGAAAACAACGAGAACACCGGGAATGCTTCCAAAATGAATTTTGTTAAAAAAAAAATATATGCAGTTGACGACATTATATTCTGGATCCACTTTATTTTTGGTGTTGTTTATTCTGATTGTTTTAATTAATTTTACATTGCACCAGCACCAGCTAAAATTGATTCCCCTCTGAATCTGAAAGGGAGTCTTTTAGATGATGGTGATGATAATCGGAGCATTCCCCGTCCGTGTGACTCGCGAGAATACGGGGAGTGAGTCCCCGGGACAAACACAAAACGCAAGTGGAGTCTTCGGGGAACGGCGACAATGCGCATCATACCGATTTGTTTTTTAGGGCGAACTTTGGGCTGAGTCACGCTGGATGGGACTCAAGTGGACTTACCTAGCCTGTATGGAAAACACCATCTTTGAAATTACCGAATGGGGTAACTGTCAGTCAGGCTCGTTGCGACACTTGAAGCCTAACGTCCATGCCGTTCAGTACAAACTGAAACCTTGGAGCGCGTCGGCGCCGAACCAAAACCAAGAGCAGAGACGAAATACTTACCAGGATCCCGCCGATCTCAGGTATTATGGCCTTCAGTGTAGTCGTGTGAAAGTTCTTTAGGCCAGCCCACACCCAGGCTCCTACAGTTCGGTGTGTGCTCCAGTCCAGCATCCCATCCATATTCAAAGCAGTGGGCTGAAAGATAAAATGCTCCTTAGGCAGGATTTGAACCCATGAGCACGGGATTAGCCTAAGCAATTCAGATCCCCGAGTCACGGGGTTGGATAACCTACATTGACTCCTACCGAGAGCTACTATTGTCGTTCCAACCTCAACAGTTAGTTACGCTAGTAAATTTGATCTACATTCTTCGGAGCATCGAAAAGTAGTGTTGTGGTAGGTCCGAAAATCCAAGCGCGAAATTCGAGTTCCAAAGTAATGAGGATGCTTGAAAACAGATTGTTTTTGAAAATTCTTTAAAAAAGTAACAAGAGGCAAAAGAACTTACACGTGGCCTGGATTTGGTTACGACGATATATGGCCCGCTTTTCTGACTACGGGATCCATGAAAAGGTTACAAAATAAATAATGTCATTATTAGTTGCGTTTTTGATCGGAGTTTGAAGTTACCTTCAAACTCAAAGGTCTCTATTTAAGTACCGTTTTGGTCGCCGGTGATAGTTTCTTTGTCCTTCAAACTCTGACCGTCGAATTTCGTTAGCTAGCAAGTTCGAACTTTGCTTGAATCGTCGAAGAACGTCGACCGGGCAAGGATCGCCGAAGTCGTTAAAACACTAATTAAGCAAACGGTGACTTTGACGGCGTTCGAAAACAGTAGTTAAGCAACCAGCTAAGCGAACGGTGAACAAAACTTTGATCAAAAACGCAAATATTATAAGTTCCAGTCTGAAGGCACTTGTCTGCCGTGTTGTTCAATTTTAACAAGTTCCTTCGGCAAAAATATTGACGTTTCTCACACTAACGCTCAATGTGGACCTCTGAATCTTTCATTGATTAGTAAATACATGACCTCTGCCGGTGAGAAGTTTGGGGTATGTCACTGAAAGACCGACCAAAGTTGTGAACTCCATCAACCTGACGTTTTTTGAAGGTTCCAGATGTTTTCTTGTTAATTGCAAATAATCCTTATCTGATATTTTGTATTTTTCACAGCGACAACGAATGGGAAAACCTGCTCGCTGGAATGTATAAAAATTGCAACTTTGGCCATGGACCACCTGGTGACCGATCTGCTACTCAGAAACCAAGGAAAGCGAAAAAGAAAGCGAAGTAGTATGACTGATTTGGATCAAACCCGGTTCTTTCAGTGCGGTAGTGTTTCTGTTACTTTTTACCAAGAACCGGTAATCGTGTAGGAGAATTGCCGACATCCAGAATGCGGAAAATTTGTGTAATGGATAATCCGTGCATCCCACGGACAATTCTTCCCTCTGAGATTTCGCCGTAAGACAATTTCCACGCGTGACGGAAAAAAGCAGGCAGTGGGTACATATTATCATAGTCCGTTCAGTTCTTTTCTCTGCCGCTCGCGGGCTTGAGTCAAACTCGGTCGGTACAACTCGTCAACCTGATGACAACTTCACTTTGATGGAGTATAGAATACGAGTGCAAAACTTATAAGCCAGCTACATTTTATTAGAGCTATATTTTGGCCATTCTTGGCAAGAGTCCTCTTCAGGCTCAAGTTTTTCCACAAGTTCATTTTCCAGCTCGAGTCTGAAGAGAACCCTTGCCAAGAAGGGCCGGAACATAGCTCTGATAAAATATAGCTATACTTGACCGAGAGACAAATTGTCTTTGGGAGGGCTATTTGGCGTGCGATAACAGTGGGCGGTTCAGGTCTATGCAGACGTAGCAAGCAGCATAGGGGTATCGTGTGGGAGTGGCCTGGAAGTTCCGAGCATGTTTTGTCACGAGGTGTATATTCGCCGCCGCATGGTTCCTTTGACATAACGCGTATTCTCGGCGTTCCCCGAGGACTCCTCGGGGAATCGAAGGGAACGGCGAGAATAGAGGGAGTCACTCCACGCGGATTCCGCGTACAGAAACAGCGAGAACACGGGGAATGCTTCCAAAATGGATTTTGTTCGAAGAAAAAATATGCAGTTGACGAAATCAGTCTGGATCCACTTTACTTTTGGTTTGGTTTATTCTGATTGTTTTTAATTAATTTTGCATTGCACCAACACCAGCAAAAATTGGTTCCTGTCCGAATCTGAAAGGGAGTCCTTTTTGATGATGGTGACGATAATCGGAGCATTCCCCGTCCGTGGGGAATACGGGGAGTGAGTCCCCGGGACAAACAAAGGCGGGGGGAATCCTCAAGTGGAGTCCTCCGGGAGCGGCGAGACTACGCCTATAGGGAAAGAGGGCAGTCCGGTATGATTACCTGTTCTTGCTTTGACAAAAGTGTCCTTATGTCGTTATGATATTCATTTGAATTGGTCAAAAAGAAAAAGTTCCGTGTGATTAGTTTGTTTCGAATCTCTCTGTTCGGCCGATCCGATATCTAAAGTGGTTTGTGGTTTTATTCTTGTTAAACTGAAAACTTAAGGTAGCAACCATTCGAGAACTATGCAGGAAAAAAAGCCGATAAAGGGTGTATTCGTTAACTCCTTGTTGTCGCTTAGCTTCTGTTCCTTGATTTTGTGCATCGCAATAAAAGGATTCTTATTTACCTCGCTATTATACGGGCTAGAAATCTTGGAAATATAGTGAAGCAGTAATATAGGTAAGAGGAGTCTTTAACAAGTTGGTGTTACCGACAATTTGAAGTCGCTTTTATGTCGGAAACACTAACTAGGCTGGTGACAGAGTAGACTGTTGGAAAAAAATCAGCTCTGTCGTAGTGTTTTTCTGCAAGTTTACCTAATATTAGTTGCGTTTTTGCAGATACCAGGGTATCTCATACCACGGTCTAAAGGCGTTTTTGCAGTTATCGTTGTATCTGGCCAGTTATCGTGGTATCTAATATTCAGATACCACGACCCGACCGTGGTAACTGATCGTGGTATCTGAAAAAAGTCATTTCACTTTCGTCAGTTTTTGTCAAATTCATGGGCAAGAAGTTAGGCACTTAGTGATGTGAGTGAATGTCAGTTCTTGGGATCTCAAAACGTAAGTGGAGGGATACCTATGACATCGCAAAAATTTGTCCGTCTGTCTGTGAGCACGATAAGTCTCAAAGGAATGAGATATTGTGACGAAACTTGGTGTAAGGGTTCTTTGGGTCAAGGGTAAGGTCAAGTTCGTAGATGGGCTTTGTAGCCCTACATTTAGGGGCGGGGGTTCAAATTAAGAGGCAAACAAAATATTTTTAAAAGCCAAAGTGATAGTCGATACGGGGTAAAAAGACATGCTGTACACGATGGTGAAAACCATTTTCTTGCCGGACAAGTAGTTCGTCCGGAATCCGGCAAAAACCGGAAAGCTGGTTAAATGTAAAAGTTTCATCTTAAGTTGTTTAGGTGACAGATTTAGGGGTAAGAAGATACGCTGAGTCTTTAAATGGCAATCTTTTTTTACCCGGACATATAATTCGTCCGGAATCAAGTTGTAACCGGAATTTTTTAAGTTAAACTTTTATTTGAAGTTGATTAGATGTTCTTTATAGAGATAAGGATATACGTTGACAATTAGTTCGCGAGGAATTCGGTCGAAACCGGAAATTTGGCAGAAGTAAAGCAGGAAGTTTCAGTTAGAGTCGTCAAAATAGATATGGCTTATAGAGGTGTATCTGAACTTGGTTTTCTCAGATGATTAGCCTGGCGAAGACTGGATCTGGCGTAGACAAAATAGCACAGGAAAATGGGTTCCAAAAAGGGGTCGACCCGAAACAAAGTGCAACAGAAATGATTTTTACATCATCTTGTAGAGAAAAAGAAGCTGAACAACGTTTCCAAAGTTGCATATCCTGGCTAGACGCAAAATAAGCGTTTTTTCGGTTTTAGTGCCTTTTTTCCGTTTTTCGAAAAAAATTGGAATTTCCGTAGTCGTCCGTTATTCTTGAACTGAAGTATATTTCTGGCGCAAAATGACAAGGTGAAACCAAAAATGAGGTCAAATTCGGCATACGAATCACCAGAAAAAAGTTAATGTCATTTTGTCGACCTATTTCGAAAAAAAGTGCGATTTTCTATGTGGCTCTATTTTTTTTAATGAAAGTGCGATCCTGACACAGAAGCACGGGCTGAGACCGCAATTGGAATCAAATTGGGTGTCTACTGTACTTGAAAGAAGTTTCGTTACCATAAATAAGTAATCTTTACGAATTTTTAGTAAAAACCAGAAAATCATTAAGAAAAGTAAAGTACGAATCAAACTGCTTTTCAGTGCTCAGTATTTACAAAAAATACAACATAGCCAAAGTTTTAGATCCTAAGTCGACGCAAAATAAGCCCTTTTCGGCTCTTAGTGCCATTTTTACGTTTTGAGAAGAAAAATTACAATTTTCGTGGTCGTCCATTTTTTTTGGGGGGGGGGAGGGGGGTGGCTGAAGAACGATGCTGATGCAGAATGACAAGCTGAGACTTAAAAATAGGTCCTTTGAAGAAGAGCCAAAGTAAGACCATGCAGTCGGATAAAAAATTAGCTCTGATCAATCAAAGTATAATAATTTTTTTCTTTGGAATCTACTAAACTTATGCGAGCAAACGTATTCCCATGATTACCACTGCCTATTTTACGCACTGTGCACCACAAATCAAATGATTGGATATCCTGGAATCCGAAATCGGAAATCCTTCGATCCGAAAGTCTCGGAGAATTTCAACAAGTCATCGACTCTTTACTCTAGTCTTGACATCCTCTGGCTTTCCTTCTGATACCCAAGCCTGGGTTGGAATGGAACACAGCAATCACTTATGGTCGGGAATCACACAGGGTAATAGTTTACTCTTTTTCTCTCAGTGATTGATCTTCCAGCTCCAAGACCAGGCGAGCCGACATGTATTTACTCTCGATGTAACCTTTGACCAACTCCTGCGGTGGAAAGTCATGAAAATCGTCGAAGCGGCTTCAGCAGAAAGTGGGCTTTCAGAGTTCGTCCTGAAACTTGGAGGATTCAATACCTCGATGAGCTTATTCGTAGCATTGGGCTACATTCTGGAGGAGTCAGAACTCGGAGATGGAGTCAGTCCGGACTCGATTGGGAGACAGGCCCATAAATGTTCGGAGATAGAGTCCGGACTCGGAGATGTCCCTCAACTCTCAGCGGAAAAGCGATCGCCATAACCATAGCATACGTGGCTATGTACTGATTGACGCCGCGCTGCACGCTATTCCGCTTTCCAAGACTACAGTCTGAAGAAACCATGGAACGTAAAAGCTTGTGCTTGAAGCTGATGAACAAGGAATCATATGTTGAGGATGTACATTCCTTAGAAAAAATACAGGAATTGATCGGGACTGCTCTAGTATCGGATGTCAAAGCTCCAGTGTTCCAGTATTTGGAGATGCTTGGATACTACGAAACTTCATAAAAAGTGAACGATCTGGATCATGGAAAGTCAAGACTTTTAGGTATGAACCGGGGAGCTTGATCCTCAGTTGAAAATCGTCGAAATGGGGGTCGAAGAAATCCTTTTACCCGTTAGAAAATGACCTTCCACAAGCTCCGCGCATGCTCTTAAAAACCGTTAAGTGCTCGCGTCGACTGCAATAGCGTAATTCAGAGAGATGTTGCCGCCTTAAAAACGATTTGTTTCTGCTCCAGCATGCAGAACCTGCGGGGGACAATGTGTTTCAGCTCTAAAAAATTAACTATGATGCAGAAAACCCAAAAGCTTAGTCGGCAGCCTAATCCATTCCAGAGGATGAAGCTGTGAACAATAGTTGCAATTTGATTATTTCTTTTGAAAACAAATTATAGAGTGTATCAAGGGTGTTAAGCACGATTTCAAACATTGACCTTGAAAACCAGTTTGGTTCGCAATACTAAAGGTCGTAGAGATCATATGTTGATGATTATGAAAGTTCTTTCTGGTACACTAGACACCCAGTCTGATTCCATTTTCGGTCTCAGCTCGGGATTCTATAACAGGGTCGCACTTTCGTTCCAGAAAATCGGACCAGTACGAAAATTAGTACTTTTCTACAAAATAGGTTGAAAAAATGACGTTAACTTTTTTCTGATGGTTTATACGCCAAATCTGACTTCATTTTCGGTTTCAGCTTGTCATTTTGCTTTATAATCGTACTTCAGTTCAAGAATAACGGACAACCACGAAAATTTTATAATTTTTTTCGAAATACGTAAAAAATGGCATTAAAAGCCAAAAACGCTTATTTTGCGTCGAGCCAGGATATGCAACTTTGGATATGTTGTTCAGCTTTTTTTCTCTACAAGTGGTGTAAAAATGATTTCTGTTGCAATTTGTTTCGGGTCAAACCTCCATTTGCCTGTAGCTACTAAAACCCAATTGTCTAGATCAAATATTAGATTTTTGGGATCCCATCGAAACCGTTGCTCTTGTTCATCTTGCATGTGCAACAGTGAAGGGGAAGTAGACGGGTATAAATTCAAACCTCACAGCAATTACCTCTAGCTCCGCTCAGTTTTATCGAGGTATCCATAGTCGCTGCATGGGACCAAAGACGGAGGTTCTGTAAGTAAGTAATTTATTTTGTAGCCCGCCATTTTGAAAAAGCGGAGTAAATGAAAGAAAATAAATAAAACACACAGAAAAAGACACTTAATTTTCAATCTTCTGCCAGGAAGCAGTGGATAACGTCGTCCGCTTGTTGGGCCCTGTTGTCCATGATTTTTTATAGCGACGAGGAAAAATCCAAAAGGGTAACACTTGCATCTTGAATTTTGAACTTCTCCGTCAATGTATGTTTATGACATAATTTCGACACGTGGAGCAGGTGCTTTGCACATTTGAAATAACATGATCTCATCTTTTTAATCTCCTTCTTTCGCAGAACATAAGTGACACCAGAACGAAATAGTATAGAAGGAGCGCAGAAGATGCTGTACACTTTTCCCCAAAGCTTTGCGATATAGCGCCCCCGGTTGGGGACGATGCGCCCATAGGCGGTACGGACGGATTTACAAACTTCTTGAACAACCGAAGAGCAAAATTTTGACAACGAAGATTTGAATGTTTTGCCAAGCCATCGTAGAGAGTCTGCTGATTTGACGAGGAACGAGCCAAGAGAGATAGAAGCGTTGGATGCATTCGAATCATTTGACGATGGGTTGAAATGCAGGTACTCACAAGTTCCGACGACAGCTTACTGACATTTTTATTTGTTCTTGGTTTCACCCTGGCGGGAATACTCATTCGAGAGTAACCCTAGGTTCACACTGCTGCGATTTCGCGCAAAAACTTGCGACTTGCGTCGAACGACACAAATCGTACGACAAACGACGCAGAACCATCCGTTTTGCTGCACTGTCGGATGTGCTGAAATATTTGAATTGGTCCGACATAACGGATGCGATTCTTAAGGGAAAGAAAAGAACAAACAAAGAGTAGTGAATTTTCAAGACTCAAAATTGCTCTACCTTGTTCTGACTGTAATCCTAGGATGGCCGAATGCAAAATATCTTCCGAGTAAACTTGTATTAACCTGTTTTGAACAAGATGACATATTGGGTTTGACTGAAAATTTCTTAATGTTGGGTGGTATTGAGATGGGTAATCTCCCAGCATCTTCAGAGGTTGTTTCCCCAAGGGTTTCTTTGTTCTTTTGCAGAATAATCTCTTCGAAAAATTTCGTTTTCCATTTGCGTCTGCGTGGTAGTGGGAAGGTTCATGCGATTCTGTCGCACGTCGGAACATCAAAGAAAAAATCGTGTCGCATGCGAAGCAGCAGTGTGAACCAAGGGTAATGCATGCCAACTGTTCCCGCAAAACTTCCGTTACCCCCTCGAACTCCCCCTCTGAGATTCGGACAAATACACGTCACATCTTAGGCATTTGCACCTACCACCAACCAAGCTTCACTCGAAACGGTTCACCCTGGAAATCTTCCAGTACCCCTCTCCCAACACGGATCCAATTCGGATCTAAAGATAATGTATTGTACGATCCAAGTTTCATCCCAACCCATCAATCCGCTTGGACCCTACCCATGTTCAAAAATGTCCATGCAGGCCTCACCCTCCAACTACCTTGAATGCGATTAGGATACATAAATGTTGGATCTAGAGGTCTTAACTAAGTTGTATCGGAATTCCACACAAGCCTGACGTCACACACATTAGATCTATTTTACCACAGAAAACGAAAAATTGTAGTTTATTTCTATCGGCGAATGTATACTTGAATATATATAAAGAGAGCCGAGCGGCCAGCGAGGCACCGGTCCCGTTTACATTTATAAAACGACCTGGGGACAATCAAATCCTATGTTGGGTCCTCAATCACATGACGTCACGACTGTATGGAATTCTGACACAACTTAGTCGACACCGATCTAGGGCATTTGCTGTTCCCGTATCCACCAAAGATTTACTCCAACTGAAGCACTCCCGGAAAATTTCCGGTACCCGTTAAAGACGGATGTGATCCAGACCTCAAGATAACGTATCTAGAGGTGTATTCTCGCCGTTCCCCGAGGACTCTACTTGAGGAGTTCCGGCGTTTTTGTTTGTCCCGGGGACTCATTTCCCGATTTAAAAAAATCAGGATAAACAAAACCAAAATAAAGTGGATCCAGACTAATTTCGTCAACTGCATCTTTTTTTTCGAACAAAATCCATTTTGGAAGCATTCCCCGTGTTCTCGCTGTTTCTGTACGCGGAGTCCGCGCGGAGTCACTCCCTCTATTCTTGCCGTTCCTTTCGCTTCCCCGAGGAGTCCTCGGGGAATGGCGAGAATTAGCCTTAAGACGGTCCGGACAATTAAAGAAATGTCACGTGCATATGCTCCTACGCCTACCACCCATCAAGTTTCACTCGAATCGGATCACCCGCTCGTAACTTACGTTGATTACAAAATCCCGGAATCCACCCCCACACGGATGGCCGGATCCAGGAAAAGAAGGTTTCATTGAGCATCGGGCTGGGCCATTTTATTTGCATACTAAGTTTCATCGTTTTAGCTTCTGTGGAAGATACCGAACTAGCAGGAGTGAGACAGAGGGACAGACCTACTGACGGACAGACATTACGATCGGTTCCGGTTATGTGCCATAAGAACCTTGAGGCGATACTCGCTGTTGGAGTCGCACTGTGAACAGAATTTGTTGAAGGGGGCTCCAGCAATCGAGCGGGTTTTCCAGTGAAATTGTGCCTCTGGCCGTAGGGAATCACATGTTATTACTGTCGTAGCTTGTCCGAATGCAACGGACCGACAAAGACAATAGGCGTATTCTCGCCGTTCCCCGAGGACTCCTCGGGGAATCGAAGGGAACGGCGAGAATAGAGGGAGTCACTCCGCGCGGACTCCGCGTACAGAAACAGAGAGAACACGGGGAATGCTTTCAAAATGCCTATGGGCGCATCGTCCCCAACCGGGGGCGCTATATCTTAAAGCTTTGGGAAAATTGTACAGCACCTTCTGCGCTCCTTCTATACTATTTCGTTCTGGTGTCACTCATGTTCTGCGAAAGAAGGAGATCAAAAAGATGAGATCATGTTATTTTAAATATGCAAAGCACCTGCTCCACTTGTCAAAATTATGACATTACCATACATTGACGGAGAAGTTCAAAGTTCAAGATGCAAGTATTACCCTTTTGGATGTTTGTTCGTCTTTATAAAAAATCATTGACAACAGAGCCCAACTAGCGCACGACCTTCTACACTGCTTCCTAACCGATGACTGAAAATGAGTGTCTTTTTCTGTGTATTTATAGCTTTTATTTATTTTCTTTTATTTACTCCGCTTTTTCGAAATGGCGGGTTAGAAATAAATTACTTACTTACTTACTTAATGGGTTTTGTTCGACAAAAAAATATGCAGTAGACGAAATTAGTCTGGATCCACTTTATTTTTGTTTTTGTTTATTCTGATTGTTTTTAATTAATTTTACATTGCACCAACACCAGCAAAAATTCATTCCCCTGTGAATCTGAAAGGGAGTCCTTTTTGATGATGGTGATGATACTCGGTGCATTTCCCGTCCGTGGGACGGGGAGTGAGTCCCCGGGACAAACAAAAACGCGGGGACTCCTCCAGTGGAGTCCTCGGGGAACGGCGAGAATGCGCCTAATGATCACTATAAAGGTACTTGAGCCGTTTGCGCGGTTTGGACTTTGGACTCTTTGGAGAATACTTGGAATTTTCAGTCCTGCACTTATGGCCACCAGTGTAAACTTATTCTGCTGGTGCACTCGTCTATTGCAACAAGACCAAAGTTTTCGGTGGGATCCCAAAAATTCAGTATCTGATCCAGACAACTGGGTCTTGTCTTAGCCAGATCCAGTCATCGCCAGAATCCTTGAACATTCTTCCAATTAAAATTCAGAAACAGATTAAGGCCAAATAGCTAATCATCTGAGAAAACCAAGTTCAGATAAGGATTCAGCATGTGTGTTTACCCGTATAAGTCATATCTGTTTTGACGAAAAGTTCCTGCCACTTCTGCCAATTTCCCGGTTTCGGCCGAACTCTAGAACTACTAGTCTGGCGAAAAAAGAAAGCTCAAAAACGAACTCAGGGTATCTTCTTTCCCCAATAATGAACATCTAATCAACTTCAAATAAAAATTTAACTTATAACAAATTTTCCGACTCCAGCCGGATTCCGGTCGAACTATACGTCCGGGTAAAATATGATTGTCACACACGGATTCAGCGTCTCTTCTTACCCCTAAATCGGTTATCTAATCAGCTAGAAATAAAACTTTAACTTCCAACAATTTTCCGGTTTTGGCCGGATTACGGGCGAACTATATGTCCGGGTAGAAAATTGTTTTCACATAAAAGTTCAGCATGTTTTCTTGCCCTAAATCGGACATCTGATCAACTCCAAATAAAACTTTTAATTTTAACAAACTTTCCATTTTGGGCCGGATTCCGGGCGAACTACTTGTCCGTCGAGAAAATGGTTTTCACCTTCGTCTTCAGCATGTCTTCCTACCTCTAAATCGAACATCTAATCAACTTCAAATAAAACTTTTACTTTTAACAAACTTTCCGGTTTTGCCGGATTCCGGGCGAACTACTTGTCCAATTACAAAATGGTTTTCACCATCGTGTTCAGCATGTCTTCTTACCCCATAATCGACTATCACATTAGCTATTTCAAAATATTTTGTATGCCCCTTAATTTGAACCCCCTCCCCCACCCCTAAATGTAGGGCTACAAAGCCCATTCACGAACTAGACTGGTCCGCCGACCCAACGAATCCTCACACCAAGTTTCATCAAAATATCTCATTCCCTTCGAGAGTTATCGTGCTTACAGACGGACGGACAGACGGACAACTTCTGCGATGTCATAGGTATCCCTCCACTTACGTTTTGGGATCCCAAAAAGCAGAGCAACAACAACCTGGAGCGTTTGGAAGAGAGAGCTTAACTGAAAGGCAATTTGATAGCTACCTGGCGCCAATTACTTGGCGCCAGAACTTAACCGGCGGTCTTCCGCCGCCTACTTTCAGCGGGGCCTCGGGGACTACATGCTGTTACCTGCTTTTACACTTCAGCCCAGCTTTCCGGTTTCGAATTTGCGGTAAATTCGAATTCAATGGATGCGTGGGTCAAGTTCGAAGGAAACCCCATCGAAGGAAACGCACAAGGCCCAGTGCAGCTAACTACCATCAGAGACATACTTCGAAGGAGACTACCCGTCCGAACAACAAGAACAATCCAGGCACCGTTTAAGGACAGACAATCGATATCCCTTTACTTCAGGCTGAAATCGGCCGCTACCCTAATGAATAAGACTCTGTTTGAATGGGGACTTCACCACACCCCCAGCTGTAGACTCTGCAACGCCCAAGACGAAACTCCCCAACACCTGCTGTTTGAATGCCCCAAGAACTCCAGTGGAAGAGACAACATCACCCTTTTCTGCGAGAGAAACAGGATCCATCACAGCTTCGAAAGCATAAGAACGACTCCGTTGTCCAAAGCCCAAGAAAGAATCATCTACAGTGAAATGATCAAGATTCTCCGACCAATTGAAGCCATTTAGTGCAAAAGCGGTAAACCAATCGAAGCAACAGGAAGGCGGAAAGGGAGCTGCAAAACGGCGGAACCCAACGCCATATTTTGAAGGAAGGAAGTTGAATTCCTCTTCCCTTGGGAAAGATCGCCTCATCAGGTAAGGGGCACACGTTTATGTTGCCCAGCAGAAGGACGCTTTCTGACGAAGAACCTTAAGCGGTGGTGGTTCATGGACCCTGAGAGGCATCTTAGGATGTGTGAATATATGTATTTGTCGACGAAACTTCTTGGAGCTTTTATTTGAGATACAGACCTGCACCTTATTTGTTTAAGTTAGTGTTTAATTATGGTTTTTATACTATTTGCTAATTAGGCTGGGTCGTTGTTTCCCCCGTACATATGTACCTCTGGTGGAGCCATGATTTCAACCGGTCGCCCTTAAACTGCAGGGGATAGGTAAGTGTGATTGAGATGGGGCTTAAGTTTTCCATAGGTAAAGAGCCATTATGTTTTAAATTTTTATTTGAGTATTTTGATGTCGAAGTGTCATATCATACTTCTTAACCAGACAGTGAGCATAGTCTCTTCCTTTTATAGTGTGACTCGAGCGCATATGGTCTGTCGTGTTGACCGAAAGCGCCAAGTAACCAACCAACCACACATTTGTAAATATAGCTTGTAACTGTCGTAATATACGCTGATTGCTTATCTGGGCACTTTTGAACTGTTGAACCAGTTGTACATGCTTGCCAGGTGATGATGAGGAATGTGACTAAGTCGTTGCATTCGGGTTCAGCACTGACTTTCTAGGATGGCCAAAAGAAGAATTGTACAAGCTTGTTATTTTTATTTCAGATGAAAATAAGTTTCTGAAAGTAGCCTACCTGAACAGATTAAAAAGCACCAGCTGATGCGACCATTGCACGCTTTTCTTAGTACAGTAGAGGTATGCTCATGTTATGAGACATCCGCTAACAGTGAACGGTGACTGAAGAAAAACTAAAACCATGCCAGGCAACTTTTACTTGAATATACTGAAACATTTAACTCATATTCATTTTAGCTATGTTCATCTTTTTTTGAAAATTTTTCTGTCTGTTTAGTCAGCTGTCTGTTGCAGGAACAGACATTCAACAGAGAAGATGGTGGTCCAAATCGTCAGATACTTCAGACAGAAAAATGAGCACACCTTAAATTCTAAATAACTTAATTTTTCTCAGTATGAACTTAAGGTTTGTGCCAGGACAATCCTGAAATAGTTGGCGGTTAGCTGATATCAAGTTTGCTATTTTATCTTGCCATTTGACTAGGCCATTTTATAAGCAAGTAACAACACCAGGGAACTGAAACATTTAGAGAAATATTCAAATAAGCATACCTCTACTGTATTTGAACATCATGTAGGCTATGTATTTTCTCGTCTATTCCAGTCTGATTCTAGTTAGCCATACTCCTTTTAGAAAATACAACTAATTTTGTTCAAATATTAATGGGCTCAAGATAGCTTCTACAGTGCTATGCAAAATGTACCTCAGTGCTGAGACAAAAACGAAATCTTTGCATAATTCTTCAAAATAGTATCATGCCGTTTTAAGATTACATAGCGTATTAAAAATTTTGTGATGGAAATTGTAACAGAATTTATGGGTGCCTACTTGAGGTTTGCAAAATTGCAGTTTAACATAAACCATCAACTAATTCGTTATTGGTGATCCTGTTCTTATGCAATAGTTACTCAGGATCAGTACAAAAGTGATGGCTGACTGGGGGGTAATAGCCTACTTGTCACTGCTAAAGTCACTGAAGTATTCTTCTGCATTGGCAAAAAAAAACAGCAGGAGAGTTTAAAATATTGCATTAGAATCAGATCTCTTGTTAATTAAATTTTTTTTCTGTTATATGACACAATGCTCATCACATTTTGAGTAACTAATTCAGAATACAGTTTCAGTTATTGTACTGCGAAATTAGGCTAACCAAGCCGACTTTATAATTTCCAGTTACTTGCCTAGCAACTAAAATTTGCTGATTAAGGCAGTAGTGGTATCCCATGTTTCAGTTAGGTTAGAATGTCTAGGACTGAATAAGGTCAGTGGCGTAACTAGGGGACAACTACCCCCTCTCAACGAAAAATCTTATCAGCAATCACTTTCTTCGTTCCGTTTCTCGTTGTTTCGTGTTGGTCTTTTGTCAATTCGCAAACATGAACGACCAACATTTCATTGATCATGCTGCACTCCGGTTATCGGAAAAAAACTTGTTTGCAAATTGGGATCCTTATTTCGTTTGTAGTTGAATTTTTCGATGAGGTGACAAAAGTCTTTTTGGTGAATCGGAAGCATCCAACACGACTTTTTGCGTTCCGTTTTAAAATCGACAAAAGGTTTGTCGGTAAACCTTGTAAAGGCGTTACTAGCCAAAATGTTTGGGGGGGAGGGCAAGGTATTTACCGACTGGCTGGTCATTTTTACCGACAATTTTTGTAGAAAAAAAACTGTTTTTAAGAAAAAATCGACTATTTTAACAAAAACCGACTGCTTTCCAAGAAAAAAATCGACTGTTTTTACGAAAAATCGCGGCGCTTCGCGCCGACTCGTCTAATTTTTACCGACTGGCCGACAACGGGGGGGGGGGGGGGGGGGGGCGCCCCTCCTCCCCTCCATACGTGACATCTCTGAATCGGGATACCTTTTTTCGGTGGTTCGCAACCAGATTCCCTTTTCTCGTTCCTTTTCTGATACCGACGAAACCTGTTAGGAAAGCAGAAGATCTGAAAAAGCCTTGTGGGCAAATCGAGATCCCTCATTTCTTTGTTGGTCATATCCAATGCCTTGACTGGAAGGAAAGTTGGAGCACCGACAAATCGTGTTTTTCCCTCCGTTTCGGACACCGATAAAAGCCATGTCGGAAAACTAAGCCGATGCTCGGAGGCCCAGTCGGCGCATCAAGATCCTCTTTTCGTTTGTTGGTTACCTTTTTATACGGATCAGAGTCCGCAGTGCTCGGATGTGGGTAGGACAAATGAGAGGCCAATTTCAATCCACATCCAGTATCACGCGAATCGGAGCACTTTCGGAAATGTCCGATTCTCCTCTCCAGCCTAGGTCCTAGGTCGGATCATGTCTTGTCCTCAAAACTGCACATCTAGGGTCATGATGTTATACCTTCCAACTTTCATCACAATCCATAAATTCGTTTGGTATATATATACGCCTGTCACAACGTTTTCAGGACCCCATTCACCCCCGCCCACCCTTGTCGGATAGGGTTCGGACAATTTTTTATTTTTTTTTATTTTTTTTTAACAGAATTGGTCCTATTTACGTAGTTATGGCCAACGACTTCATTTGTAATAGTCGTTATATCTGACACTGAACCATGACTGATGTATCTGTTTCGTAACTGTGGCCATCACTGTATCGCTGGGCTACTAACTGGCTACTATGCTTCGTACCATGGTACGAAATGATAGTTTTGTTCAAAGGTGACAAACTGAACCATCCAGCGTGTAGGCATAAATGCTAGCCCAGTTTTCATTCCTTACTGGCAATCTGTTCTGAAGCAGAATTTGTTTCCAGGCTTTTACAGTATGGAAGCAAACTGTTGTGGTACCTGCTTGAGCAGACAAAACTCCAAGCAGGTCTTGCAGTAAAGCTGAAGAATCTTGAATATCATTTTGGGACTTGCAGAAAACGTAAGAACTGGTATTATTTTTGTTACAGTGTTTCGTTCAGTGACGATAGCCTAGTCGATTTTCTTTTCCGAGCAGTATTGTTCTGGCATGTGCTTGAAGGCTCAACAAACCTTTCTGTCAGAGAAAAATCCAGTTTCCTTCTTAGTTTACGCAGCTGTCGGTTATTGATTGGCATTGGCAAATTGGCTTATTTTTATTTATTTTAGTCTTGAGGCTTGGGAAGTTCATTGAGGTGATCACTGGAGCACTTGCCACTCTTCACTCTTCTGACAAGGTCTATAAAGTTGCATTGACCCTTTCAAAAGTTGCCCAGTCATGTTTCCTACTGGCTGACAACATCCTGTGGTTTGGCAGAGCTGGTTTGTTCAACCCGAAGAAAGCCTGGTGGTCTTCAGTTGCCAACAGGTGCTGGCTTTACTCAATCGTCTTGAACTTGCTTAGGTAAGCAAGTAAGCTGTTTGTTTTCTTGTGCTCCCGTGTCTTGAACTTTGCTTAGGTACAAGGTTTACTTGTCAGAACTATTGTAGGACATTTGTTTGGTCTATCCAAAATAGCCCTAGGAAAACAGATTTTTGTCTGGCCGTCGGTCAAAGTACTGTGTATAAGCATTGTGCTCATTGCACTGTCAGAAGTTTCAGAAGAGATAACACAAGGACGCTCAGTTCAACTGACAACACTTGGGATGTAATCTGCTGGGATTTTTAAAACGTTATGCATGAAATGTTATGCAGAACAAGCATTGCCGAAGAGCCGAACAGTGCCAAAAAAGTATCTGTTGACTTTCTTGTTTGTCGTCATGATATTGGAAAATTCAGCAGATGTTTTTTGTCGGTCTTTCGGCTCTTTCCGGCAATGCTTATTTCATGCATAACGTTTTCCAACACAACAGATTACATCCCAAGTGTTGTCTCTTGAAACCGCGCATCCTTGTGTTATCTGTTATGAAACTTCTGACAGTGTGGCAGCGGTGACAATAAATGCTTTCGTTTCCAGAGATGCATATGAGATCCATCTGGTCCTGAAAGCCAAGTTGACATCAAAGAACAAAGATAACCTGTCAGTTCGCGCAGCACTCGACTCCCCGTTTCTTCTGCTGCAGAGGGCTGTTGGTGCTGCCAAACTGGTCGTTAGGTCACGCCCCGAGGTTGCTATGGACACAGTGAAGAATTTGTGCGACTTTTTCATTCCCCTTACAAGTCAAGGTCATGCTAAACTCAGCCCTGGGGTGATAGGCGCCCTTGGCATGGTATCATCAATCATTGGCATACTTACTGTGCTTAATGTGTCGTACAAGCTTTCCCCTAGTTGATCTATTTGCCATTTGCAGTATTGGTGCTTGAGGGCTTTGAAACATTTGGGTTTACATGGGTTTACTTGTTTCCTTGATATATATTTCTGTTAATTGACTTATATAAACACGCAAGCCTGATTGAAGACGGAGAACAAACGAAGTTAGAATGAAAGGTGGAATTCCGTTTTCTCTTTGTATATCTGTCCGGGTCGGAGGACTGAGTCGGGGAAGCTTTCCTGAAAATAGAGTATACATGGTTCAGTTGGGGAAATCTGAGATTCACATGTTTCATTGCGGATGCTACCTGGTTCTTCTTGCTAGGATAGCACTCAGGGAGTTAAGGAGGGCATTTGTTTTTCCCTTATGTTCCTCTTACGTGCGTGACGCCTTCCGTGGAATTCTATAGTTTTCTTCTTAATAGGGGTTATATGAGCCTGGGGCTTGGCTTGGCAGAAGCTCTAACCGGTCTGCTGGCTTTTCAGCATTTGGCGCAGAGCAAAATAACACTAGAGAGTAGCGCCAAGACCTATGCTCTCCATGCTTTGCAAACGGATCATATTCGTCGCACCACCATTACGATTGCAGTATTTAAAGCGATACAGACTTTCGCGTTCAGAAATTTCTAGTAAAGCAAAGGTGCGGTCTGCACAGACCTAGGAAACAATAGAGGCTGGATCATTGTTTTTGCAATGTTCAGGATATGAAGTTATCGGAGCCTGCGCTGGTAAACGACTGAATGAGTTTCAGTAGGGATGTTCACTATCGCTAGTGGTGTAGTACCGCTGCTATTCAAGTGTGTGTCTATATGTCAAGTCTTGGCGGTACTCCCTTGTGTTATTTTGCTCTGATTTGGCGCCGGCTGAATTAATCCATGGTCGGACTGATCAGTCATAGTAGAAAGCACAGTACCGAAATTTGGCTCATTTAGGCCATACTATGACACCTACCTGATTAATTGCATCAGGAAAGTTTTGAGTTTCGCAGCAGAATGCGCCATGCCTAGTGTACACTGCTGAGTCTTTCCCTCTCAATGAGCCGTCCGACGGAATGAAGTTGCCGGTGTACAACTGCGTCCCTGGTTGAGTGGAATATACCGTAAGTTGTCTCCCACTGCCAGGATGTTTGAACCTAGAAAGAAGCATTGACTACACACTAAGAGTGCCAGGACACAGGTCGTTTCCCGATTAGACAGACAAGTCACATCAAAAGCGGTGCAAACTTCACCAACGACAGAAAATATGACTTTATTCTTACCATCCGACAAGAAGGATCGATCCAGGCTCATTACCGATCACAAAGTTGTGATCGTATCCCCCTCCAGGTACATTGTTTAAAACGTCGCCCAACCTCACAGGCTTTGTAAGGTCGAATATCGTTCCTTCTACTGAGGCAATGTCACCTGTTGGTATCAGCCTATCGTCGACTGGAGTGTATCTCGAGGCGTTGATCATCACTTCGTGGTTGTAAAGTTCTTCGGGCCCAGCGTTCTGGAACAAAGAAGAGCGTTTTGCTCAACCCGCTGTTACATACGAGTGAACTTATCTTTATTAGTTAGCTTAATTGTGGGGTACGCAGTCGGTAAAAGAAAGTAGCCGAGTCGGCGCGAAGCGCCGCGATTGTTTGTAAAAACAGTCGATTTTTTATTGGAAACAGTTGATTCTTTAAAAAAAATAGACGGTTTCTCGTAAAAATAGTCGATTTTTTCTTAAAATCAGCCGATTTTTCTTCAACACAGTCGTTTTTTCTCAGTAATAGTCTTGTTTATCTGCAAAAACAGTCGGTAAAAATGATCAGCCAGTCGGTAAATACCTCGCCCCCCCCAAAAAAAAACATTTTGACTAGTAACGCCTCTGAGTACAGGTCGGTTGTAGAACTTGACACCTACTTACATGTCCTGCGAGGTTAAAGTAGCTATGATTCGTCAAGTTGACCGGTGTTGCAGCGTCCGATTTGGCTTCATATTCTAGTTGCAAAACGTTGGCCTCTGTGAGGGTGTAAGTAACCTTCGCCCATAAATTTCCAGGGTATCCCTCCTCTCCATCCTTGCTGTGGTATCTGAACTCTATCGAGTTGCCAACTTGCTCGGAATCCCAGATGACCTAGGAAACAGCAAGTATGTCATCTGGTTTAGTAGATTAATAAAGGATATTACAAAACCCTTCACTGCCAAGGATTGTCATTTACCTCATATACTGCGGAAAGGTTGAGGCTGGGGTTCCCGCAGATTCTTAATATATCTATTACCAAAGAAAGAAGAATTAATTGAGTATGATAACTGAATGTGAGAAATGAACGAAAACAAAAATCACAAATAATTAACACTAACAAATCGAACTTAGTCAGTCATAATGTGAAGGATCTCATGAATCATACAAAAATCTTATAAAACGTAAAAAAAAAACAGTTGCCACTTTGCCACTCATGGCCGCTAGGTCTAACTCGTCTAGTTTTAAAATTGGGTACCGATTAAAAGGAGTTCGGGAGGCGAATGGGAGTTGACAAATGAACAGCTGAGCGGACAAAGGTGTTAAGTAACTTTTTGCTAGTTTCGAGATAATGGCGTTTAAAGTCAAAAGCTAGTTATCACCTCTTTCACCTCAAAATCTGGGGTTTTGGTAGCACAGGGAGAAAAAGCACAAAAATGTGTCCTAAATGGTCCTCTTGTAACTCAGTTTGTCACAAAAGACAAGATTATGTCAAAATTTGTCAACGCTGTTTGGAAACGGTCCAGCTTACGGTTTTGCAAGGTTCAGAGTTATTACTAAGAGGTAGGTGAATTTCATCAAAGCTGAACCAAAGCACCGGAAATGCCAGTGGCTTACAGCAAACTGAGCCTTCTTAATGGGCTTAAATGGCTTTAAATCATTCACCCGATTCTTGAAACTAGGATCAACTGAGTCTAGAACCGAGTTAAATAAATTAGGGCTCAGAATAAATTTCTGAATAACTTTTCATAAATAAATAACTAATAGTAGTTGATGTGAAAAGTTGCAAACGCTAACGGTACATTTAATACGTTTTTCCGCGATACAATTGTGGGCTACACACTCCTTGGTGTTTGTCGCGAAAACGGCATTGTGTCCCACACAGTCGAGTCTCAATCTCCGAAAATAAAAATAAAATTCAGATAAAATCTTAACAAATAGAACTTAAGGCTTTCGTCCTTACCATTCCATGCAAAAAGGATTTTGAGTTTTATGTCTACATGCTTCACAAAGTAGTTAATTTTATTGTTTTGACGTTATTTAGCTGCTAAGTTTGGACTTCCCGCCACAAACTAGCCACAAAATCGACAATCACCTCGGCAGTTGTTTGTCGAATTTGAGCCAAAAATCTTAAACACACTTGTGGGCAGCACAAAAACCACGGAAACGCTCTTTTCGAGCCACAATCGACCCAGAAACTGTTTGTAGGAGAACGGAAAACGCCTCTAGCCTGGGTTTCAAGTGGAGAAAAACTGGCTGGAATGGTTCAGACTTTTTCTTGACAAGGCCGCGAAAGTCAAAGTCAGGTCGGGTTGCATTCTTAGTAACATAAGTGACATGTGCATCCAGTTTTTGTTTTCCTGAATTTTGGTAATAGACAAAAAAAGCTTTTCATTGTGGTGCAACTGCTTAAGCCGAACATTCCTGTGTTACCAGACAAAGGAACACAGTACAAACAGAGTTGTTGGACCCTGGAATAGTCTTACCGAAAATGCCGTCACTACAGAACCGATCGAGAGTCTAAAGTTTATAGTTTATAGTATTTTCAGATCTGTTATGTTAGAAAAGGCTTAAAGAGAAAATTAAGTTGTGTTCTGGTCTTTACGTTTGCCCTATGTGCGGTTCACATGGGGAGACAGATTGCATTTGGTGGATCGTTGCGTTGAGCTAAAACATTGGAGAACAAGACTTTAGGGCGAAAAACGAGGACGAGGATCTAATTATTGGGGAAGGAAAAATTGCTGACCTTCATCGGCCTGAGACGTTCCTCGAGCAGGGTATGGAGCATCGAGAGCTTTTTTTTAGCAAGGATATTCTCCTTTCGTGGTTTTTTGAGGTTTTGGGTGTTATTTTGTATTTTATTTTGTTTTCAAGCCATGGACCCACGGGCTTTTTGGGAACTAATTCATTCATTCATACCTTGTCAAATCCGATTAGGCCTCCGTGCAAATGATTTTGTCCATTGTTTTTCGCCAAATGATATTCTTTGCCATCAAGCTGGAAAGTACCATTTTTGATTCGGTTGGCCACTCGTCCAATGACACTTCCGAAGTAGGGGTTCTTTCCAGTCAGACTACGGTATCCTAGGAAAGTACTTTTCTTTCACTGACTTACGATCTTAAAGGACCTATCTTACCTATAATCCTAATGCAACCTACTTCCATAATCACTCCATATATTTCTAAACCCGGAGACCCCCAATTTCGTACGGTACGTTCTAACCCCTCTGACAAAACCACGCTATTTTCTCTCTTGCCGTGTTTTGCTACCTTCGATATTTATCACGCGGTCGACGGTTGTCTGCGAGAAAATTTTCCAGAAAAATTGAGTATGTAAATTGTTTCCCTGTTTTCGCTACAAGTGAACGGATCTCGAAAAAGGCTTAAAACAGCTAAAACCGTGGGTTATTTGTTGAAAGCACAGCCTAGTTTTAAAGTATTCAAATATTTTAAAAATACTGAAGTTGAAGAGTAAACAGTGGGAGGGGTCCTTTAATGACCAACGTACGATGGCTTTGTGACTTAAGGCGAGGCTTCACCTTCCAGATTTTTCTGCCGGATTCCAGACAGCCATTTTCGTCGAGACGGATCGGGAAGGTAAAGCCAGGCGTACCAACGTGCGATGGCCTTGTGACTTAAGGTGAGGCTTCACAGTCCAGATTTTTCTGCCGGATTCCAGACAGCCGTTTTCGTCGAGACAGATCGGGAAGGTAAAGCCAGGCCAAGAACGTCTGGAAGTCAGGGGTGTTGGACACCCCAGATTCCGGATGTCTGGAAGGTGTCAAAGAGGCAATCCGTTCGGGAGACACAACAGACATGCAAATGTAGGAAGAAAAGGGAAAGTGATTGACTGTTGTGATTGTGATGCAAGAGATATTTGAAACGAAAAGGGGACATCTAGGTAATGTTGAAGAATAGCAAATTTAGCTGTCGTCATTATCATGAAAATTCGAAGGGTTGGCTTGACTATGCGGAAGCACCGAACGTCTGTGAATCTGAAAGGTGAAGCCTGGCTTTTAACTGTGAGTATCTGTCCGGTCCCGTCGGACCGACAACGTATAGTTTACCCGTCTACTTAGTAGAAAACAGTGTATTCGACCGACAACGTATATTCCAAAAACATCAGCTTTATTCATTTACTTAGATGAATAAACTGTGTAATTAGATCAACCCGAATGCAGCGACTCCCGTCTCTCTGATATGACCGACTTCCAACACCGCCTTTCATTCCCGCCTGGACGTACCAGTGCGTTAAAGCGGTGGTATGGGAATTCATACCGTTGCAACGTTTAACTACATGACGCTATTAGGAGCTAACTTCTAAGGCGTATCCTCGCCGTTCCCCGAGGACTCCTCAGGGAATCGAAAGGAACGGCGAGAATAGAGGGAGTCACTCCATGCGGACTCCGCGTACAGAAACAGCCAGCACACGGGGAATGCTTCCAAAATAGATTTTGTTCGAAAAAAAAAATATGCTGTTGACGAAATTAGTCTGGGTCCACTTTATTTTTGGTTTTGTTTCTTCTGATAGTTTTTAATTAATTTTACATTGCACCAGCACCAGCAAAAATTGATTCCCCTCCGAATCTGAAAGGGAGTCCTTTTTTGATGATGGTGATAATAATCGGAACATTCCCCGTCCGTGGGGACTCGCGAGAATACGGGGAAATGAGCCCCGGGACAAACAAAAACGCGGAGACCTCTAAGGCGAGACCTTTGAATGTAGGAGCAAATAGTAGTTTCTTACCCTCGAGTGTAGGAAAGCCTAGTACCAAATCTCCACTGTAATGATTCTTGGCTGGAACTTTAAGCGACTGGATGCATGCTCCAAACGAATGAAGTACAACTTCCAAGCCGTTTGAGTTCACAAGTGTGTACTTTAGAACTTCAATGCTATCTATCTTTCCGAATAATTCCTTAGCTATTTTCACCATCCTGATAAGCGCAGTGCACCGTTGCGAATCCAAGTTGAACTGAACCGGTTGTGGCTGTTTGTTGACTGACTGACTAACGTGTTTTTCTGTTCTCTTTCTCTAGCATGTAACCAGATAAGATGGATGCAACAATGTCCAAAAACTACGATTTCGCTTTCCTGGAGCCGTACCGAATAAAAAATGTAAGGACTTAGCAGGGATAAGTTATGAGTGTGTATTATGTTGAGTGCAACATGCTAAAGCTGGACTTGATGTCCAGGTTGATTCCAACAGGAAAAGTTGAAACATCAAGGACGGAATTCCACTTCGTTACCTTCCCTGTGGCTCCGTCTGTCCGCCCAAGCGATTTTAGCGCGATCAAACGGTAAGGATTTCCTCGGATTTCCCGGCCGGATTTTCTTCATTTTGATCAGAGAGCTGAAAAATCTCAGCTTTCAAAACGAAAGTGATGATGGTGCCGAAAATCCAGGCATGAATTTCAGTCCGGGAGCGCCCGACCTTGATCGTGTGTTCGTAATTTTAAGTCAGAGTCGAAGGGTTTTGGGTATCTCAAAACTTAAAAGAGGGATACCTATGACTTCGTAAAATTCTTCCGTCTGTTTGCAATATAACTCTCGAACGGGCTGAGATATTTGTTATGAGATACTTGTTATAAGGATTCTTTGGGTCTACGTACAGGTCAAGTTCGTAGATGAGCTCTGTAGCCCTATATTTAGGGGTGGAGGAGGTCAAATTACGGGGCGAAAAAAATATTTGTTCACGCCAATGAGATTGGTTTAGGGGTAAGGAGACATGATGAACCCTTATCAGAAACTAATTTTAAGCAGTTCGCCCGGAATCTGGCTTACACTAAAATGGTAAAAGTAAATGTTCATTCTTAAAGGAATTCTCGCACTACATAGTGTTTCTGCTTATAGGTCCCCAACTAGTTAGACACTTTACAACTAAGCTCTGGTTACAATAAACTACACACGGCTTCGGCTGCTTTTAGCCTCTTTCCATATTCCTTGCCTTGGATGACAATCTTGGCAAAGTTTGCATAACTGGTTTCCGCACGAACAATCTCCTACAGTACAGGCAAATGGAGGTGTGACCTGAAACAAATTGCAACATAGCGATGCATTTTCGTGATTTCCAAGGGCCGATGGTCATCTTCAACGGCTTTGCTTACAAATCATCGCAACAAACCCACGACTTGGCAAAGTCCTACTTTCATCCTCTGACCTAGCCTTGCAAGTGCTCTAGTCGGGGCTAACAACATGCGGTGAATCCATTTCTGAGCATTATTTTCTTGTCAGACAAGTAATTCTGCGGGAATTTGCCTAAACCTGGAAATTTGGTAGACATCGTGTTACAAAATTTCCGGTTTTGGTCGGATACCGGGCGAACTACTCGTCCGGTTAAAAATCAGGATTAGGCGTCCCCTTGTTCCAATATCGACTATCTCATTGAGTCACTGGGTTTTCAAACTTCCTGCCTTACTTCTGCCAAATTTCCGGTTTCGGCTGGATCCCGGGCAAACTACTTATCCGGCAAGAAAATAAAGTCCAAACACGAATGCAGCATGTCTCACCTTCCGATAAAACTTTTACTTTACGGATGATTTGACCGGATTCACGGCGATCTACTTGTCCCGCGAGAAAACAATTGCATGTCTCCCGACCCTTAAATCGACTGTCTCACTAGGTTTTCAAAAGTATTCCGTTTGCCCTTAATCTGAAACCCCTCCCCCACCCTTAAATATAGGGGTACAGATCCCGCCTGCGGGTAAATATGGGTAAATGAAGACCGGTAAAATAGTAAGATTGGAAAAAAAAGAGTAAAATATCAATTTTACGGGGGTCCGTAACGTTAGGTTACAGTAAAATAGCGATTTTTACAGTTTACAACACTACTTGTCGTCGGTCCGGTAAATAATATTGATCTTTTCCGACGAGCATCTCATTGGCAATATAAGCTCGAACTACCGCCCAAGGAGAAAAATACTTGCTACTATCCTGTCCAAACTTCTTCTCGTAATAACACAGGTGTTTGGCTCTCGATCAATGGAGTGTAAACCTCAACCATCTGTAGACTCAACTGCGGGCACTGTGTCATTACAGTTCAGCGCTCGAAGTGGACTAGTTTCTGTTAGTCCCCCCTTGCCTCATAACCAACACTTGCGTAGACATAGTAAAACGTCGGATTCATAGGGTAGTGGGTCACTTTCACTTTCTGCTGCTGAGACGTATGCAAAACCTCCATTACCTGGGACATAGATGACAGGTTTTCCACTCACTAACCTGTGGATCTATTTTACCATGTCTGATCCAGGTGCTGACGGTGAGGCATAGGGGGATTAACAGAAACTAAACCGATTGGAAGCGCTGAACGGGAATATGGCCAATACCAATGAAAGGCACACTGTTTATACGGTAGTATAGGGTGGAAGAATTGGAGAAATTTTGAGAGGCACTGACCTCTAAAGTATAAAAGCCTGGACCACACGTACAATTTAATATATTTTTTGTTTTAGGCTCCAGACACACTCTATTATGTACCGGATTTTATTAGTCAGGAGGATGAAGAAGCGCTCCTAAAAAGCATCTACTCCGCACCCAAACCGAAATGGACTCAACTTGCTAATAGACGGTTACAAAATTGGGGTGGATTGCCTCACCCGAAAGGAATGATAGAAGAACAGATCCCAGCGGTAAGCCCTAGTAAAAGTTCAAGAATTTGCTTAGGCTTGTCACAATACTCACAATGCAGAAGGCGCCGGTGAAATGATGACCGATTCGTGAGTTAGAATCCGATGGTTCGTATTCGGCCGACTTTTTATGGCACTTGCCCTCCGGCCAAGTGCCATACAGCGATCGCAATTTCTGTCCGTCAGTCGGTCCCGGTTTTGCTAGTTCGGGCACTTCCACATAAGCTAGGACGATGAAACTTGGCAGGCATAGCAGGGACCCGACCAGATTGAATAGGCATTTCCCTGATCCGACCATCTGGGGGGGGGGGGGAGGGAGGGGGAAGCCGAAAAATTGAGTTTTAACTTGATAACGGGTGATCGGGTCTTGATGAAACTTGATATTTAGGATGACCTCGTGTCTCAGACCTCCCACTTTAAATCCGAACCGGATCCGATGACAATGGGGGGAGCTGGAGGAGGGAACCGGAAATCTTGAGAAACGCTTAAAGTGGAGGGATCGGGATGAAAGTTGGTGGGAAGAACAAGCACAAGCCCTAGATACGTCGTTGACATAACGGCCCGGATCCGGACACTGTGGGGGAGTTGGGCGGGGGGGGGGGACTTCTAGCGATCCCGCGAGTTCGGTATACTTCCTGATGTGCTAGGACGATGAAACTTGGCAGGTATGTAAGGGATCCGAACAGATTGACTTAGGAATAGTCGTTTCCCCGATCCGACCATCGTGGGGGGAGTGGATTGATGGAGAATTCTGAATCTAGTGGCATGCACAACTGTTGAACGGGTGATCGGATTTGAATGAGACTTGTCAGGTGGAAAAAGCTATCGCCTCAGATATTCTGTGTTAGCCCGGGTCGGATCCGATACCTGTGGGGGATGGGGGGGGGACTCATGAAACGCTTAAAAGCAGAGGGATTGGGACGGAAGTTAGTGGAGAGAACAAGCATTAGGCCTAGATACGATATTGACGGAACCAGATGGTTTCGGGGCTTTGTGGGGGAGTTGGAGGGGATTTCACGGAATTCCGGTAGTCGCGAGTTAAAATAGTTCCGGATGTACTAAGACAACGAAACTTTGCAGGCATATTAATGACCCGACTTGATTGACTTAAGAACACGACATAACATGCCCCCAGAAAATTCCGCTCCTAGATCCGAGCATTTTTGGGCGAGTGAAGGAAGGGAAATGTGGAAATTGACTTCTGAAAATTGCGAACGAGTGGTCTGATACGAGTGAAACTTAATGAGGTAATAAATATGCGACCACGGTTGGGGGAATCGGGGGGGGGGGGGATTTTGACATGCACAAAAACCAAACGGATGGACCGAATGGGATGCAAGTTGGACAGTGCCGAGTTTATGCGGCCTAGATTTGTTATTCGGCGTCCGGGCCGGATTTGACCAAGGTGGTATTACGACGACTGTATTTGTATGTGAAGAAGCACTCTAAACCTGATGTTATGGCGAGGGGTGTAGTAGGCCGGACATAGATGGTAAATGTCCTTGAATACAGTCATCGGAGTCAGGACAGCCTAGGGCGTCTGGTGGCCTACTACACGTGCAGACTTCACGGGTTCATTGTGGATTCCCCGGTCGATTCACACTAAGGTCTGCGTACCAACCACAATAGTCTATAAACAAAAGGTTTTATTCTCTGGTATGAGCTGTACTTACAAAATAAAAACAACCTTTATGTAAAAAGGCTTGTTGCCCGGTTGAGCCCCGGAAAGAAGTGCGGAAGAAGATGACTCATCCCCGGCGGATGGGTCATGAACATGAGGAAATAAAATAATACAGAATCGCGGCAGTATAGAAGATTAACATACTGGACGGAAAGGGGGTAACGCTGGCTAACGGCGGCAGAAGTTAGCAGTGAGGGGTGCAGATGGCACCACCGTAACAGTGGGGGGGGGGGAGGTGGAACCGGAAATTTGCAGATAGGCTATGCTCCGATTTCAGTTAAACTGGATGGACGGGAAGTGGGGATTAATAGATACGACGTTTATGTTTCCAAGTCGTCTTCGGCCACAGTAGGGGGAGTTGGAGGGAGATTGCCGGAAATTTTGAGGCTCGCATAGGGGTCAAACTAGTGCATCTGTTTAAATGAAACTTGGAATTTAGGGAGAGCGTGTACGCTAAATGACATATTTTGGGTCCGAACCGGATCCGACAACGGTGGGGGGGGGGGGGGGGGAGGTACCGGAATTTTCCAAAAATGCTCAGATTCGAGTGAAACTTGATAGATGGTATAAAAGAAGATGCTTTAGATGATCCATTCTTGAGTCCGAACAAGACTCGGCCACGGTAGGGGGAGGTGGAGGGAGTACCGGAAATCGTGTAGCATGTCTAGGGATCAAACGACTGGATTTATTGGGCTGAAACTTGGGAGTTTGAACAGTCACTTCCTCCAGATAATCCGAGTCGACGCCGGAACTGCTCAGAATTGAGTGAAAGTAAATATCCTATTTCTATGTCCGAACCGCATTTTTGGATGGCGGATGTATTTTGTGACGTTCTCATCTACTTTCTTGTACCGCCTACTCGTAACAAGTGCCATATGAGCTCGTAGGTCTTGTTTATGATAAATGATATCCTGACACCTATCGATGGTGACGGATCAGTTATACATCTGAAAGTCGCCCAGATGCATTTAATGCTGTATTTAAGGCACTACCGACCCCACAGATACACCTCCGCCCGCAATCTCGCCACAAAACGATTGCAAATCAAATCTTTTTCTGGTACCGTGTACAGAAAGAGAAATACACATCTTAATTACCATCTGGTCTGGTATCTCTAACACACTTCTGAAAAGTTTTTCCGACCACCTGCTATCACCACTAACTCATATATTTAATCTGTCACTGGTCCAAGGTCTATTTCCTGAGTCATTTAAGACAGCGAAAACTATACCGTTGCTTAAAAAAGGAGACCCAACACTGATAACCAACTACCGTCCAATATCCATTCTGCCGACAATTTCCAAGCTTCTTGAAAGAGCTGTTTATAATCGTGTTTACTCTTTCCTCGAAGCCCATACAACAAGTGATGGAAGTCCGTTGCTTTCAACCCAGCAATTTGGTTTTCGTTCCAAGCATTCCACTATCCATGCTATATTAAATTCCGTCGAATTTGTGCTGGAGAACCTTCAACGCGGCAAGAAGGTTTTGGCGATATTTCTGGACTTCTGCAAAGCTTTCGACTTATAATAATAATCTTTATTCGTTCCCTTTACCACAATGCAATAGCATGGGTAGGCTATCGTCAAACAAGAACATGGACATCGTCAAACAAGTAGGAAGAGAAAAACACCAAAAGACGCAACATGAAGAATACACATGATGAGCTATCACTTCATTTGAGGATATTATCGTTGTAGTGCTTCACGTAGTATGGTTTGTTGGTTTGTCACGATGTACTTCTTCAGAAACTCCACCGATTTGGTATCTTTGGAGTGCCACACGCGTGGTTCAGATCTTACCTCAGTGACCGAAATCAGTATGTTGAAGTACATGGAAATAAATCATCGTTAACCCGTGTTGCATCAGGTCTGCCCCAAGGCTTAGTACTTGGTCCGCTTTTGTTCATCACATGACAAGATTTTTTACATCCTATGATTCTCACTAGTCTGTGCCTGCAGCGCATAGCAATTGAAAACGATCTAGACTTTACTTACATACACAGTTCGGGGCATACGTCGGAACTCGATTTCATACTCTGTTCTGACAGTGTTAAACGGCCTTCAAAGACAACAGTAATTGCCGATTTACAGAGTTCGGATCATTTGTCGAAAAGAAATTCTCTTGTTTTACCCGTTAATCTTCCGAAGCCCAATCCAGCTAGTACTAATAATTGGCATGTTGTTACCGATTGGAGTAAAATTGACCTTCAAGCTTTCCAGTGTATTAGTGATAACATTTTACAGTTTACATTTTAAAGTTCCGTACCAGCTGCTGAGCGGAATTTTATGTATTAATGATCAAGAAAAGCAAGTGTTACTTAACATTTGCTATGCGGAGATTGTACACGCTTTACATATAGCTGAAAAGCAAAGAGTTCCAACGCGTCGGGTGAGAGTTGGTACGGAAAGGGCTGGTTGGTCAGAAAATCCGGATTTGGTTGAGGCTTGTGGGAAACCTAAATTTTGGTTAGATATGTGGAATGATTGTGGAAAGTCTCGTTCTGGTGCTTTGAATCAGGTCCGTTCATACACAAAAAGAGATTTCCGGAAAACTCTGGAAAAAACACCAGGCTAGTTATATTAGTAAATTATCGGAACATGCCGTCAGTATGCTAATCCCAACTTGGTTTGGCGTAAGTTCAAGAAAAGGACAACCTCCTTTTTGGGATCCCAAAACGTAAGTGGAGCGATACCTATGACATCGCAAAAGTCGTCCGTCCGTCCGTCTTTAAGCACGATAACTCTTGAAGGGAATGAGATATTTTGATGAAACTTGGTGTGAGGATTCTTTGGGTCAAGAGTAAGGTCGAGTTCGCAGATGGGCGTTGTAGCCATATATTTAGGGGTGGGGGAGGGGGGTTCAGAGTAAGTTGCAAAAAAAATATTTTTTAAAATCTATTGAGATAGTTGATTTAGGGGTAAGGAGACCTGCTGAATCCGAACTACTTGCCGGACAAGTAGTTCACCCGGAATCCGGCGAAAACCGGACACAAAATTTGCCGACCAATTTTCGGCTATGGCAGTCCCTACCCCTTTATTCTCAAACCTGTATAGCTCTGCGCGTTGGATGACGACATTCATTTGTTTATTCTATGGACGTCGGAGAGATCTAGTGTGATCGAAGGTCGAAGGGGTTGATATATAATGTTCAAACGACGAAATATGTTGTTCAATGAGGATTTACTGGTAAAGTACAGGTCAAGTTCGCACATGGATCCTTTAGTCCTATCTTTACAGGCAGAGGAGAGGTTTCGAATTTACGGTAAAAACATGTATGTTTTATAAGCTAATATGATATTCATTGGGGGTAAGGAGGTCCGCTGAATCCACATCTGAACTTAGTTTTCTTGCAGGACAAATGTTTCATCACGAATTCGGCTGAAACTGGAAATTTGGTTGAAGCTCAAAGTTGTTTCTGAAATCGATTAGAGATTCGGTATGGGGGCAAGGAGACATGCTGATCCATTTTTGAACTTTATTTTAGCAGTAAAATTGTTCAAGGAATCTGACGAAGACTGAGTTGCGAAGTCATGACCCAATTCTTTGAATCAAATGTTAGATTTTTGGGATCCAATCGAAACCTTTGGTCTTGTTGGTTTGGTTGAAAAAAAAAATAGTGAGGGATAATATTTTTAGAAATAATAAGCGAAAGAAAATTTTAAGGAAAGGAGATATTAAGGAAGGAAAAAGTAATGAACAGACTGGAGGTTTGCACATGCAGACTCCAAGACAACAAGACCAAAGGTTTCGATGGGATCCCAAAAATCTAATATTTGATCCAGACAATTGGGTCTTGTCTTCGCCAGGCTAATCATCAGAGAAAACCAAGTCCAGATATACCTCTATAAGTCATATCTATTTTGACGGTACTAACCGAAACTTCCTGCTTTACTTCTACCAAATTTCCAGTTTCGCCCGAATTCCGAGCGAACTACTAGTCCAGCAAAAAAAAAAAAAAAAGAAAATTCGGAAACGAATCCAGCGGATCTCTTTATCCCTATAAAGAACATCTAATCAACTTTAAATAAAACTTTGAAAATCCGGAATTCCGGACTAATTATATGTCCGGGTAAAAAATGATTGTCATATACAGACTCAGCGTCTCTTCTTACCCCTAAATCTGTCATCTAATCAACTTCAGTTAAAACTTTCGCTTTTAACAAACTTTCCGGTTTTGGCCGGATTCCTGGCGAACTAGTTGTCCGGTGAGAAAATGGTTTTCACCATCTTGTTCAGCATGTCTTCTTACCCTTGAATCGAACATTTAATCAACTTCAAATGAAACTTTTACTTTTAACCAACTTTCCGGTTTTTGCCGGATTCCGGACGAACTACTTGTCCCGCAAGAAAATGGATCTCACCATTGTGTTCAGCATGTCTCCTTACCCCTAAATCGAACATTTAATCAAAAATGAAACTTTTACTTTTGCCCAACTTTCCGGTTTTTGCCGGATTCCGGACGAACTACTTGTCCGACAAGAAAATGATTTTCACCATCGTACTCAGCATGTCTTCCTACCCCATAATCGACTATCAAATTAGCTGTTTATAAATATTTTGTTTGTCCCTTAATTTGAAACCCCTCCCCCACCCTCAAATATAGGGCTACAGAGCCCATCTTCGAACTTGACCGTGCGGACAGACGGACAACTTTTGCGATGTCATAGGTATCCCTCCACTTACGTTTTGGGATCCCAAAAAGCGCAATTCATTCAAATCTTGTACAGCGCTGGCCGGATCGTATTGGAATTTCTTAGAGATATACGTTTGTGCTTAACTGGTTAAAAAATATTCCAGAAGAAGGGTTGATTGGAGACATTTGTTCATTTCTAAAATTGTTCGGTACTGAAATAAGGACTGATGCAAAATGGAGCAAAAATCATAGCTTGGAAACGCTATTTCGTACTTGGATTGGGTTTTCTGCAGGCAATGTTAACGGAAGTCATAGAGATAGGGATGATACTTGGTACTCTTCATTCAGGTGTCCTTTAAAGATGTGATGAAAATGGTTAAATAAGAAATAAGTGTAAAAGAGGAAAAGTTCAGGTGACGCTAAATATATAGGTCGGTCGTTGAAAAAAAAAAATTTGAAATATTAGATGTTAAGACCGTTGGCGTCACCGAGGGAAAGTGGAAGCGTAGTCACCTGGCCAAATCATACTGGACAGGAAGAACGGAAAAGATACTACGCGGCAAAAAAAAAGAGAGACAAAAAACAACCTTGCCAAACTGATGTAATATCGATGGATGATTGGTATGATTATTTTAGTTGCGAGTTTGGCCCAGCGGATCAGCCTACTGAAGAGAAATATGAGAATATTCTTGATCAGTGCCTTGCGAATTCTGCAAACAAATTGGGTTTTGTGGTGTCACGGTCAACGCTGTCTGCTTGTATTTTAAAAGTGAAGAAAAAGAAATCAAGGGGTATTGATCATGGAAATCACCTACAGGCCGGTTCGTCTGTTCTTCTTGAGCATATAACCTTGTTATACCAGATGATTTCGGTTTAGTTCCAGATTTATTTTGTGTTGGGATTATTACCCCGGTCATTAAAAAAAGGAAAATGCGCCGATTTTTGCAGGTCATATCGGCCAATAACTGTGTCGTCTGTTGTGTGTAAGATCCTCGAGTTATTGGTGATGATATTTCTATAAAGTGTTCTGCACCAGCGAATCAGTTTTTTTTTTTCAAACAGGGGGTAGGGCGTGAGCACGCGCACTGTCTGATTGCAAAACTAATAACCCTCGCCTATGAAAATAATGAAACTCTGGTGTTGGCTGGTCATAGACTAGATCGTTCGATTCTGGTATTCACGCCCATATCCTAGAATGGGCTTACTGTAGCGGAGTTAGTTCGTCTGTGAGTAAAGTGCTACGAAATGAATAATAAGCTGAACGCAAGAGTAAAGGTACAGTGTCAGGGACTAGAAAATGTCATACACCCCCCCCCCATCCCTATTAAGAAAGGTATCCGACAGGGAGCAGTGACTTCCCCACCACTTTTCAATAATAGTGTGTTAATACCTCAAGAGAAAGCGCTCACAACTTGTATACTAGGTGGAATAGATGTATGGATGGCCAATTACGCTGACGACATTTTGAATGTAAGCCGTACAGTAAAAGGAATAGAATCAAATTTCCGCATTCTTGATGCTGAGTATGCACCAGTAGGTATTTCGTTCAAAAAAAGTAAAACTGGAATAATGATTTTTAATCCTGGTTCCAAAGAGCCTACTGAAATTGATACTGGTGGTGAGTTGCTGAAGCCCAAGGATTCTTTGACATATCTGGGGCTGCCTATTGGACCCAGTGTTCGTGCTACTCGTCTATTGTTAAAAAGTTTTTTCGCTGAAAAAACTCGTAAAGCTTATGGCCTTCTTAATGCATTAAATTATAAGTTTTGTAGACACATTCTAGGTAAAGTTTATAATGTATAATTACCTACTTCCTTGCATAAGTTTGCAAAATATCTGTTGAGACTTCCGCCTTGGTCAAGCATCAGCAGCACATCAAGGAAGTATGGAGTATCCCAGCCCGTAATTGCTGTGCAGAAACGTTTATTGCGGTATAGGCAAGATCTTGATCCGACAAGCGATATATGTAGACTCCTGAAAAGGTTAATAATCTTATGTTGTTTGGGTAGTGTTGTGTATTGTTTAGCTTTTCCTTATTTTTCCTACTCCGTTTTTGGTGTATTTATACATTATGATCGGTAATGAAATTAATAATAATAATCTTAAAAGTTGTCGTAGCTGTTCGGACCCAGAGTTCACAATTTATACTGATGGATGTGCAGTGCGGTTTCTACATTCCACAAGGTTGTTGGGAGTGATACTCGATGAGAAATTATCGTTTCGACAGCAGATATCGCATCTGGCGTCAATGTCTCCAATTGGGCTGAAGGAATATTTAATGTCTCCAATGTTGCACAGAGCGAATCAGGTCCTTGCTCCAGATGTCATATTGATGTTATACAGTGCTTTGTGGTACCGTACCTCATGTGCTGGGGGAAATACGTATGAATCTTACTTAAAGCCTTTAACGACCGCACAAAACCGTTGTATCAAAGCAACATTTCGCCTTCTAAGCTGTATCCTACAGATCAACTCTATAATGACACGGGCATCAAACCGCTCAGCGAGATAATCACCGCTCAGACTCTTCGCCTGGCCCACTCCGCTTCACTGGATAAATTACCTGCTTCTCTCTAAGATTATTACGTACCTCGCCGTACTGTACACCAAAATCGTTCCCGACGTTCCACTCTCCATCAAATTCTTCCTTTAAGACTGACTACTGCCTACCGAAGTTCTGCCATATACGAAAGCATTAAACTATGGAACAGTATACCCAGACATCTTCACCAATCAACAGATTTCAACACTTTTTTCAAAATTACCCGTACACACTTACTCAGTTCCTCACAGTAAATCTCTTTTTTTCTTTCCCTTTTTCTTTTGTTCTGTTTTCCTTTTTTTGTGTCTTTCTCGGTTGTGTTTCATTTCCTTTAATCTTTAAGTTGTAGTTTAGCTAGGCCTACACAAGATTCTTTTCCTTCTATGCCAATAGACCAAGTTGTCCAGTGTTGTGTCATTTTAGTACATAAATAAATACTTGACGCAAATTCTGCCCTATTAGTTCTTCAAAGAGTTCAGACTTGTCCGACCATGCCCTTGTCTCTTGCAGTCGCTGAAAACTTGGATGGAAAGGATCGATTCACTGAACGTGTTTGCAGAAAAGAAGTCAAACCACGTCCTCGTCAATGAATACTTACCGGGTCAAGGAATTATGGTAAGTCATCCCTTGCAATGTCGATCTTCGTCGGGTAAAGCATGCAGAATGCGCCATTTCTTGATGTATCGGAAGGCCAGAGAAACCCAGACCGACTGGTAAAATATTTTAGGGGAATTGGGATGGTAACCGTAATCTTAGTAACCGACCGAAGGTAAAGTGCAACTTAGCTATTCTTGTCCATTTGCTACGTGCCAGTTTTCTCACACCTCGCAGCTAAGGAAATCGTGTTTCTCACTTTTGTATTCGTATTCGTATTCGTTTAGTTAAATAGCTATCGTAGCACTCAAAAGAGAACGCTAAATTATGCTACTTTTACTATCACAAAGAGCTGCCGTTCGCAAAGAAGACGTGCATTCGACAACTCCTGCGAGAGCTAGTCCTCAAAATTAAGAGTTTCGATTGTGACAGGGGAAAACAACAAAAAGACTGCCCGATTTTTTCCCACGTGGCATGCTGATTTGCAAACGAGACTATCAGAACAGCACAGATAGTTCCTACGTGTCGTTTATATCCTCGAATTCTGGATTCTGAGATAGGGGACACCTTGTCTATGTCATAATATAGTTTTCTCTATTTCAGCCTCACCTCGACGGGCCTCTTTTTTATCCAACGATCACGACAATCAGTCTGAAGTCCCACACAGTTCTAAAGTATTACACGGAAACTGAACAGGTACGGTATGGTCTGTTTTATCATTTTCATTTTTTTTCATCAACCAGTAAAATTTACTTCCAAATAGCTTAAAGCTAGAAGAGGAATAAAATACTTACGAAACACAAAAGGAAAAATATCACTATATACTTGTAAGACGTGACCAGAAATGAAATCGTTTAAAAATTAGGCTGAAAAACTGGCAGGGTAAGGAGGAAACTGATTGCCAGTGATCCTCTCGGACCGACGTACGAACGACGGGAGGGGATGGGGGAATAGACGGCTCATCTGGGGAAAGCGCACTATCTTTGCTTCGATTTTTTAAGGGTATTTGTGCGGTAAGTTAATTTATGAACGCCCAGTTTAATGAGAGCCTCCTCATATGAAATGTTACGGCCATCCAGAATGATTCTCGCTGCTCTCTTTTTGACATTTTCCAGGCGATCAGAGAGCTGTGCAGAAAGAGAAGAATGCCAAACCGGTGGAGCACGGAGGACGCATAAAACAAATTTATACACGTTAAATTTCTATACACGTTGAATGCGAGTAGAGTTTTAATTTCGATTCCAAAAGTACAAATGTATAAATTTCTCACTTTCTTGCTTTCACTATTTTTCTTGCAGAACCAAGGTATGATACGGCAGGAAACAGCGTCAATCGCACTGATGCCTAGAAGTCTGCTTGTTGTGCAACACGATTTTTATTGTAAGTACTTGCACGGAATTGAAAAAAAGATGGATGACGTCGTAGAAGAACCACTATTGAACTGGGAGTTTCTTCCAGATGAAGTGAGAGGAAAGAACTTACAAAGAGGAGAGCGAATTTCAATCACAATTCGTCATGTTCCCGGCACTAGGAAGCTGAACGGGTTATTTCGGAACAGGTAGTTTACCATCTGGTTTCTTGTCATTCATCAGCTGAAAGTATATACATGTTGCAATAAAGTAGCTCTATAATGCAAATATTAATTGATAGTGCATAACTTTTTCTCTTCTGAACTGTATCACAACTCCTAACACAAAATATTAAGCAGTACTGCATTACCTACATAACTTTGTCAAAAATGATCCTAATAAAACTCAGGTATGGGAACAGAAGATTCAGTAGTCTACCCTTACCCTTACCACGTTAGGGAATGGACGCAGAAGACTTTCTTTGTACTCTTGCAAAAGGGATGAAACCAAAAGGCAGACACAAATCATTCTCCTCTCTAAGTCAGTGATAACTAAGTGGCTGCAGTCAGAAGGAGAGGTTGAACATAAGGTGTGCCTGAGTTTATAGTATATTATTTAGAAGTTATTGTTGTTACGGTGAATTAGTATCGAATTAGAAGACAAATGTATTGCAGCATGGACCAGCTAGTTGCAGCTCAACCCCCTACAAATTTATGAGGGTACTCCAGCCTTCAAAACTAGGGGTCGGCACCGTTTCTGTTTTTGGCTAAAACAGAAACGGTAAAAAACGGCAAATACAAAACGGAAAGAAACAGAAACGGTGATAAAAAAACGGAAAACCGTTTCTGTTTTTCTGTTTTTTTTCGGAAAAACAGAAACGGACCGTTTTTACAAAAAAAAACGGCCGTTTTTAACAGGTATTTCTGTTTTTTTTTCCTACTTCTTTAGGTTTATAGATAACAGTAAGGCGACCATTTTGAACGGTAAGGCGGCTGTTGGAAAGTGAATAGCGTGAGTAGGGGACTCAGGGAAGGTCTGACAGGAGAAGATTGTGAGAGGATAGTTGTGTAGGGTGACAAAAAAAAAGGACTCTGCACCTGTCTAGTAAACTAAGCCCTTTTATATGCCCATGGTCAAATGTTGGGGTATGCTGGCAGGGGTGAGTATGGAAGTCATACGTATGTGTACCCCTTATTCCCCAGAAGGGTACCAGTATCCTTTAAAAGCAAAAAATTCCAAGGTAAAAAATTAAAACCAAATTGTTTTAGTTCCCAAAGTACTGTCTACTGATACCCCTATGCGGAAGAAGGGGTACAACTCCGTGTGAGAACCATGGTCACCCCTGTCAGCATGCCTCAGCGTTCGAGCCTGGGCTTCACTCAAGTGCCATATATCGATCGATCCCTTTTCGGTCGGTCGGTCGGTCCACTGTTTTCGGGTTAGGGTACTTCCAGATGTGCTAGGACGATGAAACTTGGCAGGCATATCAGGGATCTGACAGAGCTAACTTGGAAATAGTCACTTCGACGATCCGACCAGCGTAGGGGGAGTGGAGTGAGGGGGAACCCGAAATATTGACGTATGTATATGTATCACTTTGGAACGGGTGATAGGATCTTAATGAACTTGATATTTCGAACGACCTTGTGTCTCAGTCGTTCCATTTCAAATCCGGTTCGGATCCGATGAATGTGGGGGGGGGGTCGGAAGGGGTACCGGAAATCTTGTGACACGCTTAAATTTGAGCGATCAGGATTGAACTTGGTGGGAAGAACAAGCACAAGCCCTTGGTAAATCATAGACAGAACTGGACCGGATTTGGGCACTGTGGGGGAAGTTGGAGGGGGTTCCGGAATTCCTCTGATCCGGAGTTAAGGTACTCACAGGTGGGCTAGGACGATGAAACTTGGCAGTCATATCAGAGACCCCACCAAATTAACTTAGAAATAGTCAGTTCCCGATCCGATCATCGTGGGGGAGTGGAGGGAGCAGGAATCCGGAATCTTGAGGTATATATAACTTTCGAACGGTTGATCGGATCTTAATGAACCTTGGTATTTGGATAGACCTCGTTTCTCGGATGTCCCGTTTCAAGTCCGGACCGGATCCGATGAATGTGGGGTGGGGGGTGGGGTGGAGGGGAGTACTGGAAATCTTTTGTCACGCTTAGAGTGTACTAATCGGGAAGAAACTTGGTTGGAAGAACAAGCACAAGAACTAGGTACACTCGTGACAGAACGGACGGGATTCGTGCACTGTGGGATCAGCTGGAGGGGGTCCGGAATTCCGGTGATCGCGAGTTAAGGTACCTCCAGATGTGCTAGAACGATGAAACTTGGCTGGAACATTAGAGACTCGACAAGATTGGCTCACAAATTGTCATTTTCCAGATCCGACCATCCCTTAAAGTACAGAAATTAACTGCCAGCTCCCTTGAAGTGCGCGCCTTAACCGCGAAGTGAAAAATTTCTTTTGACCAAACTATACATTTCATGATCCCCCGAAGGTCCTTGATCATATGCGCCACAAGGGTTTGCTTAAACATGGCTTTGCACCCTTATGGAGCACCCTTACATCCCGCATCTTTACCGAAAAGTGAAAAAAACTTTTGAACATTAGAAAAGTTCGCTGGCTCTTTCTTAATTGTATAATTACAGCTTTGTAGAAAGTTTCATTAGAAATGGGAGCTTGAAGGCTTCAAATTTTCAGTACAAAACGATTCGTGCTTCCTATTGGTTGGATTTCAAAAAACGCGTCTTAATCGACCAATGGGATCCGAGACTCCGTTTCGCAAAAGTGTTTTTATACCCACAAGAAATAGCCAGACTAACGTTTCCAGCAAAAGTGTTATTATACCAACAAGAAATAGCCAGATTAACGTTTCCAGCAATTCACTGGCTCAGAATGGTTATCAAGACCGATAATTTAGTCATTAAGTCGAAATTCCTATACCTCCTAATGTTAATTTTGTTGTTATGCTTCCTCTAGTGATGGTGTAAAAATATCCGTTTCGTCGGGTAGGGTGCATTCTCTCTATCCTGATTAACAAATCTTTCCCTCCGATAAGCGGAAAATATCGGTAGATGGCATAATCCGCCGGGAGAATAAAAACCGATAGATTAGGCCGGGACGCCACGCGTATAAGTCGTAACAAAAAACGGAAATTTGGAAAAAAAACAGGTAAAATAAAAACAGTAACGGCTAAAACGGTCAAATAAAAAACGGAACAGAAACAGAAACGGCATTAAAAAAACGGCTACCTGTTTTCTGTTTTTCTGTTATTTGAAAAAAAAACCAGAACAGAAAAACCCCTATTCAAAACGTAGTCTCTATTGGAACAAGACCAAAGGTTTCGGTGGGATCCCAAATATTGAATATTTATTCGACTACTTGACCCAGACAAGCGAATCTTGTAGATTCGCAGTCTTCGCCAAACCCCTTTAATGTTTTGCTATAACATATAACCGAGTTCAGCTACGGATTCAGCATGCATGTTTACTCCCACATCTCATCTCTAATCGACGTCAGACAGACCAACTTGACCGAATTCCTCCTTTAGCAATAGGCTACACTCTGCGAACTGCATGCAGAGCAAAAGAGCTGGTGACACTGAAAGGCGAATCTTTCGATCCAAATTCCGGGTTTTGGCAAATTTTGCCAGCTTATCCGTCAAGGAAGTTGCAAATTGGATCCAGCATGTCTACTTACCCCGATAGTGAATACGATCTTTAGTATGTTAAAAGCTGCAACAGCATGTCTCCTCACCCTATGTCGACTATGTCATTGGGTTTTAAAATTTCACGTTGGCCCGTTCCGGGCCAACTACGTGTCCGGCAAGAAAATAATTCTCATATTCGGATTCAGTATGTATCCTTATCCCTAAATCAAACCTCTAATCAACTTCAGACTAAGCTTCAACTTTTCACAAATTTCCCGTTTTTGCTAGATTCCGGGCGAACCATTTGTACGGCTTTAGAATAAATTTCATGTTCGGGTTCAGCGTGTCTCCTTAATCCAAAATCGAACCTCTAATCAACTTCAGATCCAACTTCTACTTTAAAAAAAAATGTCCGGTCTTTGCCACATTCCGGGTGAACTACTTGTCCTGTGAGAAAATAATTTTCATATTAGGATTCAGCATGTCTCCTTACCCCTAAATCGACTATCTCTTTAGCTTTTAAAAGTATTTTTTTTCGCCCCTTAATCCGAACCCCTCCCCCACCCCTAAATGTAGGGCTACAGATCCCATTTCTCCGCACTCCATCTAGGAAGAAGATTTTTTAGACTCGATTAGTCCCATTTCTTTCTTTTTTTTAAAGTTTATTTTTTTATTTCGTGCATTTACTACATTATTGAAAACTCAGTGCATTTTTTCCTTTTATCTGTCTATACTGCACTATTTTCCTCTTTTTAAGTGCGTAAATAAAATTTCATCATCATCATCATATTTGAACTTGACCTATACTTTGATCCTCCTTCCTTCAAAATATGGCGCTGGGTTCCGCCGTTCTGCAGCTCCCTTTCCGCCTTCCTGTTGTTTCGATTGGTTTACCGCTTTCGCACTAAATGGCTTCAACTGGTCGGAGAATCTTGATCATTTCACTGTAGATGATTCTTTCTTGGGCTTTGGACAACGGAGTCGTTCTTATGCTTTCGAAGCTGTGATGGATCCTGTTTCTCTCGCAGAAAAGGGTGATGTTGTCTCTTCCACTGGAGTTCTTGGGGCATTCAAACAGCAGGTGTTGGGGAGTTTCGTCTTGGGAGTTGCAGAGTCTACAGCTGGGGGTGTGGTTAAGTCCCCATTAGCCAAAGAGTCCTAATGCCAAGTTTGAATAAAGTATCTCAACCCCTTCGAGAGGTATCGTGCTAACAGATGGACGGACGGACAGACGGGCAACTTGATGAAATCATAGGTATCCTGTCACTAACGTTTTGGGATTCCAAAAAAAGAACTTAGAGGACCCCTCTTGCTTATTCTGCTATTTATAATGTACCTAGGTACCATACAGAATTAGAAGCTTCTAATATCCCTATCTTTCTCCACTGTCTCGTTTTGTGCCTATGAATTTTTAGCGCTTTTTTTGCCTTGCCGAGTTTTGCCCGTCACACAATGAAACTTTTGCCGGAATCTTCAACGTCCGCTGACACTCTTTCACACATAAGGATCCCAGAAGAATCTGTTTATTACCCTGTTTATTACCCACTTTTTAACCACGGCGCGTTCAGTTTTCAAATATTTTGCCTCCAGCCGCCGCGTCGGAGAGCAGGAAGGCTGGAGATAATCGACAAGCGTTAACAAGAAAGTCGCTAATTTTAGGTGGAAAGTAATGGTATATTCGAAAACGTTTTTTCGGATCCATTTCAGTGGGAAAAGATCATTTTTAGTAAGAGTTGTGCTTTAACAACATCGGTGCCTACTGAAAAAAAAAAGAACTCACCACAGAGGACAATTTAATCCAGCTTGACACTTGCTTAACATCATCACTTTGGCTTGGTGCTGAATCCCAGTTCCAATACCGAAATGAGACAAATGTTTTGTCTACAGAGAATTTGCCAGGATCATCTGATTTTGAAAGAACAGCACCAACTACTCCGTCTGGAAGTGTAACTTCTTCTCCATGTAGGAGATATCCTTGATATGATGCTTTAAGCCCTGCAAAGTGTATATCAAGTTCAGTACTAAACTAAACTAAAGTTGGACTCAAATCCAAACAAACGAATCTACTAAGAGTGGCAAGTCAATCTTGTTTGTGATGTTGCTACCCAATATAAAGAATACTAGTGTCTAACACAAAAAAGAAATGAAATAGGACAGTAGCAGAAACGAATCTGATGCTCATCCTCTCTCTAATTCCTCACAAGAAAGCTTGCACATTTACTGCCTTAACATAATCCAGTCAGGAGCCAATGCTTCTGAAATCTAATAGTGTACCTATAACATAAGTATTCCTTCAGCCCAAGCTAGCTGCAAATCATATTTCAATTAGACCATATTTGATTGAGCACCAACTACTCCACCTGGCCTGGAAGTGTAACCTCTTCTCCATGTAGGGGATATCCTTCAAATGATGCTTTGCTGTAAGCAAAGTTTGTGCAAGGTTGAGAACTAAACAATTGGCAAAACGAAAAGTTGGCATCAAATCTACTTGAGAGCAATTCTACTAAGGAGGGCAAAATCAATAGTTGCGTTTTTGCAGATACCATGGTACCTGATACCACAGTTTAAAGTCGTTTTTGCAGTTATAGTGGTAACTGATACCGCAGTCAAATGTCGTTTCTGCATTTATCGTGGTATCTGGCTAGTTATCGTGGTACAGTATCTGACATTCAAGTACCACGGTCGGACTGTGGTAACTGATCGTGGCATTTAAAAAGTCATCTCACTTTCATCAGTTTCTGTCAAATTGGTGGGAAAGAAAATTGGCACTTAGTGATGGCACTGAATATCAGTTTTTCTTAAGGGATGACTTCAAAAAGCTTAATTTCGGCAATTGTAGTTTTTGCAGAGCAACCATATAGCCTATCAGATACCACAGTAACTGCAAAACGACTAATTGCAACTCCAGTTATAGTGGTAACAGATAGGGTACCATGGTATTTGCAAAAATGCAACTAATATTGTTTGTGATGCAGTGCCCCAACAGAAAATGGATGTCCAACACAATAGCGTAACAGAAACAGAATACTTGAAGTTAAGAACTGGATGCTAGTTAGGGGCTGGGGCTAGGGGCTAGCTAGGACTGGCTATACCCGTAGTTTGAAACAGTGTATCCCAGATGCCAGATGACCTATACCATACAATGGGCATCTTAACTCAACAAACTACTGATGATTTTAGTGAATCCCAGAAACAACCATTTAATTTTCTTTTTGTTATTAGGTACCAGTATATAATATTTTCAATGTCAACACAAAATACTGGCATGTCTGCCAAAGGGTTTTATACTAGTATCCCTCTGGGGAATAAGGGTTACACACATATTAGCACCATTCTCACTGCTGCTAGCTGATACCAGCATGCCCCAGTATCTGAGCATAGTTAAAAAAGGGCTTAGTGTAAGACTAAACAGCACTTCTTAGCCTTAGGGCCTGGGGTAACCTTCTCTTGTTGTACCTCAGTCATACACAAACCCTCAGATTGTGGGCATGGTGCCCCAGTGTCCTGGCATGCCCTAAAGTTTGAGAATGTTGCTCACATGCTGAGGCACCATGCCCCGCAGCAAGGACATAGTAACCCCATGAAAATCTGTTCAAATCTGTTGAACTGAGAATCTGAAGTGAAAATGTGCTTTTCAAACAGATTTGTATGGGGGTACCATGCCCTTGCTGTACTGCCAGGTGCCTCAACATATGAGCACCATGCATATACGTTGGGGCATGCCTAGACGCTAGAGCACCATACCCAAAAATTTAGGATTTGTGTACAGGAGGGGTAGGGTATCCAACCTCGGACAAGATCTCAAATTTCCAGAGAAGTCTTTCCTTCAGAATAATCTAGTTTATGTTAGTCAATAATGTCGTCAGATCCCGGATGATCGTAGCTCATATTGTTTGATTTCCGTGAGAACTCCCAGTTCCGTAGCCAGTAGAATATAAAGTACGGCTCCCAGTTTCCTAGACAGTGCCTCATGTTGGGTACTACTGTGCACAAAAAAAAAGGAGTCATGGGAGAGATCTCAACTTCAGCATCTTTGTCTTGAACCATCCAAATCACACACTGGCGATCTAACCATGATTTGAGCTTCCACTGATGCTACTTCTAAAGTATTCTTCAACTTTGGCACTTCCAGAATGGCCTATTTTGCATGGTAGCAAATCTAGTTTCTCAGAAGCCATGCTTTTTGTTTTCAAATTTTTCACACTCTCATTTTTCTTGGGATTTCGGTAGTAGCTCCGTGTTCTACAGATACACAAAGCAAAGCTTTTAAAAAACTGAAAAAATGGGTGATTCCTCAGTGGTGATAGGACTGTCTTTCATTATGTTTATTGGAAGCATAGCCTCTGGTTTAGTCCCCCTTGCTTTCCATTTATCAGAGGTAGGCCCTACATTTGGAGCTTCTTTGCTACAAGAAAGTATACTTTGTGATGATACAAGAGTTTCGTTTTTGCAGATAACATGGTATCTGTTACACGGTAACTGGATCTGTAATTATGTAGCATTTACATGGAACAGAAATCCTGTCGAGTAGAAAGAAATGCTGGTCGACTTGAAAGGATTCTGTTTGTCAAGACAACTAATGTAGAAAAAAAGTGTAGCGGGACGAGAATTCCTTTCATGATGAAAGGAATTCCGGTCTACTTGAAAAGAATCTTGTCAGTGATGCTGGTTAAAAGACTAAAAAAATTATAGCTAGCTTTTAATATCAGCAGTCAAGAAGATTTTGTTGGCTGGTGAATTTATTTTTGTCAGATTTACTTGTTTGAAGAGTTATTTTTTTCCCTCTGCGTGTCTTGTCAATCTTATCACCAAGACTATTCTGTTCCAGTTTTTGTATACTTTTAAATGCTGCATTAGTCATTTTTGCAGTTGCTGTGGTATCTGATACCATGATCTAAAGTCATTTTTGCAGTTACTGTGGTATCTAAATATAATATACCACTGTACCTTGCCAGATACAACCACATTAACTGAGACAATGACTTTTGACTATGTTATCTGCAAAAACGTAAATAAGGAATCTCTTTACAGTTCTAACTGATTCTTTACCATGAAGAAAATGACTTAAACGACCTAGGACTTAGTTGGGAATGCAGAAAAGCTTTCGCATGTTTGAGCTGCATTTTATTAGAGCTGTATTTCAGCCCTTCTTGGCAAGGGCAAGGGTCTTCAGGCTCAAGCTGGAAAATAAACTTGTGGAAAAAACAAAGAATATTGCTTAGATATCTGATTGTATGAATTTCTTTGGGATAATTGCTTGGAATTAAGGCTGGTGCTTCAGTTTCATTTTGGACATGGCTGCTGTTAATGCTGCCCAGATCAGGCTAAGATTGGGTTGTTGAAAGGGTAGAGATTTTCCCATATTTTGGTATCACCTGCTTCTTCTTTCCAGCTAAAATAGATACTTTTCTGGGTGAAAGTCCCCTACTTCGTTGAAATGTATTCCTTCAGCTCAATCTGAACGCAAATCATATATGACACTGCAAAATGGATACACCAGCTACATTTTGTTAGAGCTATATTTCAACCATTCTTGGCAAGGGTCCTCTTCAGGCTCAAGCCTATCAAGCTGAAAAAATGCACATGCGGAAAAAACAACTAAAGATTCTAGCTTAAGTAGCTATCTGATTTTGTGGATTTTTTTGCAAAAGTTGCTTGGAGTTAAAGCTGATGATGTGATTTAATTTCAGTCTCTCTTCCATTCACTCTCAACAACGCAATCAAACAGCAGCGGTGTCCAAAATGAAATTGCAGCACCAGCTTTAAAGCCAAAAATTTTCACAAAGAATAAGATACACAAGCAAGAATCCTTACTTGTTTTTTCAATAAATTCGTTTCCCAGCTTGAGCCTGAAGAGGATCATTGCCAAGAAGCGCCAAAATACAGCTCTAATAAAATGTAGCTGAAATAGCCATTTGTGTCAAATATGATTCTCAGTCAGCTTGGGCCTCTGGCCTCTTCCTCTGGCTGTAAAGTTTCTAAGGCAAAGTTAAATAGTACTTACCTACAGTTTCGACTGGTCTAATAAATCCAGCATTAGGTCATCAAGGTCAAATCCAGATCAGGATCATGCAAAAAGTGCATGTGCATGTACTCTGTTTGGATGTCATGTTTCTTCGCAATTTCTGTCCGTCCGTCGGTCTGCCGGTCTGAGTTCTGCTAGTTCGTGCACTTCCAAATAAGGTAGGATGCTGAAACTTGGCAGACATATCATTAACCTGGAAGTAGTCACTTCTCCGGTCCAACCATCTGGGGAGAGTGGAGAGATGGGGAATCCGGAAACTTGAGGTATGCATAACTTTCGAATGGGGGATCAGATCTTAATGACACTTGATATTTGGAAAGACTTCGAGTCTCAGACGGCCGGTTTCAAATCTGGATCGGATCCCGTGACTTTTGGGTGGGTTAGGGGGGGGGGGAGCCGTACATCTTGAGACCTGCTTAGAGTGGAGAATGAAACTTGGTGGGAAGAACAAGCTTAAGTCCTGGATACATCGTTGACAGAACCGGATCGGATCCGGTCACTCGTGGTGGGGGGGGGGGGAGGGGGCGTGGCGGGAGTTCTGGTGATCCCGAGCTCAGTAGGCTACTTCCTGATGTGGTAGAACGATAAATCTTGGCAGGCATGTCAGGGACCCAGACAGACTGGCTTGAGAATAGTTGCTTCTCCGAACCGACCGTCATCGGGTGAATGGAGGGATGGGGAATCCGGAATCTAGTAGCATGTGTAACTTCTGAACGGGTGATCGGATGTGAATGAAACTTGGCAAGTGGAAAGAGCTATGGTCTCAGATGTTCCATTTCAAGTCTGGACCGGATCCGGTAACTGTGGGAGGGGATATAGAGGCTGGCACCGGAAATCTTGTGAAACGCTTAGAGTGGGATCGGGATGGAAGTTGGTGGGAAGAACAAGCATGACAGAGCATGACAAGCATGACAAGCATGAACAAGCATTGACAGAGCCAGATCGTATCGGGGTTCTGTGGGATGAGTTGAAGGGGTTTGCCGGAATTCTGGTGATCGCGAGTGAGGGTGCTTCGTGATGTGGTAGGACGATGAAACTTGGCAGGCACATTAGTGACCTGACCAACTTGACTTAAGGACACAATGTCGCGACACAATGCCCCAGGAAAACTTCCGTTCTTGGATCCGACCATTTTTGGGGAAGTTGAGGGAAAGGGGACCGGACATTACTGACTTCCGTAAGTTGCCAACGGTTTGTCGATTTGAGTGAAAAGAACTGATGTCCTAGGTATGTAAAACCTGTGTCCGAACCACATACGGCCACGGTTGGGGGAGTTGGAGGGGGGTTTCCGGAAACCTTGTGACACGCACAAAAACCAAACGGATGGACCGAATGGGAAGCAAGTTGTGTAGTACCGAGTTCATGTGGCCTAGATTTCTTATTTGGTGTCCGGGCGGATCCGGACATGGTCGGGGGGGGGGGGGATGAAGCGGGAACCAGAAATGTTCAGACATGCTCCGATTCGAGTCAAACTTTATGGTCGTAGGCTATTCGGCAGCTGTTCGAGGAGTTGGATGGTGAGTCTAGGAAATTTTGTGGCTCGAATAGGGTCATACGAGTGGAGCAGTTAAAAGAAACTTTTAATGTCGATAGATCATATGCTCTAGATGACATATTTAAGGGTCCGGACCGGATCCGACAACGGTGGGGCGGGGGCACCGGAAATACCCGACATTTTTTCAAATTCGAGTGAAACGTGTTAAAAGAGACGATACCCTAAATGACTTTTATGTGTCAAAACCGGAATCGAGCACAGTGGGTAGAGTTGCAGGGCAAGTTCCGGAAATTGTGTGGCACGTCTAGGGATCAAGCAAGTGGAGTGATTGGGATGGAACTTGGAAGGTGCAAAGGCCATATGATTTAGATGATCCATTTTTTGGGATCCCGGACGGATTCGACCTCAATGGGGGGGGGGGGGGGGGGTAGTTGGAGGGTTGGTAATTTCCTGGAAAGTTCAGATTCGATTTAGACCTGATGTGTGGTAAAACTGGTAAGATCAGGTGATCTACATTTCTACATGATGTATTATGTGTCCGAATCTGATTCTGTGGGCTACTGTTTGGAGGGAGGATTCCGGAAATTTTGTGGCACTCCTAGACATCAAACGAAGGATGAAACTTTGAGGATACAAAGGTTATGTGCCCTTGATCAGTGGTTCCAAACCGGTGGTACACGTACCAAAAGGGGTACGCGAGATCCTTGCTAGGGGTACGCGAAGGAATCAAAATTGATTTAGTCTGTAGCTTCAAAATTTTGCGATTTTTGATGGCCGAAAGCCTAATATTACCAGCAAAGGCATCACCAGCCAAAATGTATTTTAAGGGGCAAAGTATTTTAACTGACCTACAGCTCATTTTACCGATTTTTTTTTTTTAAATAACTGCTTTTACGAAAAATCGCGGCGCTTCGTGCAGACTCTTTTCTTTTTAATTGGCTGGACGACCTTTCGGGGGGGGGGGGGGGGGACGGGTTTTGCCAACCCGTGCGTGACGCCTCTGATTACAAGCCCTAGTTAAAGTCAGTGAAATAATGTTGATTCCAAAACAGCTAGCCTACTGCCGTAAAATCTGTTCCTGTGTTAAACAGTATTGTTTCAAGAAGAATCGAAGACATTGCAAGTGATATTGTCGTTCAGGTTGCGAATTAAGCTAACGAAAAAGTTTGCGATGCAGCTTGATGAAAGCATGAAGAACATCAAAACCAAACACAGAAACAGGCTCACTGTAAAAAATATTGCCGTTATGACGTCGAGCCAAAATTCGACAAAATGTTTGCTACAAAGAAGCCTCTAGGGATTGCCTCGTTGATTTTGTATTTACTTCTACACATGTATGCCTTATCATTTATGATAATAAATATCGTATTTTTCACGTTCTGAAAAGGGGTCGACGCAGTCTTTTCGAACATTGATTAGGGGTAGCCTACGCGGTATGGAAAAGCTTGGGAACCACAGCCCTAGATAATCGATTTTGCGGCTCCCGCCGGATTTGGCCTCAGTGGGAGGACCTGGACGGGGTACCGGAAATTCCGCGGAAATGCTCAGATTCGAGTGAAACGTGATGGGAGGGGATAGAAGATGCACTAGATGTCTGAACTGGTTTCGGCCACTGTATTATGTGACGTTCTCATATGTTTTCTTGTACCACCTACTCGTAACAAGTTGCATATGAGCTCGTAGCTCTTGTTTTAAATTTTGGACGAAAACTTCACCCTTGAAATTAGTATTCTCTTTCAGAATAGTTTGCAGCTGGTCTCGACATTTGGGGCTGGATTGTTGGTTGGTGCAGCTCTAGCAGTAATTATACCTGAAGGAGTAAATATGCTTTACATGGAGAAAACACATGGTAAGCACTGTAGATCAGGTTTGATCTTGTTACCAATCCTATTTTTTTTTCTACTAAATTTGGCACTTTAGGCGTTATGTATTTCTGAGGCTTTTCACTAAGTCGAGCTTAATTCTTTGCTTTTCTAGCAACAGAAGCACCAAATGTTACGACTCAGCATGACCACGCAGAGTCCAATATACATTCAGTGATAGGTGCATCTCTAGTGCTGGGTTTTGTATTCATGATGCTAGTCGATCAGATATCTCATGCACGTAAGGGTAAGTCTACCTCTCTGCCTACTTTATTGTACAATGTTTATTTTCGCAAAAGTTCAGCAAAACTTTTCTCTACTAAGCTATGCACTTCCTAACAGCTCCTGATCCCGTATTGTAGGTCTGTAAGCAGAAATAACAAGACCAAAGGTTTCGATGGAATCCCCAAAATTCAATATTTGATCCAGACAATTGGGTCTTGTCTTCGCCAGACTCCTTGAACAATTTTAACATCGAAATTCAGAAACAGATTAAGGCCAAATAGATAATCATCTGAGAAAAACCAAGTTCAGATATGGACTCAGCATGTGTGTTTACCCCTATAAGTTATATCTATTTTGAGGGAAACTTCCTGCCTTTCTGCCAATTTTCCGGTTTCTGCCGAATTCCAGGACTACTTGTCCGGCGAAAAAAGAGAGCTAAAAACGAATTCAGTGTAACTTCTTTCCCCAATATCGTCTAAACAACTTCAAATAAAAATTTAACTTATAAGAAATTTTCCGGTTCCAGCCGGATTCCTGGCGAAATATATGTCCGGATAAAAAATAATTGTCATGTACGGATTCAGCATCTCTTCTTACCCCTAAATCGGATATCTAATCAACTACAAATAAAACTTTTATTTTTAACAAATTTAACAAAGCCAGATCCAGTCTTCGCCAGGCTAATCATCTGAGAAAACGAAGTTCAGATATACCTCTATCAGCCATATCTATTTTGACGATACTGACCGAAAAATTTTCCGGTTTTGGCCGGATTCCGGTCGAACTATTTGTCCGGGTAGAAAATGCTTTTCATACAAGTGTTCAGCATGTCTCCTTACTCCTAAACCGAACATCTAATAAATTTCAGATAAAACTTTCAATTTTAACCAACTTTCCGGGTTTTGCCGGATTCCGGACGAACTACTTGTCCGGCGAGAAAATGGTTTTCATCATCGTGTTCAGCATGTCTTCTTACCCCATAATCAGCTATCACATTAGCTGCTTAAAAAATTTGTTTGCCCCTGAATTTGAACCCCCTCCCCCACCCCTAAATGTATGACTGCAAAACCTCAACTACGAACTTGACCTTACCCTTGACCCAAAGAATCCTTACACCAAGTTTCCTTCGAGAGTTATCGTGCTTACAGACGGACGGACGGACAGACGGACAACTTTTGCGATGTCATAGGTATCCCTCCACTTACGTTTTGGGATCCCAAAAAGCGCAATTCATTCAAATCTTGTACAGCGCTGGCCGGATCGTATTGGAATTTCTTAGAGATATACGTTTGGGCTTAACTGGTTAAAAAATGTGAGTCCCTGGTTTCCCATCCCATTACCGTCCCCGTTTCCTGTCCTTGGGAAGAATCCGGTACATCATGTTGTTTGTGCCCTGAAAGTGGGTCTAAACCGTTGTCCTAAAGAAATACTAGTTGTGTTTTTGCAGATACCATGGTATCTGATAAGCAATGTCTAAAGTCGTATTTGTGTCTGTTGCCGTGGTACTTTATTTTCAGGTATTTGAAACTACCGCCCTGAAAAAGACAAAATGACAGTTCCGCGAGTCTCAACTTGTTAGTCTAGTGCGTGGCAAACACTTTTGTTTCCATGACAGACATTCAGAAATATGTGGAAAACAAGTATGCGCGGGAAAGCACCGCGTATCTAAGGCGTATTCTCGCCGTTCCCGGAGGACTCCTCGGGGAACCGAAGGGAACGGCGAGAATAGAGGGAGTCGCTCCACGCGGACTCCGCGTACAGAAACAGCGAGAATACGGGGTATGCTTCCAAAATGGATTTTGTTCGAAAAAACAAATGGTTTTGTTTATTCTGATTGTTTTTAATTAATTTTACATTGCACCAACACCAGCGAAAATTGATTCCCCTCCGAATCTGAAAGGGAGTCCTTTTTGATGATGGTGATAATAATCGGAGCATTCCCTGTTTGTGGGGACTCGCGAGAATACGGGGAGTGAGTCCCCGGGACAAACAAAAACGCGGGGACTCCTCAAGTGGAGTCCTCGGGGAACGGCAAGAATACGCCTCTAGCGACCGGTAGGCAGGTATTTTTCAAAAGAGGTTATGACTGTTTCTAGGTTCGGATGGATCATCACAGAAGTCCTTCACAGCCACCCTAGGACTTGTTGTTCATGCCGCTGGTAAGCATTAAAAGTCATCTGAAGGGTTTACCAATCCATTTCCCACACTGCATGTACCCTTAGTAAGTAAGTCATTTATTTTCACCCGCCATTTTAGAAAGCGGAGTCTAAAGAAAATGAAAGAAAGAAATAGTTGTCTCGTTTTTATGGCACTTGCCCTTTGGCCAAGTGCCACATAGCGATCGCAAATTCTGTCCGTCCGTCGGTCTGTCTGTCCCGGTTTTGCTAGTTCGGGCACTTCCAGATAAGCTAGGACGACGAAACTTGGCAGGCATATCAGGGAACGGACCAGATTAAATTAGAAATAGTCTTCCCCGATCCGACCATCTGGGGGGAGGGGGGGGTGCTTTTTAACTGACGAACGGGTAATCGGATCTTAATGAAACTTAAAATATGGGAGGACCTCGTGTCTCAGACGTCCCATTTTAATCAAGACCGGACCCGGTGACATTGGGGGAGCTGGACGGGGAAACCGGAAATCTTGGAAAACGCTTAGACTGGAGAGATCGGGATGAAACTTGGTGGAAAGAACCAGCACAAACCCTAGATACATGATTGACATAATCGGACCGGATCCGCTCACTGTGAGGAGCTGGGGGGGGGGGGTCAGAATTTCTAGTGATCCCGCGAGTTCGGTGCTTCCTGATGTGCTAGGACGATGAAAATTGGCAGGCATGTCAGGGACCCGAACAGATTGCCTTGAGAATAGTCGTTTCCCCGATTCGACCATCTGGAGGGGGGGGGGGGGGGGGGCTGGAGGGAGGGGAATTCCGAAAAAATTAGGTAAATATTCTTTGAGCCCAAGCTGACTTTGAAACATTTATTCAAACAATGTTTACAACGGATACGTCAGCTACGATTCTTCATCAGCGATATTTCGGCCCTTTTTGGCAAGGGTCCTCGTCAGGCTGTCAATCCTCTGATTCAACTTCAGGGAAGGAAACAAACCTGTAATCTAAGAAAAAATTAGGTATTTTTAACTTACGAATGGTTGATTGGATCTCAATTAAACTTGATATGTAGAAAGAATTCGTGGCTCAGACATCCCAGTTTAAATCCGGACCGGATCCGGTGACATTTGGGGGGAGTTGGAGGGGGGGGGGGGTCCGGGAACCTTGGGAAACGCTTAGAGTGGAGAGATCGGGATGAAACTTGGTGGAAAGAACAAGCACGAGCCCTAGATACATGATTGACATAACCAGACCGGATCCGTTCTTTGTGGGGGAGTTGGGGGGGGGGGGGGGGGGCGAATTTCTATTGATCCGGCGAGTTCGGTACTTCCTGGTGTGCTATGACGATGAAACTTGGCAGGCGTATAAGGGAACCGAACAGGTTGACTTGGGAATAGTCGTCTCCCCCATCCGACCATCCGGGGGGGGGGGGAGGGTGAATCCAGAATTGAGGTATTATTAACTTGCGAACGGGTGATCGGATCTTAATGAAACTTGATATATAGAAAGACCTCGTGTCTCGGACGTCCCTTTTTCAATTCGGACCGGATCCGGTGACATTGGGAGGAGTTGGAGGGGAACCGTAAATCTTTGGAAACGTCTTATAGAGTGGAGGGGTCGCGGGCACACGCAAGCACAAGCTCTAGATACGTCATTGACATAATAAGACGGGATTCGGGCAAGCTGTGGGGAGTTGAGGGGTGGTCCGGATTTCTAGTAAGCGCGCGAGTTCGGTACTTCCTGTTCTAGGACGATGAAACTTGGTAGGCGTGTCCGAATAGATTGACTTGAGAATAGTCGTTTCCTCGATCCGAACATCGTGGGAGGAGTGGAAGGATTGGGAATCCGCACTCTAGTAGCACGGGCAGTTTTTTAACGGGAGAATTGGAATGAAATTTGGCAAGTGGAAAGAGCTATCGTCTCAGATGTTCCATGTCAAGTCCGGGAGGAGTGGAGGAAGGGGAAATCCGGAATCGGATCTTACTGAAACTTGATATTCGGAAAGACGCCGAGTCTCAGACGACCCAGTTCAAATCCAGATCGGATCCGGTGGCTTTGGCGGGAGCCAGAGGGGGGAACCGGAAATCTTGGGAAACGCTTAGAGTGGAGGGATCGGGATGAAACTTGGTGGGAAGAAACGGTCAAACAAGTGGTTTGATTTGAATGAAACTTAGAAGGTATAGATATCCTATGCCCTATAGATGACATATTTTAAGGTTCGGCCCGGTTCCGACCGTGGTGGGGGGGGGGGGGGGAAGATTTACCGGAAGTTCCCCAAAAAATGCTCAAATTTTAGTGAAAGATAAGTGGTAAGAGAAAATGCCTTCAGATGATCCAGTTAGGAGTCTGGACCAGATTCGGCCGCAGTTTATGGGGGTTGGATGGGGGTACCGGAAATCTTGGGCACGTGTAGGGACATAGCGAGTGGATTTCTTGGGTTGAAACTTGGAAGGTTGGCGATGGCTTGGAGGTGATGTAGGAAATTTTCGGACTTGAGTGAAACTAGATATCCTAATTCTAGGTCCGAACCGTATTTTTGGATGGCGGGGTGTTTTGTGAATTTTTTTTTTTACTTTCTCGTACCACCTACTCAGGGCCATATGAGCTCGTAGCTCTTGTTTTCTGAAACTCCTGTCTTGTGGGTTCATCTGGTGAGTTACACCGGATCGGGAAGTTGACTTTGTGTTCTGTCCGTCCCGAAACCGAGTGCCGGACAGGTCATTGAGATTGGCCCACGTGACTGTCTAGGTCGTCGTAATCTTCGTATCTTCGAGCAACGTAAAGATAGCCAATAGTTTGTATGTATAGTGTGGTTTTTTAGTTATTTTATCAGACTTTTTTCTTAGCTGATGGTGTTGCACTTGGAGCTGCGGTCATCACATCTCAGAAGGATGTCGAAGTTATTGTTTTCTTGGCCATTATGTTGCACAAGGTAATTGTTCGTTTCAGAACATACGTTTACCTATTCGAACCCATGTACCTGTTTCTCGCTTTTCTTCCGGATTTTGTGGACTTCCTAGTGATCGATTCCGCCTGGGACTGGACACGAGCTAGCTTCTGAAGGCAAGCGGTAGAGTAAACGTGGAGGTTTCATCTCGGAAGAAATTGTGATAGGAGCTGCGATGGCCCAAACATTGGCAAGTTACTGATTGTGGGGATCCGGATGCGTGTGTGCAGATACGGATAACTTAAATATTCCTTGAGGGCAAGCTGACTTTTAAACATATATTCAAATAATGTATACAACGGATACGTCAGCTACGATGCTACATCGGCGATATGTTGGCCATATAACTGATCAGTTATATGGCGATATAACTTAATAAATTTGCTGGTTGGCCTATCCGTCTGTAAGAACAAGGTCAGCTTTGTAGACCTTTATTTGGGGCCAGCGCCCTTGACCTGGTCCATGTGTTTACCTATTTAGATTCGTAAATGTTAGGTTTGACATTGCCTGAATCGTGGCTTAGTCAATTTCCTATTTAGCGTGGATTTATCCGAATCATGCAGCCTTGTTAGCGTAACCTGGCTGACAAGGGTACATGATTCGGATATTTATTGGACGGCTTGATTTGATGCACTCATTGTCGTAACCCGCAGTTCACACTCTCTTTGTTCCAGGCCCCCGCTGCTTTTGGCCTGGTTACGTTTCTGATGCACGAAGGACTGCAAAGGAACAACATTCGTAAGCATCTTCTAACTTTTTCAGCTGCGGCGCCGATCGCAGCTATCATAACTTTTTACGGATTAAGTCAGGTAGGTTATTCTTACACCCGTGGGCTATTCCTGCCCAAATGTGGAGCTTTTTTGTCCTTGCAGTAGATCTTATGCAATATGGAGCTTGCAGTTGACCTTATCTTATCTATGTCATTGCGTAACTTACAACTACACTGTAGAGTTTGGGGTTCGGAAGAGACTTCTTTCGGTATTGCTTAACTTCGAACTATGGTGTTTTTGTCTACTTTGTCCACGAGACAAGGTAGAGATTTTTACCTGCCGTTTCTCGGAAAAACTAGTAGTTTGGGTCTTCTCCTGAAAAGTCCTAGCAAAAAAAGTAATTCAGGAAATAGTTTTGAATTGCCAAAGAAAAGCTGAAGAGAGAGAGAGAGAGAGCGAGAGAGAGACGGGTTTAATTCAAACAACCGGCAGTGAGACACTGAAAGGGTTGTACAAAAAAAGGAGATGGAGATGGAGCCAAGGCACTGTCTAGCGAGCGGAGATTCTTACTTCATGTCGTACCGGTAGTTCTCAAGAAACCAGACCATACGAGCTACGGTTCCGGATCTGGACGTCATTGACTAACGGAAACTTGTATGTGCTGGTTCCTGTTCCAGTAGTAAACGGAAGCAGATCGCGGAAACTCCATCGTACCAGCTTCTCGTCCGGTAGTCTTACGGAATTATGTACTCAGAAGCTAGGGAGCCGGTAGGTGATACAGGAAACTATATAATTGGAGCTCATGTTCCGGTAATTTCTACATGGAATATGGGACTCAGGGAATAGTTTGGATGAGACCTAGGATACTGGGATTTTCATTGACTAAGAAGAAAATAACACGGAAAAAATATCCACTACCGGAACCCATATATGTAGGTACCGGTAGTAACCAGTATTTGGTTTAAAATGACCAACTCACGGACATAGATGGCTATGGGCTAAGGTTCCGGTAGCTAAAATTACGAACTCACGGACAGTTGTCACTCTTGTCAGTATGAACTCAGAGTCCGGTAGCAAATATTATTAACTCACGGGACCCAACAGCTCCCATGGGCTAGGGTTCCGGAAATGAGAAAAACTTAAAAATTTTGAACTCACGGCCCCGTGTCGCAGTACAAACCGAGTCTGGGAAAGAATATTTTTAACTCACGGAACCCAACTCCCATGGGATAGGGTTCCGGTAGTGCAAAAAATTTGAAAATCTCGAAATATTTTTTAACTCACGGAATCCAACTTCAGTGGGCTAAGGTTCCGGTAGTGCAGAAAACAAGAGCTAGAAGCTCATATATACCGTGTTCTTCAAAACTGTGCTAACTACATTTTCATAATTTTTGGGCCCAGTTTTGTGTATGCCATCTGCATGAAGAAAGTAGGAACTCAGAAAGTTAAAACTAATCTACCTGTTAGATGGTGCTCATGTCGGCATCTAACACTTAGCACAATTTAACAGAATACCAAATCGGCTATGTTCTTTCCAATGGTATAGTAAACTCAGTTTTCAAAATTTTTTCAGTTAGCACAGTTCTGAAGAACACGGTACATTGTTGGCATTTGCCAGTTCGAGGCTTTGTTGTGATCATTTGTAAGCAAAACACTCGAGATAAGAATCATGGGCCCTTGGAAATCACGTGAATGTATCATTTGATAAAAAGTATTTTATTTTTTTACTTGGCTGTGATGATGCGCACTTTATGGGCGCTAGAAATTCATCCGTAATAAAGACCCTTAAAGCAAAAATGATGATAGGCTCATCGATATCATGAAATGTATATTTTTGCTCAAAAGTATTGTTTGTACTTTAAGGGATTCACTTGTAAGCAAATCCTTGAGGCAAAAATGACCATGGGCCATTGGGGATCATGAATATACATGAATATTCCTTCAGACCAAGCTAACTGCGAATCATATTTGATGGTGTACAGGAAACCCACCAACACCGACAGTTTGTTGGTGGCTTACAATTCATACCAACCAGAAAACGTGAAACGCGCAGTCGTCATTTCACTGATCAACAGAGCGATCAAAATTTCCGACGAAACCCTCCTAGACGCCGAACTGAGCCATATCCGAGACGTACTTTACGGCAACAATTACCCCATCCAACTAGTCGAAAAAATCATCAAAAGAAGATTGAAGATCCATCTGGCCCCCAAAAGCAACTCTGGCACTCCTAGTAGTGACAAACCAGTAGAGAAGAATGCCCACATTCAAGGAGTCACTGAAAAACTGTCCAGAAACTTAAAAAAGTACAACATCGAAGCATTTCACCGGACTCAAAACACTCTACTGTCCTACCTAAACACCGGCAAAGATCAAGTCCCAAACCAGAACCAACGAGGTATTTACTCGATACCCTGCGACTGCGAAAAGCGCTATGTTGGCAGGACAGAGAGGACTTTCGAAAAGATGCTCACAGAACATGAACAGGAGATCGACCACGCCCTTTCCAATGGACATCGTCCAAATTACATCTTCAAATCAGCACTGGCGGAACACGTTTTCGAAAATCCATCCCACGTTGTACATTTTGGAAAAGCCCAGATTCTTGCAACATGCACCGGACTTCATCAAACTATAAGAGAAGCCGTTGAAATTATGAAAAACCGTTCAGGGATCAACAGAGACACAGGCGAATACTCACTACCAGAAACATGGGAAAGCATCATCATTGAAAGGAAATTCAGACCCCAAGCTCTTCTCTACAACAAAACGAAATTCAACCCAAATGCAGAAAAATCTCTACCCGACCAACGACCCAATCGAGCAGCAAAAACAGAAGCCGTGTCCAAAATGAAATCACAGCAACCTTTTTAACTCCAAGCAAGACTCACGAAGGAATTTACGAAGTTAAATATTTAACGCTAGGCTAGAATCTTTAGTTTTGTGTTTCCCACAAGTTCGTTTTCCAACTTGAGCGGTTTTGAGCCTGAAGAGGACCCTTGCCAAGAAGGGCCGAAATGTAGCTCCAATAAAATTCAGCTGACGTATCCGTTTTGCACCATCAAATATGAATAGACATGGTTTGGTAAAAAGTATTTTTTTACTTTTCGATTGAGATACGAATTTTAAGGGAGATCACGGGCTGATGGAGATCATGAAAACGTATATTTAGCTTAAAAGTATTTTTTGAGTACTTGAGTACGAGTACTTTAAGGGATGGTCGGATCCAGGAAATGGCGATTGCTAAGCTAATCTTGTCAAGTCTCTAGTGTTCAAGCCAAGCCAAGCCTTGTACTTGTTCTTCCCAGTTTCATCCCGATCACTCTACTCTAAGTGTGTCTCAAGATTTCCGCTCCCCCCCCCACACACACATTCATCAGATCCGGTCCGGACTTGAAATGGGACATTTGAGGAACGAGGTCTTTCCGAATGTCAAGTTTCATTACGATCCGGTCACCCGTTCGAGAGTTAAACCATACCTCAAGATTCAGGATTCCCCTCCCTCCACGATGGTCGACTATTTTTAAGCCAGGCTGTCAAGTCTCTAATGTTCAAGCCAAGTTTCATCGTCCTAGCAAATCTGGAAGTACGTTAACTCGCCATCACCACAGTTCCGGACCCCCCTCTAACTCCCCCCACAGTGCCCGAATCCGGTCCGGTTTTGTCACTGATGTATCTAGGGCTTATGCTTGTTCTTCCCGACAAGTTTTATCCCAATCGCTCCACTCTGAGCGTGTCACAAGATTTCCGGATCCCCCATCCGACCCCCCCCCCCCGTAATCATCGGATCTGGTCCGGACTTGAAATAGGACATTTGGGATCCGATCACCCGTTCCAAGTTAGGTATACCTCAAGATTCCGGATTCCTCCTCCCTGCACTCCCCCCACGGTGGTCGCATCGGGGAATTGACTATTTCCAAGTTAGTTTGGTCGAGTCCGTGATATGCCTGCCAAGTTTCATCATATTTGATTGTGGAAAACGGATACGTCAGCTGAATTTTATTGGAGCTATATTTCGGCCCTTCTTGGCAAGGGTCCTCTTCAGGCTCAAAACCGCTCAAGTTGGAAAGACGAACTTGTGGGAAACACAACTTGTGTTGTGGGAAACACCGAGCTGACCTTTCAGCTGACGTATCCGTTTTCCACAATCAAATATGATTCGCAGTCAGCTTGGGCTGAAGGAATATTTATCAAGTTTCATCGTCCCTAACTTGAGAACGGTGGAACGACAGACCGACCAAAAATTGATCGGTATATGGCACTTGAGCGAAGCTGAAAAACGAACTCACGGACACGTGTCAGTATGGACTTGGAGGGTAGCAAATGTTATTAACTCACGGAGTAAGAAAAGCCCATGGAAATTGGGTTCCGTGAGTTGATGATATTTGCTACTGGACTCCAAGTAGTCCCCGACGCCGCGCCGAAAAACATTTCGGCGGCGGCGCGCCGCCGAAAAAAATTGATGGCGCGCCGGTTTTTGAACGGCGTCACGCCGATTTTTCTCTGTTTTTCACGAAATTTCCTCGATGGCTGCAAGGACTATCAGCGAATAAAGTTAATTGGCACTTTCAAGGCTTCGGATTTTTATGGCGCCATATACCGATCACTTTTCCGTCGGTCGGTCAGTCCGGTGTTTGCGAGTTAGGGTACTTCTAGATGTGCTAGGACGATGAAACTTGGCAGGCCTATTACGGACCCGACCAAACTAACTTGGAAATAGTCACTTGCTCGATCCGACCATCGTGGGGGGAGGGAGGGGAGCCGGAATCTGGAATTTAGTGACATGTATAACTTTCGAACGGATGATCGGATCTTAATGAAACTTGAAATTTGGAAAGACTTCATGTCTCAGATGTCCCATTTCAGGTCCGGACCGAATCCGATGAATGTGGGGGGGGAGTCGGAGGGGGAACCGGAATCAGGTGACACGCTTAGAGTGGAGCGATCGGGATGAAACTTGGTGGGAGGAACAAGCACAAGCCCTAGGTTCATCATTGACAGAACCGGACCGGATTCGTACACTGTGGGGGATTTGGAGGGGGGTTCCGGAATTCCGGTGATATGGAGTTAAGTTACTTCCAGGTGGGCTAGGACAATGAAACTTGGCAGGCAAGTCAGCGATCCGACCAGATTAACCTGGAAATAGTCAACTTCCCGATACGACCACCGTGGGGGGAGTGGCGGGAGGGGGAATCCGGAATCTTGAGGAATGTACAACATTTGAACGGGTGATCGGATTTAACGAAACTTGATATTTGGAAAGACCTCGTGTCTGGGATGACCCATTTAAGGTCTGGACCGGATCCAATGAATGTGTGGGGAGGGGGGTCAGAGAGGGGTACCGGAAATCTTGTGAAACGCTTAGAGTGGAGCGATTGGTACGAAACTTGGTGGGAAGGACAAGCACAAGAACTAGACACGTCAGTGATAGAACCGGATTGGATTTGGGCACTTTTGGGGGGAGTCCGGAATTCCGGCTATCGCGAGTTAAGGTATTTCAAGATGTGCTAGAACGATGAAACTTGGCTTGAACATTAGAGACTTGACATGATTGGCTTAGAAATAGTCAGTTCTCCGACCCAACCATCGTGGGGGAGTGGAGGAAGGGGGAATCTGGAGTCTTGAGGTATGTATAACTTTTGAAGGAGTGGTCGGATCGTAACGAAACTTGATATTTGGAAAGACCCCGTGCCTTGGATGTCCCGTTTTAAGTCCGGACCGGATCCGATGAATATGGGGGGGGGGGAGTCTTGTGACACACTTAGAGTGGAGCGATTGGGATGATACTTGGTGTGATGAACAAGGACAAGAACTAGATACACCGGTGACAAAACCCGACCGGGTCCGGTCACTGTGAGGAGAGTTGGTGGGGGGGGGGGGGATTTCGATGATCGCGAATTAAGGTACTTCCAGATGTGCTAGGGCGATGAAACTTGGCTTGAACATCAGAAACTTGACAATATTGGCTTAAAAATTGTCACTTCTCCGTTCCAACCATCCCTTAAAGTACTAATCCTAACCTTAAATTACTAATCCTAACCACAAAGTAAAAAAAATGCTTTTAAGCTAAGTATACATTTTAACTCAAGGGTGTTGCTTAAAAACTAGTTTTTAGCACCCCTAAAGTGCGTCTCTTAACCGAAAAGTCAAAAAAATACTTTAACCAAACGATATAGATTCATGATCTCCAGTGGCCCATGATCATTTTTGCCTCAAGGGTTTTGCTTACAGTTGAATTTCTTGAATACAAACAATAATTTTGAGCAAACTATACATATTCATGATTCCAATGAGCTTATCATCATTTGTTCTTAAAAATTGTTCGTTACTGATGAATCTCTAGCGCCCTTAAAGTGCGCATCATCACGGCCAAATGCACAAATAAAATAGTTTTTACGAACAATACATTCTCGTGATTTCCAAGGACCCATGACCATTCTTATCTCAAGGGTTTTGCTTACAAATGATCAGAACAAACCCACGAATTGACGAATTCCTACTTCAATCCTCTGACCCAGCCTTGCAAGTGCCATATGAGCTTTCAGCTCTTGTTTCTTGTTATAGCTGTTCTTGACTGGTAGTCCACCTGCATACATGTAATAACGAAGTACTGAAAGCAACTTTCGAATCCGGAGTTCTCAGTTGAAACATTTCCATCAAAACATGAGTATGTTACAGGTATGCACTTGAACTTCGGCTTCCCTAAAATAAAACTAAGTTGACTTATTGCAAGACCTTGACAAGTTTAACTTGCAAAAGCACGCCATGCCATGAAAATAACTATTTCAACATCTCCTTTACAATGCAATAATTATCATGGATAAACTGGAGCTTGTCGACTCGGTGAGGGGCAAGCATAGATCTTTTGGCACTAACGATCAGTCCAGTTGTGCAGTTGTGTGTGTGTCAAAGTCGACAGGTGGACGTAGTGTAAGGTTTATGGTTTACGATTGTAGAGTGATAAATTGATGATCGGTGGAACTATATTCTGTTTCGGGTACTGCCTATTCTTAATTCGGAACATGTAACTACAAAGGCGCCAGAGACTGTTGGTGGGCCGCCGCCGCCGGTGGAACGGCGACGGCGTCGGCGCGCCGAAGGTTAGGTGGCGGCGGGCCGCCGGGGGTTTTTCGGCGGCGGGCCGTCGGGGGTTTTTCGGCGGCGGGCCGCCGGTTTTCGGCGCGGCGTCGGGGACTAACTCCAAGTCCATATTGACACGTGTCCGTGAGTTCGAAATTTTAACTTTTGGCACTATCGGAACCCTACCGGTTGAGCCCATGTTCAACCAAATAGCGGTTACTACCGGGACCTTAGCTCTCCAAATATGGGTTGCGGTAGTTGATTTCTTTCCCATGCTATATTCTCTAGGTCAGTGAAAGTTCAGGAGTCCTAGCTCTCAGCTAAACTATTCCGTAAGTTCCATATTCCGTGTATACACCACCGGAACACAAGCTCCAATTAAATGTTTTCCGGTATCACCTACCGGCTCCCTAGCTTCTGAGTACAAAATTCCGCGAGGCTACCTGACCGAGAGCTGGTACGATGAAGTTTCCGGGAGCTATTTCCATTTACTACCGTAACGGGAACCAGCACAGACAAGTTTCCGTTAGTCAGTGACGTCAAATCCCGGAATCGTAGTTCGTATGGTTTAATTTCCGTGAAAACAGTGCTGATAAAGATATCCTTCAGTGGACTTTGTGACCGACTGCGTTTTTTCTTTCAGGAAAATAAGGCAGCGTTGTCAACTCTCAACGGCACCGGAATAGCTATGTTATTTAGCGCTGGAACTTTTCTGTATGTGGCAACAGTGCACGTTCTACCAGAAATAGCGTATGGCCATGGCTCTCACGCTTCCAGCTCTGATAGTTTACATGTTGAAAAAAATGGTTTTACAAGGACAGAATTGCTGTGTCTTGTTACAGGTTCTATTTTGCCGTTATGTCTATCAGCTTTTCATAGCCACTAAAGGCTGGTTCACACTGAAGGCGAATTTGCATCCCCACCCCCCTGAAGTTACAGGTAAATATCCCGCTAGCAGCAAAGCGAATATTTCGAAATCGCTCTCAGTGGGACTTTAGATGTTATATTCGTTGTCAAAGCGTTTTGAACGTTCCTATGACGGTCGTGCGTCCCGCATGTTGGTTTTGGGTTGGGAAGCGTTTTTAGTGCATTACGTTGTTCAGCTGTTGTTGATGGAGGCAAAATGACACAGGATTTTATAATATTTGAAGGAGTACACTCTTATTTTCAAGTTGCCTGTTCGAAGGATTAAGCAAAAATGTGTGATTTTCAATTGTCTTACTAGAAAATTTCCGACATGGGCCTCGATTGGGCTATCCGAGAACCATTGACCGAAATTCCCAGTTTTTTGCGCTTTGGTATTTTAACCACCCAGGAAATTTACGAAGCATACGATTCACTTCGACAACTCCTGAGCTTAGAAAATTACGTGATACCAAGGGCAACTGATGCAAAAGGTCGGCTGAATTTTGTCTGGTAACTACAAACCTTGTTTTGACCACTAATTTTTATTTCACAAAGTTCGGCTTAGACCACGCATTTTTTTTATCTCCCAAACCGAGCCAGATGGCTCTAATTTTAGTACTTTGCCAATGCTTGCCGGACCGGATCAGAAATGACATCCTATTTTAATTTTTTAATTGGTTTATGAAACGTATTTTCGCCGTTCCACGAAGACTCCTTTTGACGAGGCCCCGCGTTTTTGTTTTTCCCGGGGACAGACTCACTCCTTGTATTCTCGCGAGTCCCCACGAACGGGGAATGCTCCGATTATCATCACCATCGTCAAAACAGGACTGCCTTTCGGATTCGGTGGGGAATCGATTTTGGGAGTTGCTCCTGTTGTTGGTTTTTATGGCACTTGCAGCCTCTAGCTCAAGTGCCATATACCGATCACAATTCCGTCTGTCGGTCAGTCCGAGTTTTTTGTCCCACATATCCGAGTTACGGTACTTCCAGATGTGCTAGGACAATGAAACTTGGCAGGCATATCAGGGACCCGACCAAACTAACCTGGAAATAATCAGTTTCCCGATCCGACCATATGCGGGGGAGTGCGGGGCGCTGGAAACTTGAAAATTTAGGGCATTTTGTCACTTTTTTCCGAGTTAGGGTACTTCTAGATGAGCTACGACAATGAAACTTGGCAGGAATATCAGGGACCCGACCAAACGAACCTGGAAATAATCAGTTTCCCGATCCGACCATATGCGGGGGAGTGGGGACGCTCGAAACTTGAAAATTTAGGGCATTTTGTCACACTTTTTCGAGTTAGGGTACTTCCAGATGAGCTAGGACAATGAAACTTGGCAGGAATATCAGGGACCTGACCAAAGTAACCTGGAAATAATAAGTTTCCCGATCCGACCATATGCGGGGGAGTTGGGGCGCTGGAAACTTGAAAATTTAGGGCATTTTGTCACACTTTTTCGAGTGAGGGTACTTCCACATGAGCTAGGACAATGAAACTTGGCAGGAATATCAGGGACCCGACCAAACTAACCTGGAAATAATCAGTTTCTCGATCCGACCATATGCGGGGAAGTGGGGGCGCTAGAAACCTGAAAATTTAGGGCATTTTGTCACACTTTTTCGAGTTAGGGTACTTCCAGTTGTGTTAGGACCATGAAACTTGGCAGGCATATCAGAGACCCGACCAGACAAACTTAGAAATAATCAGTTTTCTGATCTGACCATTTGGGGGGGGGGGTGGAGGGCAGGGGAATCCGGGAAATTGAGAAGTGTGTAACTTTCGAACGGATGATCGAATTGTAATGAAACTTCATAACTGAATAGAATATATATCTGTAATGTCCCGTTTAAAGTCTTGACCGGATTCGGTGGCCAGGGGGGAGTCGGGGGGGGGGAGACCGGAAATTTCAAGAAACGGTTAGAATGGAGGGATCGGAGTGAAACTTGCTGGGAAGAACAAGCATCTGCTCTAGATAAGTCCTTTAGACCATTGTACTGGATCCGGACACTTATGGGGGGGGGGGGGGGTCCCGGAATTCCGGTGATGGTGATTTTGGGGATTTTCACGATGAAACTTGGCAGGCATATCAGGGACCCAATCAAACTGACTTCAAAATAAAAATTTTGTCGATCAGATAATGGTTGGGGGAGTGGAGGGAGGGGAATCCGAAATTTTCAGTCATGCGTAATTTTGGAATGGGTGATCGGATTCGAGTGAAATTTAAGAATTGAACAGAGGACATTTCTCCGATGATTTTTTTCATATCCGGACCGGAGCCGGCAACTATTGGGGGGGGGCGGAAAATACGTGACCCGTTTAGAATGGAGGGATCGGGATGGAACTTTGTGGGAAGAACAAACAGATGCTCTAGGTAAGTCATTTGCTGAATCGGATTGGCTACGTGCACCGCGCGGGAGCTGGGGGGGGGGGGGGGGGGGTGGACCGGAAATCTCGAGATACGGTTAGAATGATGGTATCGGAGTGAAACTTGCTGGGAAGAACAAACATCTGGTCCGTGTAAATCTTTTACATAATTTGACTGGATCCGGACACTTGAGGGGGGGGGGAGAGGATCCGGCAACTATTGAGGGGGGGGGGGGGAATACGTGACCCGTTTAGAATGGAGGGATCGGGATGGAACTTTGTGGGAAGAACAAACAGATGCTCTAGGTAAGTCATTTGCTGAATCGGATTGGCTACGTGCACCGCGGGGGAGCTGGGGGGGGGGGGGGGGTGGACCGGAAATCTCGAGAAACGGTTAGAATGATGGTATCTGAGTGAAACTTGCTGGGAAGAACAAACATCTGGTCCATGTAAATCTTTTACATAATTTGACTGGATCCGGACACTTGAGGGGGGGGGGAGATGAGGGGGTTTCCCGGAATTTCGTTTTTTGGGGGATTTTCACGACGAAACTTGGAAGGCATATCAGGGACCCGGTCAAACTGACTTGGAATAAAAAAAAATCCTCGATATGATAATCTTGGGGGGGGGGAGTTGAGGGAGGGGAATCCGGAATATTGAGTCATGCGTAACTTTGGAACGGGTGATCGGATTCGAGTGAAATTTAATAATTAAACAGAGGACATTTTTCTCTGGTGACCTTTTTCATTTCCGGACCGAATCCGGCAATTATTGGGGGGAGGGCGGAAAATACTTGACCCGCTTAGACTGGTGTGATCTAAATCGAACATCGTGGGAATGACAAACAGATGCTCTGGATTAATCATTTACAGAACCGGATTGGCTCCGGTTATTGTGGGTGGAATGGGGGGGGGGGAGGGGTCTGGGATTCCGGTGATCGCGCGTTAAGGTACTTCCAGATGTGCTAGGACGATGAAAATTCGCTGGAATATTGGAGACTCAACAACATTTGCTTAGAAATTGCTACTTCCAAAATCCGATTATTCCTTAAAGTACCAATCTTGACCGCAAAGTAAAAAAATACTTTTAAGCAATATATGCATTTTCGTGATGCCCATCAGCCCATTAGCAGTTTTGCCTCAAGGGTTTTGCATACAAATGAAGTTCCAGCTCCCTTAGAGTGCGCATCTCAACCGCAAAGTCGAAACTTACTTTTGATCAATCAAATCATCTTGACCCATGCAAGTGCCATATGAGCTTACAGCTCTTGTTCATAAAACAGACGCTAGGGACGGTTTACAAGATTTTCTGAGATCAGTATTGAGTTTAGTCATTGGATAAAACTGATCTAAAAAATAACAATACAATATTAAGTTAAAAACGGTCAGAATAAACAAATGTGAAATAAAGTGGACCCCGACTAATTCCGTCGCATGAAGTTTTTTTTTTTAGCAAAATTCATAATTAACGCATTCCTCGCGTTCGTTGTTTTCCCTCCGTGGCTCGCCGTTCCCCAAGGAGTCCTCGTGGATCGACGAGAATAATCCCTGACCTTTGTATATTTTGTCATTAAAAGATGAGCAACCAACTAAAATGTGTCAAGCAACAGAACAGGAAGGCGTAAATAACGGCATGCTTCTTCCAAAATTTGTCGGCATCAGTTATGAACGTTATCGTAGTTTTTGGGCACTGTCTAGGGAACCGGGAGCCGTACTTTTTGTCCTACGGGCTACGGAACCGGTAGTTCTCACGTTAAACAAACCAAATGAGCTGCGATTCCGGGATCTGACGTCATTGACTAACGGAAACTTGTTTGTGCAGGCTCCCGTTCCGGTAGTAAGTGAAATAGCTCACGAAAACTTCATCGCACCAGCTTCTCGTCCGGTAGTCTCACGTAATTGTGTACTCAGAAGCTAGGGAGCCGGTAGTTGATACCGGAAACTGTATAATCAGGGCTTACGTTCCGGTAGTGTCTACGTGGAATATATAACTCACGGAATAGTTTGGATGAGAGCTAGGATGCCGGGATTTTCACTGACTTAGAGAAAATAACATGGGAAAAAATTCACTACCGGAAGCCATATATTGAGAGCTAAGATACTGGTAGGAACAATTATTTGGCTGAAAATGACTAGCACACGGACACAGATGGCTATTGGCTAGGGTTCCGGTAGTGGCAAAAAAAAATTGTACTCACGGACCAATGTCAGTGCAGACTAGGAAACCGGAAGTGAATATTTTTAACTCACGGAACCCAACTCCTGTGGGCTAGGGTTCTGGCAGTGCCAAAAATTAAAATTACAAACTCATGGGATTCCGTGCGCTGTACCGGACTCAAAGTCTATATTGACACGTGCCCGTGAGTTTGTAATTTTAATTTTTGGCACTACCGGAACCCTAGCCCGCAGGAGCTGGGTTCCGTGAGTTAAAAATATTCACTTTCGGTTTCCTAGTCTGCACTGACATGGGTCCGTGCTGCACTGACATGTGTCCGTGCTGCACTGACATGGGTCCGTGATTTCATAATTCGTGATTTTCAAAATAAAATTACAAACTCACGGGCACGTGTCAATATAGACTTTGTGTCCGGTACAGCTCACGGAATCCAACTTCCATGAGTTTGTAATTTTAATTTCTGGCACTACCGGAACCATAGCCCACAGGAGTTGGGTTCCGTGAGTTAAAAATATTCACTTCCGGCTTCCTAGTCTGCACTGACATGGGTCCGTGAGTACAATTTTTTTTTGGCACTACCGGAACCCTAGCCAATAGATCTGTGTCCGTGACCTGGTCGTTTTCAGCTTAGTAATTGTTCCTACCGGTATCTTAGCTCTTAATATATGGCGTCCGGTAGTTGATTTTTTCCCATGTTATTTTCTCTAAGTCAGTGAAAATCACGGCATCCTAGCTCTCATCAGAACTATTCCCTGAGTTCTATATCCTACGTAGACACTACCGGAACACAAGCTCCAATTATACGGCTTCCGGTATCAACTAGCGGCTACTAGCTTCTGAGCACACAATTCCGTGAGACTACCGGACGAGAAGCTGGTGCGATGAAGTTTCCATGAGCTATTTCAACTTACTACCGGAACGTGAGCCAGCACAAACAAGTTTCCGTCAGTCAATGACGTCAGATCTCGGAACCACAGCTCATTTGGTTTGTTTTCCGTGCGAACTACCGGTTCCGTAGCCCATGGGACATAAAGTACGGCTCCCGGTTCCCTAGACAGTGCCCTCTTTTATACTCTGATGGATAACACTCAACTCGCTAGAGGCGTATTCTCGCCGTTCCCCGAGGACTCCACTTGAGGAGTCCCCGCGTTTTTGTTTGTCCCGGGGACTCACTCCCCGTATTCTCGCGAGTCCCCACGGACGGGGAATGCTCAGATTATCATCACCATCATCAAAAAGGACTCCCTTTCAAATTCGGTGGGGAATCAATGTTTGCTGTTGTAGGTACTATGTAAAATTAATTAAAAAGAATCAGAATAAAGAAAACCAAAAATAAAGTGGATCTAGACTAATTTTTTCAGCTGCAGATTCATTTTTCGAACAAAATCCATTTTAGAAGCATTCCCCGTATTCTCGCTGTTTCTGTACGCGGAGTCCGCGTGGAGTGACTCCCTCTATTCTCGCCGTTCCCTTCGATTCCCCGTAGAGTCCTCGGGGAACGGCGAGAATACGCCTTAGGTTTTGATTTTTGCACAGCACATGTGTTTTCACAGTGTTGCCAGATGGTGCGCATTTGCGCCATTTGGGCGCTTTTTAGAGGCGGCTGCGCTTCGAATTTTTCAAGTGTGCGCATTGCGCCAAATTTGCGCATTCCCCCAAATTTCGGCGCAAATTGGGCGCATTTTGCTCTCCACATCCCTTAGAAACTGAAAACCAGATCAGGATTTGTAAGGGCCACACAGTGATCCAGGTTCCAGATCTTGAGGGTTGCGGGGGACTCAAAATCTTCACTGGAATGTCAAAATTGTCGTTTGGGTCCTTGGAAACACTGTTAATTGATGCTTGCTGGTTCAGAATGTGTTGACCCTCTCTACTGCTCCATGTCTTGAAAGCCAGCGAGCACGATATTTGGATACGAGAGTTTATTCGCTGGTAAGCTTGTCAGGTTCATGCTTATCTGGAACGTGTATTTTTTTTTAGAAAAAATGTTTTCTTTCAATCGTTTTGAGAAAAACGGTCTTTTAAATCGCCTTGAGAAAAAAACCGTTTTTTTTATTATCCTTACTGTTTTTTCTCATAAAGATCAGTAACTTTTCTTATGTCTTGCTCATCCCAGTACCAGAGGCATTATTATCCAAAAATATACGGGGAGAAGGGAGGGGAGGTATTTATCGACTGCTTGATTGCTTGATCATTTTTAGCGACCGTTTCTAAGACAAATGATTGTTTTGAAGATTCAAAATCGACTGCTTTTACACAAAAAGTCGTAACTCAAAAGTAAGCTCATAACTTACACCAAATTAAAATTTCAGAGATGTTTTTTCGTTTTAATATTTTGATAATATCTACTGTTTAATGAAAAATCTACTATTTTCAAGAAGAATTGCAGCCCTTTTCGCCAACTGTTTTTTTTTACCGACTGGTCGACAACATATCCGATTTCGTAAAAAAATTTTTTTTAGCGAAAATGCGCCGATTTTTGCTTCTCTTGCTGCGCGGTCTTGTGTCAACACTGGTTTTTCAGTCCTCCTGTTTTCGTAGTCTACTGTGAGTGAACAGAAGTGCATGGATAAAGAAGGAGCAGATCCCGTCGAGGACTACCTGAAGAAGTCTGGTTGTCTAGAAAAACACTACAAGGTTCAGGTGTGAATAGCCAGGGTGTATTTGTTAGAATTTTTAGACTAATTGGAACCTCTCCCACCAATTTATATCTGGTTCTGTAATTGCGTCTCTCTGATGTCGTGTTTGTCAAGTCAATAGCCCCAAGCTGTGATGCTAGTAGCCGACGTACGCTGATGACGCATAGCCTCCCTTTCTATGTTGCAGTTCAAGATGGTACGGGACTATAAACGGATCAGTGCACTGAACGTTCGTGAGAAAAGGTAGGGTTCCGGTTTGGCCAAGACTGCTCCCCCCCTTATGGGAGAAACGTAAAGCATGTTCCACCGTTCAAAAATTAGTAACTATTAGTTACTATTTCTGCTCCATCCTCACGAAAAGTTACCAAGCTGACCGTTCCGACCTTCTCGAATTAGTAACTAGTACTAGGACTCGAAATAGTACCTAAGCCGCATTCGATTTAGCCTTGTCCCGGTCCTGTCTCAGTCCTGTCAGCCAAACGCCGTTTTATTTAACTGCCTTGTCCGCTTAATGCCGTTTTATTTGTCCTGTCAGCTGACAATTGTCAGTGCCCTGTCAGACAGGACGCTGTGAATAATGACATGCTCTCGGAGCAAGTTTTGGTCCTGTCTCGGGTAGATTTCTCGACCGCGTTTTATTTGCGATGCTTGTCCGTTGAGTCATTCACCTGACAGGGGTAAATAAAGCGGGTTTAAACCGTGACAAGGCATTAACAAGAAGACAGGACCGAGACAAGGAGAACTCAAACCGAACGCAGCTCTAGTAACTATTTCCTTACCATGCTTGGGAGCGTTGTAAGCATGGTAACTACAGATCTCTGTGACATGATTGGCTGGATTATCCCATGGACAGATATTTTGACGAAAATAGAAAAAATGGGTTCAAGATTCACAGATTCACAGTCTTCAACTGACCATTGACCTGAACTGTCGCAAATACCGGTTAACTTTTTGTTTGTGAAACCGTTGAAAGCCGTTACTGAAAGTCTGCGTTTGTGGAATGGCGCCAAGTGAAGGCAATGACGAGATGTCAGTTAGTCTGGTTTATCAGCCAGTTTTGAATTTTTTTTCAGAAAAGTCTTGACTCGGGAGTTGATACAAATTCGGTCAAAAAGTTTGCTGCAGAGTTCTTCACTGTTGACGCGATTGTGGCTGCGAAAAAGTTTCTGTGGGCTCTTGCCTTTCCCAGTGAGCTCCCCCCGAGAAGAAATGCCCAGGCCAATCATCTGTGTGATATTGTGGATGCTTTCCGTCGCTGTGATGACTTGGACGTTGCTGTTCCGGATTTCGTCATACGATTTCCGAGCGAAGTTCCGGTCGTTCCAGCTGTTGCCATATCTGTATTGCGTAGCAAGCTAAGCGCTGTTGCTAACGATGTCCGTTTTATTGCTGAAGCAGTTTCTACTCTTGATCGCTTCACTGCTATTTCCACTCGTGCCAAGGCTTTGACGGCCATCCCTCCCTCACCACCTTCAGATACGCACACTGTTGTTGTTAGTAATGTCCCGTCGGATCTTCTTAACATTGATTCCAGGACGCAACACATTGACACCGTTGAAGGTAACGAAGGGATTACTAATGTCAGAGCGAATACTCAAAGAAATCGTCTCATCGTCCACACTTCAAGTGCTTCTTATGCAGAGGTTGTTGCGAGATCAATCACCAAGGGTTTGCCGGAGGGTACTACTGCCAAAGTTATCTCTCCTAAATTTTTGGGTGTTGTTAGGAGTGTTGGCCGACGTTGCAGTTCAAGATGGTACGGGACTATAAACGGATCAGTGCACTGAACGTTCGTGAGAAAAGGTAGGGTTCCGGTTTGGCCAAGACTGCTCCCCCCCTTATGGGAGAAACGTAAAGCATGTTCCACCGTTCAAAAATTAGTAACTATTAGTTACTATTTCTGCTTCATCCTCACGAAAAGTTACCAAGCTGACCGTTCCGACCTTCTCGAATTAGTAACTAGTACTAGGACTCGAAATAGTACCTAAGCCGCGTTCGATTTAGCCTTGTCCCGGTCCTGTCTCAGTCCTGTCAGCCAAACGCCGTTTTATTTAACTGCCTTGTCCGCTTAATGCCGTTTTATTTGTCCTGTCAGCTGACAGTTGTCAGTGCCCTGTCAGACAGGACGCTGTGAATGATGACATGCTCTCGGAGCAAGTTTTGGTCCTGTCTCGGGTAGATTTCTCGACCGCGTTTTATTTGCGATGCTTGTCCGTTGAGTCATTAACCTGACAGGGGTAAATAAAGCGGGTTTAAACCGTGACAAGGCATTAACAAGAAGACAGGACCGAGACAAGGAGAACTCAAACCGAACGCAGCTCTAGTAACTATTTCCTTACCATGCTTGGGAGCGTTGTAAGCATGGTAACTACAGATCTCTGTGACATGATTGGCTGGATTATCCCATGGACAGATATTTTGACGAAAATAGAAAAAATGGGTTCAAGATTCACAGATTCACAGTCTTCAACTGACCATTGACCTGAACTGTCGCAAATACCGGTTAACTTTTTGTTTGTGAAACCGTTGAAAGCCGTTACTGAAAGTCTGCGTTTGTGGAATGGCGCCAAGTGAAGGCAATGACGAGATGTCAGTTAGTCTGGTTTATCAGCCAGTTTTGAATTTTTTTTCAGAAAAGTCTTGACTCGGGAGTTGATACAAATTCGGTCAAAAAGTTTGCTGCAGAGTTCTTCACTGTTGACGCGATTGTGGCTGCGAAAAAGTTTCTGTGGGCTCTTGCCTTTCCCAGTGAGCTCCCCCCGAGAAGAAATGCCCAGGCCAATCATCTGTGTGATATTGTGGATGCTTTCCGTCGCTGTGATGACTTGGACGTTGCTGTTCCGGATTTCGTCATACGATTTCCGAGCGAAGTTCCGGTCGTTCCAGCTGTTGCCATATCTGTATTGCGTAGCAAGCTAAGCGCTGTTGCTAACGATGTCCGTTTTATTGCTGAAGCAGTTTCTACTCTTGATCGCTTCACTGCTAGTTCCACTCGTGCCAAGGCTTTGACGGCCATCCCTCCCTCACCACCTTCAGATACGCACACTGTTGTTGTTAGTAATGTCCCGTCGGATCTTCTTAACATTGATTCCAGGACGCAACACATTGACACCGTTGAAGGTAACGAAGGGATTACTAATGTCAGAGCGAATACTCAAAGAAATCGTCTCATCGTCCACACTTCAAGTGCTTCTTATGCAGAGGTTGTTGCGAGATCAATCACCAAGGGTTTGCCGGAGGGTACTACTGCCAAAGTTATCTTTCCTAAATTTTTGGGTGTTGTCAGGAGTGTTGGCCGACGCCTTGAAGACCCTGATGCCTAATTCTTGTGAAGTCATTCCTATTTCGGGCTCTCGTTCTTTCAAAATCGGGTTCAAAAGTCAAGTTGGTCCCCTTACAGCTATGAAAATCGGGGTAAAAATCGGGTATGAAGTTTTTCGTGTTCATGAATTCCACCGAATGCCCAAGCGCTGCTTTCGCTGTCAATCCCCAAACCACGGTGTAGCCAAATGCCCGCATCCGTCTGATTCTCCAAAATACGCTCGTTGTGCTGGTTGCCACAGTTATAGCAAAGATTCCCCTTGCTCGTGGTCGTGGGTCTTGGCAAATAATGGTTTTTCAGGAAAACAAACTGCGCTGTGTGTCATTAAATGTAAATGGCACAAAGGACAAAGATCTTCTACTTGATGATTTGCTAGGCAGCTCGGACATTCTTTGTCTTCAAGAGCATCTGCTATCCGCCCCTAGTAGCGAAAGTTTGCGCCGATCTCCTGAGCACTTTGTGTTCATTCAGCCGGCAATGAAAACTAGAGGTCGTCCTTCCGGTGGGTTAGCCATTTTTCTTCGAGCCAGCGAGTGTTCAGCACCACCAAAACTGTTCCAGTCTGGGCGTTATGCTCTTGCCGTTCAGTTGGACAATATTGTTCTTGTTAACGTATATTTACCTTGCGACCGGCGGAACATTGCATCACATAGTTCATTTGCTAAGGCTTGTCAGAAAATCAGAACACTTCTGTCAGACATTTCAAGGAAAGGAATGAAATGGGCTCTTGTTGGTGATATTAACACTGATCATCTAACTTCTTCTGTACGGACTGAATTATTTTTCCATTCTTTACCGGTAGCTCACAGTCTCATTGAGAAGTCTCTACCCTTTTCATATATACATAATCGTGGCGCTAATGTTTCCAACCTTGATCATTTGATTGTTTCTGAAACAAGTCTCATTGACGGTATTGTTGAGGTTGATGCGGAGAAAATTGAGGACGACCATCTGCCTCTGTCTTTCTGTTTGGTTGTCCCTGTTGCTCGAATCAGTTGTCCAAATCCCAAGAAGGCTTGGATCCAAAAGCGTAACTGGAATTGTATAGATACTGTGCTCTACATTTCTACATTAACTAATCTTCTCTCGCTTTTAAAAGTTCCTTTTCACCTTCTTCAGACTGGTATAGCAGCCACTACTTCGTCCGTTGATATTAATTGTTATTATAGCGAGCTTGTCCATTGCTTGAAATCGGCAGCCGATATTGCTGTACCGACTGAGAGAATTCGAGTTGGTACAAGGAAACCTATTTGGAAAGTCAGTCCTGAAGTTAAGAAGGCAAAAAACACGGCAAAATTTTGGCTAAAAATTTGGATTGCTTGTGGACGCCCAGGGAATGGTAGCCTACTGTTTTTAATCTAAAAGCTAAAACGAAGCGTGAATACAAATCTTCACTTAAAAATGCTCGTTTGAATGGCTTAGATGCTCCCAGTGACAAAAAAGCGTGGCAAAAGGTCCTTCGTACAGATGAAGGTTCAGCTGTACCTCCTTCTGCGCTAACTATGGCTGACTGGACCAACCACTACCGTGGTCTGTTCAGTGGTTGCAAAAACCAGATTCAGCAGCACTTTGAAAATTTACTTCTTAAATACCTACCAAGGAAAATATTTCAACCTTCTGTTCTTCCCGTTACTTGTTCTTCCATCGAAATTGCTTTCCGAAAATTAAGAAGAACTGGTTCTACAGATTCTGATGGCCTTAGTGCCGATTTTTTCAAAATTGAGTATCCAGCTTTAACACAACACCTTCAGCTGCTATTTCAAATTTGTTTATGCCAGGGTTTGGTTCCGAATAGTTTCCTCCTGGGTAGCCTACTATAACATCGGTGATTAAGCGAGGGAAAGACGCGGACCTTTGCAAAAGCTATCGGCCAATTACAGTTTCTTGTACCATAAGCAAAATCTTGGAATACGTCCTTCTTCCAGAACTAGTTGAAAAATGTAGGTTTGGTTCAATGCAGTTTGGATTCCGTTCGAGCGCCAGTTGTGCGCACGCTCATCACATATTGACAAAAATGATCAAACAGGCTACCCGCGACAAGTCTTCTATACATAAATGCTCTATAGATATAGTTGGTGCTTTTGACAATATAACGCATTCTAAGGCCCTATTTTCTCTCATTACTTCTGGCGTGAATCTGTCTGTCGTCTATCTGTTAAAATTTTGGTATGGTCATTCTTCAGTAAGGTTCAAATGGCAAGGTAGCTTGTCAGAGATTATTTCTGTCCGAACTGGTGTTCGCCAAGGGGGAGTCTTATCTCCCTACATCTTCAAATCGGCCATATCTTCATGTCTCGATTCTTTGCTTCCTGCTTACTTCTATAAAGACTATGTCTTCAGCTACATAGCCTACGCGGACGACTTGCTCTTAGTAAGCCGTAGCCGATCCACACTTACAAAAAATGTAAGTAAGCTGTCGCCAGAACTTCTGAAAATTGGCCTTGAAGTTAACCTTTCAAAATGTGAGTACCTGCATTTCAACCCTTCGTCAAATTGTTCGAGTGCATCTAAAGCTTCTATATCTCTTGGATCGTTCATCGTCAAATCAACAGACTCTCTACGGTGGCTCGGCATAACATTCAAATCTTCATTGTCAAAATTTTGCTCTTCGGTTGTTCAAGAAGTTTATAAGTCGATCCGTAGCGCCTATGGGCTCATCGTCCCCAACCGGGGGCGCTATAATCGTAAAGCTTTGGGAAATTTGTACAGCAGCTTCTGCGCTCCTTCTATACTATTTCGTTCTGGCGTCACTCATGTTCTGCGAAAGAAGGAGATTAAGAAGATGAGATCATGTTATTTTAAATGTGCAAAGCACCTGCTCCACTTGTCGAAATTTTGTCATAACCATACATTGACGGAGAAATTCAAAATTCAAGACGCAAGTGTTACCCTTTTGGATGTTTCGTCATCACTTTCAAAACTCATGGACAACAAGGCCCAACCAGCACACGATGTCGTCCACTGCTTCCTGACCGAAGATTAAAAATTAAGTGTCTTTTTCTGTGTGTATATATGTGTTTTGTTTATTTTCTTTATTTTCGTCATTTACTCCGCCTTTTCAAAATGGCGGGTCATAAATAAATTACTTACTTACTTACTTAGATTTGATGCCAAGAAGCCATAATTTGTGAGTCATACATGTTAGCCACTGTAAGTAGGATGGAGCACGCTTTTATTGTCGAGGGTATTTTTCCAACAGGTTACAAGCAATATTTTTCAAATTTTCCAGGAACAGCAGATATCTTTAATCTTCAAGCTACGAAGGGCTAAAAAAAAGTCCCAGAAAGAAAACTCCGTATTTCTGTAGCGGTTGCTTTGATTTGGCTGAAACTTTTACCAGATAAGCAGTAATAATCTGCAGATAGAGAACTGCTTTTCAGCTTCAAGAAAAATTTTGCTTATAACCTTAAGGAAAAACACTGCAGTTCATGGTCATTAGAGGGCTTCTACAGGGTTTCCCCTTTTGTGGCTGTGATCATGGTCAAAACTAGCAATGTTTTGCGTTTCAGGGTACAGAACTGAGCTCATCAAGGCTCTTACACAGTCTCACAAGGTAGCTCAGAGGAAGCTTGATGTCTGGGTTTGGGTTGTATTGGAGGATGTGGTCAGGCATTATTAAATTGAGAACTGTCATCACTCCTTTTTCTCAAGCTTGGTGTCCCCAGAAGACAGATTTGCATTCACCTAGGCAAATTGAGTGTTGCCAGCAGGAATAATAACAAAATGAATATTCCTTGAGCCCAAGCTGACTTTGAAACTTTTATTCAAATAATGTATAACAATGGGTTTCCCTCCTTCGACGTTTCCTTCCCCGATGTTGGACATGAAGATTGGCAGCCAGACGAGGACCCTTGCCAAGAAGGGCCGAAATATCGCTGATGAAGCATCGTAGCTGATGTACCCGTTGTATACGTTATTTGAATAAATGTCTCAACAAAATGCTTGGATGATGATTTCTGAAGAGTTGGATGTAAACTTTCTAGCCCTTTCCTGCATTAAGGCGTCAAGCGAAATCTTTGTGAAAATGAGTTGTTGATAGTAGGGCTATGGATCTTAGCTCCTGCATCTACTTTAAATTTTTCAAAGCCCAAGCTATTCTTGAGAGACATGAGTTGCTCCAAAGATCTAACCGCTGTGAGAACAGTCAAAAGAGCTAAGCGAAAGGTCAAAAAGAGCAAAACGCTAAAAGCACCAACAGTGATAAGGCAATTTTATTTTTCCTGGTGAAGTGCGTGCTTTTGGTGTAGGTTACAAAACAAAGTGGTCAACCAGTACAAAAAGTCATAACTGGAAGAGAGTTGGTCTTGGTGAGCACCAAGGTTTAAACCAGAATAGAAGATGGAATGCAAAATTTAAGCAGTTGCTTCCCTGAAAAGGTTGTAACCTGCAACGGTGCAGATAAGGCATGGATGACCCATGAGATCAAGACGCTTATACGGAAGAGAGACAGACTATTCCAAGCAGGTCTCCGGCACGAAGGAAAGAAACTAAGAAACAAGATCGTAAAAATGTGTAAACATGTGGAGCGAACCTATGGATTGAAAATCAGTGTACTTTTAAGGTCAAACCCTTCGGGCTACCACAAAGGTATCCGAATGATTACTGGAGCTACTGGGGCAAAGACGTTCACCATCCTTGACGAGCGAGGAGAAAAGCTGTCAGCCAATGATATCAATGAACATTTTGTGAACATATGTCGTACCAATCCGCCAGCTTCTGTCCCTCCTCCCCTTCCTGACCAGCCAGAAATCCCAGTGATCCTACCATACGAGGTTGTCAAGGTAGGCTACTAGAGAAGCTAGATGCCAACAAGTCAACCCACCCAGATGACGTTCCTACTCAATTAATCAAAGACAATGTGCCTCATCTCGCTGAACCGCTGACAGCTCTACTAAACCAGTGCTTGATCAGTGGATGCTTTCCAGAAAAGCTGAAGGAGGCTGTAGTGATCCCAGTACCAAAAGTGTCAACGCCCAAGACACCAGGTGACTTGAGACCTATTTCCCTGGTGCCTGTAATATCCAAAGTGTTTGAAGCTTTTCTGAAAAAATGGCTACTGGAAGACTTTGTCGACAAAATTGACCCGTGCCAATACGGTTTTATTAAAGATTCTAGCACAGTCCACTACCTCGTAAAAATTGTCGAGGAAACACTGGATCACCTAGAAAACGAGGACGCATTTGTAGAAACCTTGCAAGCAGACCTGGCAAAAGCCTTTGACAGCTCAAGTCATCCTCACATCATTGAAGCGATGCAAGATTTTATACCGTTTTTAAAGACAATGGTTTTCAGCTTTCTGTTGAGAAGAAAGCAGTGTGTTAAACACGATGGTGATCTGTCCATACTGTTGGAAGTATTTTGCGGAATTCCCCAGGGAACTGTGATCGGACCCATCTTATTTTTAATCCTATCAAATCTGATAGCGACATGGCACAAAAACCGTGCCAAATTTGCCGACGACCTAACAATACTCGCTCTGCAAGAGAGCGGTTCTAAAACCAGCCTAAAACAGATTGTCGAGCTCTTGGAACTGGACTTCGAAGACAAGAAATTGAAAATAAACCGCAAAAAATCCGCAGTGATGCGAGTAAGTTTTCTTAAAAGTGAACTGCCACCCCCTGAAAGTACTGGTATTCCAATTGTAAATAAGATGAAAGTTTTAGGTGTTGTTTTTAATTCTAAATTTAACTGGGATGACCATGTTTACGAAATGACCAGAAAAGCAGATTTTTCCGTTAGAAATCTAGTCACTCTCCGTCGTTTCGGTTTTAATAGTGAATCATTACTAAATTGTTATAAATTGTACATAAGGTCAATTGTCGAATACGCGTGTCCTGCTTGGCACGCAGGGTTGACCCAAGAGCAATCTGAAGAGTTGGAGAGCGTACACAAACGAGCCGCAAAAATTATATTGGGTCAGGAACAGTCCGATTATGAGCAAAGTCTCGAAAAGCTCCAACTCCAAAGACTGTCTTGCAGACGCCACGACTTAACCATGAGTTTTGGTAAACAAGTATTTATGTCGGGGAAGCACCGAAACCTTCTACAACCTGAGGCGCCGCAGCCAAGATATGCAACAAGGCACAAACACAAGTTTGTGCCTTGCAAAGCGTCTGCGTCTTCGCGATACAGGCGCTCGTTCAGGCAGTATTTTGTATATTACATGAACATGCATAAACAGAGAGTGACAAATCGCAATGAAATCGCCAATTAATATGACTATGTAATAAAAGTTGTATATTTATTTATCTATTTACAGCAGTGCATCTATCTATTAAGATAATATATAGCAAATAAACGTTATCTATATCTATTATCTATAAGCTCAAAATGTTCATTGCGAGAGAAAGCTAAACTATTCTGGCAACTGGGTTGGTGAAATGCCATAACAAATTGAAAGCTTCGTGCACAGATGGAAAGGTTAAGCGGATAACTAGGCAAGTGTTGTACCTGATTAATTTGTATAGCTGCTTCAAGTCTTCTTTTTCGTGGTAAACTCAAGCGTGGTGAACTGTTGTCTAGCCAAGCAGATTGGAAAGCTAACCAGCATACCAGGCTGACTTGAACCCTTAAACGTTTTTATTTAATGTATAGATCTGTACTGTTATAGCCGTGGGCTATTTACCTTCTACAACCTTAATATGTCATTGCCCGTCTCGACAAGTCATCTACCGTGCAGCCAAAGGGACAATTTTTTGAACCTCGAGCTGGTTGTACTAGAAAAATGTCAGATTTATTCCGACCCTATCCAAACCCAGTGCCATATGAGCTTTCAGCTGCTGACAATAATGGTAAAACGCACCAGCATCTAATGTCGTGCCAGATAAACTATGGTAACCATATGTTTTCTGTTTGAATGGTAGATTGTAAAGGACACTTGTTCAAGATCAGAACAAAAATTGCCTTACAAACTTAATGTAACTTAATCTTTTAGGAGTGCATGTTCGAGCACAAGGACTGGAGGAAGTGTCAGTCAGAAGTTGAACAGTTCAAAAACTGTGTGCAAGCGCAACAGAAAAAGCAGCAAATTCAACAAAATGGACAGTCATAAAGACATTTTTGGTGTAGGGACAGGGGTTGTAATCGGAATAGCTGTAAGCTGCCTATTTCACTATAGACGTCACCTATGGAATTTGATCAAGCACAAGGATGTCCTAGTGAGTAGAAGACAACCATCAAAACTAGTGTTTCTGATCCGAACAGATTTAGGCATGGGGAAAGGGAAAGTGGCAGCACAGGTGGCACATGCTGCTGTGAAGTGCTATATAAATGCTCAGAAGAGCAACCCCGATGCATTGGCGCAATGGGCTCTTTTCGGAATGCCAAAAATAACACTGAAAGTAGAATCGGAGGATGACCTTCTGCTTTATTATGATAGGGCAAAACGCGCTGGGCTCACTGTGGGTCTTATCAAAGATGCTGGGAGGACTCAGATAGCCCCAGGGTCATTAACGGTGCTAGGGATAGGTCCAAACCAGAATGAAGAGGTAGACATGGTATGCGGTCAATTGAAGCTTTTTTAGATTAAATGTTCGTCTAGGCAAACAGCCTCAAAGAGAAAACGGAGAAAAAGCACTGTTGAACTTCTAGCACTACTCGTTCCCGTTTCTTTCCGGCAAAATATCTAGACTAGACACTGAATGTTTTCATTACATTTTTCGGGACGAGGCGCATTTCTTTAACATTGTACCCCATATTTCTGTTCTAATGGATCATGTCCGGAAGTGTGTAAATTATCGAAAAACAAGAACACAACCCTGCGCTCGGATAAGTAAATTGCACAAACGACTAACTGACGCAACACTGTCGGGTTCTTAGCGCTCGTTCTCCGCAGTCGAAAAAAAATACAGCCGGTCATTTTGCTGTGGTTTTGAAGAATAATAAACTGATGTATGTATATTAAAAGACTGCCTCTACACACACGGGAGGATCTCTTTGGCTTCTACATATAGAAACTGGGAGTGATCGTAGTGAGCTGAGTCGAAAATCTTACTATTTCTTACTCATTCGGTTCAGCATTAACCGCATCTCTAGTAAGTATCCGAAGGACAAACAAGTATGTTTGCGAAACTCCTCTCCATTTGTACACATCAGTGTGGAATCCTGATTTTGCAAGCTTGAACGCAAGCCCCTATGATGACGGTATAGCGTTTGTGGTTTGCTAGCGGGTGCTATTGCCTGCCCACAGCTAGTTCTGATTGAGTGAACTACGTCGCAGCTTGAACCGACCTTGCAGAAAGAGAAGGTGAAGGAATAAATCAATATCCAAAGCAAGCCTGAAAGCCTGAATTTTTGTTATTTCTCAATAAGCTCGGTACTCTGTGTCTGTCACCCCATCTATGGCGCTTGTCTCCCTCCCCCATCTGTCAGTATAAGGGAAAGGCAAAAGCGAGCAGTCTCTGTGAAAGTCCGAAAATTCCAACCAGTTGCAGCCAAACACAGCCATTACACCAAAGCTTGTAGAAATTTTAAATAGTCTATGACCATTGGTACGTAGCCTACTATGGAGGTCCGAAATGGGACATTTGGAAATAACATTGCTTTGACACCAAATAACAATTCGTTGAAATCGATTAGCGTTTCATTGACGCAAAGTAATATTTCATTGCGAAAACATCACTTCATTGCCGCCCAAATCGCTTTGAAATGTTTTCTGATTTTTCGTTGCACAGAAAATTCGTCTCGGACGTCAATGAAACGCAATTCTGTCGAGTGGTTGAATAGTGGACATTCATCTCGATACACACGCTCATAACAGGGCATTATCGTATCAGAAATCCTCTCTTTCGCCGCCATCATCTGATGCAAACAAAATAAAATTGCTCTTTGGTTTGACTTCCAGCTCTGACCTGTATCACACAGACTTTAGAAACGTATTTGCGAATGACTGTTCATCGTTATATGAAGTCCAGTGGATCATGGATTTTCAAAGAAGGAGCTTCTGTTTTCAGGTTAGACAACCATTCACTTGTTAACTGTACAAAACTCCACCCTACGGCAGCACTGAGGTTTGCCCAAGGGTTAAATTATCATTCATATAGCAGCAGTCTAGTAACGCGAACCCACAGAACAGTTCAGTTAACCAACTTGGAGGTATAGCCTGCACATTGGATTATAGGCTAGACCAGGGAACCTATGCAAAATTCATCTTATCAGGCAGCATTTGCTATCGATTCGGTTTTTGAAGTTTCCAAATCCTTAAATCTACTCTTGTAATCAGATCTACTCTTGCCCGGAACAAGGCATGGACTCGGCGAGGTGTTTTTAGCAAAGAAATGTTATTTCGTGTCAATGAAATGTTACTTCGCATCAGTGAAATGTTAATCACTCTCCATGTATTATTATTTCTTGTCAATGAAATTTTAGCTGGCGTCAACGAAAGACTATTTTAAAATATCCCATTTTGGACCTCCATAGCCTACTTCTTTTTGGAACTCCATAGCCTACTTCTAAATGTAAGTGTAATATTGACAAATTTGTGAATACCAGTCCTGCCAATTTTGTTTTTCTTTACCGTGAAAGTGTAAGCGAATAAATTACTATATTCTTTCCTCTTCTAATTCCATCCGAGACAAACATTCGCCACGGTAGCTGTAAGTTTTCGGTCTTATTTCTAATCTTGAAAAGTATTATCATAAAAAAACTTCGGTTCCCTGAAAACAACAAACACAACTTTTCTAAATATCACCCGATCGACAACAAAATAACAAAAACTAAATTCTAATCAACTCTTGACTTGAACTGCCATAAACATTTGTGAGGGTAGAAACAGATGGAACTGCATGAACGGCAGGCATATCAAAGTAGGTTTCCGAGCCACTGTCGTGATTCACAGCACTGTTCACAACATGAGGAGCTTCATTAAATTCCTCAAGCTCATCATCATAAAATTTAACGTGAGACAGTAGAAAGTACTGTTCTGATCGTGTAGGCCACAGGAGATGCATTATAGAAACGTTGGCTAAAAAGTTGGCAGAATACACAATACCTAGAAGGGAAAGGCATTAGTCTCGGCAGCATAAGATCTATCCAGTATTAACTACAAATTTCAGTTTGAAAACATCACTTTTTCCGCTACGGTAATCCCGGACATGATGTCACAAACATTTTCCGGTTGGACCCAACTATCCGCCCCTTCTTTGAGAAAATCTGTTCTGATTGTTCGTTTATGTAGCGTTTACATGGAGAAGAATTCCGGCCGAGGAGAAAGGAACTCTGGTCCACTTGAAATGATTCCTTTCGTGAAGACGACTAGACAAAAAGTCTAGAAAGACAAGAATTCCTTTCAAGTTGAAGGAATCCGGTCTACTTGAAAGGAATTCTGTCCGCGGTTTTGGCGAAGAAGACTAAAAAAAAAGCTTTGCTAGCTTTTGAGAGCAACAGCCATCAATACCAATGTCAAAAATCTTATTGAAACATTTTATTGTTGGCTAGTTTTTCTGTCCTGAAGAAACAGTTTTTTTCCTCTGTGTGTAAACCTAAACCTGCCACCAAGACCGGTTTCTGTTCCTAGTTTTCATCTGCTTGTAAACGCTGCATTTTAACCATGAAGTACGTAAATCAGCTTGTTCCTGAACCATTTGAAAACCTGGCAGAATTTTCGATCAATACAAACATCTAGCCAGATTTGGGCAAATCTTATCAGTGAGGTATTAACTTAACCCGGCACAGCGATCTTACAATCGACACTACTCGTACTTCGATTGTCTGGTTCACTTGTTGTTCATTCGCATCAGCCGTTATTTTTGGGCCAAATAGTTCTGCGTGGACGGGAGGAGATTTGAACCGAATGACTTGGATGTGGCAAATTTTCTGTGAACAAAAGCACAGTTTGTCTGCGTCGTTAGACTGAAATACCTGACCATTGAACAATTATTCACTTACCAATCAATAACTTCTGTCTAAACAACGGCGAAACCTGGAATGATATAAGTGCAACGATTGGCAGGTAGATGAACCAAACAAGCGATGACGCTGCAAAATGTAGAAAGAAATCCAATTTCTTTTGGTTCCTTTCCCTCCTCATTGTATCACGGAGACACAGCAAGAACCAGGCCATGATGGCAACTCGCAAGACTAGAATCAGCCACCCTGGCCAAGTCTGGTAAGGATTGATGTCTTCAATCACAGCGACCTCAATCTGCAACAGGAAATGATAATGACGCGACCAACACCGGCAACCGCTGTTTGGGAACAACAACGTGTTAGACATGACTGAAAACTCAGCGATTTCAAATCTACGGCCCCGGTTGTGACAGACAACTTCCATGCCTCAAAGAACTTTAAAGGACCCCTCGCACTATTTACTCTTCAACTTACAGTATTTTAAAATATTTGAATACTTTACAACTAGGTTGTGTTTTCAACAAACAACTCACGGTTTTGGCTGTTTTAAACCATTTCCCAGTTCCGTTGACTTATAGCGAATAAAGGGAAACAATTTACATAACCGGTTTTTCAGATGGAAAAACTTCTCGCAGACAACCGTCGGCAGTGTGATACACATCGAAGGTAGCAAAACACGGCAAGTGAGAAAATCAGCGTGGTTATTTTAGAAGGGTTAGAATGTACCGTAAGAAATTGGGGTCTCCGGGTATAGAAATATATGGAGTGATTATGGAAGTAGGTTGCGTCATTATTATAGGTAAGACAGGTCCTTCAAGCCTCCGCGACTCCTATATCATTCCTGCAATTTGAAGGCACAGAAAACTTGACTACGCAACTTTCGGCCAACAAACCGACCTGGGGGGCTTAGATAAAGATACAGGGACTTATTGTCGACAGGACCCCCCTTCTTTGTTATCTCGAACCCCCTCCTTAGTGCTTCCAAAGCTAGCTGGCAGGCCCTTGCCCCTTATGCATTGTAATTATGCACTTTTACACTGTAAAAGTTCGCCTTTGGCCGTGTTGACTAACATATCGGGATAGTAGTCAAGAGGTCGTGCGTTCGGCACACAAACCTTTTGCTTTTTTTTGTACTAACTCAAAAGCCGAATTCTCGGAAACTGCAATGGTCGTAACGATAATTTGTCTTACTCTCAATATCGACTCAGGGTATATTATTGATATGTCAGCTAGCTCCCCGAGTCAAGTTTGAGTTAAGTTTTCTGTTCCTTTAAGAATTCTCCAGCATCTACATAATGACCGAAAACTTTTTTCTGTCAAGAGCACCTTCCAGTCCAATACGGGCGTAAAATGCCGTCTCTGGAGCAATAGCCTACGCCACCTGATACTTTTTCACGGGTCACGTCCGTTTTCTCCTCTCAAACACCACCGGAAGCTACTACTATCTGTCCATCTGAGAGCGGAATCGCTTAAACGGGATTGTGTGTGAGCTAACCATATCTTACATTATCGAGCTCAAAACCAAAAGCTGGTAAACTAAAGCTGGTAATCGTAAACAAACGATTGCCCTTTGCCCGAGGGTTCTTATGATTCCATGGCATTTTCCTTCTAGTTTAATAGGATCATAGGTTTCATGCCAGGGAAATGTTTTCCTCGAGTTTCCATTACGCGCTGTTCGAAACTAGTTCAGCATATTATCCCAGTACTGAACGAGTTGTATCGACGTCATCCGTTCAGCCTCACCCGCCAACGGTGACTGGACGCGGCACTAAGTCACGTACAAATTTTGTGAAACTTGTATAGATGCAAAAGAGGATGTACAACGTAGCCTACGTAAAACGGTACCATGGAAGAACTTCGGCGACAGAATTAATTATACGTGTTGCTGAATGACTTATGCCTTTGTTTTCTAAAAGAAGTATCAATTATCGTGCAATTTAAGTGAGCAAATACTGTTAACACTCTCGGCTCAACGGTGAGTCCTTTTAAGTTCACTACCTTTAAAGGCGTTTTCCCGGGACATATTTGTGTGCCGCACGTTTCTGAGTGTTTGTCGCGGAAACCAGATTGTGCCATACAGTCGAGCCACAAGTTGACACTCGCGGAAACGCTGTATGGGCAATTTCAAACTTCCGTTAGTATCTAATTTTATTATTTATACTCTTAATTTGCTGCTAAATCTGAACCCCCCCCCCCCCCCTCCCAAGCACAAAATCGAAAATCACCTCGACAGCTGTTCGGGCCATAAAAACTTTGGTTGTCGCAGAAACACGCTGGTGGGCCACACAAACGACCGCTGAAACACTCTTTTTGACCCACAAAATCTGTGTAGGGTCGCCGGGAAACGCTTTAAAGGACCCCTCGCACTATTTACTCTTCAACTTAGAGTATTTTAAAATATTCGGATACATCAACACTATGCTTTGCTTTCAACAAATAACCCACAGTTTTGGCTGTTTTAAGCCTTTTCCGAGACCCGTTGATCTGTAGCGAAAACAGGGAAACAACTTACGTAACCGGTTTTTCTGATGGAAAACTTCCCGCAGACAACAGTCGACAGCGTGATACACATCGAAGGTAGCAAAACACGGCAAGTGAGAAAACAAGCATGGTTTTGTTAGAGGGGTTAGAATGTACTGTACGAAACTGGGGTCTCCGGGTTTAGAAATATACGGAGTGATTATGGAACTAGGTTGCATTAGTATTAGAGGTAAGTGCACGTCCTTTAAGGCGTGCAGCTTACAGGTAGCAGCATTTCTCTTTTTGGTTAACGGTTTTCAGCGACATAGGCATTTTCCCGTGTTCCTTACACCCGTGTTTTCACATAGGCCTTCCTGTCTCCGTGCCAAGTCGGACCCGAAAGCAAACGCTGATACAATAGACAAGTCTAATGATTTAGCCCACGATATAGACTCTTAGATAATCTTACCCGATCCCAAAAATAAAGTAGAACATGAACGACACCGTACAGAAGCCACATGGCAAACAAGAATGGCTTGTTTGTGATTTCCATTTGCGTTATCGCCCAGCCTTTTGCTAATAGCAGTAGCACCAACATGAAGAGCGTCTGGAAAAAAAAATTGCCTTGTATCTCCCAATTAGAGCATGATCCCTACCCTTTTGTGATAAAACAGCATTCAATGGTACAGGGGAAAACAATGCATTCAGTTCGAGCGCAGTGCTGAGTAGGTATGTTTGTTGGGAAAGTTTTAGCTAAATATTAGGAGAGAAACCTACAATAAAAGTGCATAAATGTTTTCTGCGATACTGAAACACCCATGATATCGTTTTTTGGTTTTCAAGTGATAATACTTGACCATTAAGCTATCTGCACATGAAAGCCGCTATTCCATTAAATCAACACAGACCCCAGGAAATCACGCAGCAGGCTAACGGTCACTCTGAAAACTGTGGTGTTCTCCTGTGGCGGTTATTCCAAAAAAATTTCGGCCCAAGAAGAAATCGTTGACAGTACTTACGTTCCGCGATAAGCGGTTTCTTTTTCCTGGCTAATGGTCCATTTACACACTGCGTAAAATCCGAGCGTATTTTGAAATCCGAGCGTGTTTTACGCACGTTTTGAGTTTGAAAAGATTTCTAGCAATACGGACGTATTTAGATACAAAACGGACCGATTTCTCAAATACGTCCGTATTTCTAGAAATGTTTTCAAGCTCAAAACGTGCATAAAATACGCTCGGATTTTACCAGTGTGTAAACCAACAATAAATAGTTCGTCCGAAAAGTCAGTTACGGTCGCAAACGTCGCTTCAATGGTTGGGATTACTTTGCGCTTTCATTTTCGTTTCTGGGATCCCAAAACGTAAGCGACGGGACACCTATTTTTTTTAAAAAAAAAGCTAATTAGATTGTCGATTTATGGGTAAAGGGACATGCTGAATCCGAATATGAAAACTATTGTCTCGTTGGAAAAGTAGTTCACGCGGAATCCGGCAAAAAACGGAAAATTTGTTAAAAGTAAAAGTTTAATCTGAAGTTGATTAGAGGTTCGATTTAAGGTTAAGGAGAAATGCTGAATCCGGATATGAAATCTATTTTCGCGCCGTACAAGTGGTTCACCCGGAATCCGGCAAAACTGGAAAACTTGTGAAAAGTTAAAGTTTAATCTGAAGCAGATTAGAGGTTTGATTTAGAGGTAAGGAGAGATGCTCAGTCCGAATATGAATTCTTTCCGGACAGGTAGTTCGCCTGGAATCCCTCCACAGCCGACAATGAGAAAACCCAATGATATAGTCGATATAGGATGAGCAGAAATGCTATTGCAGCTTTCGAACATACAAAAGATCGATTAGAGATTCGGTATCGGTGTAAGGGGACATGCAGAATACAATTTTGAGCTTTATTTCTTTGACGCATAAGCTGGCAAGATTTGCCAAAACCCAGAAACCTGGATCGAAAGGCTCGCCTCTCAATGTCACCAGCTCTTTTGCTCTGCATGCGGTTCAACGAGTAGACTACTGCTAAAAGGAGGAATTTGGTCAAGTGGTCAAGTTGGTCTGAAGTCGAAATTATTAGAGACTCTATAGAGAAGTCGATAGAGACTATAGAGAAGTCGATTAGAGATTCGGTATCGGTGTAAGAAGACATGCTGAAAATCTGGTCAAACTAAAAGACTTTTCTGATTCGAGATGAGATAGTTGAGTAAACATGCATGCTGAATCCATATCTGATCTTGGTTTTCTCATCTGATTAGTTGTTTGGCCGTAAGTTGTTAAGAAACACCAGGACGGTAACATTTTATTTTGTACATATTCAAGCGGTTGGCAGTGCCCGAATTCTGCATGATTCGATTATCTGGATCAACAAGTGCAATAAATATCTAATTTTTGGGATCCCGTCGAAACCTTTGGTCTTGTCAGTAATCGAAAACACATACACTATCTTGCCAAAGCAATCATGTGGCTTTATCAAGAAAGCCCGGTAGGTCTTGCAACGTCATTTAATTCAAGATTCTCGTTTTGGTCGACGGTTCGATCATGATCAGTCTAAAACATTTTGCTTACCTACGTTCATGGTACAGACAAGGCAAGACTGATTGCGATTCCAGATAGAACAAGACCAAAGGTTCCGATGGGATCCCAAAAATTGAATATTGATGCAGACAGTTACGATCTTTGTGCCGACCGGTTTTGTATAAAACTCAAGTTCAGATATGCCTCTATAAGCCATGTCTCTTTTGACGATAATGATCGAAACTTCCTGCTTTACTTCTGCCAAATTTCCGATTCCGCCCGAATTCCGAACGAACTACCATACGTGTTCAGAAAAAAAAAGAAAGTCCAGAAACGAATTCAGCATATCTACTTGTCCACATAAAAAACATTTAATCAACTTCAAGTAAGACTTTAACTTATAAGAAAAATCCGGTTTCTATCGGATTCTAAACGAACTATATGACCCGGCAAAAAAAAGATTGTCGTCTTTTCTTACCCCTAAATATGTCATCTAATCAACTTCAAATAAAACTTTTGCTTTTAACAAATTTTCCGGTTTTGGCCTGATTCCGGGCGAACAAGTTGTCCTGGTAGAAAATACTTTTCACATAAGTGTTCAGCATGTCTCCTTACCCCTAAATCGAACATCTAATCAACTTCAAATAAAACTTTTACTTTAACAATTTTTCCGGTTTTGGCCGAATTCCGGGCGAGCTACTTGCCCGGCGAAATAATGGTTTTCACCATATTGTTTAGCATGTCTTCCTAGCAATCCTACCCCTACATCGAACATCTAATCATCTTCAAATAAAACTTTTACTTTTAACAGACTTTCCGGTTTTGGTCGGATTCTGGGCTAACTGCTTGTCCGGCGAAAAAAAATGGTTTTCACCATCGTGTTCAACATGTCTTCTTACCCCAAATCGAACATCTAATCAACTTCAAATAAAACTTTTACTTTTAAGCAATTTTCCGGTTTTGGCCGGATTCCGGGCGAACTACTTGTCCGATGACAAAATGGTTTTCGCCATCGTGTTCAGCATGTCTTCTTACCCCTTAATCAAACATCTACTCAACTTTAAATAAAACTTTTACTTTTAACCAGCTTTCCGGTTTTGGCCGGATTCCGGGCGAACTACTTGTCCGATGAAAAATTATTTTCACCATCATGTTCAGCATGTCTTCTTAACCCATAATCGACTATCACATTCTCTTTTTAAAAATATTTCATTTGCCCCTTAATTTAAACCCCCACCCCTAAATGTATGGCTACAGAGCCCATCTACGAACTTGACCTTACTCTTGATCCAAAGAATGCTCACACCAAGTTTCATCAAAATATCTCATTCCCTTCGAGAGTTATAGCGCGCACAGACGGACGGACGGACAACTTTTGCGATGTCATAGGTATCCCGCCACTTAGAACTTAGTGAAATTTGGGATTAGTTAATGAAAGAACACAATTAGAGATTAGAAAATGAATTAATGGGCATAATCTATTAGCATGGATGCTCTAAGTTACTTGGAAAATAGGACCGTCCGAAGTTAACCTTCAAAGAATAAACTCCTTAGTGCATTTACACAGCCGAATAACCAAATTTCTAACGAACATTCGGTAAGTAAACATCACTACCGGGATAACAATTGTCCATTCCAAGGGCGTGTTCCAACCTAATGGGACACAAGTATCGTAATGACATTACTAACAACTTGTAGGAGGCTGGAACACACCCCAAGTACGCCAACTAGACACATCGTCCCTCCATCAATTTATAAACTGGAGGTACTCCGCAGGAGTACCTTAGAATACTGAAAACGAAAAACTTAATCCTTTAAAGATAAACACTTCCTATCACTCAATGCCCTACCTGGGACAAAATATCAAGGATATCCCCTGTCACTTGCAATCCGTCGATTCCTGTTCCATCTCCAGCAAACTCAAGGGACTGTATAACATTGAAAAACAACCCAGAAGAGACTAGAATCAAACTTGCAGTGAACAGGCGAGGAATGGCATGTTTTTGCCGGGCTATGGCATACAGCTGAAGGGGTGTCAGCAGGCCGTAGCAAACAAAGCACACAAGATATATCTCGGCTATTCCCTAGAAAAGAAAGGTGCCGTCAAGACATCTGACATACCGACCAAGATGCAATTATATATAGATAGACACAACAAAATGGTTATTCAAACAAAAGATAAAACGCTTACGTCACTTCCGTCTTTCATTTCCCAATGTTGTCCTTTAAATTCGACAGCTTGACGATGACCCTTGCCAAGAAGAGCCGAAATATCGCTGCCAATGTATTTATGCCGAGTATTTACAAAATGGTTAAACTAGTCCACAAAACTCTTGAAAGTGCTCAACAGTCTAATGGAAAGTCTGCCCTAGCAGTATTGCGATATATCCCCCCCCCACCCCCAAATAGTGCTCTTGGTACCTATCAAGCTAAAAGCTTCATTTGGACAGTCTTACCCATGCCATAAAGTTCAGACCCCCTCCCTGGTTGTACCTGGGAAAGACGATTTCAACGAACCTGGAAAGGTTCCTATATATGCCTGGCAAAGTTTGTTCTGCTGGGTGTTTTTTGGTTCTATGCAGAGGAGTTTGTTTCTTCTTTTTCTGTTTACTCCAACTTTTTCCCTTGTGGAATTGTAGAAGTTATTTTAATAATATCAAAGCCAAGCTGCACGAGTCTATACTGATTTGCAATGACTCAAGAGGAAGTTTGAGCAACTTTTTATAAGGCGTATTCTCGCCGTTCCCCGAGGACTCCTCGGGGAATCGAAGAGAAGGGCGAGAATAGAGCGAGTCGCTCCACGCGGACTCCGCGTACCGAAACAGGGAGAACACGGGGAATGCTTCCAAAATGGATTTTGTTCGAAAAAAAAATGCAGTACTGACGAAATTAGTCTGCATCCACTTTATTTTTGTTTTTTTTTTTATTCTGATTGTTTTTAATTAGTTTTACATTGCACCAACACCAGCAAAAACTGATGCCCCTCCGAATCTGAAAGGGAGTCCTTTTAGATGATGGTGATGATAATCGGAACATTCCCCGTCCGTGGGGACTCGCGAGAATACGGGGAGTGAGTCACCGGGACAAACAAAAGCGTGGGGACTCCTCAAGTGGAGTCCTCGGGGAACGGCGAGAATACGCCAATAATTGGAAAAAGTGTACCTACCTGGATGTCCACGGAAAAGTGATACTCAAACAGTGAATGTCCTTTTGTGCGAGGGTTTCCATTTACAAGCCACAAGTCATAACTGATAGTAATATTCTCGGGAACAGGTTCCCAGGAGCAAGTAGTTGTGTTTCTTGCACAAGCAACCAAACTCAAGTACCAAAATCTGAAAGGAAATGCAGTCTTGTTATTACTATTTAGAAATGAGCCATTCAGTTACAAATCTACATGTGTTAACCAGACTGTGTTTCTACTGACGAGTCAGCCAGGCATAACAGATTATGAAGTGTGAATTTTAATGGATGTGGATTTTTTTTTTTTGGGGGGGGGGCTAAAACCTTGCATTCCCGTCTAGAAGTAAAGCCCTATGAACGAGACCAAAATGAGGATCACGAGTGTTGCAATCAGACACAAATTGCTGCATACAATGTTCACATTAATTCCACAAATGGTTCCCAGGTCAGAAGGCTGGATGCACAATGTGCCAGTGCCGGGCTACATACGAGCAAACGTTCTTGTTATTACCGATATGCAAAATTCCTCCTTTTCCTACACCCCTGGTACAAAAACAGACATCTGATTTCACGTTACAAGCTTCCGGATATATCGCTGAAACTAAAGGCCCTAAGTAAAAATTCTCCACAACGTCCCATCTCAGTGTTACGAAGGGTCTTCATTTCTTTATATTTATAGTTTTATCTGGTTTACCTTTTAAACTCAAGTCAGATTTAAATCAACATCGTTCCCAAACCGTTTCAATTCAGCCAAGATTTAAAAGGAAATACTGTTTCCGAATTCGGGATCAAGTCCTAACGTGACGCTTAGAACTCGAGCGAGAATTTGCGGTCAGAACGGTAGGACTGCAGGGAGATCAGTGAAAGGAGCGCAAGGCGAGTTTGACGTCAGAGAAAGAGTCTATAAAAAGGCTTTTCTAGTCATTTTCGGGAGAGATAGTTGGAGATCATAGCAGAGTGTGGTGAAGTTTGGACGAGATCAAGTCTTGGAGTTCGATAAGACGCTACCGTGTTGAAAGACTACGTGAACAACTAAGTGAGCTGAAAGGAAGAGCCCTTCCTTTCAGGCAACTCGGTTGAGCGGCCATGGCTTGGGCAGAAGCTTATAACAGTAACCCTAACACCACGACGTAAAACCTATTGTTTTATCAGCTTCCCCGCACATCACAGCTTGTCCCTTCTTCTATAGTGAACTTTAGTGTTTTGTGTTCTTTTTCATTGTTTGTACTCCGCTATTCTGTCTTCTCAGGGGGTTATAAAAAGAAATAAATAAAATAAAATAAAAGCCTCTTGTTAGTGGGAGTGAACAGCCAATACGCACCGTGGCTGCACTAAATCCTGAACAGCAAATGTCAACTGAGACTCGGCAATAACATTTACTGGCTGATCTTCATCAATGCATATGCTGCCTTTGGGGCATGGAATTCTCCGCAGAAAGTCCTCCTTGCCTTCATCATTACAAACGGAGTCGTAAGCAGTATGGTCTATTTTCTTGAACATCAACTGGCAAGCCTTTTCTCGGTCTAGTAGTGAAGAGTTGCCATAATAGGACAAAAAGTATCCCCTATCAAGTAATGCAAAAGTGTACTCTTTTGTTAGTCCTTGATTCTCTGTGGTTATGTTCCCAAAGACATAACCTTGAGTGTCTAAATGGTTTTTCAGTGAAGTTTTCTGGAAACCAAACTTGGTGATGTAATGAAAGAACTCTCCAGTGTTCCACTTCCCCTGCATCCTCACTGCCTTTACAGGTACAGCTCCTCCACACAGGATGACAAGAGTAATTACACTTCTCAGAACTTCCATTGCATTCCATGTTCTTTTCGAGTCATCAAGTTAACTCAAATTTACTGCATACATGGGTTGTTTTGGCAGTTCATTATGGCAGGCTGTCTGTGAAAAGAAAAACAAATAATCAGAGGCAATTCTAAGTAGGCACCCTGAGCAAGAACGGATGACAGTACACTGATATGGTGTGCAGCCGGGTTGCCACATCACACAAATTTAGAGAGTGACTTTTGGCTGAAACAGTGGAAGCAGTCAAATTTGCCGCTGAAGGAATTAGATTTGGTTACTGTGCCGAACCGTTCGATGTGAAGCAGACCTGGGCTTGGGAAGTTACATACTACCTTTTATTTAATACATATTTACACTACCTATGTTCTATACTCAGAAAAAAGGACCTTCGACGCATACGCTCGACGTACTTCAAATATCTGAGATTTCTTCTCTGCCTAATACGGCGCACTGATCCGCCGTTTGTTAATTTCCGACCCATTGTTGACGCTTGAAGTCCTCTCCTCTAATTTGTGTTCTCCGATTGGAAACTTAGCTGTCCACAATCCCATCAATGTGATTCTAAATTACTGAACCTTTAGGGAAATTTTTTTTTAGTGTTTTGCGTTTATTCAGTATTTAGTGACAATTTATATTTATATTTAGTGACAATTCACACTATTGTGTATTTATAGCAACCCTGGTGTGCAGGCCAGGGGCGTCACTATGGGGGGGGGGGGGGGGGAACTCCCCCCAAAGGTCTTGAGAAAGTACTTTCGTCGGGCGAGCGCCGGCGCCGGCGCCGGCAAACACAGAAGAAATAAAATTTTGTGTACTTTTGTCAGGCGTCGGTCGTCTCGTCGGCACATCGGGTTATTTTTATACGCAAGAAATGAAATATGCAAACATTTGTCGGGCAAAACAATGAAGAAATCGAATTCTGCATGCTTTTGTCGTGCCTCGGTATTCTCGCCGGCACATCGGGTTCTTTTTACACAAAAAGAAAAATCAAATCCTGTAAATTTTTATCGGGCGCATGTCGAAAGTTCAAGTCTCGTCGGTACATCGGCTTCTATTTGCACGTGAAAAATCAAGTTCTTTATATTCTTGTCGGGCAAAACACAGAAGAAATCGAATTCTGAATGCTTTTTTCGGGTGTCGGAATTCTTGTCGGCACACGGGTCTTTTTATACGGAAGAAATCAAATTCTGCAAACATTTGTCGGGCGCAAATTTTTTCGGAAAAAAATACAGATTTAAAAAAACTTCGCCGGCGTTGCTTAGCTCAACTTGTTCTGGGTACAGTCGTTGGAAGCTTCGGTTTTTGGCGAAAGTTGAAACGAAAAACCGAATATGTGAATTTAAATATATGAATTTACATCGAAGGAGCAATCTCAACTGAATGCATTACAGTTAGCTTTACACAAGATTTCGCCTGCGGCGCATTTTGCAGTATTCTGTTTTCGGAAGAACGGTGTATCGTCTAGTTTTCGTTTCAGGATAGAAATTCTTGGGGTTTGAAACACGTTAAAAGCCGGAAATTGTATGGTACTATAGCTAATTTATTCCGGAAAAAGGCAGAGTAAAAAAAATTTGGCCTGCGGCGCTTGGTTTAACATGTCTTGGTACAGTCGTTGGAAGCTTCGCTTTTTAGCTAAAGCTAAACTGAAAGGACGAATATGTGAACTTTAATATACAACGCGGCATTTTTTAGTATTCTCTATTTGGAAGAACTTTCGTTTACTTTGCGTTTTAGGATTGAAATTCGTGGGGGTCTGAAACACGTTGAAAGCTAGAACTTGTATGGTTGGTATAGCTAAATTTTTCCGGAAAAAAGGCAGATTTAAAAATTTTCGCCTGCGGCTCTTAGTTTAATTTGTCCTTGGTACAGTTGTTGGAAGCTTCGCTTTTTAGCGAAAGCTAAAATTAAAAGCCAAATATGTGAACTTTAATATACAACGCGGCAACGGCGTGTGTTGTCGGCACATTTTTGAGTCCGTCGGCAAAAACCGGACGCCCTCCCCCCCAAAGGTAAAAGGCTAGTGACGCCCCTGGTGCAGGCATTCAATTTACATCCAAATATTACTAAATGGACCTAAACAACAAATGATACTATAGCAAAAGACAGTGCTGAGGGTGATACTTAATAAGTGTGAGTGATACTTAATAAGAAATTGCTATCCAAATACTTATTTTTACAAAAGAAAAAATTATCACAACCAAAACACAGACATGTTTGTAAATCCAAATTTTATCATGATTATTTTGACAATTTTTCTTAAGCTTTCTCCTTTTCTTCCTGCCGGATTTAAATACTTTAACAAGCTGTAGTTTGTCATCTTGTAGCAGAAGTCCAATTAATCTTCAGTTTAGTAAAAAATCTTATTTCACTAAGGGTCAACTAAATCAACTAATCTTGAATGGCCTAGTACACCACATTTTTTTGACAGTTTGGATATCCTATACCCTATACCCAATGCTAGATGATGGTTACCCTAACTAACTCAATTAAAGACTGATGACTTCAATGAAGTTCAGAAAACAGTCAATCAGAATTCCTTTAAAGCCTCTGGGATTAGGTACAGTCTACCACAAGCCCATGATTTTGGGGTAAACTATACCAAATGCTGGGTACGCCTAACACTGGTTATGCCATGCCAAATACTGGGTACCCTAAACCAATAAAAAGATTTCAGATAAGTTCTGAAACCAACCAATCAGAAATTCATTCTAGTTGAGTTTGTCAGATCAGGGTTAGGGTACCTACAGGCAGGGGCGTCACTATGGGGGGGAGGACCCCCCCCCCCCCCAAAGGTCTTGAGAAAGTACTTTCGTTGGGCGAAGCCCACTTGTTTGTCAGCGCGAATATATTTGTATATGCTTTTGTCGGGCGTCGGTCGCCTCGTCGGCACATCGTGTTCTTTTTTATACGCAAAAAATAAAACCCTGCTAACATTTGTCGTTCAAAACACAGAAAAATCGAATTCTGCATGCTTTTTTCGGGCCTCGGTATTCTCTTCGGCACATGGAGTTCTTTTTACACGCAAGAAATAAAATCCTGCAAACATTTGTCGGGCAAAAGACAGAAGAAATCGAATTATGCATGCTTTTGTCGGACCTCGGTATTATCGTCAGCACATCGGTTTATTTTTATACATTAGGAATACAGAAGAAATGAAATTTTGTATGCTTTTGTCGGGCGTCGATCGACTCGTCGGCACCTCGGGTCCTTTTTTATACGCAAGAAATAAAATCCTGCAAACATTTGTCGGGCAAAAGACAGAAGAAATGAAATTATGCATGCTTTTGTCGGGCCTCGGTATTGTCGTCAGCACATCGGGTTATTTTTATACATAAGCAATACTGAAGAAATAAAATTTTGTATGCTTTTGTCTGGCGTCGGTCGACTCGTCGGCACGTCGGGTTCTATTTATACGTAAGAAACCAAATTCTGCAAACTTTGTCGGGCGCACCCGGGAAGTTTAAGTCTCGTCGGCACAATGGGTTATTTTTACACGTCAGAAATCAAGTTCTGTACAGTGTAGTCGGGCAAAACACAGAAGAAATCTAATTCTCAATGATTTTGTAGGGGTTCGGTATTCTTGTCATCACATTGGGTTCTTTTTATAATTAAGAAGTCAAACTCTGCATACATTTGTCGGGCAGAAATTTGTAGCCTATGGTGAAAATACAGATTAAAAAAAAATGTGCCTGCGCCGCTTAGTTCAACTTGTTCTGGGTACAGTCGTTGGAAGCTTCACTTTTTGCGAAAGCTGAAACAAAAAGCCGAATATGTCAATTTACATAAGGAACAAGCTCAACGTATGCATTACAATTAATTTTACAAAGGATTTCGCCTGCAGCGCATTTTGAAGTTGCCCTATTCTATATTTGGAAGATTGCTGGTTCATTTAGTTTGCGTTTTAGGATTGACATTCTTGGAGGTTTGAAACACGTTATAAGCTAGAACTTGTATTGTAGGTTAATCATTAAAAAAATCTCGCCTGAACTGCTCACTTTTACTCTGGATACAGCCATTGCAAGCTTCGCTTTTAGCGAAAGCTGAAATGAAAAGCCGAATATGTGAACTTTAATATACAAAATTACATTAAAGGAACAACCTCAATTGATGCATTTTAGTTTTACACAAAATTTCGTCTGCAGCGCATTTTGTAGTATTCTCTATTTGGAAGATTAGTGTTCATTTGACATCCTTGGTGGTTTGAAATATGTTAAAAGCTAGAACTTTGTACGGTAGATATCCTATAGCAAAATGTTTCCTGAAAAAAGGCAGATTAAAAATTATTTGCCGTGTTCTTGGCGTGTTTTGTCGGAAATTTTTTTAGTCCGTCGGCACAAACCGGCCGTCCACCCCCCAAAGGTAAAGGCTAGTGACGCCCCTGCCTACAGGTATCCAGCATTTGAAATAGGGTATGCATCATTAGGCACATGTTATGCCAAATGTCCGGATATACCCAGCGTTTGGCATAGAGCGTCTGAAAATCAGCATTTGTGATAGACTTTATAAATCAAGTTCAGGCTGGAGCCTCCAGCATTTGAGAAAATCCCAACGATATCCTATGACTTGGTTGAGATGAATTCTTCTACATCTTGGTTTTGACAGTTAGAGATTTCCATTCATTTTTGGGGCAACTATGAAGTAAGTAAAGGACACAAGTTCATGACTTGTTACTAGTTAAAAAAAATGTGACAGAAAAAAAAATCTGATCAGATTTGTATGCTTCTTTCAAACTCAAAGTCCTATTCTGGCTTCTGCCCTGCATCCAGTAGCCTGTATGTTTTTATTTTTCTTTCAAACTCAACCCCCATTCTGACCATTAAATGAAGAAGGGACATTCAAAGTTTGACAACACTGTTGCTAGTTTAAAAAAAGTGGCAGAAACACCCTGTAATCCTGTGAATATTTTCATGTTTCTTTCAGATTCAAACTTCCACTCTGACCCCATCATCCTATAGAACACTAAGCCTCTTTTTAATAACCTTGCACAAACAATGGGACATGCTGGCAGGGGTGTGCATGATGCTCGTACATGATATACCATTCATTCCCAAGAGGAGTACTAGTAGGTCTATACAACATTTTGGCAATTAAAGAAACCATATTGATTTTGAATTGAAAAGTCTTGTGTACCGGTACCCCTCTGACACAGTCCTCTAGGGAACAAAGTGCACACATGTGAATGAGCACCAGGGGCATCACGACCAGGGGGGGACGCCCCCCCTCCCCGAAGGTTGTCGGCCAGTTGGTAAAAAATAACCAAGTTGGCGCAAATCGCAGTGATTTTTGCCAAAACAGTTGTTTTTTTTCATTAAAACAGTTGATTTTTCTGAAAATCCGTTGATTTTTCGTCAAAACAGTCGACTTTTTCGAAACTGTCGGTTTTTCTTGAAAACAGTCGTTTTTTCTTGAAAACAGTCGGTAAAAATTACCAGCCAGTCAGCAAATTCCTTACCCCCCCCCCCAAACATTTTGGCTAGTAACGGCTCTGATGAGTTGGAGCATGGTTATCAAAATAGGACTTGGTACTTGACTGGCCCCATCCGGTAGTGGCGGTAGCCTGTAGCATACAATATAGATCAGTACAACCCAGACTATTTTGCACCCCAAAAGTCATACAAAGAGTTCTACATCCTTTTTAATGGCAGGCAGGAGCCAGGTTCTCGAAAAAATGTTTGTCTAAAAGCCAGACCCATGTTGTTTGGCCAAGTTAACAAGTTAATAAGTTTACAAGAAGACCAAATGAACAAGGCTTTGACTACAGTAGAGGTACGCTTATTTGAACGTTTGAGACTTGGAACTTGCCATTTTTATGCAGTTGCTGTGACTAAAGTTAACTACCAGTAGGTAATTAAGGGCCATTGAAAACATCGGAATAAGTGTGCAGGATCTTCATTTTACCGTTTAGCCCAAAACTAAGAATTCACTCTTCATATTTAAGTAACAGTTCAAACAAGCATACCTCTACTGTAAATGGTTCTAACCAAAAAAATTAGGCAAGCCAGAAAAAAGGCTCTGTCTAGCCAAAGGGCGATTCTGGCGATCTCTGGAATTCGCTTTCCGAAAAGCAAAGCGTGAATCGGCTGAGTGCAAGAACAGACAGAAAGTCTTTTTGCCTCAGATGCTCCTTTACAACTATTCTCTGACTTGCCAAAACCCCTTTTCACTTGCGTAGTGGATTTGCTTTCCAAGTCACTGGTGGAAACTAGCCGAGCGCAAGAATAGCTCTGAAAAGGTGAGTTTTAGACAAAGTTGCAAGAACAGCAGGTGCATAAGCCTGGGTAGCTTTCCAGACCACCAGAACTGCTGCTTGAATGTTTGTTGACTTTGGACTGCCATTTCCATGCACTTGACATGACTAAAATTCAGCTAAAGTTGACTACCAGTTAGCCAAAGTAATTAATTAAGGGCCTCCAAAAACACCTGAATAGGTATTTTGTATCTTTGTTCAACCATTTAGCCCAAAACTGCACTGTTCACATTTAAACAACTGTTCCTATAAGCATACCTCTAGGCCTACTGTATACTAATTAGGCTATCTACAGGAGGGGTACCTGACCTCTTTTTACATTAGGGTACCTCAATTTTTGACGTGAAAATTTTAAAATGAAATGTACAGGAGGGGTACCTGACGTCGTTTTTACAGTATCATCACCGATTTTGGCTGCGAATATGTTAAAATGGAATACAGTATACATGCTGTCCTGACACTTCAGAGGCAAAATATGACTTTTTTCTAAGTCATATGTCCAAAAATATTCAAATTCTGTCCCTTTCTTTGTCTTGAAGCTGCTCTGAAAAGAGATTTTCTGGCTATTGACTTTGCTAACTCTACCTTTTCATCATTTTGTAAATCAATGGAGGTAAGGTTAGAATGAAGTGATCTTGTTTGAAATTTCAAATGAAAAGTATTTCAGTATTTCAATGATTTTCCGATATAAAATTTGTACGTAGCCTGCGTAGTCGTATGGTAGTTGTAGAAAAAAGTTGCAAGTAATACTATGTAGTAGTAAAGAATACTATCATTTAATGTACCTCAGACTAGTCCCATCTTATGTAGTAGTGTTCAGTAGCATCCTGTCTTGCCATAGCCTAGCATGGTAGCATCCAGTCTTGCTAATAGTACCATGCAGTAGTATGCAGTAGCATAGTGGCCTTGAAGTAGAAGCATGTAGTAGCATCAGTTAGTACTGCATGCTACTTTTTCTTACAACTTCGTACTACTATTTTGAGATAAATTTTTCATCGGGTTCAATGTAAAAATTTATCCAATATGTAAACCATTCAACTAGCTTCAGTCTAGTATGTTTGTCGTATGTTGGTTACTTTTTAAGCCAGATAGATCGTCTGAAGGAAAGACTTCTCTTGAAATTTGAAGACTGAGGGTGGATACCCCTCCTGTGCTTCTCAAATTAAAACTTTTAAATTGACAGAGCTTTACTGTCTGATTAACATTTAAGATTGTATACTTGGGTCATATTTCATATCTGGGTCAGGTGTAAATGTATTCAGATTTTGCCCTACATTTGGCAGGGCAAAGACACACAGTGTAAGCTCTTCTAATTTCTATTATCCACCACCAAAGATTACAGATTTGTAAATATGAAAGATATCTAAACTTATACCTACTAAATTTGGCAGATATTTAAACCTTCTTTATGTTAGGACTCTCGGAGGGCAGGATGCTCCACTTAGTCCTCTTTCAACTATTTCTTATGGAATTTTGTTTCTGTTTCACTTTTTTTGCGTTGTCCCTCTTCTTCTTGTTGGTAATTTAATTTTCCTGAAGTTTTTGTTTTCGTAGCTCTATGCTTGACCCGTCAAGAGAGGGAAATTTTAAACTTACTCAAGAACGCTGACCTTGGAGCATCCTTGGAGACAGCTTGGAGAGTATGGCAAGAATGAGGATTTCCTGTCAGCAATGCAACCAGCTGATAAAGCTAGATGATTCCTTGAAGTTTATCAATGAACATGATATTGCAGAATTATCTTGTGAGAATTCAGAAAATCCTTAAAGTTTGAAGCTTCCAAATGATGTTTGAACTTAATAGGCCTAGTTTATTTATTTTGCTGAATTCTATGTGTGTTAACAATAGTTGCGTTTTGATCGAAGTTTGAAGTTACCTTCAACCTCAAAGGTCTTTGTTTAAATACCATTTATGGTTGCCGGTCACAGTTTCTTTGTCCTTCAATCTCTGACTGTCGAACTTCCTGAGCTAGCAACTTCAAAGTTTGCTTGAATTGTCGAAGAAACTTTGATCGGGCAAGGATCGCCGGAGTCGTAAAAACACTAATTAAGCAAACTTCAACACCGTTTGAAAAGGAAATTAAGCAACCGGCTACGCTGACGGCAAACAAAACTTTTATCAAAAATGCAACTAATCATTTGAAAAACAAATTCTGGCTTTGGACCAAATTTTGGACACCAAAAGGTGTTAACAACAACAACAGCACAGCAGTCTAGACCTATTCTAGACCACTCTTGTAATCTCCTAATTGTGAGGTTTCTTCTTATCTGACTGTCAAGTGACCTCCTGTCCTGAGTCTGACGTTTGTCCCGGTACATACATAATCCCCAATTGTGGGTTTCTGTTCATCCAGCTGTCTAATGATCACCTGAGTGTGAGGTTTGTCTTAATTTTGGGGTCTTGTGATTAAGCATGGGCACTGTTCTGTTCTGTTCTGTTTTGGGGGGTACCTGTTTCTGTTCTATTTTTGCACAGAAATAGAAACATAACAGGTCACCTGTTTTCTTATTTACTTGTTCTGTTCTTTTCTGTTTTCTGGGATGTCTGTTTTTGCTTGTTTCTGTTTTTGGGATCCCAAAACGTAAGTGGAGGGATACCTATGACATCGCAAAAGTTGTCCGTCTGTCCGCACGATAACTCTCGAAGGGATTGAGATATTTTGATGAAACTTGGTGGGAGGATTCTTTGGGTCAAAGTACAGATCAAGTTCGAAGATGGGCTGTGTAGCTCTATATTTGAGGGTGGGGGAGGGGGTTCAAATTAGGGGACGAACAAAATACTTTTAAATAGCTAATATGATAGTCGATTATGGGGTAAGAAGACATGCTGGACACGATGGTGAAAACCATTTTCTTGCCGGACAAGTAGTTCGGCTGGAATCTGGCGAAAATCGGAAAGTTGGTTAAAAGTAAAAGTTTCATTTGAAGTTGATTAAATGTTCGATTTAAGAGTAAAAAGACATGCTGAACACGATGATGAATCCCATTTCCTCACCGGACAACTAGTTCGCCAGGAATCCGGCCAAAACCGGAAAGTTTGTTTAAAGTGAAAGTTTTATTTAAAGTTGATTAGATTTTCTTTATAGGGATAAAGAGATCCGCTGGATTCGTCTCTGAATTATTTTTGTTTTTTGCTGGTCTAGCAGTTCGCTCGGAATTCGGGCAAAACCGGAAATTTGGCAGAAGTAAAGCAGGAAGTTTCGGTCAGTATCTTCGAAATAGATATGGCTTATAGAGGTATATCTGAACACGGTTCACTCTCTGTTCACTCTGATGATTAGTCTGGCGAAGACAAGACCCAATTGTCTGGATCAATTATTAGGTTTTTGTGATCCCATCGAAGCCTTTGGTCTTGTTTTTTTTTTTACCTGTTTCCAGCCTTTTTCTTTTTTTTGTTATTTTTAGCAGGAACTCCACTTGCAGTCCTAAGCTTGTCATAGCGGTAATTTTGAAGCCATTTACAACTCGTTATGCTGGCATCCTTTCTCGTCTCCACTTAGTCTTGTTCTCGAGATCATTTGATAGCATGTGGCGGATGCATGGCAAAACTAGACTGGGGACTGGGGACAATCAACAGAACTGTATTTTAGGCCAGACCAATGTGGACTTGTATGGTTTCTTACATCAAGCTTCCCAAGATTACTACAAATAATTTAGAAAAAGGTAGTAAATCATGTGACATGCATAGCTCTGCAACGAGTGATCTGATTCTGATGGAACTTTAAACCACTTAAAGTGCACATCTTAACCACAAAGTGCAAACAATATTTTTGACTAAATAGTACATTTTCATGATCCTCCATGATCGTTTTATCCTCAAAATAAATGTTTAGCCGCGTTAAAGTACTGTACGTAGTGGTATCTGATAGTTTGCATATGTAATCCCTTGAATCGCTAAACTAAAATAATTAAAACAAAAAGACATTTCTAAATATTTGACAGTGCAAAACGGATATGTCAGCTGAATTTTATTAGAGCTATATTTCGGCCCTTCTTGGCGAGGGTCTTTTTCAGGCCCATGTCATAATACTATCTGGTTATGTCAATACCATGTAGGGTTATGCTTGTTCTTTCCAATAAATCTCATCCCGATCCCTCGACTCTTAGCTTTTCACGAGATTTCCGGTGCCCCCCTCCAGCCCCCCCCCCCCCCCCCCAAGTATCAAATCCGGTCCAGACTTGACATAGAACAACTGAGACGAGAGCTTCAATCCCCGCTCCCCACAAGAACCGGATCCGGTCCGATCTTGACATAGAACAATCAAATCCGATGGGCCGTTCAAAAGTAATGCATGCCACTAGATTCCGGATTCCCCATCCCTCCACTCCCCCCACGATGGTAGGACCGGGGAAAAGTCTATTCTCAAGTCAGCCTGTTCGGGTCCCTGATATGCCTGCCAAGTTTCATCGTCATGGTACATTAGGAAATACTGAACTCGTGGGATCACCAGGATTCTGGACCCCCCCCCCCCCCAAGCTCCCCCGTGATCCCCGATCCGTTTATGTAAACGATGTATCTAAGACTTGTGCTTGTTCTTCCGGCCAAGTCTTATCTCGATCCCTCCACTCTAAGCGTTTCCCAAGACTACAGGTTCCCCCGTCCAGCTCCCCCAAAGTCACCAGATCCGGTCTGGATTTGAAGTGCGTCGTTCGAAATTTACACTTAGCCTACCTCAGTTTTTCAGATTCCCCTTCCTCCCCTCCACCCCCCCCCCCCTAGATGGTCTGATCGGGTAAGTGACCATTTCCGAGTTAATTTGGTCGGGTCCCTTATAACTAGCAAACCTGACGGACAGATCTCGGTCGGTACATTCATCGGTTTTGCAGACTGGAAAGGACAGTCGTTTAATTACTGGTAAACAAAAACGTAAAAATGATTGAGTCGGTAAAAAACATGGTTCCCACCCCAACCTGTTGGCTAGTAACACCTCTGATTCTAAGAAAAAAATATTTTCAGTACCAGTGCTCAAGCCAGTAGAGCTTGATATAGAGTTGCACAGGGACAGCTTTGACAAATGTGTAGTTCCCGGTAACTTGGATTTGCAGCATGGATTCACTGTTGTTGGTGATTTTGGCCCAAGAGAGAAGGCATCCCTAAGTCATCATATGAAGGTGAGATTTCTTGCTTCCTGGTTCTGTCTTCTTTTAAAGTGTGTGGTTGATGACATTCTAGTATGACGGTCTTCCTAAGTCGCGGTGCGTTGGGCACAACGTTGGATACTCAGCATTTAGCATTCCATCCGAAATCAGGGATCTGTGGTCTAGATGTAAAAAGCGAATTTTGCAACTGAAGAACTGAATCGAATATTTGCAAAAATGGATTCACTGTTGTTGACATGGATTCACTGTTGTTGGTGATTTTGGCCCAAGAGAGAAGGCATCCCTAAGTCATCGTATGAAGGTAAGATTTCTTGCTTCCTGGTTCTGTCTCCTTTTAAAGTGTGTGCTTGATGACATTCTAGTATGATGGTCTTCCTAAGTCGCGGTGCGTTGGGCACAACGTTGGATACCCAGCATTTAGCATTCCATCCGAAATGAGGGATCTGTGGTATAGATGTAAAAAGCGAATTTTGCAACTGCAAAACTGAATCGAATATTCGCAAAAATGAAATAATCCGAGGCCTCTCTAAAGTTGCGAAAATTTCGAAAACTGAAATATTTCGCTAAGTTGAAAAATTAAGAAAAATTGAAAATGCGCAATTTCCACAAGAAAAGTGCAATTTTCACTGCAGTTTTCGGGAGATTTGCGCCCCGACTACCACGCAGTCATGTCCAAACGCGGCATGTAATCATGCCTAAACAAGTGTTTGGGACCCAAAACGTTAGTGATGGGATTATTATGACTTCATAAATTTTACGAACGAAATATGGGTAAGGTGACATGCTGAAGCCACAGCTGAACCTTATTTTCTTGCCGGACAAATATTTAGCCCGAAGTCCGTCTCTTTTTCTTAAAAACAGTCGGTGTTCTCTGAAAATCAGTCGATTTTTCGTCAAAACAGTCGGTAAAAATGACCAGCCAGTCGGTAAATACCTTGCCCCCCCCCCCCCCCAAACATTTTGGCTAGTAACGCTTCTGCACAATGTTCTTTATTTTCTCAGTGGGTCAGTCATTTTGCTGTAGCCGGGGGGAAGGAGGGGCTTAAAAAATAAGGACACAGAGAGTTCTCTAGTGAACCTGAACTGATAAGAAGATTGTTAAAGGACCTGTCTTACCTATAATACTAACGGAACCTACTTACATAATCACTCCGTATATTTCTAAACCCGAAGACCCAATTCGTACGGGACATTCTAACCCCTCCAACAAAACCACGCTGATTTTCTCACTTGCCTTGTTTTGCTACCTTCGATGTGGATCATGCTGTCGACCGTTGTCTGCGAGAAGTTTTTCCAACAGAAAAACCGGTATGTAAATTGTTTCCCTGTCTCGGTCTCGGAAAAGGCTTAAAACAGTCAAAACAGTGGGTTATTTTTTGAAAGCACGGCCCAATTTTAAAGTATTCAAATATTTTTAAAGTACTGTAGGTTGAAGAGTAAATAGTGCGAGGGGTCCTTTAACTAGAAAAAGAAGGCGGAGTCGAGAAGTATTATTTATTCTCGTCTCAGATGGACTGTGATCGGAACCTGGCCAAAGCCGAAAGTTTACGAGTAAACCTAATTATCTGATATTCTTTTCCATGTAAAATTATCAAATGTTTTTTACCTTAATAGAAAGCAAAATTTTATTGGTCATTTATGCAAAATATTCAGTGCATTTCCAAACCGTATGTACCATATATGTGAGCGAACCAAGTTTTTCCGGTAATTCTGTCATTTAGACAGCAGCGCAAACCGCCCGAAAATGAAGATCTGTGAGTTTCTGACAACACAAAAACCCTTGCTCGCTCTTACGAGTTGCAAATATTACCTCTAATTAAGCTAGAGTAGAGAAATTTGGATCAAAATATAGAGGTTTTAGTTTTAGAAAGCCTGAAAATGTTCCTAATTGCTGGGCATGCTTCTGGTCAGTATAGTACGGGGTGGGAGGTGGGGGAAGAAGCATAATCTTGAGTGAGTTCCTCAGCTGTGGTTTGAAACAGATGAAAATTTGTAGAAACAATGTGGAATTCGGTTTTTTTATTTTTCGCGATTTTTCACAGTTTTTCGGCGAATATTCGTAATTTTCGCAAGATAAAATTGAGATATTGAAATTTTACATCTATAATCTGTGGTAGACTGCCTTGGATCTCATTCACATGTGTTTTCTGGGGAGAGCGTGCATTGTGATAAATTGTCCGTGACAAAAGCCGCTTGTAGAACTCAAGACACTCTCATAACGCAAGAACCAAAATTTGCCATGGCCTTTTGGGTTTTTTGTGCAATTAAATCGTACCTTATTTTATTTAAGGGGTGGACACAAAAGAACTAGTAGTGTTGTTCTGACGATCCAGAGCAGTAGCGCAAATTGTCGGCACCCATGGAGCTACTTGGACCTAGATCCCTCCTATGTTTGAATTAAGGGAATTTGTTTCAGGTAACTTCTGAGCTTTTCGATTTGATGTCTAGCACATCTGACGTTGATCATCCTCTGTGTCAAGAGTGCTGCGACAACCTGTTAAAGTTGCTTGACTCTCAGCTAAGGATGTCACAAGCGGAGTATGAAGACTATAAAAGTTACCTCTCAGAGTAAGTCGAATATGTCACATTGATTAACAAAGAAGTAAAACCTTTTATGGTCATGTTCCAGGGAATAAATCAACTTAAATGGCTGCACTTAAAGTTCAATTGAAAAGGGCAGAGATGGGACAGTCGTGTTACCCCTCACTTATTCACTTAAAGAAGCTTGAAGACCCGATGAAAATGCGTTACTTCGTTGCTCCGCTATCCACGAATAATCAATTTTCAAATAGTGGAATTTTATGACCGCTTTTATGACAAGCTTATGACCGCCTACTGAAAAGCCGCGTTTGTGTTCAGATTCAAATATTCCGCGTCATATTAGAATTTGCGCTGTGGGGACAGCTGTAGATATTCCGAACCTCACTACGAGAGCAGATAGTGGAAAATCAAAAAATGTCTTAGCAGAATCCAAATAACCCGATGTATTCCACTGAATGATGCAAAAATAAGTTTGGTTTTCAGTTAAACTTTAAAGATTTTGTTGGTGGTTTAGGTGGTTCTTCATCTAGTAGGATACCGTGACACCTTCAAAGACCTTGTTTTTCTAGGATTTTGTCTTTATTCTAGATTAGAAAGCCAGACTGAGGACGACGACTTAGCATTGCTTCAGTCGGAGCTTTCGAGCGTAAGTGCTTTCCAAATTATACTTGAAGTAAACAGGCTTCCGTCTCTATTTATTTCTCAGAAATGCGAACAGCAAACCATGGCATGCCATTTTTTTACAGCCTTTTTATGTCAGTAGGCGTAAACATATTGAGGTGATTTAGCACTTACTCATTTACCTCCAGTTTTAGCTAGCAGCAAAGAGCCCTTGATGTTTTGTTCATAGTTATGAGCAACTTGTCTTTGTTATTCCTTCATAACAGGACTTGAATTTTGCCAGCTACTATAGACATGTATATGCATCTTTGTCCAGATTTTCAAAATTGGGTGATTTAATTTGTTTCTTGGTTTCCATTCTTCATCGAATTTGGTAATTCAGCCAAATTTTGTTTAGTCCGCATTTATTTCACCGCATTCGACCTGTCCATTTGCAAATCCGATGATTTAATGTATATATTAATTTAGTACACATGCGTTACCGACTTTGGTAATCACTCGACCTTCGTTTATTCCGCGTCTATTTCATCGTATTTCTTTTTGGAAATTCAGTGATTTAAAGTATTTATTTATTTTAGTTCCCAATCGTTACCGGATTCGGTTATCATCAGACATATGTTCAGTCCGCGTCTATTTCACCGCATTCGGTCCGTTCCTTTGTAAATACGGTGATTTAGCGCGACAGTACAGAAGTGGAAGGGCGTGAAAACGAGTCGAACGTCTCTTTAGACTTGATTTTGTAGATACTATGCAAATTTTACCTCATAGCCTTTTAGATTTATGTTAATAGATTCGGTAAAAGTCGGGTATTGATTCGGTAAATTTTATCATGCTCTCCCCCCCCCCCCCCCAGTGATGAAAGGCTCGGGATGCCCCTGGCTCGTCTTTTTGGGGTCATAAGTCGATACGGCATTGACCATACACACTAAAACATGAGTTAGGAACCATGACAGGACATCGCTCCGCTTGGCTTGTTTTTTATTATTCGTTTGGCTATATATATTTAAAAAAAAAAGTTTACTTGAGAAACTTAGCAGTAAGTGAAGCACCGATTTATGGCCCCGGAAAACATCTGCCTTTTTGTACCTGCGATGTATCCCCAGTTCTAGCAAGATTTTGACTTATTGAGAGTTTATTCTAATTTACTTTATTTTGGGTGAACTTTACTTTTTCAAGATGATCATTTTGTTTATTTGCGAAACTTAAGACCTTCTTGGTTCGGATCCTGGTGTAGCCGATATACCACCAAAATTATCAGCCAACTTCATTCGCCCAGCAAAAGGAACATAATCCGCAGCGGAGTCAGCTTTCGCAGAAGCGGTCCTTATAGATCGGCAAAATCCTCCGCTCGTTTCTGGTGGTATGACAGATACAGTACTGTCCTCGGAGAATACGGTAGCGTTCCAGCGACTTATTACTAGTTACGATTGTTACTATTCTTGTTATTATTGCTCCAGAGCCCTCCGTAATAACTAAATTGGCTCCTTCCTCTTACTATTTCGTTTCATGACTGTTACGATCGTTACAATTTACTTGTGAAGGTCCCAAGCATCATAAGCGATAATAACTGCAGGAACTCCCGTAAGAGTGATGACGTATGTCCGCGTTGTTATTATTTTCGTTCCAGGTAGTGTGATAACTACCACAGTACGGCGCTCGCCCCTCCTCTTATCATCGTAACTTGTAATAACTGCACTGGAAGGCTTCTTACATCTGTGAAGTTCTTTTTAGCTTGAGCTTGAAGAGTCACGCCTTCTCGGTGACATTTCCAACCTCGAGTCACGGTCAAAGGACTTGCTGAACCAGCTTTCGAAGGAGCAAGTCGCTAAAGAGCAATTACAGAGGGAGGAGAGTCGGCTGTGGAGAGACCGTGCTGAGCAGGAAAGGCAGAAGATGTTGGCTGAAGACGAGCTACGAAGCCTTGACACGCAGTTCAGACACGAGCAAGCGTTGCTCGAAAAGCTAAAGCAGACGAACGCCCTAAATGCCGCCTTTCACATTTGGCATGACGGCCATTTCGGTGTCATAAACGGATTGCACCTCGGACGTCTGCCGTCGGTGCCGGTTGATTGGTCGGAGATAAACGGCGCCTGGGGACAGGCTGCTCTGCTTTTGGAGGCGTTAGTGCGAAGAGTCGGTCTGAAGCTTGCGAAGTACAGAATTGTGCCGATGGGAAGTCACTCTTATATGGAGGTAAGGGCCTTAAGGTTATCCAGTATAGTCGGCTACCACAAAACCTTCCAGATACAGAAGACGCCGTGGGATTCGCAGTCTTTGTTGACGTCACTGGTATTGTTACATACATTACAATACATTGAAAAGTGGATGCGAGTTAACAAATTGAAACTGAACCATGCAAAATCTTGTTTTGTAATATATGGCAGAAGATCGAATTATTATCCTTGGATAATCGATATAAAAGTTGGTGGTCAGACAATTAAACGCAGTGCAAGTACTCGTTACCTTGGAGTTATTATTGATGAATGTTTAAGTTTCAAAAATCATATTGCATGTGTTAGTAGTAAATTAGCTAGGAATGTTGGAATTATTAGAAAACTTAAACATATTTTTCCTCAGAATATATTAAGAATGTTATATTTTTCAATGGTACATCCGTATCTGTTGTATTGTTGTCTGGCATGGACAAAAACTTTTGTAAGCCACCTTACTCCTCTACGTGTGATACAGAATATGGCAATAAGAGTATTGTCTGGTGATAGTCGTAATATTTCCGTAAGACACCGTTACCAGGAGCTTCACATTTTACCTTTTGCGGGAATTTGTAAGTTTTATGACGCTTTTTTTATGTACAAACATTACAATGAAGTTTTACCCCAGTGCTTTTCTCGGTATTTTTCCCGTGCATCATCTTTTCATGAACATGGAACTCGTAGTTCGCAGCTGATCCGCAGGCCGGTTGTAATAACCAGTAGATCGAGATTTAGCATTAGACATGTTGGGCCTTTAGTATGGGAAGGCTTATCGACAGAGTTAAGGTCATGTAGTGTTATATTGGATTTTCGTAACATGTTAAAGGTTCATTGTTTTGCTGTATATGAATTTGATGCGTTATTCTCAGACGTTTAAGTTGTGTTTTTCGTTAGTTTTTTTTGGATAGTTAGTAGTGATTCTGGTTGAAAATGTTTTTTTTGTTTTTTTGGGGGTTGGGCGTCCCAGACCGGGTAAGTCAAGCTCCTTTCTTTCTTTCTTTCCTTTTTTTTTCTTTATATTTGTCGAAGTTTTTGTTGTTGTTGATGTTTTGTTTTGAGGGTATTTAGTCCCTCACAGGTTCGACTCTGGGCATTGAAGATTCTATTTTTTTTTTAATAAACCCTTATTCATTCAAAAAAAATATAAAAAATCCTAAAATTCTGCACTGAGTTTGTTTTACAAGGCTAAGAGGCAAGAGCTCGCAAAAAAGTTCAGTTTGCACGTCCAACCCTCGACCTGCAATGATTGGGTCGTCTACTGGAATGGAAGCGACCTCTGGCACTTCCCGCCGGGTCTCTCTCGGGAACAACTTACGCCTGGGGATTCCGCGGTTAATTAATTGTACAGAACCACACCAATAGTGCTGTGGATAAAATGCCGTGGCGAGAATGTGAACCGGGGCAAATATCAGTTATAGTTCGAAGTTGAAGGCTCTAACCACTCAACCGTCAGTTTTAGACAAACCAAAATTCGGGGTAAGCTACTAGTTCTACTGAGAGCGTGTTCCAACCTTCTAACAATAGTAACTATTAGTTACTATTTTCGTTCCAACCTCGTAAAAATTTACTACGCTGACCGTTCCAACCTTCTCTAAATAGTAACTATTTGCTTACCATGCTCAGGAGCGTAGTAAGCGTGGTAACTACGAATCTGTGTAGTGTTATTGGCCGGATTAGCCCATCTCACGACATTTAGCCAAAATAGAAAAATGCGTTCCAGCCTTGACGCCAAGAAGCCAAAATTTGTGACGTCATGCGTAGTAACTGTGGTAAGTAGGGTGGAATGCGCTCTGTGAGTTGCTTCAAAGTGCAAGAAGTTTTACTCTTTGAGCGTGTTCCACCCTTCTAACAATGGTAACTATTAGTTACTATTTCCGTTCCAACCTCGCGAAAAGTCACTGCGCTGGTTGTTCTCGAAATAGTAACTATTTGCTTACCGCGCTCGGAGCGTGGTAACTACGATCTCTGTCACGTGATTGGTCCGATCAGCCCGCGGCACGATATTTTGCCGACATAGAAAAATCGTTCCAGCCTTGACGCTAAGAAGCTAGAACTGGTGACGTCATGCGTAGTAACGACGGTAAGTAGGGTGGAACACGCTCTTTGTAGAAAGAGAGTTTCTTTAGCCATAATTCGCAACGTCTTTTCCACACGTGCGAACCTATTGAGCGTTCAGGTTCGTTCATCAATTCGGTGTAGATTTGAATCGAAGGAAAGCACAATCCATTACATCCATGCCTTAGCTTAAATCAGTGGAATAAAAAAATAAAGTAGACTCCGAACAAATATGAAGAGAAAAAATAATCTGGGATATTGATTTATTTTTTTCTAGGATGTCATCGAAAAGAAGGACCTCCCTCTGTACAGTTCTGGCGGTCTCAAGTTCTTCTGGGATTCTCGGTTTGACGCTGGAATGATAGCCTTTCTTGATTGCCTCCAGCAATTTCAGGAACACGTCGAAAAAGTTGCCTCGCACTACCGGTTTCAGCTGCCGTATAGGATTGACCGGGGGAAGCTGGAAGACCGAACCGCTAAGCAGTGGTATTCGATCAAGTAAGTGCAGAAGGGACAGCTAAACCGCTAGGTTCACACATGTGGTACGCTTGTGCATTTTGCCAAAGCACACCTTTAAGACGCAATTGCGTTGAAAAATTTCAACTTTTGCATTTGCAGCGGACGTAACGCAACGGACCCACACGTTGTGAGCCAATTAAAAGACATCCGTCTTCGCCCCGTTTACAGTCGAATACAGTCTACCTCGGCGACGTAGCTTGTGTCAATGGCTATGATGATGATGATGTTGCAGTTTTGTTTACGCACTTAAGAAGAGGGAAATAGCGCAGTACAAGATAAAGAAAAGGAAAAAAATACACTGAGCTTTCAGTAATGTAGTAAATGCACAAGATAAAAAAAATAAACATTACAGAAAAAAATATTGGATGGACTATTTGATTTCAGTTTCCTCACTGCTGCTTTTGGATAGCTAGACTGTCTTGAAGCTTGTCGTGAGAAAACAGATGCTGTGCTGGGTCGAATTGACGCGTTCTCGTAAATTTAGACAGCAATGTTTTTTGAAAGATAGCTAAAAAGGAGAAGGAACTCAGGTCAGATTTGACACCGAGGGACCATTTGGAATTCAGTTTTTCTCCAGTTGCTTTTCTATGGGCCTGTCCGCTCCTCCGCGAAGGGTGTCGCAAATCTTGAAGAAAGACAAAACAGATTTTGAGTTCCTGTTACAGAGTAAACTCCGTATTTGGAGTTTCGACATTAGTTGATGCCCCGTTATTTTCTAGAATGCAGCTGAACTCTGAAGAAAACTGGACGAAAGCTCTAAAGTACATGTTGACAAACCTGAAGTGGTGTCTCGCGTGGATCGCCTCACAGCCAGTTGCTTCAGTTTTTCCTTGAGCTTTCCAGTTTACTTTGTATGTGTGATGTCACGTGTAGGTAAGTTGTCGCATAGTTTATATTAGTTCGTAATTAGGCTTATCTTTTGTGACGTTGTATTTTGTGGTCGTAAGATTTCGCTACTGTAAATAAAACGGATTTATTCATAGTACCTTGCAAATGCTCTTTGACTGTGACGTTTTCAGATGCTCAGAGCTTGGAAGAAGTTGCATTCTAGCAACCAAGTTGGGCGAATACCAAAATGTTGGGGAACAGTTCCCAGGGGAAAATAAGCCTGACGAGGACCCTTGCCAAGAAGGGCCAAAATAAATATTCTTTGAGCCCAAGCTGACTTTGAAACATTTATTCAAACAATGTTTACAACGGATACGTCAGCTACGATTCTTCATCAGCGAGTATTTCGGCCCTTTTTGGCAAGGGTCCTCGTCAGGCTGTCTATCCTCTGATTCAACTTCGGGGAAGGAAACAAACCTGTAATCCTGTAATAAATAGATTACAGGTTTGCTCGTCAGGCTGTCAATCCTCTGATTCAACTTCGGGGAAGCAAACAAACCTGTAATCCTGTAATAAATAGATTACAGGTTTGTTTCCTTCCCCAAAGTTGAATCAGAGGATTGACAGCCTGACGAGGACCCTTGCCAAAAAGGGCCGAAATACTCGCTGATGAAGAATCGTAGCTGACGTATCCGTTGTAAACATTGTTTGAATAAAAGGGCCAAAATATCGCTGATAAAGCATAGTAGCTGACGTATCCGTTGTATACATTATTTGAATAAATGTTTCAAAGTCAGCTTTGGCTCAAGGAATATTAGGAAAAATCCGGGAAGCGGTCAACAATAAAAATAATAAAAATAAAATCATGTTAAGCTTAAATCTCAAGTCTCAGTAGATAAAAGTTTCTATCCCAATTTTCTAATATAAGTAACTTCTTTGAAACTCCGCTGGTTATCCCAAAGATTACAACGAAAAATCCAAAAATCGGTAGTTAGTGCCCGTAGGGTGGATAAAACTGACACAGAAACTCGAAATCTTTGAAATCAGAATGAGTGGAATGATTAGGGCATGGTTGCCTCGCTGGTGAAATTTTCGTGCAACTGAAGGGGGTTGTTGCAAACTTGCTGTAATAGTGCTACTTTTCTTGGTACGTCAATAAAGTGTTACTTTAGAGCAAAAAGGTGTCAGAAATAGCAGTTTGTTGCTACCCGTGGCAACCCTGGATTTGGGACGTAGAGCTAAGCAGTAACGGGTCCTTGAAATTTAGGCTGTAGAGTTTAGCATGTCTCTTGGCGTGTTGCAACTGGACAGCCTCATCAAACTTCTACGGTATCACTTGTAAATACACTTGTGCCTTCAGTAGAAAAAACGCAATATGTAACTGACTGTAAAAGTAACAACGGGCCAAAGTAGAAACTATTTACTTCAAACAGGATGGATTCTTCTCGGTCAAAAAATCACATTTGATCACTGAAACTTGGCAGCTTTCGTCATCATGAACCACTGGAGTCCGTAGGCCGTGTCAGCAGGGCTCAACAACTCCCCCTGAGGGACCTCGCAGTGTTTACAACCTCTTCCTTCAACATAATCTTTTGCCTCGTCAATTGTCATCTCAATAACCTCCAGAAATTCACCTTCGTGAGCATTTCCGCCCCCTAGAAAGTTTGAGCGTATCTGTTAAAGCGCAAAGCAGACGATAACCTGTTCTTCTTTTAAAGTTTAACTGAAAAGCCAACTTATTCTTGTATCATTTAACTGAACACATTGCATTATTTGGCTTGTCGTAAGGGATTTTTCAGTATTTGCTCTAGTATGATGTTCGAATATCTAAGGCCGTCCCCACAACGCAAATTCTACTATGACGCAGGTAACTTGAATGTCAACACAAATCCGGCTTTTCAGTGGCCAGCAATCGGCTCGCGGAAGGTAGCTAACTGCGTGAACACTTATTTTTCGTAAATCGTTCTCGTGAAGCATGCAACACAGGTACAAGCGCACAGAAGTACCATAAATCCGACAGAAAAATTCCACTATACGGAAATCGATTTTTCGTGAATAGCGGAGCAACGAAGTAACGCATTTTTATTGTGTTATCGAGCCTGTGTAAGTGAATAAGTGATGAGTAACTAGATTGTCTAATCTCAGCCCTTTTCAGTTAAACTTTAAAGTAAGTAAGACGTTGAAACCATAAGACCAGACTCTATGTGACTAAGTCCAAAACACGCCAGTGCTCCTCAGGAAGAAGGAGTAAACGTCTCCGTAACGACTTAAACTCAACAACTCAAATCCTGTGTCAAACAATCACGGCGATATTCGGGAGCAGCTGTGATACCCGAAGTGATACCGCTTCTGGCTCTTCCGCTAGGTACCCGGCGATTTTGCATCGGCAAGGAGAGTTAGTCATCAAGAGGATTCGGAACCCCTAAAGTCCCTGATTATAGGCAGTGGAGCCTCCTTCGAATCCCCGATGAAAAATTTATCTCAAATAGTAGTACGAAGTCGTACGAAAAAGTAGCATGCAGTACTAACTGATGCTACAAGATGCTTCTACTTCAAGGCTACCGTGTTACTGCATACTACTGCATGCTACTATTAGCAAGACTGCATGCTACTATGGCAAGACAGGATGCTACTGGATACTACTACATACGATTGGACTAGTCTGAGGCACATTAAATGATAGTATTCTTTGATACTACATAGTATTACATGCAACTTTTTCGTACAAATATGCAGGCTACAAATTTTTCTTCGGGTCTGTACAAGCTTTTGTAAAGCTGAATGTGACTTCGTGCGCGTCGAAGCAAGATCGGTGCCGTAAACAAACTGCATGATCTGTTCAACAAAATCTGTTCTGTCGTAATTTAATCGAGCATATTCTGAACGAATGAAACGGAAACCCGAGGGGAAAAGCTGTTCCTAGGTGGAAGCTCGGATATTAAGGGCCTGTGAAACTAGCAACAAAACCCGTCGTACTTTAGGGGTAGCTTCGTGTCACTGGTCACACTTACTGAAAAGACACAGAACTAGAGGTGGTCTCAGCCGAAATTGGTCCCAGCAGCCTATGTAGAGCATGGAAACAAAGGGTCATACCGAAACTTCGGTCCAAGCATTTTAAGCGAACACTGAGCAAGGTTGTGAGCAATGTTGTTAGGTCTTTTAAGTTCTGTAAGTAGTAGAAACCATGTTTGCTTATGGACAATCGTGTAAGTTGCGTAAAAAGTGAACCAGTGTGGAATGCGAAAGCGCTCACGCCAATGTAAATGCACCTCTAGACATGCTCTAAATCCTGCTCAGTAAAATGCCTAGAGAAAAATACTGAATATCGAATCCAGAGAGCCACAAAGCTCAGTTTACCTTCTGAGATTTTCATGTCGTCCGTGATTTCGCCGTAATACAAGTAGTGTTTACTGCCATGAATGGACACTCCTGCCCTGAAATAATTCCAGCATGAAACTCATATTTCATCACTTCTTCCCTCAGTTGCTGTGCTTTGAAGTTTCGGACGGAACCTTCTTGCATGAGCGAATCAGAACTCAAACTGTCAGCTTAGTTCCCTGATCGGGATCATTGTATATTCGACACACGATTCGAGCGTCATCTCGTGGTCCTGGAGTTCGTGGCGGGGGGGGGGGGGCGTGGTTTCTCTTAACTTATGACGCTAGCTAAACTGGAATGAACAACTTGCATGCACGATAGTAACAAGACCAAAGGTATCGACGGGATCCCAGAAATTTAATGTTTGATCCAGACAATTGGGTCTTGTAGATATTCGGTCTTCGACGGACCATTTTTACTGTTAAAATTTAGATACAGATTAAGGCGAATGGTAATCATCTGAGGAGACCAAGTTCAGATATGGATTCAGCATGTGTATTTACCCTATAGCCTAAGTCGTATATACTTTGACGAAATTGATCAAACCTTCCTTTGTTACTTCTGCCAAATTTCTGCTTTCGGCCGGATTTCGGACAAACTACTTATCTGGCAAAAATTAAAGCTCAAAAACGGACTCAGCATGTCTCCTTACTCCTACATCGAACCTCTAATCAACTTCAGATAAAACTTTTCCTTTTAACAAATTTTCTGGTTTCAGCCGGACTCCATACGTCCAGTAAGACGATGATTGTCATATACTTATTCAGCATGTACATGTCTTCTTACCCGCAAATTGAACATCTTATCAAATACAAATAATACTTTTACTTTAATCAAATTTTCAGGTTTTGTCCGGATTCCGGCCGAACTAGTTGTCCGGCGAGAAAATAATTTTCATATTCGGACTCAGCACATTCTTTGCCCCTAATCGAACCTCTAATCAATCTCAGATTAAACTCTTATTTTTCACAAATTTCACGGTTTTTGCCTGATTCCGGGTGAACTACTTGTCCGCCCAGAAAATAATTGTCATATTCGGACTCAGCGCGTTTCCTTACCTCTAAATCGAACCTCTAATCAATCTCAGATTAAACTTTTACTTTTCACACATTTTTCGGGTTTTGCCAGATTCCGGGTGAACTACTTGTCCGGCGAGAAAATAATTTTCATATTCGGATTCAGCATGTCTCCGTAACCCCAAATCGACTATTTCATTAGCTTTTAAAAATATTTTTGTCCCCTTAATTTCAAACCCCTCCCCCACCCTAAATATAGGGCTAGAGAACCTATCTTCGAACCAGACCTGTACTTTGACTCAAAGAGTCCTCATGCCAAGTTTGATCGAAATATCTCAACCCCTTCGAGAGTTATCGTGCTAACAGACGGACAGGCGGATAACTTACGAAATCATAGGTATCCCTCCACTTACGTTTTGGGATCCCAGAAACTGGTATGTGAGCAATACTACGGTTTCAGCCTTCGCATCCCGGAAAGAGTGAGAATGCGCTTGAAAAATCGTTTTTACTTTAGTAGAACGCCATTCTTGCCTCATCAGTCCTTCGTGGTACTGTTATGTGGTTCACCTAGCCCGAACTGTGCCATTCAGTAACATCCGTTGTGATTGAAGGGATCATTGCCGGTTTCAGAAATTTTAGTGACGAGGTAAGGTTGAGAGGCGTTCTTGTGCTAACACTTATGGGTCTGCAATTCCGTCACCACAGGTCCGCGTCGACCTTGTACGGCATGAGGGGGGGGGGGGGGGGTCGGAATCAGCTGTGTGTGAAGAGGTAGTCTCATTTACTCATAGTTCCAAGCGAGCAATTGTACTCAGAGGTAGACGATGTGCATCAGACAACGCACCGCCCTATAACAGGCTTGAGGTCGACCAACCAGTGGGTTAGTTTTGGCACCAAATTGTTTTTAGTTCTGAGGTTCATGTCGAAAACCCAGGTCCGGGCTTAGGCAGCGAGATCCTTACCTGTAGCAGGACACGAGCTCTAGGTCAGTGGGGTTGATTTTGTATCCGCACTCTTCCATGACCTCCTCGGCTGCGATTTCAGCAAGAGACTTGTTCTTATCAATGATTCCAGCACACAACTCAATGGTGAATCCACCGACAAGATTTTTCTCATTCACCTTGATAATGTCCCCAGTCCTTGGTTTAGAATCGTTTGGAATGTCGGCATAGAAAACAGCTAGAAGAAAAAAGGTAGCTCATTTTTTTTATTTTTGTTCTTTTTTACCATGAAGAGATTGAAAGGAGTTGATTGAGTATGCGCAAATGGGGTAGAAACCCTTACCAGTCGATAGGAATGATTTTTAACACAATTCTACCTTTCCATTTTGGAAAACCCTGACACCATCCAACATTGCTTACAAATGCAAAAAATCGAGTTCACTTTGTACAACAACGAGTCTGTCAATCTCGTCCGCTAATCAATTTTTAAGTGGGCCAATAACATTGACTAGCCTAGTGGTCCAACAAATTGTTGGAAGAATATTGACAAGTATTTAGCTTCTCTTTACTTTTAATTCGTACACAGGTTATGTATTTTTTTCTCTCTTTGATTGTTCTGTTGAGAGCTACTCGTTGTTCCCCGAGGACTCCTTTTGAGGAGTCCCCGCGTTTTGTTTGTCCCGGGGACGCACTCCCGTATTCGCGCGAGTCCCCACGGACTGAGAATGCTCCGATTATCATCACCATCGTCCAAAAAGGACTCCCTTTCAGATTCAGTGGAGAATGGATTTCGGGAATTGCTTGTGATAATATTTTTGGAAAATCAGATGTTACGGATGGTTAAAAAGAATTTCTGAGATCAATATTGAGTTTATTTGTGATTTGAAAATGATTTTGAGAAAAATAATTCATTTCATTGTGAACGCGAGTTTTTGTTTGTAAATAATACAAATTTTAAAATTAAGTTAAAAACTATCAGAATTAACAAAAGTGAAAATAAAATAGACGCTGACCTGACCCTGACAAATTCCGTCGCATGGGAAGAATATATGTTTTTGTCCGCGGAGTACGCGTAGAGTGACTTCCTTTATTCTCGCTGTTCTCCTCGATCCCCAGGGAAAGACGAGAATACGCCTTTTGACTATGCCCAGCCGTGTAGTACCAAATCGCGCGGTCGTCTTTGTTGGAACCAGCGACTTAAGTGGGGTGAATGGTGATCTCAAACAAATGCGAGGATGCATCCGAATGAACTCCTTTTAGTCAAAAGATGGGCCCCCAAACAAAGAGGTTTGCTCAGTGTTTGGAGAAAGGTCGTCAGGCTTACTGCACCGGCATATGCTACTCTTGATGACTAACTCTTGGTGTCAGCGAAGAATCGCCGTGTGCCTAGCGAAGACCCAGAAATGTCACCAGAGCGAGCACTAAGAATTATGCAAAGCTGGAACCAATAGTGGTATGGCAATCGTTCATTCCAGCATACCGTTACATGTTTTTGGGATCCCAAAACGTAAGTGGAGGGATACCTATGACATCGCAAAAGTTGTCCGTCTGTCCGTCCGTCCGCCTGTGCGTGCTATAACTCTCGAAGGGAATGAGATATTTTGATGAAACTTGGTGTGAGGACTCTTTGGGTCAAGAGTAAGGTCGAGTTCGTAGATGGGCTATGTAGCCCTACATTTAAGGGTGGGGGAGGGGTTTAAATTAAGGGGCAAATGAAATTTTTTTAAACAGATGATGTGATAGTCGATTATGGGGTAAGAAGACATGGTGGTGAAAACCATTTTGTCATCGGACAAGTAGTTCGCTCGGAATCCGGCCAGAGCCGGAAAGTTTGTTAAAAGTAAAAGTTTTATTTCAAGCTGATTAGATGCTCGATATAGGGGTAAGAAGACATGCTGAACACGATGGTGAAAACCATTTTTTCGCCGGACAAGTAGTTAGCCCGGAATCCGGCCAAAACCGGAAAGTCTTTTAAAAGTAAAAGTTTTATTTGAAGTTGATTAGATGTTCGAGGGGTAAGAAGACATGTTGAACACTTATTTGAAAAGTATTTTCTACCCGGAAACTTGTTCGCCCGGAATCAGGCCGAAACCGGAAAATTTGTTAAAATCGCAAGTTGTATTTGAAGTTGATTAGATGACAGATTTAGGGGTAAGAAGACGCGCTGAATCTGAATATGAAAATCTTTTTTTTACCGGGACATATAGTTCGTTCGGAATCCAGTTGAAACCGGATTTTTTTTATAAGAAGTTAAAGTTTGATTAGATTAGAAGGTTGATTAGATGTTCTTTATACGGTTAAGGAGATACACTGAATACGCTTCTGAACTTTCTTTTTTTTCTGGACAAGTATGGTAGTTCGTTCGCAATTGTCTGGATCAGATATTTGATTTTTGGGATCCCATCGAAACCTTTGGCCTTATTGACAGAAGTCATTCGAGTTTGGTGTGGGAAGGAAACTAGCACTTACGAGGGCGAAATTGCTTGACAAGCACTAACCGCTTCCTTGTTATGTTGAAGAGGAGGATGCTTACCCTGGAAAAAAAAAGAGATTACCTGTTGTGCGTAGTTTATGAAACTATTGCAAACTAACTAGACAGATTTGATGGCTCGACATACTGGGCCAACGAAGTTGTACTCGTGTAGGCTGGCCAGTCCCCCCCCCCCCCCCCACTATATAGCGATCTGAGAAGACAGTCTCATTCCAAACTTACCCGCCGTGTGCGTGAAGGAGATCCCAAGACTTCTTGTATCCATTCTGAAAAATAAAGATCCTATTCACAGTCATTTAAGTGTAGACTGGGAGAATATCCCGAGTCACATATAACTTTCCTCACGGAGATAATAAACTGATGCTATGGGGCCATCCGTAATGGTCTGTAAGATTTAGGCGTATTCTCGCCGTTCCCCGAGGACTCCTTTTGAGGAGTCCCCACGTTTTGTTTGTCCAAGGGACTCCCCATATTTTGCGCGAGAGTCCCCACGGACGGGGACCGCTCCGATTATCATCGCCATCATCAAGAACGACTTTTCAGATTCGGAGGGGAATCAACTTTGGTAGTTGCTGGTGATAAACAGATATTAGAGACGGTTAATAAGAATTTCTGAGATCAATATTGAGTCCAAAACTGATTTTGAGTTAAAGTCATCTTTTTCATTGTAGTTACTATTTTTCATTTGGAAGTATTAACAATGTAAATCAACTAAAAACCATCAGAATAAACAAAATAAAAAATTGGATCTAGACTGACTCCGGGAACTGCATATTTTTTTTTTTGAACAAAATCCATTTTGGAAGCATTCCCCGTGTTCTCGTTGTTTCCGTACGCGAAGTTCGCGTGGAGTGACTATTCTCGCCCTTCCCCTTGATTCCCCGAGGAGAACTCGGGGAACGGCGAGAATACACCTTTTATCTTGCTATGATCAATTGGGCAGATTTCCGCACGGTACCTGCACAGTAATGGCACCAAAAAGCCAGAACTATAGCAGCTTCTTTGGGCCGAGAAATCGTTAAAGTATGGAGCGTATACGCACGACATAGATCATGTCAAGAATCAAGATAATGTAGCCTAAACGCGTAACGTTCAGCTTTATATAAGCGTTCGGAACCGTGACGAGGCCTCGCTCCGCTCAACCATGTTTAAAATTATCAATACTTAATGATGTGTCGATTCTTGGCCCCAAAATGCCACCACACGGTGCTGTTTATTTCTAAGGCACCATCTCATTAAAGTTTAAGCGAAAAGGGCTGAGATAGGACAATTTAGTTACCCATCACTCTTCGCGAAATCTCGGAATCACTTTCCAGCGAGCGAAGCTCATCGCGAAAACTGTGGGAAAGCGATTCCTGAAATAACTTTCCATTTTCCAGGTGGACTGATCGCGAAAACGCATGGAAAGCTGATATCGCCGAAAAAATGTTGAATTACAAACTTTTTCGAATAAATATGGTACACTTAACGGCTCTTTGATTCTCATATCTTCCATCGAAGTCATATTAATTACGATTGCCATTTTTTTTTTATTTATTAGTGACACTTGCACTGTTTTTCTCCACGCCTTTGAAATTCCCGCCGAACTTTCCGCGGAGCTTTCCACTAACCTCGTGGAATCACTCTCCGGGAAAGCTGCTTCGGTTTCCAAAGCGCGAAAACATGGTTGGAAAGTTCGGCAACTTTCCGAAGTAGCGCAAAAACCATTGGAAAGTGATTCCGACTTTGCTTTCCAGCTCGCGAAAACCCTCCTTTATTCACTTTAAAAGAGGCTTGAAGACCCGATGAAAATGTGTTACTTCGTTTCTCCGCTATTACCGATATGGTGGAATTTCCCTGTCGGATTTGTGGTATCTCCATGCGCTTGTACCTGTGTTGCGTGCTTGACGAAAACGATTTACGAAAGAAAGTGTCCACGCAGTGAGTTAAGATGAGCACTTCCGAAAGATGAGCACTGGCCATTGAGATTCAAATTTTCCGCGTCATAGTGCGTTATGAGGACGGCCATAGATAATCTGAACGTCATAGTAGAGCAAATAATAAAAAATTAAATCACTTCAATTTTTATTAAATTCAAAATAGATGAACAAAATAAGTTTCGACCCGTACAAAGCTTCATGGCCCATCCATTGACACAGTCCATATAATGCAGTGTATTCAGTTAAATGAGACAAAAATAAGTTGGCTTTTCAGTCTAATAGCTTGTTCACACGGGGCTGAAACAGCGGCCGATTCTCGATCAGCGGCTGATTTACGCGCGTAAATAGCGGTTGAAAAAAATCCAAAAATCAGCCGCTGATTTTCCGAATAGGCGCTTATTTTCATCGCGGTCTCCGATCGGGATAAACTAAATCCTTTGGAATGTGACCTTTGATGACTCTAGGGACAGTAAACAGACCGTAATTAGGAGAATTAGTTCAAACTTGGTGAGGTTTAGGTCAATCCAGTTCAAATTCTGTCAGACTGATGTGAACATAACATGGTTTTACTAAGCATCTCAGGATTACTATACGATAGCAAAAAAAAGGTAGAATAATTTTCTAATTACAACAGCGTATGTTCTGTTTATGTCTAACATTTATTTTCGTTGTTTTTCTTAAAAAAAAATTAATAATTTGAATAACTTTTTCATTCAACCTTCACTGAAATGTAACTGAACATCAGTAAATGATTGCATACTATTCTCATATTATTTATATCTATATTATTAATTATGTTTTAGGTTCTCCTTCAAAAATCAAAATATTTAAATTATTTTTATTTGCTTTTCAACTTAAAATTGCTGAATCGCCTTTAATCTGTCAATATTTAGTTTGTGACTTTTTCCTCGTATAAAGACTACAAGTCAACTAGATTTGACTTTGACTAACTCACAAGATATTTTTTTTTAATTTTATATATTTTGTTACAAACAAAAAGAATATTCGGAATTAGTTTTTCTTTTTAATTCTCCCGTCAACCCCAAACAGTCGATCCGTCGTCTGAACAGATCAGCCGCTGTTTACGCGTATGGAATACCAAATAGGACAAAATATTTCGAACGAGAAAATCATAGGTAAAAATCAGGAGTAAATATCACAGTGAAATACAAATAAAATAGATATTGATTGCAGATGGAAAGACATCAATGGTAAAATTTACTAGGAGAAATCATGGGGAAAATTCATTGGGAAAAATCAAGGGGAAAACTCACGCAATTTCGACTAAATTTCACGAGGAGAATGAATAGTAAAATTCACGGGGAAATATCAAAGGGAAATTTCACGGTGCCGCAATAAATCTTACGCCGATAATCAATGGTAAAGTTCACTGGGAAATATCAAGGGTGAAACTCACTAGGAAATATCAATGGTAGAATTCACTAGGACAAATCATGGGGAAAATTCATTGGGAAAAATCAAGGGTAAAATTCACGCAATTTCGATGAAATTTCACGAGGAGAAATCAACAGTAAAATTCACGGGGAAATATCAAAGGGAAATTTCACGGTGCCGCTCCGCTAACTTAAAAAGAAAAATCAGTGGTAAAATTCAATGGGAAATATCACAGGTAAAATTCATGGGGAAATATGAAAGAGAAAATTCACCGTTCACTTGGAAACATCACAGGTAATGTTCACTGGAAAATATCAAAGGATTTTTCCCAATGAATTTTCCCCATGATTTGTCCTAGTGAATTTTACCATTGATATTTCCTAGTGAATTTCACCCTTGATATTTCCCAGTGAATTTTACCATTGATTATCGGCGTAATATATATTGCGGCACCGTGAAATTTCCCTTTGATATTTCCCCGTGAATTTTACTATTCATTCTCCTCATGAAATTAAGTCGAAATTGCGTGAATTTTCCCCATGATTTCTCCTAGTAAATTTTACCATTGATGTCTTTCCATCTGCAATCAATATCTATTTTACCACTGATTTTTCTTTTTAGTTAGTGGAGCGGCACCGTGAAATTTCCCTTTGATATTTCCCCATGAATTTTACTGTTGATTTCTCCTCATGAAATTTCATCGAAATTGCGTGAATTTTACCTTTTGATTTTTCCCAATGAATTTTCCCCATGATTTGTCCTAGTGAATTTTACCATTGATATTACCTAGTGAATTTCACCCTTGATATTTCCAAGTGAATTTTACCATTGATTATCGGCGTAATATATATTGCGGCACCGTGAAACTATTTTATTTGCATTTTACTGTGATATTTACTCCTGATTTTTACCTGTGATTTTCTCGTTCGGAATATTTTGTCCTATTTGGTATTCCATATACGCGCTTGCTATAATTTCGGTCAACAAGCTATAACTTCAAAGAATGCCAGACTCGCCGTTGAGTTTTGGCGAATAGGTGAAAGTGAAACTGAAGGTACCGGAAAAATAGGGAGCAACAAAAAACAAAATTATTGTGCGTTACAGTGACTGAAAAAATAATGCTACTCCTTATCAGGATATAAACTATTCTTACTTGTTCATAATTCAATCGAAGCGGGGCTAGGTAGGGTGAATCTACACATTCGGCGACGGTCATATCACTTATCTTGTTCATGGTAAATTGTCCGGAACCAGTAATCTTCTGCGAACCGCTGCTGTTCCGCAGTTTCCGGAGAAAAAAGAAAACGTTAAGCATGACCAGTTGTGGTCAAGTCAGAATAAATGGAATGTAGTTTCAGTAGTTTTAGTTCAGTCTTTGCCTCCTTTTTAATTGCTTTTCCTGCATGATAAATACCTAACCCACAAAAATAATATACAAAAAACCAGTTTTCCTTTTGTTTTCTGGTTTTCTGTACTTTGCTCCTGAGAGTCCTGAGTTGTGGAAGAAAACGGCTGCATATTTTTTTTTAGGCAATTTCTTTGATTTTATTTTAAGAATACCTTGAAATGGCTTCGTTGACAAAAGGTTAGCCTCTACATGATTGTTATACAATTAAACAAGTGCCATTTTTTGGGAAAGTTTTGCAAAACGCCTGGGGCTGTAGATCCAGTTCAGTGGCTGATGATATGAGCCTCAGGCTGAGGTTTCTAATTCTAGCTAGTACCAGGTAGGCTCAGGACTGGTTGCTATCATGCCATTACTCACGACTACAGGAGGTGTATCCAACCTCAGACAAGATTTCAGATTTCCAGAGAAAACTCAACACAAAACTATTTTTTTGTTAAGCAGTTCTAAGTTCTATGTTAAGCAGTCTAACAGGTCGTATGCAAACATTTCATGGTATCAGAGTTGTCTCAATTTTACAGGTGTCTTCATTGTGGCAGCCAAGAGAACACCATTTGGAGCCTTTGGTGGAAAACTTGCAGATAAATCTTGTGTAGATCTTCAAGAAATTGCTGCCAAAGCTGCCTTGACAGCTGGTAATGTCAACCCAGAAATCATTGACTCAGTAGTAATTGGAAACGTATTAGCAGTAAGTGATAGTCCTGCTTTGTATCATTTGTCACACCAAGTTCACTCAAGTTAACACTGAAAATCAAATTCTATATCAACCTGGCCACTGCTCTGGCCAGCACAGCACCAGCTGGCTCCTAATTACTTGACCTGCGCTAACATAAAATCTTCTTGTTGGTCAGTAATAGAGGACATCTGAGGGAGGCGTAAGTCCAGTTTTGTCTCTTTCAGTGTGTTTGATTATGATATTTGAATACAGTTCCAATACTCAGTGTGGTGCATATCATGTGTGAATGTGAAGAATTAATAGAGCTGAGAAATGAAGTGTTTCGAGAATGTGGCAGAGTGTTTGAGGAAAAATTGATTTGAAGTATGATTGGTAGTTGTCAGTTTGATGATGTGAAGATTCCTCAGTGTCGCTTTTCAACAGCGAAAATTGTGCTTAGAGTGGGTTACTAGATTGTTGTTATTTGTTTATTTTGTTGCCAGAGCCTTTTGGCTTTTTTGTGCAATTATCTTATCTTATTAAACATAATTATTTCCAGGCTTCATCTCCTGATGCACCATACATCTCGAGGCATGTTCTCCTTCGCTGCGGGATTCCAATCCCAACACCAGCATTGACTGTCAACCGTCTTTGTGGATCTGGATTCCAGTCTGTTGTGAATGGGGCCCATGTGAGTATTGCCAAATCTGGAATTTTTCATTTGTGATATTTTTTGCTGAGTTATAGCCTACTGCTTAAAACTTTACGGAACTCAAGGAACCACAAAGCAAATATATGTCAGTTTATCATGAATGTCTGACTTTTTTGTGTTGGTTATGCCTTATGCCAAATACTTGTTCGGGTGTAAGGACGCTGAGACGGCCTGGCCTGGTAAAAATGAGTCAGGGAAATAAAAATATTCGTGGGTTTGATCCCAATTTGTAACTGAGGTAAATGAAAGTCCGCTTTCTTCCAGTAGTCGCATTTTGCATTAGCAACGCTACCCCAAAATAAGTTCAAAAGATTGGGACTTAAGATGGCACTAAGCGGCACCGCTAGTTACAACATACTGCCTTTTCTGCGACACAGTAAAATTGTGGGCGACACACTTGTGAGTGTTTGTCGCGGAAACATGATTGTGTGCAACACAGTCAAGCCACAAGTTGAAACTCGCGGAAACGCCGTTTTGTCTCTTCTTTGGCGGTAATTTCAGATATCTGAAAATAAAATTCATGTAAAATCTCAATAAATAGAACTCCTGGCTTATTTCCTTACCATTCTGTACTAAAAGAATCCTCAGTTTTGAGTGTATCTGCTTGAAAAAGTAGTTAACTTTATTGTTAGACACTATGTTGCTGCTTAATTTGAATTTCCCGCCAGAATCGAGCCACGAAATCGACAATCACCTCGCCAGTTGTTTGTCGAATCTGAGCCACAAAGCGAGCCACGAAAATCTTGTTGGTCGCGGAAACAGACTTGTGGGCCGCACGAAAGCCGCGGAAACACTATTTTCGAGCCACAGTCGACCCACAAACTGTTTGTGGGAGCACGGAAAAACGCCTAAAGGCGTATTCTCGCCGTTCCCCGAGGACTCCTCGGGGAATCGAAGGGAACGGCGAGAATAGATGGAGTCACTCCACGTGGACTCCGCGTACAGAAACAGCGAGAATACGGGGAATGCTTCTAAAATGGATTTTGTTCGAAAAATGAACATGCAGCTGAAAAAATTAGTCTAGATCCACTTCATTCTTGGTTTTGTTTATTCTGATTCTTTTTAATTAATTTTACATAGCACCTACAACAGCAAAAATTGATTCCCCTCCGAATTTGAAAGGGAGTCCTTTTTGATGATGGTGATGATAATCGGAGCATTCCCCGTCCGTGGGGACTCGCGAGAATACGGGGAGCGAGTCCCCGGAACAAACAAAAACGCGGGGACTCCTCAAGTGGAGTCCTCGGGGAACGGCGAGAATACGCCATAAGTCGAAGTCGCCATTCCGATTTTTTGTTATCCCTAACACCCATTGCACTCTACACAGATTCTCGAGGACGAATTGTGACCTCGAAGAACATTTTTTGCTCTGTCTGTCGTTCAAGAAAGGTGAAAATCGTTCTTTTCTAGGATATCATCATGGGAGATTCTCAAGTGGTCCTTACTGGTGGTTCTGACTCCATGAGTCAAGCTCCGTTTGCCCTTAGAAATATGCGCTTTGGAACCAAACTAGGCGCGAAGTACGAGTTGGAGGATATGATGTGGGCTGCTTTGACAGATCTTCACTGTAAAACCCCCATGGGAGTCACCGCTGAGAACCTGGCGGAAAAGTACAACATTACAAGAGCAGAAACTGATGCCTTCTCTCTCAAGTCCCAGCAGAATTGGAAGAAAGGTTAGTCCTCTTAAAGTGCTTTTTTAGTCTTAAAAGGGGAGAGGAATTTGACTTTTCAGGAAAAGACGTGCAAATGGTAAAGACTCGTTTCCACCGCTTATTTTGATACATTTGTCTTGACGCAGCGTTCAATGTTTCCAGGAATTTGGAGATTAAAGTCATGAGCCCCCCACCCCCTCACACACACAGAGTAAACGTTTACAGGACATCCTGGGAATGGAGGATGCTATCGAGACATATAACTAGAGGGAATGGAGGATGCTATCGAGACATATAACTAGAAGTTATGTTTTCGTCCAGTCTAAAATTTACGTTATTTTTTAGCTCATGATGCTGGAACTTTCAAGGATGAAATTGTACCAATCACTTTAAAAATCAAAGGAAAAGAAGTCGTATTCGACACAGATGAACACCCGAAGCCACAAGCAACGATTGAAGGGCTAGCTAAGCTTCCCTCTGTCTTTAAGAAAAATGGCACAGTTACCGCTGGATCTGCTTCAGTAAGTGACTTCCTTGACGGCATTAATAGTTTCCAGTGTAAACAAGCAAAATGTGAAAAATTGAATATGGTGCATGAGCAAGGGTCTTCGGAGTCTCCGTCTCCGGAGGTTGGAAAAAAATCTTCCCCCGCTCGAACTTTGAGACGGGAAGTTTGAGAACTGGGGTTATGAAGGACACCAATACCGAATCTATCATTAGAAATCATTCTCCGATTCATTCTACGGCTGTGATATGACCTTGCTAAATTTTGCAGCCAGCTGTAAAATATCAGGGCAAATCTGTCTCATTTTGAACCTCTGCTCTTCCGATTGATCTTTTGCCAAGTATGGATGAGTCCACGAGGCGGTTGCCGGTCCATTGATGTGACGTAGTTACTATTATTATTTTTTTATGTCAGACTAGAGTTTGGAATAATTAGATTGTATCGTGTTTGGGGGATGTGTAGAAATGTTACCGTTAAACCTCGGATCTTCTCTTATAGGGCATTTGTGACGGAGCTGGTGCTGTGATAATTGCCAGTGAAGAAGCTTTAAAGACTCACAATCTGAAGCCTTTGGCTCGACTTGTCGGCTATGCCGTTGCTGGTGTTGACCCGTCCATCATGGGTATTGGTCCAGTGCCAGCTATTCGCAAGCTATTGAAGGTTGCGAACATGGAACTGAAGGATATTGACCTTATTGAGGTATAGATATGTTGATGATCGTTTTGCTCAATTTACGGACTGACTCAGGTTTTCTCGCAACGATGGTGTTGGATGTGAAGTCGGGTCTAACCCCGCCTCCTCCTCAATGTCCACGGAATCCACGGTTCTACTTGACCGCAGCATTGTGAAAGGGTTGAGGCAAATCAGATATCCAAGCAGTTCTTCCTCATACATAGGAGCTGAATTAAGCCAATTAAAACATAGGTTTGCTTGAGTGAATGGCATGCCATGAGATGAGTGTCTTCTTGACATCGGTCCAGTTCTCTTTCTAGCGGTATTTCCTTTCACCCTCATTCTGATGTAGCCAGAACATCTACATTTCTGTCCTAGCAATAGGTTGTAGTTAGACGTAGTAAAACTGTAGGGTTAGTGCAAATTGTCCTTTAAACGCTCCTCCAAGGCGACCATATTAATTTTCAGATCAACGAAGCCTTCGCTGCCCAAGCTCTTGCCTGCATGAAGGACCTCGGAATTAACCCTGATATTCTGAACACAAGTGGTGGAGCCATTGCTCTTGGCCATCCACTTGGAGCTTCAGGATCAAGAATCACAGCTCACCTAGTCCACTCACTCAGGTAAAATATTTATCCGTTCCTCTCCGTTCCACCATTCTCCAGTGAGCGCGCCATTCGCGCTCACGAATTTGAGGCTATTCGATAAACAAGGGAAAAGTTCATTGTAGGGGCTGATGATTATCGATTTGGTTGAGTAGGTGAAGCCAATAGAATCTTCCGGTCGGGCTGTGTCTGGGTCACGTCAGGCACCGATTTGCTGAAAAACTAAAAGCTATGTAGAACTCTGCGTTTAAATGTTGTAAGGAAGCTTGTTTAGGGCAAAACGTCTACAGCTACCCAGTTTTGTTTCCACTCCCTACGGTGCAGACGGAAGCGGACTGCTGTCGCAAAAACAGGCAAGGTGGATGGATATAGACAAGCAAGTAGCCATACTTGCCATGTATCAGTCGATCTTGGCCGCCAACTTTGGGCTTGCCAATTTCTTTGTGTCTTAAAAGAAGCGACAGTGGCTGCAGGCAGCCAGCTTGTCGCGAAAACAGTTTGGTTGGCATCGGCATTTGACGTCTAACCGCGTGAATACGCTTTGGGTCAGAATGAGATAGACCGTGGGTCATTTAAACTTCCAGCGACACGTTCACAAACTAGCTCTCTTGGTTCCGAACACCTAGCGTTTGTCCTTGCCGCGTATCAAATGAAAAAACAGAACTGGAAAGAAAGAAGAGACAGGTGACTCCAAAATCAAAATGCAGAAGATTCTCTACCCTTTCGACGACCCAATCGAACATCAAAAACAGCAGCCGTGTCCAGAATGAAATCACAGCACCAGCTTTAACTCCAACCAATTTTCAGAGAAGAAGTTCACAAAATCAGATATTTAAAGAAGAATCTTTAGCTGTTTTTCCACAAGTTCATTTTCCAACTTGAGCGGCTTGAGCATGAAGAGGAGCTTTGTCAAAATATAGCTCCAATAAAATGTAGCTGACTTATCCGTTTTGTACCGTCAAATGTGAAAAAACACATCTTAATCCTTGGTCCTTTTAGGCAACGTGGAGCCAAGTACGGCATTGGATCCGCTTGTATCGGAGGTGGTCAAGGTATTGCCCTTCTTCTTGAAAGCATTCACTAAAGTCCAACGTGAAGAATACCAGTCAGGGATTTTTATTTGGTTATTATTTTATTCTCATAGGAGCCAGTTTCATTGTTACGAACATTTTTGGGACAAAACAATAACATTGATTTTAGTCGGACTCGTTTCTTTGAATGCGGCTATGCTTGTAGTGGACAGTGGGGACGGCTAGAAGTCGCTCCGCTGCTTGTTCGGCCGTTAAGTCGCGCTGCGGTAGAGCCAGCATTTCGTACCTGGAAGGTCAATTAGAAATAAGCGCTTACAGGGTAAGCCACGCTGATATGATAATAGTTGCGGTTTTGCATATATCATGGTATCTGTTACCACGGTAACTGGATCTGCAATTAGTCGTTTTTGCAGTTACCGTGTTATCTGATATACGGTTGCTCTGCAAAAACGACAATTGCCGAAATTGCGCTTTTCGAAGTCATCCCAAAAGAAAAACAGATATTCAGTCACATCACTAAGTGTTTCTCACCAATCTGACAAAATTTGATGAAAGTGAGATAACTTTTCAGTTACCACGGTCAGACCGTAGTATCCGAATATCAGATACCACGATAACTGCAAAAACGACTTTAGACCGTGGTATCAGATACCATGGTATCTGCAAAAACGCAAATAATATTTTCCTGCACTGGAGGTGTCCAGACGACCTGTCCAGAACAACTGTCATTACCCAGAAGTTAGAGGGTTTAGCTAAGTGCACACACAATCCGGTTTTCGCAGCCGGATGCGAGTTTACTCCTTCGGTCCAAAATTCTGACGAATGGCGTGCAGGTTTCCCCATAGCGACGCGAATTTCATAGGTGTCGGTCGGTCGGTGCGTAGCTTTAAAGGGGCTTGATCAAAGCTGGAAGGTGCAACCGTGGAGAGAGGATTGGAGCGCCCTTGAAGCTGTAACCCTGATGAGTAGTGATTTGTCATCAACTACAAGCTAAACATTGGGATACCACATCCGTGCTTGTAAGTGCAACTTGAGGTAACCTTAAAGTTTAATTGAAAAGCCAACTTATTTTGTGTCATTTAATTTGAATACACTAAATTAGTTGGATTCTGCAAAGGGATTTTTTTGTTTTCCACTATCTGCTCTAGTTATGACGTTCAGAATATCTGCGGCCGTCCCCACAACATAAATTCTCCTATGACGCGGGAAATTTTAATCTCAACACAAACGCGGCTTTTCATTGGGCAGTGGTGAGCTTGGTGAAGACTGCTTAGTGCCTGAACAAAGAAAAAATCATAAATCTTTGTCGTAAGATACAAGCGCATAGAGGTACCACAAATCACACAGAAATTCCACTATTTGAAAATCAGTTATTCGTGAATAGCGGAACAACGAAGTAACGCATTTTCAGCGGGCCTTCATGCCAATTTAAGTGAGTAATTGATAGGTAACTAGATTGTCGTATCGCAGCCCTTTCCGGTTAAACTTTAAGTTAATTTGTTCAAGACCTGTACTTTACATATTGGTCCTCGGCCCGAGAATGGATTTAGAAAAATCTTGTTAAATCCATGTAACCACACAGCAAGTAACACTTTTCTGTATGTACTGTGCAAATGCCTTATTGCTAGGCTGCACGTAATAAATTCATTCATTCATTCACTGCCAGGTTGTTTTAGATTGTTTATTTGTTTCCTTTTTTACTTACCCCACCATGAACTTCCTGATTGTTGATGAGCGCAACAGTGGCGGAAAGTAAGTGGCGTGCAACTGCCAGTGACTGTTGTCGTTTTTCTGTAGTGGTCCGGTTGGCGCTCCTGAAAATAATGAAAATCCGGATTCTCGGCTTTCAGTTAAGAAGGATTTGATAATAAAAAAAAACAAAAAAAATGTACATCTGTCGGCTTTAGTTCTTTGCAGGACATCCCTGGGCCTTGCGTTGGGTATTCGAAGTGTTATTCAAAACAAGTTGGCTTTAAAAAATAATGAGAATTGCTTGTTTGCTATACAGATTAGTTGTGATGATGAATATTCTTTGTGAAAATATTCTTTGAGCCCAAGCTGACTTTGAAACATTTATTCAAACAATGTTTACAACGGATACGTCAGCTACGATTCTTCATCAGCGATATTTCGGCCCTTCTTGGCAAGGGTCCTCGTCAGGCTGTCAAATTGACAGCCTGACGAGGAGGTACATGGAGGACCGAAGACTACATAAAAACCTTAAGGAATATGGAGGTACTGTCTAATGAGGACATGGGCGCTAAGCAACATTTTCAGATGAAGGCTCAGAATTAGAAATGCGCAAATGCGTTTCCTGTGAAAATTGTGAACCGAAGACAACATAAAAACCTTAAGAGTGGCTGACCTTCCCCTCGTGAACAGATTCTGTTTTAACGTCAGGTTACGCCGCTACGATCCTTCAAAAATAACCTGACGCTTACAAAGTATTGGATAAGTAAAGGAAATGGTTTGCGTAAATGAGTGAGGGGTGGAGTAGGCATGGCTTCATTTCCAGAGACTTTTCCCCTTATTGCTTTTCACTGTTGGAAAAGTGTCTTTCATATTGACGGGGGAGGGAAATTCCAGACAGAAAACCGATACTAAAGACCTCCTTGTAGTAAAACCAAATCTTTAGATAGTAGAAGTGTACTCACCGTGCCATCCCATCGAGTATGGGAAAGATGTTTCGAATAGGTTGTCATATCGTGCCGTTAGCTTCTTGATGATATCGGCAAGGGCAGTTCTTTCGTCGTCGGTTAAGTCCGTCAGCCGGAGAACATGGCGCTTGGGTATTAGCATTGTCTCGAAGGGCCAGACTGCCCAGTAAGGAACCAGGCAAACCCAGTGGTCGTTGACTTCTACTAGCCTTTCCTACAGAAATACTGAAAGTTACACTTTTCACGATGTGTTCGGTCGCTACGTACCTTCCAGTACTCTATATTACTAAATGTCACCCGAACGATGACTCCCTATGTCAACCAGTTAACGGCGCTCGTTTGGGACTACTGTGGTGACGATTCCGGATCTTCGCTAGGCACATCGCGATTCTTCATCGAGACGAAGAGTTGCACTGTAAAAAAGAAATCTTGCAGTATTTGCTGCTGGGGTTACTCTTGCCTATAAAAAAATATTCTTATCTCTAATTCGGATTGATGTTATCTCAGTAGATATAAGATGAATCCCAGTAGCAAAAACTGCAGTTAACTTTAATCCTTAGTCGGAGAAACTTTTTACAATGTAATCACTAAGAGTTAGGAAACCGCTCCTACTGTCTGACCCGATCTTTCGCCAGAAAATAGTGTTTGTCGAGTTAATGATTCCTGAAAATGCTTGAAGCTTGTAGAAGAGGATTTCAGCCACGACATCTTCTTGCGTTTTTCCGACGTCACGTCGTGGAAAGGTTCATTTGGAAAGTGAGACTAACAATCTGTCTTTGGTGGCAGTATAGGCTACGATGATCTTCCATTACCTTTTTCTTCAGCTCCTGGTGGACATAGTCTATTAAGAGGACTGTTTTGTTTTCTTCATAATATTTCCTTTGGTTTACGTCTTTGGTCGCTGGCTCGTTGGGTAAGAATGATGATGCCCAGATTTGACAGTGAGGGTGGGGGTTTGAGCACCCCATTTGGTCTCCTTTGTTCTCAAATATCTGAACCCACGTGTACTTTGTTGACAGTTCTTCCATCTCAAGACACCATCTGAAATAGTTTCTGTTGGTTATATCAAGACATGCCGTAATCACTCCTACCGTATTAGCATCTCAATTTGTTGTTCTTATTTAGAATAATAGAAGAGAAATGATTCTTACTAATATTATAGTAATATATAATCATACTATTATGAATAGCAAAAAAGGAGCATGGGATTTTGTCAGCACAACTCTCTCTCTACATTGTCTGCAAGTGATATCTTGGCCGTTTGGTCAAATTAAACCTCTTTCAGTCAAATCGTCAGGGGCGTCATTACCGGGGGGGGGGGGGGGGGGGGAAGCCCCCCCCCCCCCAAAGTTGTCGGCCAGTCGGTAAAAAAAATAAAGCGCTGCGATTTTTCGCCAAAACATTTGATTTTTTTTTTCATTAAAACAGTCGATTTTTTTGAAAATCCGTCGATTTTTCGTCAAAACAGTGATTTTTTCTGAAAATTAGTCGATTTTTTCGAAACAGTCGTTTTTTCCTGAAAACAGTCGTTTTTTCTGCAATTCTGCAAATCGTCATCACTTTTTGCCAGCATTTATTTGTGCTGCATTTGTTGCGCGCTTCCTAGCTCCTATAGTTGGACGAAGGGTGTGTTCAAACCGCCTGCCCGTTGTTACCACCATCCTTCCAACCAATCCCGACAGAGGTTGGAACGCCTAAGGTAGCGTTTAGTATAGTTTGGCAGAATGTTAGAATACTATATCTATATGACGAAATCGGAAACACGCCCCTGAAGTTCCTGAACCTAGGGAAGTACGTAAAACGTCACCAAAACGAATCCTCAAAATCTTTCAAACCCTATGTAAACCAGTCAACAACGTTTGTTGTGGTGACGTTTCTGGCTCTTTGCTAGGCACACGGCGATTCTTGAATGAATGAATAACTTTATTGTAAATATCGCGAGGATAAATAAAACGATATATGTTAGTCAGTTTAGTTTAGTTCAGTTTAGTTTAGTTTATTAATAAACAATAAAAACACCATTAACTCTTTGTGGCCCCACCATATAAGGCCTGGCAATGGGCATCAACAGTATTCAACATCTTCATGGGCGATAACCTTTTCGCGATCGCCAAAACGCGGTTTTCCGACGATGTGATGATATTATGCGTTTTTTAGCGGCTCAAGATTGAGCCAATGTTGATCAACAGTGCGTTCTAGCGACCAACAGAAACCTCTGTGGCCAACATTGTTGGTCAAAACGACCAACAACTGAAAGTGTTGTTGGTCAAGTCTGTTGGTCAATTTGTGGAGTAATCAGCCAGATTTTTCAAACAGAACGTTCTGGCGAAGATTCACCTCCGTTGATCAACAGGGACGTTTTTGCGGGCAACAGTAGTTTGTTGGTCAACGCTGTTGATAAACAGAAGAACCGCTAAAAATCGCCTATTATATCGTGCTCTGAATGTCGCCGAGCTATTTGCTAAGTAAGTACAAACCCAATCACCCCATCCCTGACACAGCACAGTGTACAATAACCCAAGATCCTGGGCACAATCAGTTCGAAAAGCGGAAGTGTACCGCAATTTAAAAATCGGTTAAAGCAACATCTCCTTGAGGGTAGTTGGTAAGTGGAGGGTTTGGAAGACGAGAGAGGACTAATTGACAAATTAATTAATTAATTTTTAGTTTATTTTACCGAAGGTTTGGTTAGTTATATAATATGGTAGTAAATGTGTACTGGTTGCGTTTTTCAAGCACGTGTGTGCTTTGTTTGTAACCGGTCGTCAAGCCGGAATGAATTTTTATCTTAGGAAAGTTGTTGAATCCTTGAAAAAAAAAATGGGACCATCGTTCCTTGTGTTCTTGTTGACCTAAACCTGATTTGTTTTGCTGTAGCCTGCCACACTGGCTTCCTCTTACCTGTCTACAACTGCTTTGATTTCTTCTATCGACATGAGTGGTAACGTAATGTTTGACTTCGGATGAAAACACATCACACGACAGCATCCTTTTGCTCCTGCTGAACGGAAAAGGGGGTCGGCAGTTTCCTGTGGTTCAGGGACGTCTTCGAGTAGGGCTGGGAAGTCGTTGTTGAACACATAGGTATCTTCGTAACTGGGGTTGACCTGGTGAGAGAAAAGAAAAATATGACTTAAATCATTTCAGGTGATGGTTCAAACAGACGATCAGCGTCGGGCGATCGTGGACTCGAATTGCTGCCAAGATTTTTGGCACCATCGTCATGCCGGTACGGAAAGTTGAGATCTGTTAGTTCAACGTTCGAAGTGAACAAAATCCGGCCCTAAAAACTTGATGGTCTATCCGCACCTTAAGCCTTCTACAGTGTGAGAGCTTTGACCCTTTAAGCCTTTGCGTCATGCTTGCCTCTTTCTCCTCGATCCTATTTTTGCGGCCTGGACATCTTCTGACGGCTATCGAAATAGTTTGTTTCTTACCGCTCCGTTCGGTCTTGTTGCTCCTGGCGACAGTGGATTGGTCGGGTCATGTTCGGGGATATCGTCATGTACGTCGTCCACTTTTCCTGACCATGGTCTTTGAAGTCGGTGAGGAGAGACTAGCACCCATTCACCCTTCAGAGGATTGAATCGGATATGTTGATGTTCTGAAATATATTATGATGAAGCAACATAATCCTCACTCTGCATGACCTATCTCGTATAACGGTGTGAAGACCAAGGTGTGCTCTGGTGAGGTCACGTCACCAGAGCACGATAAGACGCTTAAGTCTGTCCTTTACTGGCAATCGTAACCAGTCGGAAGCCATCGTAACGTGTCGCAAGCGGCCATTTTGGCGATCTTCAGCGAATGAGAGCACGCCGGGTCTGCACGAGCAGGGTTACGACGGCCTTACTGTCGCTAGTGGTGGACCCGCTTTACGGTGCATTTACACACTGCGTAAAATCCGATCGTATTTTATGCCCTTATTTGGGCTTGAAAAGATCTCTAGCACTACGGACGTATTTGAGAAATCGGTCCGTTTTGTACAGGTTTTGTATAATACGTCCGTATTGTTAGAAATCTTTTCAAGCTCAAATACGTGCGTAAAATACGCTCGGATTTTACGCAGTGTGTAAACCCACCATGAGCTTGAAAAGATTTCTAGCAATACGAACGTGTTTAGATACAAAACGGACCTATTTCTCAAATACGTCCGTACTGCTAGAGATCTTTTCAAGTCCAAATACGTGCGTAAAATACGCTCGGATTTCAGATACGCTGTGATTTTACACAGTATGTAAATGCACTATTAGGTAAAAAGTTTGATGATGGTGATGTTGTTTATTGCATAAGCATGCCGTCAGGTCAGCCTTTATCCGTTCAGGCGCCTCCTTGAGGGCTTAATTATTTGAGAACTTGTAGATTGATGCTCCAGCACATAACCCTGAGACCCTACTACCCGGATTTCTCTAAAAAATCTGGCAGGATTTTTCTTTCACAAATACGAATTCTCTCCTTGCTTGTCAGTTTTCGGTAAAAAAAAAAATTCAAAAATTCTGCGTGATGGAAACCATAAGTTGTTTTGACGTAATTATTCTGACGCCACGGATCGGCATTTTCTCTTGCTCATGATTTCTTGCTAGAAATTATTTCTATCCGGTCTCATTGCACGTTCAACGCTAGAAGACCTTGCTCGCTGTAAGCGGTACGGAAGACAGTCCTACTCCTTTGTAATTGGTGAAAAGTAAAGCATACCTTTTGGTTTGAATTCCATCGATATTTGCTAAAAACTTCAAAGAACACAGTACCGAAGTATGCATACACAGATAAACGGAGAGGTCTGGCATAACGTGACGTCACCAGCTAGGAGAAAGAAATCTGGTTTTGATTATACCGGTTTTCACTGACATGGCATCGTTTGGATCATTTCCTTTTAAACCAGGATGGGAATAACACTGGAATAATGGCGATTAAGTTTCCTATGAGTCAAGATGAAAGTGAGGGAAAGACTTTGTTATCAAATCTACGTTACCGAACGATACAAACAATAATGCATGAAGTAAAACATTTTAAATGGCATTTCAGTGGGAGTTGGTTGGGTGGGCGGACTGACTAGTTACGACTGCACTGTAAAAATAAAAAACTTGCAGTATTTGCTACTAGGATTAATCTTGTCTCTACTGAGATAAGATTTTCTCTGATTCGGATTAATCTTATCCCAGTAGATAGATTAATCCCAATAGCAAATACTGCAGTTAACTTTAATCCTTACTCGGAGATACCTTTTACAGTGTGGTTGTGAGGAATTTGATCTATAAGTAGCCTAGATGTCATGCTTCTTTGAACGGCGCGCCGAAGAATCGTGTGATTAAACCTGACACAACATTCATCCAATAATGAAGTAAACAATCATATAAATAAAATAAAGTCAAAGCTATTCTGTGTATTTTTTTAGTAAACAAACTTTCAGAAACAGACAGCAGACAAAGGGAGACGAACCCCATTTCACTCTGTGTGTAAAACCTGATACACTTGACTCTTAGTAGATATTTAGTTCTTAATTTACCATTTCCACTTGACTGTTTCAGATGCGGAAAGAACAAGGTGGTCCAAAGTTTAGAAATATGGGAGCGAATTTCTCTTCTCTCAGCTCGAGACTGAAACGAAATGCTTGAAACTTTTCTCCTATTTGCTGACCGACGCGAAGTCTATACGCCCCTCATAAAATTCCTCTCAGATTAGTTCTTTTTTGGCCGCTAGGTGCGCTATCGTAAAGAAAACAGTGACACGTTACTTCGTGGTGCACGTTTATCCAGGTTTGTTTGGCTATTTTCAATTCCTCTTAGGCCTAGCCAGGTTTAAAACAGTATAAAATGCCTCTTCCTCTATTTTTGCTTTGCCCAACTTTCTTCTGTCAAGCGTCATCAAGTTTGTCATTTCTGGCTTCCGACTTCAGTGCTGAGTTCTGGCTGACTTTTCCACGAGGCTAATACACGACTCGATTTGAAGCGAAAGCCTAATCGCTTATTCACACTTCAGATAACTTACACCAAGATCTCACGTGCGATTGTTATTGTTCCTCTAGCGCGTCTGGCGGCAATTCGTCATCGGATTTTATGAGCGACGTATTGTGATTAGGTACGCAGCAGGCATATTTCTGACTCAGTTGAGGGATTTCGGAGGATCTACCGGTACTTGGGCTTGTGGCGATGTTCGAGGCACCAGATGAACGTAGCTACTTTTTTCCAGTCTGTATCGGTCATAATTATTTTTGTAGTGTCACCTATCTAGGTCCACATTTGAATGAATGAATGATTTTATTATCCCATTCTAAACACAAAATGTTACAAATGGATTATAAGAAGGGAAGAAAAAAGAAGAAGAAGAAAAAGGAAAAAAGAATCACACTAAACTAACAAATAAACAAAGAACTAGCACAACTTGCCTACTTTAGAAATCCCTGGTACAGGCTGTGCTGGGGATCCATGGACTGTAGAAACTTTTCCCTACGGATGTTAATGACATCCATGGGATCAAGAACACCGTATTTAACAATTAGTGAAGTATTTCTCGTCCGAAGAGGTACTCCAAGCGAAAACTTCGCAAAATTGAAATAAATAACTCTTATTGATTTCTTTTCCTTCAGTGTGAAAAGTATCCAAAAAGGCGACAGAGCGAGAATGTGCGGGATAACCAGAGCGGTATAAAAGCGTCCTCGTTCTTGTTTCAGCTCTATTACCTGCTCAGAACGTGTTATCAGCACTGCGTCGTCTTTTCCAATGTTCAAGGGCGTGAGACCGCTAGATGTCAGAGTCGGTGCCGGAAATCTTTTATGATGTTAGAAAACCCGGAGTGCCCTACGGTTACGAAAATATAAAACGTTTATTTAAAAATTAAACTTTGATTATGTTCAAGGTCACTCTAAAAATGAGCTATTCGTTACTCCATTCGTGAACAGAGCGTCGGGCCTTCTGTGGCAACATGTCACGCAGTCTCGGTGTTTGCCCACGCAATCGTGGCTGCAGTCGCCTGGAACGTAGTTGCCGTTTGGCTGGAAAATAAACTAGAATTATTTCTGTCATATCACCTTGATTTTTCGTTCTTTGGCATTCTGGCGGACAATGATAATAATGATAATTTATTGAAAAAGCTAAATACGGCCACACAACAGACGCCCGAGGCGCCAACAAATTTTCTATTTTCTCCTTTTCAGTGCATTTAAAGCAAAAAAACTGCCTCGCAAAAATTATAGTTATATTTGTCTACTTGCTCAAACTATTTCAGCAACTGCGACTGATCATCTGGTCCTAGTCTGTCGTTCAGAGCCAAAGGTAAAATATATGGAGCGGCGTTCACATCGTTGTGTTGCCACAATTGTTTTTGTGTTATACCCATGTCTTATCCAAGGTAGCATTACAAAAATTACCTCTGTTAATTCGAGCTGTACTGTCGAAGAATGAATTCCCTTCGTGTGCAGTATTTCCTTTATGATGTCGATGATTGCCGAGTAATTCTCCAGGCCTTTTGTCCTAGAAGAAAGCGAAGTTACTAAAACCCCGGTAGACTCTGGGCAAATTCGAGTACTGAACTGTTTTTGAGGTCGGATAATTTTAGTCGTGTCTTCCCAAAACTAAACACGACAGGTAGGCCAGCTTATTTTTTTGAAGTCGAAATCAATGTTAAGTCACTTCGGCACTGTGACTGGGAGTCTGAAAATTTAGTTGTAACGTCTCCGGGCGATTTTTGTAAATTGAAGAATGTCCTGCTAGTTAAATTCTGGCACTGTCAAGCTTTACTGAAATTTGTGTCTCCACTAATTTAAATCAATAATTCAGTTAGTTGGTTTTCTAAACAAAATTCTCTAAGAGCCAAATGGGCATACCTATCCCGCGAGGACACCTGGATGGCTTGGATAATAAAAGTTAACCGTTGATTTTTTTGTTTCAGTAAAGTCACTTTTATTCAGAGCAAAATAACACCTGGGAGTAGCGCCAAGACCTATGCTTTCCATGCATAAGAAACGGGCCTTACTCTTAGCGCCGCCCACTATGCTCGCGACATTCAAAGCCATACAACTTGCGGGTTTAGAAAATTCTAGTACAGCTGAGATGCGGTCTGCACACAATGATGAAACAGGAAAGGTTGTATCTCTTTTTTTGCTGTGTTTGGAATCTGGAGTTATCGGAGCCAGCATTGGTGGACGACTGATTGAGTTTCAATAGGGACGTTACCTACCGCTAGTGGTGCTAGTGCTGCTGCTATTCGAGTGTGTGTCACTTTTTCAAGTCTTGGCGCCACTCCCTAGTGTTAGTTTGCTCTGCTTTTATCCTTTCTCTCATGCTTCTCAGCTATTTTATACTTTTCTGACGGACCGTCTAACTTGCCACGGAGCTTTCTACTAGCATTCTTGCAATACTTTCTTGAAACGCTGCTTGGTTCCCAGAGTTCGAAACCACTGCCTAAAGCATTGTTGTAATAGGTGTAATACGGCGTATGTCGATTCTTCTTTTCCTGGGGGTGCGCTGTAATAAGCTGTATAAGGAGAATAGGCCCTGGTTCTCCTATGTCTAATGCAGAGCCAATCAGATCGCTTGGTTGGGTTCCACCATCGGGCCTAGTAAAGAGCACCTCCGCCAGGGTAGCCACGGGGAGCACAAAAGTTCGTTTTGTTGGAAGTAGAAGTAACAACTTGGTCTTCGAAAGAACACGTTTTGTTCTGTTACGACTGCATGTTGTTTGATCAAGGAACTCTGCTGTCCATAATGGTCGTCAGATTGTACTTGTGTACTTTGAGTACTAAGAACACTTTTTCTGAGCTATACAAGCCCGAAAAATTGTATCAGTGTGGCAACACTGAACGAATCTTCACGGATAAGAATCTTTACTCTCAGTTTGACCAAGGGTTTGCAATAGGTCGTAAACATGACGTAAACATGCAACATATTATACCTATTTGAATTTAAAGCTCTTACTTAAAGCTCAGCGACTTCCGTAGCACCGTGAAAGCCAACGAAAAGTGATTCCAGCTCGTAAAAACCAGGCCGGACGAGTCACCGAGGCAGAGGGAAATGTTAACCAGGTTCTCTGCCGATTCGAACTCTCGGAAATTTCCGTATTTACATGTCCCGAAAGTCCAGCTTACCGAATGTGCGCTGACGCTATGAGCCGCTCCCCATCTAGCTGCCACAGGTGGAACTCGTGAATATCCTGAATTTCTGGAACCGCTTCGGTCAGTTCAGTCTTCAACTTGATCACGTCGATGTCATGCGGTATTGTCTGCAGCATAACTAAAGAGGAGTCACGCACTGCAAATGGGGGGAAAGAAATGAGGCTTAGGGAGGGGACATGATGACTTGTTCATAGCTTAATTATCCACGTGTGCCTTCCATTAACAATCCTTGGATAGAGCAGCTTAAGCCTCGGGGCTTTGTGCAGTACGACTACTTTAGTCAGTTAGATGAAGTACTCCGTTCATCTAAGAGGACGGTTCGGGTGTTTGGGGCTAAAACGATGACAGCGACTGTTGATGCGCGAAACGAATGTTGATACGCGAAACGAATGTTGAGCTTTTTCGAACTCATTTTCGTCGTATTGTTCATTTTGCTCCAGAAGAACCCCTGATCCCTTGGATACCAGTTATGGATGCCTTTTTGCTACCAGTGTTTTGCGATTTCTGTGTCGTACAATAGTACAGCGAAATCTATGAATGTGCTTAAAGCGTGCTAGAAACGGATTTTCCGTCGGCTGATTCGCCTCCCACCCCGTAAGAGCATTAGTCAGGCGTTTGTGCTCAGCCATTGTCATACTTTCGACGAGATAGTGAGGAAATCTCGAGCATCCCTTGGTTTGAGGCTACGGCAGTCGAAGAATTGCCTTGTGGCGATGGCTTCACACCCGCTTTTCTACTGTCTTCCTATCTGGCGACATCTGTTAAGTGATGATTAGTTAGTGTTTGTATTTGTAGTGTAGTATATGGCGAAAGCTGAAATAAAGTTGAATAAATAAATAAGTATAGTAATTCAGCTACAAGCCCCCTTTTGGTGAGAATCGTAGGAAAATATTAATAGTCGCACATGTCAAAGCATATCTTTGTCATATGCTTTCTCTGCCACGAAGTAAATAAGAGAATACACGAGTGATATGACTGAAAAAACACTGAAGTGCTTTCACATTGACGCGTAGAGCCTTTCACACTAAGCCACGCAACCTCTGCGTCACGGTTGCGGCAACGCAACGCAGAGCTTGCGCAAACAAATAAAACGCAGCGCAAGAATAGAACCAAGTTCTATTCTTGCGTTGCCTCACCGCGTTACGCATCAGATTTTTCAGTGAAAAAAGGAAGTGTTTGAACAGAAACTGGAGAATAACCTACTAATGATGAAGAAAAACCTACTAATGATGGTTAAAAACTTACTAATTGATGAAAGAAATGAAAATCTGGCAGAGGAAACCGGAAAACGCAAATACGCATCCAGCGTGACATGTTCTCGCGCAGGTGTGAAAGATACTCTACGCAACCTGTACGGAAAGCAAGATAAACGCATACGCGACGCACCGCAACGACGTGTCAATGTGAAAGCGGCTTTACAAGGCATGCATCCCAAATAGGTTTCTAGATGGGTATCCTTATCGTCAGAAGGTGAGTAATAGGGGTGGGTAGGAAAATCACCACCTCGCTAATCCTGCACTTCGTGTAAATTATGTGAGATACAGCGTAAGTTAATCTCGTATGACCTAATGAAAAACGTAAACACTTACGCAAGGGCCAGGCACTGGCTGTGATCATACAGACAATGAAAAGGCTCAGTACTGGATCCACGTACATTCTGTATTCCCACTCTGTTAACCAGATCACGAGAGCGGAAGCGACGACCACAATTGAACCCAGGGCGTCGGCCAGGATGTGCAGGTAGACTCCCTTCATATTCATGCGTCCGCCTTCTTTGGGACTGAGGGGCTTTTCTTGGCCATCAAGTGTATGCGAGTGACCGTGTCCATGTCCTATAGAACGAGCTTTGTCGGATGTTGTGGAACTCGTTGACACGTTTAAGGCAAACAGGGACCCTTGCATCCCCTTTCAGCTAGTTTTCAATCCCACAGCAGCTTCGCCTTTGCCCCGAAATATTTTCACTCGAATTTCTGTTTTGCAGGACGACACGGAAGTCTCGTAACCTATAGACGTCACGGCTGTACTATAAGACTGGGTGGCTTGCGACTGGAGAGTGCAGAAATTACCTCAAATCTGCCAATTTCCTGGCAAACTAACTCAGATGTTCTCCGTAAGATAAAAAAAAAGTCGTGTTAGACAAAAGTCATGACAAAGGGTAAACCAAGCAATATCGGTAAAGCCACGTTATGAAGGAAATCGAGGATCCGTGTTTTTAGCTTTCCCCGTATACGTTAGACCGACTACCGGCGACAAATCGGTACAGCACATTGCAGTCGAAACTCCGAAAGTGAATAGGCAAAATTCCGCAGCCTAATCATCTGAATCACTTACCAAAAAACATTGCTAATCCGATTAGGTTGATAAGCAAGCCGATGCAACCGGTCACAAGCATCAGTTCCGGCTGCACTATATCTGAAGAATCGATGAATCTTTGGATGGACTCAATGGTGATGGAGAAGCAAAGGGCCAGAAGGAAAACTGCGTTAATGAGAGCTCCCAGGACTTCTGCCCTTGCCCAACCATACGTGCTTCTTGCCCAGGGCTTAGGCGCTACCTGGAATAGTTTTCTGGACGTTAGCGTCTCCGCAGGTAGCTTCAGCAATAGTAGCTGGAGTGTAGCAAAATAGACGGTTGTACTAGAGATTAGTATTTTCTTCATTGTTTTAACTGCCCGGTAGCCAACGAAGGTCTTCCGGTCCAGCGATCATGACTTAAGTCGTATTCTCGCCTTTCTCCGAGGACTCCTTGGCGAATCGAAGGAAAGGGCGAGAATATAGGGAGTCACTCCACGCGGACTCCGCGTACAGAAACAGCGAGAGCACGGGGGATGCTTCCAAAATGGTTTTTGTTCAGAAAAAAAATGCAGTTGACGAAATTACTCTGGATCCACTTTATTTTTGGTTTCGTTTGTTCTGATTGTTTTTAATTAATTTCACATTGCACCAACACCAGCAAAAACTGATTCCCCTCCGAATCTGAAAGGGAGTCCTTTTGATGGCGGTGATGATCATCGGAGCATTCCCCGTCCGTGGGGACTCGCGAGAATACGGGGAGTGAGTCCCCGGGATAAACAAAAACGCGGGGACTCCTCAAGTGGAGTCCTCAGGGACGGGGAACCTCCAAATGAACTAGGAGGAAGAAACTTGTCAGAAGAACAGGGAACTGAACCTGATTTGTTTGGAAGGTTCCAGAGTTGGAATCGAATCTCCACGGGATTTCTTCATATTCGATAGAACTCCCGCCGGTTAGAACTCTATATAGAACTTCTTCATTTCTTCAAATTTCTTCGTATTCGATAGAACTCCCACCGGTTAGAAGTCTATATAGAACTTCTTCATTTCTTTGAATTTCTTCATATTCGATAGAACTCCCAACCGGTTAGAACTCTATATAGAACTTCTTCATTTCTTCGAATTTCTTCATATTCGATAGAACTCCCACCGGTTAGGACTCTATATAGGACTTCTTCATTTCTTCGAATTCCTTCATGTTCGATAGAACTCTGCCGGTTAGAACTCCATAGAACTCTCCGGCGGCTCATATCTAGACATGTAAAAATACTTGCTTTTATGGCGATTAATGCCACCCCAAGGGCAATCACATCACTAAGCATGTGGAAACTGTCAGCTATCAACGCCGTTGAGTTTGTCAGGTAACCGACGACGATCTCGACAACAAAAAATCCGGCCGTCATTCCAAGCATCGTTGAAAGCCGGCAAGTCCTGCCAGAAAAGCGGCGCTTTGACATAATGACGTTCACAAAAGATCAATGAATAACTATCCATTTTAATCGCAGTAACCAACATTTATCTTCCTGGATCACTATCAATCCCTTATCACACTCATGTTTAGCACAAAGATGCCTATTCATAAATGTGAAAAATACTTTATTTGTTTCGTTTCAGTATGAATAAGATAAGGGCAGCTACAATCAGAGAAGTTCCGATGCTGACCAGTGTCCAACGGATCCCTTCGATGGCTTGAATCGGAATGATGACCATACCACGGAAAGCCTCGATGAGCTCGTCTGTCATACTCGCGCTCTGTAAATAGAGAGTAGCTAAGGTTTCATTTTGATTCTTGGGGGCTAAGCATCTTTCTGCGAAGACGTTTTTAGTCTTGGTATCAATCCTTGTCCACAGCGACGAGACTGTTCAGTTCATTCAGCTTTAAAGCCGAGGAAGCGCGAGAGCGTTACAGCCTTGTCCTTACATCCGTAACACATCTGAAACTATGGCTATGGGCACTGATCAAACTAATGGCCCTTCAGATCCAGCTCAAAATACTTTACAAAAATCAAGTTGTGGCCTTGTGCGATTTGACGGCCAGGATATTCCATATATTCAAATAATGTACACAACGGGAACGTCAGCTACGATGCTTCATCAGTGATATTTCGGCCCTTCTTGGTAAAGGTCCTCGTCAGGCTTTCAATCTTCAGGGTCAATGTCGGGGAAGGAAACAAACCTGTAATCTTGTTTTTTTTTTATTACAGGTTTGTTTCCTTCCCAGACATTGACCCTGAAGATTGACCGCCTGACGACGACCCTTGCCAAGAAGGGCCGAAATATCGCTGATGAAGCATCGTAGCTGACGTTTTCGTTGTCTATATTATTTGAATATATGTTTCAAACTCGCCTTGGGCTCAAGGAATGTTTATCAGGATATTCCAAATAGGTTCTGACGCATTGTAAGGCTTTCGCTTTCGCGCACTCCAGTTTTGGGGGGAGAAAAAGAAAAAAAATTCCTGGCTCCCTTCTTGGCATAGAGAATGAAACCATTAACAACTGAGGAGATACGCAAGAGAAGATGGATGTACCGCAATGGGCCTATGTGACTCGTGTGAATGAAAGCAGACTGCCGTTTGATGTATGGTGTTGGACCCCCCAGATCTACGTGAAAGAAGAACGTGAGGAGTTGGAGGGGGGGGGGGCAAGATCGGTCGCAGTTGAGGAGTATCTAAGAAGTCCTTAGACCAGAGAGTGGTTAGATCTTAATCACGCGTTGCCACTGGTGTTTTACTCTTACCTCTTCGAACCAAAGCATGGGAAAGACGGTTCTTCCCGTAATGTTGTTGAAACCAGACAAGCCAGCATACTTCTTGAAGTCAATATTGAGCTGAACTCTCTTGCAAATGGAAAACGGGGCACCAGTTAACTGAAAGAAGAATGTCCGAGTGAACGAATAAGAACAAGGTTTCGATTCTCAAACTCCATTATATTTGACTTCCCTATCCTGCCAATTCGATACTGACAAGCAAAAGCTAACTAATAATCCGCACCACACACGACCGCCCTGCTTAGACTGCAAGTCTTTCTTTGCTGTAATTGCTGTCCCTTCCAACCCAGATTGACCGCTAGAGTTTGCGACACTGGGCTGGACTGTCGTTTCGCCGAAGAAACGACCGAAAGAAAATCTGTGCATATCTCCCCCCCCCCTCACCGTATCTGCAAATCGAACTATCTGAGAAAAATTTGCAGCTCTGCCAAATGACTGGCTTCGCCGGATTCCGGTGTAAGTAGTGGTTCGGTGAGGGAAAATGAAGTCAGAATATTTTCCTACATTCTCCACAATCTAGTCAACTTGATACCACAAAATTTGTTGGTTCCTCTTGAAGGAATGAGAAAAAGATGCCGATGCGGACTTCGCACCCCCTAATTTTTACACCCTCCTAGCACTGAACATAAGACAACGATACCCATTCACGATTTCGACTCGTCCTTTGACTTCAATCAACTTACGATCAAATACTCGACACGTTGGAGCGTTATCATGCCCAGGGGCGTCCCGTATGGGGGGGGGGGGGGGGAGGAACACCCTCTCCCCCTCCCAATGTTATTGGCCAGCCAGTAGAAAGTAACCGAGAATCGACTGATATTCAAGAAAAAAAATCTGAAAATCAGTCGATTTAGTCAAAACAGTATAGGTTTCTTCTTAAAAACAGTCGACTATTCGTCAAAACCGTAGTTTTTCCTTGAAAACAGTCGTTTTACTGCTAAGACAGTCGGTAAAAATTATCAGCGTGTTGGTACATACCTTGCCCCCCCCCCCCAAAAAAAAAAAACAAAAAAACATTTGAGCCAGTAACGCCTCTGATCATGGCTACAGACGAACGAATTAAATTACGATGTCACATGTATTCCGTAACTCACGTTTATAATTCAAAAAGCACGTGTTCGAAAAGTGCACGAGAACCAGTGTTTCCTCGATAACAGATCTTGCGATAAGGCCACATGGTAAGGAGGCAAACGGTACTCGCCCGAGTGCCGTCGCGAGGACAAGATTATTTCTGTAATGTAGTTATAGCTTACTCACATTACAAAAAAAACATACTAATTTTCTTTCTAAAATTCCTCGAATCCATCACAACGTCGCTGAGGCTGTAGCTGATGGTTGAGTTATTATGCATACGGTTTATTTTTTAATTTTTGTTTGATATTTGCTTGTTGATCTGTTTTATGCGATACGGCCTTGTTATTTCATTTTTGGCCAGTTATGTATGCGTTTACTATGTCTTTTACTCTCCGAATTCTGGAGGAATTAAATGAATTGAATTGAAATTGAATTACTAGTTATAGCCACATGGCCACATTACTATTACTAGTTATAGCTTACTCACACGTTATTGGACTTTCACGCGGCCTAAAAAGATCAGATTTCGAGACTAGTGGTGTTAGCCGTTAGCAAATAATCGTGGCAACTCGGCGGTCTGGATTTAGGTGACATCACAATCGAATATTACAGCTTAAATGTCTGAGGAAAGGTTCTGAAGTGAGCTTTTTCGTCGCCTTGTGACGCGGATATTATCAATCGAGTTACTGGCTGAAGCGACCAAGTTGCTGCAAATTCTGTTTTGTCTGGCTTCACCAACCCCTCCCCATTAAAGCTGATATGACGGGTGTTTTTCCTATGCTGTAGACGTGGAGATTTGTGTACTCACAGGCTCGATATCAGCGAAAGTCTGGTGAGAGGAGTTCGGTGCAGCAAGGTCTTCTATTAGGGAGAGGTAGTAGCCATCTCCGTCAAAGAAGTGTGCGGACGATCCGATAACCGGTGCGCCTGTGGACATAGATTATGTAGGACATAGATTACGGACGTAGATTAAAATAAAGGAGCATTGTGTACTTGGATCGCATTTTGCCCAGATCACCTCTAGGGTGCTTCGAACGTCGTGTTATAAATCTAACTAAATCAGTCATCATATCCATTCCTTAAAGGACACCTGAATGAAGAGTACCGAGTATCATCCCTATCTGTATGACTTCCGTTAACATTGCATACAGAAAACCCAGTCCAAATACGAAATAGTGTTTCCAAGCTATGATTTTTGCTCCATTTTGCATCTGTCCTTATTTCAGTACCGAACAATTTTAGAAATGAACAAATGTCTCCAATCAACCCTTCTTCTGGAATATTTTTTAAACAGTTAAGCCCAAGCGTATATCTAGAAGAAATTCCAATACGATCCGGCCAGCGCTGTACAGGATTTGAATGAATTGCGCTTTTTGTCTTGGAGTCTTCATGTGCAAACCTCCAGAAACGAACATCCCTATTTTGAAAACGTCACGCTCAGGAGAAGAATGCTCCCCGTGGCCATGTCTGTAAATGCATTCTCCATGGCGTATTCAAGTATGGTTTCATTGTTCAGGTGTCCTTTAAAGTTTAACTGGAAAGCCAACTTATTTTTTTGTCAGTTAAATGAATACACTGAATTATTTAGATTCTGCAAAGGGATTTTTTTTTCCACTATCTGCTCTAGTTATGACGTTCAGAATATCTGCGGCCGTCCCCACAGCGTAAATTCTACCATGACCCGGGAAATTTTAATCTCAATACAAACGCGGCTTTTCAGTAGGCAATGATGAGAATCATAAATCTTTCTCGTAAGGCACACAACAAAAATACAAGCGCAAAGAGGTACCACAACTCACATGGTAGTTCCACTATTTGAAAATCTATTATTCGTGAACAGCGAACAACGAAGTAATGCATTTTCAGCGGGTCTTCAAGCCCTTTTTAAGTGAATAAGTGATTGGTAACTACACTTTTCTGTTAAACTTTACTTTAACACCAGTTCTTACAACATGATAGCATAGGACTGTCGAATCAACATAAAAAACATTGAAGAGTTGATTTTTGGATAGGCTGTGCCGAACCTGGGGTATACTCAGTTTGGAAAAACGCTGAAGTATGCCAGATGCTGCGATTCGTAATTGATTATAATGAAATTTATCACATACAAATTCCAAATTCTTTTTTACTGGGTTAGGCTGTCCCAGCAACCCTAGACTACAGACACACCCAACTTTTGGCATAGCCTATCAAACAATCAGGCTTTCGCGGCTAACTGAGCTGTACGAGATTTCCAGAAAAACACGCATGTGTTTTGCATGCATTTGCGTGCAACAACATGCATTTGTCGTGTAAATTTGTCTTCAAAAAAATTAAGGTAACTCGAACTTTACCATAACGCCCGAGTGCTTTCAAACCTGAAGCCGGTGGCATATCCAGACAAGTCTTCAAGAGCTAGAGTATTGATTTATAGCTTACCAAAAAGACACTTGTCTAACGGTAAAGCCGGCGCACGTAGGCATGTAGAAATGTTCTTCACATCTTCGCAGAAGCAAATGTTGTCGGGAAACATAGTAGGATGCGCGCTGACATTAGGTGATAGAACGTAGTGGTTTACGGTGATGCCCTTGTAGTCGAGTTTTGATTCATAGTCGAGAAAAATTGACCTAGAAAACAACTGTTTAATTTGAGAGGCAGAAAACAGAAAAGGCGTCATCTGCGCAAAAGTAATGGTGACGGCGTGTTCAGGTTATCTCCAGCAGTGATTAGATCAGATAAGTCAGCAGATCTTATGCCTGGTCTCAACTGGTTTTGTTCTTCCCCTTCGAGGGGAATCTCAGATAATCTCAGGAAGGAACCTCAGGCAATTTCACGGAAGAAGGTAAGGCATAGATTTACCCGGTCACCTTCCTTTAGGTACACTGTACTGATCCAACAGTGTTGAGCTTCTAAATGACAGACTGTTGGTAGCTATTTTTGTTCATAAGGTCCGACGTCGACGTATTTAGTCCCATGTCGGCACTACGAGTTAGATCAACAAAACTATCTATCTATCCATGTTCCTGCCTCTGTAACGCTCATCTTCTGGCCGCGTGGGTTTTCCTCATGGGAGCAACACAGCCTTCTCTTAACCGGAGAGAGCTTCAAAATGATATGCATCAGCAGATGACGCTTCCAATCATCCAGGCTATTCGTTACACGTGAAAGCCAGCTATGGACTACCGCTGATAAAAATTTCTTCGTTACTCGCCTGCACAAGTCAGTCTGGAAGATGTATATTTTCTCTTTTTCATCCAAGAAAGGCCGGAAGATGGTTCCGTCTGTTCCATTCATCATGTTGCAGTAGTCTCCGCCCTCCCAGGGCTTGTCCCAGTAAGTTAGTGACTCCTTCCCTTTCCAAGTCCAAATCTCGCCGACGTACCGTGAATTAGACTGTCCTGTACCAACGATGAATTCGCCGTCATCTGTGTTATTTTTCTAAAAAGTATAATCTGTGAGATTAAGGCGCAGCCACGTTCATAAGCCGCGTTCATAAGCCACGCTCACACTTCCTCTACGGCATCAGAGTTGCCAACAGATTGGCGACATGTTTCCATTGTCTAATCGTTGACGTCATTGGTGCATTATATCAAGGGGCAGTTTGTTGACCCACTAGGCAGTTTTACTCGAGAAAGAAACCTGGAAAGGATTCGGCCGAAGCCTGGGATAGCAAGGGCCCATGCTGTGTTGTTCGTAGTTGTTTACGAGGGCCTTTCACTAGCATGATTTCTCGGTCAACTTCTTCTCCCCTAATGACATACTCGGTTTCTCATAGAAGACTGCGACCACGACAACACGTAAGATCGCGCTCTATCTTGGACAAATAGAAAATTGTTTTGGTCTTCCTGAACATGACCAAATTGGTCTCCAGTAACAAAGTTATGTTATCCGACAAAAATGGTGCCCCTAAGTGCCATACCCCCTAATTGTCCGGGAAAGCAGATCGCAGTTATGCTTTCTAGGGGATTGGAGACGATTGAACATTGTGAAAAGTTTCTCCGAGTAAGGATTAAAGTTAACTGCAGTATTTGTTACTGGGATTAATCTTATCTCTACGTGGATAAGATTAATCCGAATTAGAGATAATTTTATCTCAGTAGAGACAAGATCAATCCCAGTAGCAAATACTGCAAGATTTTTTTTTGTTACAGTGCAAAATTGCCAAGTACCATACGCCTTGGGTGTTGCAGCAAAGAAGCAACGGTGGCAAGAAGTTTCAAAATTAACCCCATTTCTTCCATAATGTATCTAACAGGGACATGTCACGTCTCGACATACGTGTTGTAGGGAGCCATAGGTTGTTTGTTCGATCCAGTGAATAAACTTACCGTGGAAAATAGTCCAAAGTACGGATGCTGGCCCAAATCGTCAAGAATCTCATTAATACCAACACTGTTGCAGACGACGTCAACCAAATTGAAGTCGCAGAGCTCTCGAACGATGTCGAGGTACGATGAGATATCCCAGCCCTTGTATAGGATTTCATCAACTGTTCGTTCCATAAGAAGGCCTTCTGCTTCTTCGGTGAGTCTTCTGTCCAGAAAGTTGAACACACTTGTCAGAACAGAGGGCGGTAGGCCTGACAGTAAGTCGCGCACGATTTTGCCAATTGCCTAGAAAAGATGACCGGTCTGTTATTGGTCAAGCTTTTAAACAATGACTCACTCATTCCCTGAAATTTCTTGAACACACCCACTACCATTTTACCATAATTCCGTTTGTCATCGCGATCTTTCAGTCACGATAGCGAAGACATGCATGCAATCTATTATTTCTGCATAAAATAATATTTTAACGGATCGACGGATTCGGGCTACTTCGACGCTGACCGCTAGATGGCTTATCGGAACGTATCATGTGAGAACTTTGCAATGCCACTGGCGCTGTCCTGAACTATCTTTCAGAGCACATCCGTGATCACGCATTGCCACTTTGAGACGACCCTAATACTAATATAACATGTCAAATGACGTCGTCGGGAGACAAAGTCGTTTTCTAAGATACACAGAGGGACAGAGCAGGGATACTGAGACTGAGAAGACTCCTATCGCGCTTTCTCAAGACTTTATCTGGACACCGCCAGGTGCGACGCGAATTTTTCGAGAAGTAGAACAAACGACTGGGAATCTCTTACAGCCGTTCCAGTCTGACTCTTTTTACGGATAACTTTAGCCCTCATAACCGGTAAAAGCAGCTCAAAGTTTCAATTGACCTGGGAGCACAAAGAGCGGCTCAAGACGCTGACACGTGAACATCAGGTGAAATAGTGGATCAGATCTTACAGCGTAAAGTATGTTGATTGTCGTGACTTTGTCTGATTCCGAAACTCCTTCTGCCGAGTCTGTCGGGCTGAATTCAAAGATCTTGATTTCTTTATATTTGATAAGGTCGTTGAACTCGCCTTGGCGAACTTCGACTTTCTTACGAGTCTCTCTGCAAAATAAAGCAAAATGTTGGGCTCTGCTCCTCTGTTCGGGTACAGGGGTGGTTGAGATAAAAATCGTGTCAGTGAGATCGTGCCTCGCTCTCAGAATCTTTGGTTGGGATTGGCAACTACGAACTCTATCAGCCCTGTACATAAATCTAGAGGATTTGTGCGTTAAACTTAAAGCGTAAAGCTTTTTGATGACGCGATTCTCGTCCACAATACGTTTCCTTGTTAATTATGCCTGATATCCTTTAGAAGGTCATAGCTTTGTTACATCGACTTCACCCTTGTAACATAGAGCTTGCTAAAGGAATTCCAAGCGTCAAACACTCCCGTCCTACAATTATCCACCAAAATAGCTATATTGACGTAATCACTTGAAGACACCAAGCTCGTAGGATTGAGGTTGCATTCCAAAAGAAGTCTGTTGTGGTATAGTTACTACACCTCTATGGAACTAAATGAACAGCACGGATAGTCGTCGCCATTGTGACGAGAATTCCTGCTGAACAGATAGCCGTTGTCACTCATGGCTATGATGCTCCCGACCATCGAAAGTAAATTGTGATGATCGTAACCCTTGTGGAACAAATTGATAACAGGGGAGGGGAGCTAATTTTCTTATCACGCCGGAAGGTGGAACGAAAATAATAACAGAATCATATCGATCGTAACTAAAACAAGTCGGTTGAACGACACCTTATACTAATCGACGTAAATAAATCTGGTCGGGAGATCTATATGCCATCTAGACATAGAAGACCAATTTTCAGCTCCCTAGATGGCAGTATAATCGCGTCATGCGGTTTTGATTCGGATTCTAGTCTTCAGGAAAGTTAATTTTTGGTCAGCTTCTTCTTAAGGAAAAGATAACCAACAAAAAATCAATGGGAGTTCCACTTCCGCCTGTCCCTGGCCATCAGGAACAAATCCAGTTTAAACCGACGCAATAAGACATGCATTCATCTGTGGACTTTGAAGGTAATAGAACGATGAGTCAAATCATATGTAAGCCAATCAGCAACGTTTGCTGGGTACAGGTGTAGTGACGTTTCTGACTCTTCGCTAGGAGTATTTCAGGATCTCGTGTGAGAATAGAATGGTAATCTAGGGTAAGTGGAAAATCGTGCCAGTAGAAGGAATCCGCTGTATGATGTGACGGAGTCTTCGAAGATTTATTTTGTTTTTAGTTAGCGTTTGTTGATGTTAAATTATTTTGATGTTCCTACATCTTCTTGTGTGTTAATTTATTTGCTTTTCGTTGCCAATTATTCAGCTTTAACTATTCTGGCAGTTAAACCTTTAGGGGAATCAGCGCCGTGTTCAGTTTACGTACATGTATGTGTAAGGTCCTTTCTCCAGTACTCTCGGTTTTCCGCCTGCCCGTACTTCCTCTGGATTTTGAACGTCGAAAAAACGGTACTTCATTTTTATGGGGACCGGGACATCCTCCCAGATCTTGTAGATTGGCGTACCTTCTTCTAGCGTTGTATCCTAGAAAGCGAAACATTAGCTTGTGTCATGGTCGGCCAGTCGGCAGATCCAGTGTCGCGGTAAGTCCGTGCGTACGTTAAATGACAAACAGCAAAGCGGAATCGCTCGGTTAACACTAGCGGCGTTCTTACTAGAATTTCGACTTCAAACTATGCACGTTTCCCGGTTTATGTTCATGAAGTGTTTTGCTCTGATTGTTCAGTTTCGGCTTGGATTGTTAATTAGCGAATCCTTTTATGAGGAATTCCCGGCCAAAGTCTGCAGTCCAGTTTAACCTCATACCGATTGACTTTCGAACCCAGATCCGACCGTTTTCGTTAAAAGGGTTAAACAGGAAGCGTTCTATCATTTGCAATGTCAATGTCTTCATCACACTTGTGACTTCAAACACGACTTGGTGCGAGCGTCGTAGTAGCGCGATACTCTATATGACTAGAAGTCCAAAACACGCCAGCGAACCTCGGGAAGAACTAGAAATGTCGCCCGAACTAAGAGTATTCGGAAGCACCTTTATGGGCAAGTTCAGAATGGAAACAAGACCAAAGGTTTCGATGGGATCCCCAAAATCTAATATTTGATCCAGACAATTTCGAACGAACTACCATACTTGTCCAGAAAAAAAAAAGTTCAGAAACGAATTCAGCGTATCTCCTCATCCGTATAAAGAACATCTAATCAACTTCAAGTAAAACTTTAACTTATAAAAAAAAAATCTATTTAAGCCTGATTCCGAACGAACTATATGTCCCGGTAAAAAAAAAAGGTTGTCATCTACAGATTCAGCGTCTCTTCTTACCCCTAAATCTGTCATCTAATCAACTTCAAATAAAACTTTTGCTTTTAACAAACTTTCTGGTTTTGGTCGAATTCCGGGCGAACTATTTGCCCGGCGAGAAAATGGTTTTCACCATCGTGCTCAGCATGTCTTCCTACCCTATACCGAACATTTAATCGACTTCAAATACAAGTTTTACTTTTAACAGACCCGAGGCGTCACTAGCCAAAATGTTTGTTGTTCACTAGCCAAAATGTTCACTAGCCAAATTTACCGACTGGCTGATAATTTTTACCGACTGTTTCTGCAGAGAAAACGACTGTTTTCAACAACAAAAAAGGACAGTTTTGAAAAAAATCGACTGATTTTCAGGAAACTCCACTGATTTTCAGAAAAACCGACTATTTTGACGAAAAATCGACCAATTTTCAGAAAAACCGACTGTTTTCATGAATACAATCAACTGTTTTGACGAAAAATCGTGGCGCTTCGCGCAGACTCGGTTATTTTTTACCGACTGGCCGACAGCATTGGGGGGAGGGGCGTCCCCCCCTCCCCCCCCCCCAGTCGTAACGCCCCTGTAACAGACTTTCCGGTTTTGGCTAGATTCCGGGCTAACTACTGTTCCGGTGAAAAAATGGTTTTCACCATCGTGTTCACCATGTCTTCTTACTCCTAAATCGAACATCTAATCAACTTCAAATAAAACTTTTACTTTTAACAAACTTTCCGGTTTTGGCCGGATTCGGGGCGAACTACTTATCCGATGACAAAATGGTTTTCACCATCCTGTTTAGCATATCTTCTTACCCCACAACCGACTATCACATTATCTGTTCAAAAATATTTCATTTGCCCCTTAATTTAAACCCCCTCCCCCACCCCTAAATGTGGGGCTATTAGATTCGAGTTCGAAATCTACGAACTCGGCCTTACTCATGACCCAAAGAATCCTCACACCAAGTTTCATCAAAATAAAAAAAAATAAGAACATTTGGCTAATATGGATAAAAAGCAAACAAATTCAGCTAAATATTTGGCAGCATTTTTTTCTTTCTATAATGTGTTTAAAGTTATTTATGCTATTGGTTCCTAACAACCAGCCTTGTTTTCATGAAGAAAAGGAGTGACCAGTAATCTGGTGTATGTAATATAGTCATTTAGGCGCGGGTCGGATCGATTGACCGACTAGACTAGTTCTGTTGGCTGGTGTTAGTATTTTGCAAAAAGAAAAGGCCTCTAGGTGGTGATAACAATAGGATAGTCATTCCTATTGGCTATGGTAATGGTTTCTCTGCCATTTTCCGCCGTATCATCCATAAAGACGCCGAAACTTAGACTCGGATTGGCTCTTGGCAGTCTCATGCCAAAATGAAGTATCCTTTTTCCTGAGCTACGATAGTAAGGGGAGGCCTGGCAATCTGATCGACTGATTTCAACATCTTAGTATACATATGGCAACAGGGATATGAATGAATGAAGAAGAATGTATGACGCACTGCCAAGGGCACAAGAGCAGTAAAAAAGGTTAAGTTCTGTATAAATAATACAAAGATAGGGCTTTATACAAGGGACTTGTACCGTGACAAATAAACCAGAAACAAGGTTTTAATTTAATTTAGAAATCTAGGACTTTAGACTTATAAAAAAAAGTTTCCGGTTTATTTGTCACGCGACAAGTCCGTTGTAAAGCGCCATCTATGTATTAGATATTAATTTCCGGGACATGTGATGTGAACTGATTGGATGAATTTGCCTTCGGGCTGGATCACTGTTCCTATGGCCGGCTTCTACACTGTAAAAAGTTTCTCCGAATAAGGATGCAGTATTTGCTACTGGGATTAATCTTATCTCTATTGGGATAAGATTAATCCAAATTAGGGGTAATCTTATCTCAATGAAAATAAGAGTAATCCCAGTAGCAAATACTGCAAGATTTTTTTTTACAGTGTATCTGACTATAGTCAAGAATAAATATTTATTCTTGCTATAGTAGTGGTTTGCGAAGCTCTGTTCACAAGCCCCTCGCTACTTAAATTGGTAGAGCGGCTGCCATGAAAGCAGAGGGTCCTGGGTTCAAATCCCGGCTGAGGAGCATTTTTGTCTTTGAGTTCACTACTTGTAAAGGTTAAATTCATAATATGTAGTGGTCAAATCGCATCCCAAGCGGATGCTGACATGACATGACTAACTAAGACGAACATTCCCTCCAGAATTTGCAGGTGATGATCCGAAACCATGTACACTTGCTGCAATAAAGACATCAACACTGGAATGTGGAAGTCAATCTTTTGCGAAAGTCTCCCTGGAATTCCGCCGCAGCACCAGGATTAGTGGAAAATTGAAAGCTTCTGCAAGAATGTAAAAGAGGGCTTACCTTTCGAACCATTTCATCCACAACAGCTGGTAGCACTGCCCAGCCAAAAACACCACCAAGAATTATGACAATACCACCTCCAACCGTAAGGCCGATAACGGTCTTCTTCACATTCATGGTGGAACGTGCTACTCCCTCTGCCTCGTACTGAATGTCAATTTAGAAACCGTCCGATAGATAATAAAAACCTTCCTTTGATTGAGCAAGATACAAAAAACAGATTTATCTGAGTAAACAAACAACAATATGACGAACAAAAATAGAAATATATTAACAAACAAAGGCGGAAATTAAAGTGGCAGTTTTACATTTTACATGTGCGTGTTTGAGCTTCCAGTTAGGCTCACGGTTGCTGCTGTTTGCGAATACTGATTTCGTTTTGAGCGGTAAACTAAAACTCCTGTCAAGATTATGCCAATAACAACTGCAGCTATTAACAATCCCAAGAGAATCCATATGGTTTTTGAACTGTTGGAATTCTGGGCTGTGTATGCATCTGCAATGTCTCGGATTTCTGGGAGAACGCCGTTCCAGAAACTAAACTCCTAGAAAAGATCAGTCAGTAAGTACTGGCAGTTGCGAGACGATAGTTGCAGGAAAGAACTGATAAGAATAAGTCAGGTTGAAGCTGCAACCCACCTCGAAAGCAAGAATTGATCAGACTAAAGCCAGGTTGAAGCTTTAACCCACCTCCACTGCTTCCAAGCCAGCTCCGGGTAGCGGTTAATACCCTCTCACAAAAATTTCGTGCTGTGGCAGAACTACAGTATAAACGTTTTCCTCGCGGCGCATTCTCGTCTGGGAGCGAGAGCTAGATCCCCGAATGAAACCTATCCCGCAAATCGCTTTCTGCTTCGCGTTCTGATCAATTGCGGAAGCCCCAGGAAAGTCAAAATTCTATACATAAACATTGTGTGGATAAAGAATTCCATAAAATGTTAATTTTCGAGTATCGCTTTTTACTTCGCAGTTTTATCTCTTGAGAACCCAAAGAAAGTTGAGATTTTTGAAATAAACAATTTGTGCTTAAAGGGTTACACGAGATGATTTATATCAGAATTCTTCGATTAGAATTATTATGTTCCAAGGAAGTAAATCTTATTAAATTTTGCCATGTTCCTTAGTTTTTTTTTCGCGTAACTCCCGACTAAGCCTTCTGTCGCTGTTTGCCTTCGATCCCGGTTTACCCTTTCTGGAAAAGCTGCAGTGTTCCCAGAACAGGAAAAGCGTGGGGAAAGCTCGCCAACTTTCCGCATTGGGAGGAAACAGACGGAATGTGGTTCCTATCCAGCTCCCCCAAAACCCACTTGGCACTGAAGGAAGCAATTTGTTTGGTTTTCCGTTTTACGACCTTTTGAAGAGGGATGCAGGTGCAAGGAAGCAGGTGTGTCACCCCCCGGATCTTCTCACTTGAGGGATTTTTGTCAAAGAAAACGGCTATTTATCTGCCCGCTGCAGTTTATTCTGTCCTTCTCACCACTGCACTAAATAATCCTTCAAATGATTATTTTAGGGGGGAGGAGGTAACTATCATTCCTTCGATATTGTGATGATGGAACAAGGGGCTTTTACCGTGGCAAATAAATCAGAAACCAATATCTTGCATTTAGGACTCCAAACAGGACTTCAATGTCGGAGCCTCATGGAAGGTCCAGGGCCCACATGCGGGGTCCAGAGCCGTATCCACGGGGGGGGGGGGGGGGGGGGTAGAGGGTTCAACCCCCTCCCCCGTAAGGGGTACGCGAATGTCCCAAATTTCTGAATTCGAAAATGTCTGCTTTCGTCAAGAAATTTAAGTTTTGGTTTACTAAGTTTCAAAGAAACAGCCCTTAGTATCTTTCTGACCCTTGACCGGTTCGGAAGAAAATCAAATTGACAACCTTGCAGCCTCAAGTATCCAATTTATTTGTTTATATTTTTGCAGATTAGAATGACGTCTTTTTGGCTTTCTGATCTTGACAGATCTTAATAGAATATAGAACAATGATTCTTCAAAAGGGGGTACGCAACCTTTTTGAACCTTACTTGAGGGTCCGCGATACGGAAAAGGTTGGGAACCACTGTCATAGAGGACATAGAGGAAGGCACTTGTTAATTAACTAAGCCATGGACGGTCCCTTGCCGATATTTAAGAAAAATAGAAGAACTAGTAAGAATACAAGATAAGAGTATATACCCATGAGTGAGTGCCCCTGCCCGAATGTCTTGCGACTATTTACACGTCACGCTAGCTGCCCCCTCATTGGCTGCCTGCTAGATGTGAGAATATATGTACGTAAAATAGGAGGAAGTACACTACTCTGATGGACACCAGCATGTTTTAAAGGCTTGGGAAGACATCGTTTCTGCTTGAAGGACTCCTCTTGCTTATTCTGCCTTTTATAATATACTTAGCTCCCACATAGAATTATAAGCTTCTAAAATCCCCACCTTTCTCCATTGTTTCATTTCGTAACTACGAATTCTTAGCGCTTTTTCGGGCTTGCCGAGTTTTTCCCGTCACCCAACGAAAAGTTTGCCGGAATCTTCATTGTTCGCTGACAACTCTTACACACATAAGGATGTGATAATCTTCTGTTTATTACTTCTGTTATTTGCTTAGTTTTCCCACTTTTTAACTAAGGCACGTTCAGTTTTCAAATCTTTTGCGCCCAGCCGCCGCGTCCGAGAGCCCAGCCGCCGCGTCCGAGAGCAGGGAGGCTGGGTATAATCGACAAGCGCTAACAAGAGAATCGCTAGTTTCAGTTGGAAAGTAATGGCATTTTCGGAAATCTTTTTTCTGATCCATTTTATAGGGAAAATATCATTTCTAGTAGGAGTTGTGCTTTAAGAATTTGCCAGATTTTGAAGAAGAAAAGCAGGGGCGGTTCGAAGGGCTCGGGCATGGGGGGTCGGGACTTCAAAACATACGACTGGCTAAAAACACAGCACCGGCAGGCCAAGAAATAGTAACGTTATAAGTTCGAAAACGTTACGGAAAATGTAATTAATAAAATAAGAAACAATAAGTAACAGGAATTGGACGATGCCGTTCATATCAAACTTCGCTGGAGAGAAGACAAGCCTCAGTACCAGCTTTTGATATATCTAGTAAAGACAAACTAAAATGAGCGCCGCAGGTGAAATTTTTTCAATCCGAGCAAAATTCAACTACGATACTTTACAACTTCTACCTTTTAATGTAGCTTAGACCCCAAATCTCAAGCTTAAAACCGCAGATAAATGATGCACGCTTCAACTAAATAAATAGGGTAGGACTACGAAAGAGCCGCAGGCAAAATTTGTTAAATCGGCCTTATTCGGCAATATTCGGCAAATATTCCGGCAATATTCCCACACAAACTCTTGCTTTTAACGTGGCTCAGATTCCAAGCAGCAGCTTTTACCGTATGTACCCAATACAAATTTAAACTCAGCGCCGCAGGCGATTTTTCTGTAATCCGACCTTTTTCTGGCATTACCAGCTTTCAAAGTGGCTGAAATATGAGGCCTAACAACTCACGTAAATTACTGGTCGATTCAACCAGATAGCTGCTATGAAAGACGGTGCAGGTAAAGTTTTGCGAAACATTTTAAAGGCTACCTACGATATCACATATCTGTTCGTGCCCCGATAACTCGCAAACGTTTTGGGATATTTTCCCGGAAGCTGGTATGTGGTAGTGCTTCCACTTTGAATTTAGACTACAAAAAAATAGTGCAATCATCAGGCCCGTCATACAGTGCTTACAAAGCCTGTTTATGTGCAAACCTTACTCTGCAAGCCATTTGAAAAAAATAAACCTGTTTCTTTTGAAGAAAAGGAGATTTTCGCACAAGACCAGATAGGATACCGGTAATGCCTTTATGTCACTCTGACGAGTTCGAAAGATACGATTGTCATTCTAACAAGCTCAAAACACACGATATTTCGTTATGTAATGACTTTTAGAAAATCTCTATACAACCATACGACCAAAAATAGGTCATTTGCTGTCGAAATTCACCTATCTGCCTCATGTGGCAAGCTCAAAACTTACGACTGTCTCTAATATGCGACTACAAAATTTCTTTGTAAAATACGACAAGAAACGGGTCATTTTTTTCACGTTCACGTGATTAGCTAAGGCTTTGTCTGCCTTTACCCGGCAGAGTCAAAACTAACGACTGTCTCTAATTTACGACTAGAAAATCCCTTCGTAAAGTACGAAAAGAACAGGGTCTTTTCAAGCGAAATTCGCGGTTGATGTCATTCTGGCGAGCTCAAACATACGACTTTCATTTTGGAAAACTCAGAACACACAAATGCGAATCTGAAAACATACTAATAGAAATTTCTTCGTAGCACATACGACTAAAAATGTGGTTTGTGGGTGAAATTCACGTTTGGCACTGCCTGTATGTCATTCTGAAAAGCTCAAAATATGCGACTGTCATACCGACAAGATCAAAACATACGACTGACAGCAGATTCTCTGGAGCATGGGGGGGGGGGGGGGGGGGGGGTGAGTCACACCCTCAGGGATCGAAAACCAGGAAGGAAAGGGCAAGCGAGAAAAGCAGGAAGGCATACTAAAACCAGGAAGGGCATACTAAAACGAGGAAGGAATTCAAGGCTGCGAAAAAAGGAGAGCTACACCGTTCCCTTCCTCTGTTTAGTATTCTTCGAGGGGTCGGCAACTTTTCGAACTCAAAGTTCACCATCCCTTCCTCATTTTAGTATCCTGATATGGGTAGGCATTAAGTTCAGTGAGGGGTCAGCAACTATCAAAATTGTAATTCACCTTTTCATTTCTAGTTCAGACGGATACTAAAACGACGGATACTACAGGATACTAAAACGAGGAAGGGATGGTGAACTTTGAATTTGGAAAGTTGCCGACCCCTCAAAGAATACTAAACAGAGGAATGGAACGGTGCGGCTTTCCAGTTTTGAATTCTGACGAAAGCCTTCCTCGTTTTAGTATGCCCTTCCTGGTTTTAGTATGCCTTCCTGCTTTTCTCGCGTTCCCTTCCCTTCCTGGTTTTAGTCGATCCCACACCCTCACCCCCCCCCCCTTCGAACCACCCCTGAAGAAAAGGTGGGTCCGTAAAGCTAACTGAGTCCTATCAGACTCGTTAATTAATGAGTGAGCCGGCAAGAAACAGAATGAGTTGCGATGAAATGTTAATTCGGTTTCTGTAACTTTTAAATACTCTTCGTAGCTTCTCGCTATAGAAAAAAACAGACACAGTTGTGTTCACAATACTCTTCCTATCGACTCGTAATTGATCTCCGGCGGTGTCAAAAAGCTCCTTTAACATACCTGTTTCCGGAAGTCTGCTCCCATCGGAGAGGGTAGAGCTGTTATATTATAAAATATAACGTTATTAGCTGAGGTGTACGGTGGCCAAAACTGATTCGATTGACTACTTCCATCGGGGCCATAACTCTGTTTTCCAGTTGGAGAACTACAACGAAAATCAGATCCTGTCGTGACTGCTTCCTTTTTCGATAAGACTCATGGCATGCTCAGCATGTAAGACTCGAAAGGGTGTAACAAAACCCCTTCGTTAGTCACGGGGTAATGAACACCGCTTGACATTGCATGCGTTTCGAGTGGCTACTTCCAAGCGAGCGTCATTATTTATCTGAAGTGGCTTTCACCACTCCAATTGAAAAGTCATGAGAAACATGTAACCTGCGTTTAATGTCGGCTAAAGCACAAGTCGCAGAAGATGCAGTTTCTTTGCCAATATTCTAAAATATGTGAATCCCCTGAGATTCTACTCCATTTTCGGAGCTGTCGAATCCGCTCGAGTTTTGTTAGGCTTACGACAAGTTGAGTCAAGAACAAATAATCTGATAGAACCTCCGTCTTTGGTCCCATGCAGCAATTATGGATACCCTGACAAAACTGAGCGGAGCTACAGTTACTTGCTGTTGATTCCCGTCTACTTCCCCTTCGCCGTTGAACATACCAGATAAAAAAAAGTAGGATGCCTGCAGGGGCGGAGAACCCGGTCTGCAGCTAGTTAGACGCGGCGTCACAATGCTAGACAACCAATTACTGTAAGGCGTTCGTATTCTTTTGCAGTGTTCTACTCCGATATAGCTGTTACTAGAGGTAACAAATTATGATGTTCTGCGTAGACCCTCCTTCGCTCGCCTGCATCGGGTAGCGTGTCAGAATGTATTCGACTCCGCATGGTCGGATTACAGAGATAGGGAGACGGAGTTCTATCAGATTATTTGTCCTTGGTTGGGTTGAACTTGAGTAGCTTTCTACGTTGATGGTGGAAGAGAATATTGAAGTTGAGCTCGAAGGTATCAGCGATACCCGATGAAAAATTTATCTCAGAAAAAGTAGATGAGCTGTACGAAAAAGTAGCATGCAGTACGAACTGATGCTACTACATACTTCTACTTCAAGGCTACCGTATTACTGCATACTACTGCATGCTACTATTAGCAAGGCTGGATGCTACTATGGCAAGACAGGATGCTACTGGATACTACTACATAAGATTGGACCAGTCTCAAGCAATAAATGATAGTATTCTTTGCCATGCAACTTTTTCGTACAACTACCATACAACTACGCAGGCTACAAATTTTTAATCGGGTAATGCTCGTGAAAAAAATGAATCACCAGTATTTAAGACCAATGAGCTCCTCAGGAACAATAGGCGGGTGCCTGATACGCCTTGAAAAGCCAAACACGAAACAGTCAGTGTAGTGCCTTTGATCTAAGATCGGGTAAAAATGACATAAGAAGTTCGCAATCATGGAAATGAGAATCGATGGGTCAATTAGGGGCGTAGAACCCGGTGAAAAATGTGTAGCCTGCGTATGATAGTTGTACAAAAAATTTGCGTGTATTAATATGCAATTGTACAGAATACTATCGTTTAATGTGCCTCAGACTGGGCCAATCCTAAGAAGTAGTACCCAGCAGTAGCATCCTGTCGTGCTATAGTAGCATCCAGTCTTGCTAATAGTAGCATGCAGTGGTAACAGTTAGTCAGTTACTACTGTATGCTATTAAAACTTAAAAATTTCCTTCGGGAATGAAGCAGCAATATTGGTAAGACGGGTCCTTAAAAGACCTGGCTTAGCTATAGTGCCAATGCAACGTGCGTCCGTAATCGTTCCATTAATTCCCGAAGACCCAAATTTCATACGGTATATTCTGACCCCTAACGACAAATCACTGATTTTCACAGTTGTATTGTTTCGCTATTCTCGATGCGACAAGAAGCTCCATCGTCAGAAAGACAGGTTCTGTAAATTTATCCCTGTGTTGCTAGAAGTCAACGGGGCTGGACAAAGGCTTAAAACAGCTAAAACTGTGGGAATTTCTTAAAAGCACAGCTTAGTTTTAAAGTATCTAACTATTATAAAATACCGGAAATCCAACAGTATCAGTGCGAGAGGTGTTTTAAAGAAATAGAGTTTTTGGCTCCACCACGTAAATTCGACGATTTTCAGCACTGAAAACATTTCACAGCACAGCTAGACCGACAACGGTTTCTAAGCCTTTCTTGACTAGCAGACCTTTGTTTCAGCCAGGAGGTTTAGCAAGGTCTTTGCTGAGTTGAGTCTATGTGGCAGAAAAGACATGACTGCTGCGGTGGTTGCGACTGACAGCTGAGATTGGCAAAGGGGCAGATTTTTGCCGAGTCTACATTTTTGCGCAGATTTTCTAATCAGAGCCTTTTTTACATGGGCGCGCGTGAGGGCACTGAATCTTTTGGGAGTGTGACCTTGGATGATTCTGTAGAAAATCAACAGGCTGAAATTTGGGGTTTAAATCCAATTATACCAGTTTTGCAGCATTTATGTTTAATTTCTGTCAGACCAATGTGAATTCCTATGATTTCATTTCAAGTTTCCCAGGATAGCTCTAAATAATTTCCGAAAAAGGTACAGGGTTGAGTGAGTACCATCTGTCCCATGACTCAGTACAACCATCTGTTTCTTAACGTTTTTTTTCTAAAAAAAAAATACATTATCATTTTTCCAGTCAGACGCACTAGAAAACACCACTGCCCAATTTTGAAATCACCGTAAACTCGTTCATGTTTGAATTTTTTTCTTCTGAAACTTTTTTAATCTATAGCGACCACAAAAAGCTGACCTTTCCTGGATCCAACTAGGTACTGAATTCTCCGCAGACAACAAAAGCCTAGTGTGACCAAGCTCTCTGCAGCTGGAAACCTGGAAGCTATACTGTCAAAAGTTTCATAACAGATAACACGAGGATGCGAGGTTTCAACAAATAATGTGTAACAGATAACACTTCGGATGTTATCTGTTGTGTCTCAAAATGTTATGCATAATAAGCGTTACCATCAGGAAGAACCGGAAAACCGCCAAAAAGTATCTGCTGAGTTTTCCGACATCATGACGATAAGGAATAAAGTCAGTAGATGCTTTTTTGGCTCTTCCTAACAAAGCTTGTTATGCATAACATTGCATGCATAACGTTTTCAAACACAACAGATGATATCCGAAGAGTTATCTGTTTCGCATTATCTGTTGAGACCGCGCATCCTCGTGTATCTGTTATGAAACTTCTGACAGTGTACCTGCCTGAACTTTCGACTGGGCTAAAGGTGAAATCTTACCCGAACTTAGCAAAATTTGCCCACATCCTCGTCATTACCGTCGAGACTTGCATGTCCGTAGCCGAATATCTGAATCCGACTCCTGGCAGTTTGAAAAGGTAGAGGAGATCATCTGCGTGACCAACACCTGTAAACAAATCTGCAGTTGATGACTATAAATTGTCTATCGAACTACAAAGAAAAGGTAGTTCGGTTGACAATTATACACAAACCCGGGAACCGGCGAGCCGTGATGTGAATATTTAAAGCCTGAAAATTCCGCAATTTTCCTTTTTGATGTCTCAATCGCGATGACCCTGATTATACGGGTATCATGGAATAGCAGGGTTCTTCATGTCGGTTCCTAATTTGACGTTATTATTTTAATTAAGTGCACAGAGTTTGATTTTCTGTGGTAGTGTTTAAATGGATTTCCCGCTGCCTCGTGTAAATTTTCTCGAAATTGTTTCGTTGGGGCATACAACCCGCGGGGATAAATATGCATTTGTATGCTAACTTGTTCTTTCTTTTGTATGACTGAAACGTCTTATTTTGGGTCCCGGATCTCCTAGAATTTGCATACACTTATGGGAGAACGAAACTTGGATATCTTAAGAATTTGTTTGATGGAGAGAGGTTAGAGGAAATTGTTTGCTCCTAATATTATTAATATGATACAGAATTCTCGATCTCTCAGTATTGCCTCCGCTGATCTAACTATACTTTCCTCTGAAGCCTTGGAATCCTAGATTTAAATCTTTTCCGTAATGGCAAATTCTTGCTATTTTTCTATCTTGTTTTTCCTGAAAGTGCCAGCCCTCGCTTACTAGGCTAGGCTAGATTTTGGATGCCACCGTCCGAAGAAGCTTGGAAGGGTGAAATGGCAATCATATGGTCCCTAGTCCAAACACTGTCAGAAGCTTCATAACAGATTACGCATAACACTTTCAAGAATAACACCTTTTCACTTAGAAATAAAGTGTTATGACGAATTAAGTTTACACTATTTCGTGCCTAGATCTCCAACAACACCTTCAATTGGTAAAAATACTAACGGGAACGAAAGAAACATAACATATAACATCCCAAAGTGTTATCTGTTGAAACCGCGCATCCTGCTGTTGTCGTTATGTAACTTCTGACAGTGTAGTATTTTTACCTATTGAAGGTGTTGTTGGAGATCTGGGCACGAAATAGTATAAACTTAATTGGTCATAACACTTTTTTTCTAAGTGAAAAGGTGTTATTCTTGAAAGTGTTATGTGCAATCTGTTATGAAACTTCTGACAGTGAACCCAGGCCTGTTGCCTAGACATAAATTATTCTTTCAGCCCAAGCCGACTGCGAATCATAATTGACATTGCTAAACGGACACGTCAGCTGGATTTTAGTAGAGCTATATTTCGGCCCTTCTTGGCAAGGGTCTTCTTCAGGCTGAAGCTCCAGCTTGAGCCTGAAAAGGACCCTTGCCCAGAAGGGCCTAAATACAGCTCTACTAAAGTTCAGCTGAAGTATCCGTTTAGCGATGTCAATTATGCTGCCTAGACAGTTGTGTTTCGATTAAACCGCGCTGCTTCTGGCCCACAGAAGAACAAAAAAAGAACCTACCGGTGTCTAAAAGGGGGACGTTAACCCCCATTCGTTTGACAACGTCTATGAGCCCACCCGCGTAAGAGGGTGACGTTATTTCGCGGTAGCTGAACACGTATGCATAGTGGGGAAGCTGCGTTTTTGTCATTGCTAGCTGGGCCTCGTAGACGCACGAGTTTATGAGTAGATCCTCCATCATCTAAAAGAACAGATTCGATGAGAAAAGAGTGAGACCGAATACTCTATATGACCAAGTCCAAAGCACACCAGTGATCCTCAGGAAGAACGATAAAACGTCGCCCTAAGGACTAACTTAGCAACTAAGATACTGTGTCAACCAATCACGGCGGTCGGTGTCACGGCTCTTTCGCTAGGTACACGACGATTTTGTATCGGCAAGGAGAGTTAGTAGTCAAGAGTATTCCTATGGACGTTTTGGCGGAAAGTCTTCCTTACAAAAATATCGCACGGCAAATATTTGCTCTGCGACTCTCATTGCGCTCTGTGGGAGGAACCTAACTTGTTTCTACCTACGTTTCTTTCTGCCGTCCGCAGTTCTGCCTTATCCAAATCGCCTTTACCCGAGTTAATGGTTTAAAATTAATTTATGCCTCGAACAAACGTTTTCTGCTGAAATATACCGGTCACATGTTAGTGGGTCGACGTATTACAGTCATAACACAGGTCTCTTACAATGTCCAAAGTACATCTCTGTACAAGGAAATAACATCGGAAATGTCAATAAAGTACAAGTTTTATAACGATTTATGACAGTTTAGACAAGACGAACCTTTCCATTTCTGACGTGCGGAAGCTTTGACTGACTTTAGTTTCTTCCTCGACAAATCGGACTTTTAAAGGAGTTAATTCGGAAGGATTCTGGCCTTTGCTATGTCTACACTGTAAAAATAAATCTCGCAGTATTTGCTACTGGGATTAATCTTGTCTCTACTGAGATAAGATTATCTCTAATTCGGATTAATCTTATCCCAGTAGAGATAAGATTAATCCAAGTAGCCAATACTGCAGTTAACTTCAATCCTTACTCGGAGAAACTTTTTACAGTGTAGGTCACCCTGCACTTTCAATACACTAGTTGAAACTCGGTACGACGACAGTCATCTAGTTGCGCGATCAGGAAAAATGCATCGCGGGACACTGTAACGCAACGGTCAAAGAGAAAGAAAAATATTTAGCTGGTATCTTAACAAAACGTAACAAATAGTTAAATATGGTGATATATGGTGATTAAGTAAATTCATTTCAGTTACTGGAACATTTCTGCTTGACAATCCGCAACATTTTCAAGAAGAAAAGGTGTAGGGTCAGTAGGTCTAGTGGGTTAAAAAGGTACATGTGTGTTTGCATTAATTATTCGTTGCGACTGGTAATGGGTCTCTGTCTCATTTTGCGTCCCACAATACAGACAGTCATTTAGGTCGGGTTTACCCCTTCTTCTTTACTAGACTTACCATCGAGTATTTTGGAATGAATGTGCTTAAGCTTGCCAGCTCTCCGTTTGCGAAATACTGTCTTTTGACGGCTCGAACCGTCGCGTCGTGTTGAGAGTCGTTTCGAATCATCGATTTCAAAGAGTTTGGCAGAAGATCATTTTCTAAGAAGGATGTGCTTCCCATTCGCGCAGCGTTTTCCAGATGAATAACTGAAAATGAATGTCACTTTTAATTAGACGAAACTTAGACAGGTCAGTGGGGTCTTGGAAGCATGGCTCGCGAAATTCCACTGGATTGGTTTCCACCAGACAAGCAGTTCAGTTCATTTGTGACGGGGCAGACGGCTGCCACCTCCCCGGGCGTATCTTTCATCAGCTTTTGGAAAAAATCTAGATAGCAACTATTCAATTTTCGCCCAAAGCACAGGAAACGGCCTATAAGCTCAAGGTCCTTTTTTACTGTCGCCCACCGATTCTTAATTTGGCCACCCGGTCTCCTTCGCCAACGGGAAGGGGTTCTGCTGGGATAACTTATTTCACCAGATAGTAACTTGAGAGCCGGAGGACCTGCCCAACGTAGGAGACGGGTCAGCTCTTACCACAACTGATCTTTTCACGAGGAAATTGCATAGAAATATTCTTTGTCGAAAATACCATCATTTTCCACGTGAAAGTGCCGATTTTCTTTCTTGCTCTTGCCGACTCCATCCAGCCTTCCGGGTATGTAACTTACACGGATACTACAGACCGGAAATTGGCCCGGACTCGGCGGTCACCGAGCAGAAAGCGACCGGAAACCAGCTGTAAGTGCAAAATTCGAGTTTAGAATTCCTCGTGGAAAATTTAAGAAAACTTTTACACCTCAGTTCGTTTTCAGTACCGTTTTGTTAACGCCGTGAAATAAAAGTCAGCGTCCTGTTTCGAAACTTTGATCTTTCACCCCAACTGTTTCATAGTAAAAAGAAATCCAACCACAAAACATATTTTGAACGACGATGCGAAAGAACAAAAGGTCACAAGGTGGTTACCTTCAGACTGGGAGGTTTACCACTCATCTGTGAGATTGAGAAGTTTTGCAGAAGTACTAAAGTGCTCAAGCTACGTTTGCGGCGAAGTCGCGCTCGGTCCTTTTATGAGAAACAGGAAGTCCCATGCACATGTCAAAAGAGCTTCCGTTGGCCACCGCCAGACGAGCTACGATTTGCGAAGCGTCAGTCCTTCCGTCCATCAGCTCCCTTCCGGATATTTTGTATCATGGTCTCTCGCTTGGCTCAACCATCAACTATGAGGGTTGTTTTTTGGCGGGGCTATAGACGACTATGAGGGCTGTTTTTTTCCGCATTAGCTAGGAGGATGAAACTTGGCATTCATATACCACCAAAAATAATGTAAAAAACCTTCGTTTTCTCAGATTCGATCACGCGTTGGGGGAGGGGGGGGATCTTATGGCATTTCGCAAGTTGCAAGCGGGTGATCCGATTGGTTTTAAACTTGACCGGGTTGTTAGAGAAGATGACCAAGGTGAGGCATTCGTGCGTACGAACCGGATTCGGCCCGCTGAATCAGACTCGGATTTGGGGGCTGTCAGATATTTCCTGGAATGCTCAGATTCGCGTGAAATTTGATGGGTGGTAGAAAATGTATTGATGTGTTCAAACCGGATTCGGCCACGGTGAGAGGTATTGGAGGTGGGGGAGGGTCGAAAATTCAAGATCATACGAGTGGGCCGATTGGGAAGAAACTGCAAAGGTATACAGAGCATATACCCTAGATGATCCAATTTTCGGTCCCTGGCCACTGAAAAGCCGCGTTTGTTTTGAGCTTCAAATTTTCCGCGTCATGGCAGAATTGTGCGTTGTGAGGACGGCCGTAGATATTCTGAACGTCAATATAGAGCAAATAGTGAAAAATGAAAAATCCCTTAACACAATCCAAATTGTGGTGTGTTCAGTTAGATGATACAAAAAGAGTTTGTGTGGGAAGTAGTAGAATATTGCCGAATAAAGGCCAATTTAGAAAAAAATTTGCCTACGGCTCTTTCGTAGTCCTATCCTATTTCTGTTTAGTTGAAGTGCACATCATTTAGGTGCGATTTTAAGCTTGAGATTTGGGGTCTAAGCGACATTAAAAGGTAGAATTAAGTTGTATAAGTAGTTGAACTTTTTTTCTCGTCTTCTCTCCAGCAAAATCTGAGATGAACAGCATCGTCTAATTCCTGTTACTTATCCGTTTCTTATTTCATTACTACAATGGCATGTTCCATAACGTTTTAAAAATTAAAACGTTAATATTTCTTGAGCCTGTGGTGCAGTGTTTTTAGCCAGTCGTATATTTGGAGGTCATCAACCACCATGCCCAAGCCCTGCGAATCGCCCCTGCACAGAGGTACCACAAGCAGGGGCGTCACTACCGGGGGGGGGGGGGGGGGACGCCCTCCCAATGTTGTCGGCCAGTCGGTAAAAATAACCGAGTCAGAGCGAAGCGCCGCGATTTTTCGCCAAAACATTTGATTATTTGCATTAAAACATTCGATTTTTCGGAAGATCAGTCGATTTTTCGTCAAAACAGTCGTTTTTTCCTGAAAATCAGTCGGTAAAAATTACCAGCCAGTCTAAATTCCTTGCCCCCCCCCCCCCAAACGTTTGGCTAGTAACATCTCTGACCACAAGTCCGACAGGAAAATTACACTATATGAAAATCGATTATTCGTGAATAGCGGAGCCACGAAGTAAAGCGTTTTCATCGGGTCGTCATGCCTCTTTAAGTGAATAAGTGAGGGGTAACTACATTGTCCTATGACAGCCCTTTTCGGTTAAACTTTAAGTGAATAAGTGATCGGTAACTAGATTGTCCTACCTCAGACCTTTTCGGTTCAACTTAAAACATTAAAGAATCGTAAGCTACTGCATTTCTTTATAATGATAAATGGCAAACAAAACAAAAGAAGGGAGGGAGAACACCAACAAAAGCACCATACAACAGACCAAATCAACCGGGTCAACCGAAGAAAAACCTAACAAATTTAAAAATCGTGTGTCTGGAACAGCATCCCCCTCGCCCTGGATGAACCACGCCCAGGGCCGTATCCAGGGGGGAAAGGCCGTATCCAGGGGGGTTAGGGGTTGACCCCCCCCCCCCCCGAAGCACACAAAAATAGTCATTTTTAAAGGCTTTTCCCTCTGATCTATGTTTTTTTGTCCTTTTTTGTCGGACCCGCAGGCCTCCCCCCGAAAAAATTCCTGAATACGGGCCTGCAGGGGGGGGGTAGGGGCTTCAACCCCCCCACCCCACCCCCCCCCCCACCCCCCAAAAAAAAAAAAAAAACATACAAAAAAAAATCAATTTTTATACGCTTTTCCCTCTGATCGATGTCTTTTTTGTACCTTTTTTGCCCGACCGGCAGGCAACCCCCCCTGGAAGGCCCCCCCCCCCCCCGAAATAAATTCCTGGATACGGGCCTGAGCACGTCAGACAATTCCAACTCCAAATACTTCGGTGCAAGACCGAGAACCCAGAATATTATGAAGACTATGTAAGAAAAATCATTTTAAAGACTACTTACGCAAATAAAAGAGGAGCCCTTCGTCCTTGGTAACTCCGGAAATAGTTGGAACTTTGTTGAAGTTTCCTGACGCCAAAAGCTCACGAGGATGAGATGGCAGGAAGGGTTGGCTCCTCAAATTCCCGTCTACCACAGGAGCGGCTCGAATGGGGAAAAAAGAATGTCGCTGCAAGAGATAACATGAGTTTTTTGAGCGAAAATCGCGCGACGTCAGTCAACTTGAAAGGTCCACGTGCCACGCTAATCGAGTGTCGCGCCTCTGTATCTCGTTAAGCTGATGGTGATATTTGAGACAGCGGCTCAGGTTTACGTCCCCTGCTCGCGTCCGGGAGAATTTAAGGCGCCCTTTTCATAAACGTCACAATAGTTCATTTTGGAATAATAAATGGATGTGGTGGGATGTACGGCGAAGTCGTTACCAATTTGCTGTACTGTCACTTTGCTCCAAATGACGAACCGTAGAGCTAGAACTGCGAGGCGGAGTATAAGAGAGGGAAGCGCATTTCGCGATGTGGAAGGAGAAAGGATTGACCGCTAAGTAGAATTCTCTATCCTATAGCTTCAATTCGTGCTTAGGGTTGCTGATTGTCGACTGAGGGTTTCCGAAGCAGCCCTTAACATGAAATCTAGCGAAGAAGAAGCTCGACAGCGGATTTCATTTCTGGCGGAAATTACTTCAAACTGAACCAGAAATACCTCGGATACTGGGTTTAGTTGATAGCGAATTTTCAACAGTGCATAAGAAAACTTGAATTCTAAAAGGAAAAATGGAGAACCGAGTAGGCTACAGTAAAACCCTGCCCATATGTGTAATCAGGAAAACGTCTTGCGGCTTTCTGACATCTTGAGATGCGCTTCAGTGAAGTTTATACAGGAAGTTTAGCAGGAGGCAAAGCAGAAAAGCGAGAGAGCAGAAAGTTGAAATCTATGTTTGTGTGTTTCGTTGTCTGTTGTGATACGGCCAGGATATAGCGTATAGTAACACTGTCTACTGCAGTGTTTGTTTTTTGTTTTGTTTATGGGCCTTGTGTCTGAAACATCTTCTGTGTTGTCAACTGATTCGTAACATTCCTAAGTCGGTTCCTACATCAATATCGAATTGTGAATCGACTAGTTGTTCTGTCCACATGAGCTTCTCTAAATAAAATCGGATTGGTTACGTTCGGTTAGTTCAAATAAAGTGTACTCACGAGAAGCACTCGCGAGTCTGTATATAGTACTTTTTGCGACTCCTACAGACACGACTGTTCAGAAGTTTCTCACACACTAGGAAAAAATATGTTAAATATATTAGATATTTCCGCGGCTTTAAGTTTTGCAACTGTCTTGCATACCTTCAAATTACTTCAACGTTCAATACAGCATCAAAACACTTATTCTGACTTCTTCAAACCTTCTCGACCCCTGCTGGTGTCTTTGTCTAGATACCTTTCCTCGAACAATATCTTATATGTACAATAGTCAGTCCTGGAGAAGTGACAAGGAATAGTTGCCAGATACATCAATCATCTCAGTGTTTTTTGTTCACATTAGTTATTCGCGGCTCCGCTGCTTTAAGTTTTGCAACTGTCTTACACACCTCCCAAATTACTTCAAAGTTGAACACAGCGTCAAAACACTTATTCTGACTTCTTCAAACCTTCTGGACCCCCTGCTGGTGTCTTTGTCTAGATACCTTTCCTCTAACAATATCTTATATTTACAATAGTCAGTCCTGGAGAAGTGACAAGGAATAGTTGCCAGATACATCAATCATCTCAGTGTTTTTTGTTCACATTAGTTATTCGCGGCTTTAGAACTTCCCTTTTTGCAAAGAAGTCAAAAGGCGTTAGCTAGGAAAACTGTTGGCTCGCAAGAAAGACAGAAGCGGAAAACCAGCAGCTGTCCGTTCACTGCACAATAAAAAGCGAGTTCAAAGAGTCTGCGGCGTTCCTGCGGAAAGTCACATGTCCTGTCCATGACGTTTCACGGGAACTGGCATGAACACTTGCGATTGTCTTGCTGAAAGCGCAGTGACATTCAGACAATCTCCATTCCCCTATGCGTAATTCTGACTATCCCACGGGTCATATTTCCGCCAAAATTGACGTAGACCAGACGAAAATAAATCTGAATCAGTAATATGTTTTAATAACCAATGTAAGTCAAGCAGGGGCGTCCCGACACCCTCCTGATAGGGGGGGGGGGAGCGACTTCAGAATTTTACCGGAATTTTTCGAGGTTTTATCGGAAATTCTCCTATACTGACCATCTCTGAAGAAACTCAAGAATATTGTTGTGTTCTGAATTCGATTATGTGTTAAAAACAACAAAGAATGCCTGAAATTAAATCAAATCCAGATAAAATCTAAAAAAATACAACATCAGGATTATCATTCTACATAGGAAGGATCCTCAGTTTTTGTTGTCTAGCTGCTTTTCCTTAATTCCATAAAATAAAATAAATGATAATCATGGACGTGAAGCTATAGGTAATGTGATTGTCAGGTGACTTGTTGCAGTAAAAGTATATGGGAATAATCCTAGAAAATTATTTTTAGGAAGAAAAGATAAGAAACGCTTTAAAAAGAAACTAAAAGGAAAACGAAAATGAAGGCCGCTCAAAACTGAGGATCTGGATCCGAAAGGTTAGCCGAGGTAAATAATTCTGAGGCGCCGTTTCCGCAATTAGGTAAGATGGCTCTGTTAAAATATTAATATTCAGGATGCATCGAGTCAAGGCAAAGCTTCGGCATCTTTGGATACGCAACAAAACAGCTTAATATGCGACGGGAGGAAAAGCTGCCATCCATCTCGAGTCTACGCATCTCCATTACCTAATTATAATCACTTAATTGCTATTTTAGTATTTCGGCAGGTTGATTTGTGGTGTCATTCACACATTCCCAAGTCTTTACCGATTGAAATATATAACCATAAGAATGCCTACAAGATATAGATTGGCTAACTGATTTTTTTCGGTGGTAAATTATAGTGGACTGGAGAGGCAGAGGCCGAACTTCGTAACGTTAGCCTAATGAATGCGTACGTATAAACGCCAGAGTTATGCAGATTAATCTTCAAGTGAAAATAATTTCGTTCAGAGGGAGAAATAATGTAGTGTGCTACAATGAAGAAATTACGGTTCATTCTTCTTAGCATTGGATGGTCAGAAGGGGTTTGAGGATGATTCCCAACAAAGTTGAAAACTCAAAACTGAGACTTGCAATAATACAACAGAATTGAAAAAAAAAAGTTATTAGGCAAATTAAGCAAAGTTATTAAGCTCTTTTAACTGTAGCAGTCCTATGTAGTTATTTCCGTGCACAGTGAACGTGAAAAAACATGATGAATAATTTTGTTATTTCGAAAAAGGTATGCAAATAGGGCTTGCAATAATACAACAGAAATGAAAAAAAAGTTATTAAGCAAATTAAGCAAAATTATGAAGCTCTTTTAACTGTAGCAGCCCTCTGTAGTTATTTCCGTGGACAGCGAACGTGAAAAAAGAATTAAGAATAATTTTGTTATTTTGAAAGCGGTAGGCGATTGCACTACTTTCCGCAAGTCGTGGTTTCCGGCATACGTCGTAAATTTCATATCCTGCTTATGACTTATTTCAGCGACTTATATGTCATTTCTTCATAACAGTCGGATAAACTTTCAAGAACAAAAGTGTTGGCCTATCCGCTTAACTATTGTATGCTGTCCGAACCACTGAAAACGACGTAGGGACTCACTTTCATAAAGGGTTGATTAACTTATCTATTAGCTGAGAATAATGTTGCTACTGGTTTAGGATCCAAATTTACACTTAGTAAACGAACCACTGTTGATTTTACAGAAGTCCGGATAAAATCCTGACTTATGTAAGGTATTAACTGAACGTTTATAATTACTAATTATTTTGATACAAGATCTGGTGTCAGAAGTTTCATAACAGATTGCGCGGAACACTTTCAAGAATAACACCTTTTCACTTAGAAAAAAAGTGTTATGACCAATTAAGGTTATACTATTTCGTGCCCAGATCTCCCACAACACCTTCAATAGTTAAAAATACTACACTGTCAGAAGTTACATCAAGACAACAGCAGGATGCGCGGTTTCAACAGATAACACTTTGGGATGTTATATGTTATGTTTCCTTCGTTTTCGTTAGTATTTTTACCAATTGAAGGTGTTGTTGGAGATCTAGGCACGAAATATTGTAAACTTAGTTGGTCACAACACTTTATTTCTAAGTGAAAAGGTGTTATTCTTGAAAGTGTCATGCGCAATATGTTATAAAACTTCTGACAGTGTAGTGACTGAACATTTATAACCACTAACTATTTTAATACAAGATCTGGTGTCAGAACTTTTCCGAAAGACTATATTTAAAGACAGAAACATTACACAATTTACATTCCTGCCAGGAAAGCACAAATGTAGTGCTTGGCTAGGGCAGGGAAATAACCGATATTAATTTAAACACCAAACAGAATCAACTAACTGAATATTCTATTTAAAGAAAAGGGAGGAGAGGAAAAAAATAACCTATGGTTTCAACTTTAAATAATAGGAGAGGAGGGGGAAAGAAGGAACGAGAAAGAAAGAAAACAAAAGAAAAGAAAAACGGGGGGGGGGTCTAAAGGAGGAGAACACTAAACAATTTTCCTGCAATGACCTTTCGCTGCTCGCTTGAAGGAAATGAGGTTATTTGAATTCCGGATTTCTAACGGATATCTACGTAGGCTACAGTAGTATTTACAATAGTCAATTTATTGTCGACTGGCAATTTTCTGCCATTTCAATTCACTCCTCTAAGGCTAATTATTAGGAAGGATTGCGGGTTGAGGGATTTATGTTCGGTTGGAAGTTGTAAATTACGCTGAATTACATTAGCGCGCCCACACTGACTTGACACACGATTGCGCCCTTGTTAAAAAAGGTAATTGATATGGCGGAAAATGCAGGAGAAGCCATTACCACTCGATAGGAATGATTAATATGAACATGAACACAGCTTTACGATTTTTTTCTGCCAGTTCCTGGCCACGAAAGAAATAGAAAACCGTGATTTTCGGTTTTTTTCTTGATCCCCGATGAAAAATTTGTAGCCTGCGTAGTTGTATGGTAGTTGTACGAAAAAGTTGCTTGTAATACTATGTAGTAGCAAAGAATACTATCATTGAATGTGACTCAGACTAGTCCAATCTTATGTAGTAGTATCCAGTAGCATCCTGTCTTGCCATAGTAGCAAACAGTCTTGCTAATAGTTGCATGCAGTAGTATGCAGTAACCCGGTAGCTTTGAAGTAGAAGCATGTAGTAGTATCAGTTAGTACTGCATGCCACTTTTTCGTACAACTTCATACTACTGTTTTGAGATAAATTTTTCATCCGATCAGCTAGTTATCCCTCTAAAATGATGTGCGAGGGATAAATATAATTTGGGATATTTCAGTTACACTTCCGTCAAATCGTCCTCAGCGAAAAAACAAAACTAAATCATAAGATCCAACACAATACCAACAGAAAAACGATGCGGAACCAATAAACCATGAAATGACATGTAACTAAAAACCAAAAGAACGATGCGGATTGAACGACAAACAACTGCAAACAAAATAACGAATATTAAAATGTGCGTTGAAAGTGTATATGTACAAATCTGTGGTTATTTTACAATTCTGAGTTCTGTGTCTATTTCCAATTTACCAACTATTTTTATAATTATTCCCTGTGAAAGCGCAGAAGCTTTCACCCATCATTTACATAATCCTTATTTCCCATCACTATGAAATACTTTCACAGAACTCTAGGGCTGATCAAGAAAAAAACCCGAAAATCACGGTTTTCTATTTCTTTCGGAATGAATGATCAGCTTGGCTTCAAATCTTATATTCCTGGCCACATCCAACGAGGTTCAGAGATCGTTGAATAGCTCAGCGGTCTCAACTTTTCTTCTTTGAAATATGGCTAATTGTTAAACATAAATGATATAAAGTTTCAAAAAAGATTATTGAAAGAAATAGACGCAGCTAAATATTTAGCTACATCTTTGTTTCATTTCTATTCTTCTCCAGGCTATCTGTTTCTCATTTTGTCTTATCTGTTTGAGCTACCCGAATCTGAATGCTTGCGACCCGCGCCATTAGATGATCCCGCAGCCCGGGTCGGAACTAGCGACGTGTATGGGGGTGATCTTGCCACTGCAAGTACTTGAGTACTTCCGAATAAACTACTTTAAAGTACTTATTAGCACCTGACAATGTAACCCCTTCAATCTAGAAATTAAAATACTATAACGAAGATAAATTTCTAAAATTTAGCTTCGGTGTAGTAGTTACAAGTCTTCGTGAAGAATGACTTCGCTGCTTCAAATAGGCCTCAAATGAAGCACATCCGAGTCGCATGGAACGCTCAACTCTACGCAGTGAAAAAGCATGGCTACTATCCAAAACATATATTATTTTAACTTACAGGTTCAGAAGATTACATATTCAACTGTCAGGTGCAAATACATACTTTAAAGGACTCCTCTTCCTTGTTCTGCCTTTTATAATATACCTAGCCTAGCTCCCTTATGAAATTGTAAGTCTCTAAAATCCCAACCTTTCTCTATTGTTCCCTTTTGTCCCTACGAATTTTTAGCGCTTTTTCGGTCATGCCGAGTTTTGCCCGTCACACAACGCAAAGTTTGCCGGAATCTTCAACGTCCGTTGACAACTTTTTCACACATAAGGATATGAGAATCTTCTGTTTTTGACCTCTTTTATTTGCTTAGTTTTCCCACTTTTTAACCACGGCGCGTTCAGTTTAAAATGTTTTGCCACCAGCCGCAGCGTCGGAGAGCAGGGAGGCTGGATAGAGTCGACAAGCGCTAACAAGAAAACCACTAAATTCAGGTGGAAAGTAATGGTATTTGCGAAAAAGTTTTTTTCTGAGCCATTTCACAGTGAAAAGATCATTTCTAGTAAGAGCTGTGCTTTAAGAATAAGTCAATTGATTACACTTACCAACTGGTCCTTCTGTGCTTTTACCAGCTCAATAGGTGATTTATTTTTAAGGCAATCAAGGGCAGTGTTCGTTTGGTCGACGGGGCAGCCAAGTACTTTAGCGACAGCCAAGAAGTAGTCCTTTGGATCAGGCTCTGTAGTCCATTCGCATGTCGCCGAACCACTCTGGAATATTGCTTGCTGGAAGAGGCCTGGAAATAGAATCGAGGTTCAATTGATGTTTCGAATCCGAACTTCGCGACATGACGTGTAAATTCGCATACCATCCGGAAAATGAAGTCTTACAGGACCCCTCGCACTATTTACTCTTCAGCTTACAGTATTTTTAAATATTTGAATACTTTAAGACTATGATGTGCTTTCAACAAATAACCTACGGTTTTGGCAGTTTTAAGCCTTTTCCGAGGCCCATTGACTTGTAGCGAAAACAGGGACAAATTTGCATAACCGGTTTTTGTGATGGAACAACTTTTCGCAGACAACCGTCGACAGCGTGATACACATCGAAGGTAGCAAAACAAGGCAAGTGAGGAAATCAGCGTGGTTTTGTTAGAGGGGTATTAGAGGGGAATGTACCGTGCGAAATTGGGGTCTCCGGGTTTAGAAATATATTGAGTAAATATTCTTTGAGCCCAAGCTGACTTCGAAACATTTATTCAAACAATGTTTACAACGGATACGTCAGCTACGATTCTTCATCAGCGATATTTCGGCCCTTTTTGGCAAGGGTCCTCGTCAGGCTGTCAATCCTCTGATTCAACTTCTGGGAAGGGAACACACCTGTAATTTTTTGATTAATTTTTTGATTACAGGTGTGTTTCCTTCCCAAAGTTGAATCAGAGGATTGACAGCCTGACGAGGACCCTTGCCAAAAAGGGCCAAAATATCGCTGATGAAGAATCGCAGCTGACGTATCCGTTGTAAACATTGTTTGAATAAATATATGGAGTGATAATGGAATTAGGGTGCGTTAGTATGATAGGTAAGACAGGTCCTTTAAACGCTAATACTCTTGATGACTAACTATACGTGCCGACGAAGAATCGCCGTGTGCCTAGTGGAAGAGCCGGATTCGTCATCACAACTGTCCCCAACGAATGCTGTTTGTTGGTTGACACAGAATTTGAGTCAACGTTCGGGCGAAGTTTCTCGTTCTTCCCGAGGTTCACTCACTGGCGTGTTTTGGACTTAGTCATATAGACTAATAACGTATAGCAACGCTCGACAGATTCGCATCCGACTTTCACATCGCACTTAGTTAGTGTGAACCAGGCTTAAAGCACAGCTCTTAGCCTCTTACTAGAAATAGCTTTGTTCACGATAAAATGGTCCGGAAATAGTGTTTTTCAAAAATACTCCTACTTGCCTCGTCAAATTTTGGAATTTCTTGTTGTCGTTTGTCGACCCAGGCCCGGCTTTGCGGACAAATTTTTGTTTTTTCTCGCGAAAAATTTAAAACAAATGCGCGCTGTGATCATGAGTAAGAAGAAGAAACGTTTCTGTGTGAAATTGTTGATATTGTTAACAAATTGTTAGGTTATTATGGCTACTGGTTGTTTATGTAGCTAACTGGTTCATTATTCTGTGTGCATGGTTTAGAAGGTTTAAATATTCCTTCAGCCCAAGGTGACTGCGAATCCTATTTGATGGCGCTAAACCGGTAAGTAAGTAAGTAATTTATTTATGACCCGCCATTTTGAAAAAGCGGAGTAAATGAAGAAAAGAAATAAAACACATAAACACAGAGAAAAAGACACTTAAATTTCAATCTTCGGCCAGGAAGCAGTGGATAACGTCAGCTGTTAAATTATATTTTTGGCAAGGATCCTCTTCGAGACCCTGCTAGAAGATCGAACCTGCGACTTACAATAATAAATCGACAGTCTATAAATATCGCTAGAACAGATATCTGCTGACTTTTATCCGTATGACAATATACAAAATTTATTTATTTATTCCTTTATTTCCCTCAAAACTGAGCAGTACAGAATAAAATATATAAAACAAAACTATGCTGAACCAACTGATCCATTAAGTGACCTGTAAATACTATAAAAAATACACATGGTTTTGACAAATAAATTACAATGTTTACGTACTACATTATTCAGTTGTTAAAAAGTGGGTACAAGTTGTGGGTTTGGATGTTTTGTTTTATAAAAGTTTGTCAGCTTTTTCTTCAAATTAAAACTGTGTCTTTTACTTTATAACCAGAAACTATCCTATATGTTTAGAGGGTTCAGTTAAAACATGGTAAGAAGATTCACACACTTCCAAGCAAGGGTATTAGAGTTCACTAGTGCTTCCTGTATGATACCTCAAGGATTACAGGTTTGTTTCCTTCCCCGAAGTTGAACCATAGGATTGACAGCCTGACGAGGACCCTTGCCAAAAAGGGCCGAAATATCGTTGATGAAGAATCGTAGCTGACGTACCCGTTGTAAACATTGTTTGAATAAATGTTTCAAAGTCAGCTTGGGCTCAAAGAATATTTAGATACCTCAAAGACTTCGCCCCCCCCCCTTCTTGGTATGAACACATTGCGTAAATACGAAAATATTTTTCAAATACAAGCGTATTTCCGTCCGCTTTTATTGTTTTTTCCTGGCGCAAAATCGGATCTACGAAAAGTGTAAACCCAGCAGAGGTCGAAGAATTTCTATTTTCTCCACTCAAGGTTTTGACGTACTGTCATCTGTGGAGAAGTTCGTAAGCCCGACCAGTCGCCTCCTAACCTGAAGACAAGTGTAACTGTTTATTTTTCTTTTTTACAGTGCACCATTTCCATCTTTCGTTAACCACGTAATAAAAAAAAACTCATCATCCATTGTAAAAAAAATTCTTGCAGTATTTGCTACTGGGATTAATCATGTCTCTACTGAGATAAGAATATCTCAGATTCGGATTAATCTTATCCCCGTAGAGATAAGATTATTTCAGGTTCGGATTAATCTTATCCCCGTAGAGATAAGATTAATCCCAGTAGCAAATAGTGCAGTTAACTTTAATCCATACTCGGACTTTTACCAGTGTCGTCATTACCATGCAGAGGCGAATACAGCGTACAGCGGGTGGTCGGTCTATCCGAAAAAGATGAACTCCCGAAAACATGAAAGCGGTTTTAAGGTAACTCATTCGATTGCAGTGAAATGTTTTTGCTGTCACCCGTAGCTTCTTTGCATCTGTTCACAAGTCGAATGTAAGGAATAAAAGCCTATCACTGCCTGAGCTGCGCACATGAACCGGCTTTTAATGGTTTATCGCCGGCGATCAAGGAATCATGAATGAAGTTTATTTCATGGGATCAGAATCAGTAGACGTGCGCATTTGTTAACTATGAAGTAATTAAATTTCAATGGGGTGTTTATGGGGCTTTCGCATGATTAAAACGATCAGAAGCAAAAGGGTTCCTATGATGCTAGCCACTTCCTTATCCTTTAGTCCATTCATTACAGTAGTGCGTGATCTGTCGGAGGTGCGTGCTAACATGGTGGAGAGGCTGAATTGCTCTTTATCTGACCGCTCTTCATCTGACCATAATTTATACCAAGTAAAAGGGGTCCTAGCCACTTTCTTAGTATTTGGACCATTTTTTACTTCGGTTCATGACCTCTCGAAGGCGAAGTTACCTCGGAACTTAAGTGGTGGAAAGTTAGAAAGGCTTTTTACAAGGAACACTGGCGATCATTTTTTGCCGTATCATGCCCATTTGTTTCAGATCGTTTCCACTAAATTGCATTGTTAATTTGCTGTTATTAATCGTAAGTGTTGTTGATGTTTTTATTAACTTCCTAACTATCTTCGACGACATCTTCTAGCTTCGAGCTATTTGGTAAATGAAGTTGATTGATTTACTTTGCCTTAATTTCCCGAGCCATTTCAGGTCATAGCCGTAGGCGTTCTTCACGATCCCACAGAGAGATTGTGGCTCGAAAAAAAAGAAGTCTGTTTTAAAAAAAAAATTCAAAAAAAGTTTGCTTTCAAAAAGAAAAGTCTGTTTTCGCGATCAAAAAAGAATTTCTGGCTCGCACTGTGGTTCAAAACTAACACGTTCTGTTTACTGTCAAAAAATAATTTCTGGCTCGCACTGTGGTTCAAAATTAAAACGTTCTGTAATACAAATCTTTCCAAGATTAACAACGCTGAAATTTCACCGTTTGAGACTGCAAAAGCAACTGCGCAAACCACAGCAAAAGATTAATAAATAGAGTGTGTGGTTTAATCTGACTTTATCTTACTTAAATTATTGTTTGCGCTCGCGCCTGATCTGCACCAATGTTTGCTAGGTTCAAATTTCATGATGTTCTCCAGTGCTATTCGAAGTTAAGCGACGTTACCAGCTAGGAAAAGGTTCCGGCTACCCCCCCCCCCCCCGGTATCACCCCCCCCCCCCCCTGACCAAAATCCCCCCGGTGTCACCCCCCCCCCCCCCCCCCCGCATAAATAAGAAAGACAATCCCAAAAGAAAATCCTAGTCCCAAATAATCCCTACGCTACGTATAGTACAAGGGATTAGCTGGGTACCAGGAGTAGCTGATGTACCTACTGCCGGATAGATAAGAGTAGGATAACTCGACGCAACTTCATTCACACACTTGACTGTACATTAATAAGTACAGTGGGTATCCAGTAACAAGTGTGAGAATAAGCTTGTGCGTGCACAAAGGGCATGGAAAGCAAAAAGTGCTGGCTGGATGTGTTCTTAGTTTTGAATGCATTAATCGTAGGCAGAACAAAAATAAACAAGGGAGGGGAGTGTAAAGCGAAGGTTGATGGTGACAGAACAGTTGCTGAAGTGAACTAACACACGCATTCACCTGAAGCTGTGGTCAGTGAGGTGTTAAAAGTGAAACTTCAAATCAAAACCCGTGCCACTCAGTGTAAAGACCCCCCCCCCCCCCAATAAATCCTTTCCCAATTACTTCCCCTTCTTGGCGAGGAAGCTGCAGTTAGTAGCCGTTAGTTTTTGGGATCCCAAAACGTAAGTGGAGGGATACCTATGACATCGCAAAAATGTCCGTCTGTCTGTGAGAACGATAACTCTCGGAGGGAATGAGATATCTTGATGAAACTTGGTGTGAGGATTCATTGGGTCAAGGGTAAGGTCGAGTTCGTAGATGGGCTATGTAGCTCTACATTTAGGGGTGGGGGAGGGGGTTCAAATTAAGGGACAAACAAAATATTTTTAAACAGCTAATGTGATAGTCGTTTATGGGGTAAGAAGACATGCTGAACACGATGGTGAAAATCATTTTCTCGCCGAACAAGTAGTTCGTCCGGAATCCGGCGAAAACCAGAAAGTTGGTTAAAAGGAAAAGTTTCATTTGAAGTTGATTAAATGTTCGATTTAGGGGTAAAAAGACATGCTGAACACGATGGTGAAAACAATTTTCTCGTCGGACAACTAGTTCGTCCGGAATCCGGTCAAAATCGGAAAATTTGTTAAAAGCAAAAGTTCGATTAGATGACAGGTCAAGGGGTAAGAAGAGAGGCTGAGTCTGTATATGACAATCATTTTTTACCCGGACATACAATTAGTCCGGAATCCGGTTGTAATCGGATTTTTTTTTTGAGTCAAACTTTTATTCAAAGTTGATTAGATGTTCTTTATAGGGATAAGCCGGATAAGGAGATACGCTGGATTTGTTTCTGAATTTTCTTTTTTTGCTGGAATAGTAGTTCGTCGGAATTCGGGCGAAACCGGAAACTTGGCAGAAGTAAAGCAGGAAGTCTCGGTCAGTATCGTCAAAATTGGTTTTCTCTGATGATTAGCCTGGCGAAGACTGGATCTGGCGAAGACAAGACCCGATTGCCTGAACCAAATATTAGATTTTTGGGATCCCATCGACACCTTTGGTCTTGTTCTTGTTGTACCAGAAGTTCACTTGACAGACCAAGATCACGGTAAGTCAATGTAATTGTTTTGGATTCGTATTAAATGTAAAGGAATCGGGGGGGGGGGGCGGTTTTTTATGGTACCGGGGGGGGGGGGGGGGGTACCGCCTAGACCCCCAGGAAAACAGGGAGATAAAGACAACCTGAAGACAACAAGCTAAAAAGGCTTACAAAATAAACGGCGCGATATTTTTCAAATAAACAGAGTCAGTCGATTTGTCCTCTGTGTGACTACTTGGGGTTCACCAGGCTCGAGATCGCTACTAAGTTAATGACAAAATTTCAGCAACAACCATTTATGACATACGATCGCAGTTTCGATTATTTTTTAGCAAGAACCTGAGGAGAACCGTTGCCAAGACCGTCTAAAATATCGCTAGAATCGATACCAGCTGACTTACCCGTCATAGAGGTGTGTAACTATCAGAGGCGTTACTAGCCAAAATGTTTGGGGGGGGGGGGGGGCAAGGCATTGATCGACTGGCTGGTCATTTTTACCAAATGTTTTTTTGCAGGAAACCCGACTGTTTTTAAGAAAAATCGACTGTTTTGACGAAAAAACGCGGCGCCTCGCGCCGACTCGGTTATTTCTTACCGGCTGGCTGACAGCATTGGGGGGGGGGGAGGGCAATAACGTTCGTAAAAAAACGCTTTACGTCTTTTAGTATACCCCATTTTTCGAACCTGTCTGATTGGATTTCAAGCTAAAATTAGTTGCGGAACCTCAGACCTTTCAGTCTACAAATTTGACTGCACGAAGTTCGCATTTGCAGTCATTGATTCGCAGTCAACTTAAGATGAAGGGATAATTATACGTATAGGCTACTTGAAGACCTACAGCCTAGGTTAAAATTTACATTTTTTCCGGAAAAGAGACCTGTTGCTGAGCACATCTGTCTTGATGCATTAATTTAGAATCCGAATTTATGATGGCGGAAATAATGATTGTTTTCACCATAAAAATGCTACATACTTTACGACGACTTCCATGAAGTAAAATGTTACAGAGTATAGATTTTAGACCAGTACTCGTCGTCAAAAGCTTATGCAAAAGCTATGATTTATTACTTGAGACCGTCCATACAGTCCCAATTCATAATAATTTTCAACACTCGACTCTGGTTTGCCAGCATTTTCTATCTTGAGAACCGTGTCTTTTTGTATTTTTTTAAGCGGCTATGAAGTGTCCGTTCGCCAAAATTATGGAGACTTGACCCACTTCCAAGTCCCCAGGCTTCCCGGAAATACAAATCTCGCATTAATTCACGCTAGCTGGAAGGGTCGGCCAGCTCCAGCAATAAAAGCATACGGTCCGTATCGACTAAACATAGATCGTTAATCAGTCCAGCGTAAAAATAAAAAATAGCACGAATACAAACAAGGGTCTTTTCATGACGGTAATGTATTGCCCAGATCGCCGTGGCTGCTGAAAGCGGATCCAGCAACATGTAGCAATTAATATTGTAAAGCGATTGAAGCGGCATAAGACTCTTCGAAAAATAACGGACAGGAGAAATATTTCTCGACCCGACCTGCGCAAAGTAGGAACAGAGAATAGATTGATTCTTTGGTCTGAACCCCGCACTTAGTGGCGGGTAATAGTGTTGGGCGATATTTGGATTTTTCGATATATCGTTGTTATCACTTTCGATATTCGATAAACGGTATATCAATATCGATATTTCGGTGCCATGTTTCGCTATAGTAGACGTATCGCCTCGCCAAAATGTAAGACCAAAATTGTCGTAAGAAAACACCTTGCATGAACCCAAAGTTCAAATAAATATTTGACAATAAATAAATACTGAATCACGAAGAACATATTGATCCAGTTTCAGATATATAAATGTAACTTACTTTGGTTTATGTACAATAACTGTAAATAAACAAATATCGATTTCGATATCGATATTTACGTTTGGATATCGATATTTCGTCCGATATATCGTTATCGATATCGAATATCACCCAACAGTAGCGGGTAAGGTGTTTGTCTCTGAACAAGAACTCTGGGTTTGGCAAGTTTTAGGCAAAACAAGTGGCAGAGGGCTTCTCGAATAATCCCAGAACTTTAAACCAAAATATTTTGTTTTTACCGGGAGACGAATTAATTTGTCTCCCCCGGGAAGATGGAATCGTTTATGTAGGCTATAACTAGTGCACTCTTGCCCTTCCTAAGGCTCGATAATCTAAGAATTAACGACATTGCCAGCCTACTATGATAGCCTGCCTGATAACTGAGCTGCAATGGTAACAATATCGAATATTTGTTTTCAAACCTATCTGGTTTTCCATCCATTGTGACAACGCGTGGAATCCTCCTTATTTTTTATAGTTCAGAGCCTCCTTGCACTTTAGTAGGCTACAGATCATCCCGCAATAACCATGAACGTAATTAGAGTTGAACGTAAAGTCTGCTGAGATGTTTTTCCAGTTACGTTTCTTCGGCAGAAAAAAGTGTAAACCTTCAAGGCGATGAGAGCTTTTCTGCTTTGTTCATTAGTGTGTGTTCCTTCGAATCTACTCTAAAACTAATCCGACCGATCACTGACTTTCCGCACCTAAGGCGTATTGTCGCCGTTTCCCAAGGACTCCTCGGGGAATCAAGGGGAACGGCGAGAATAGAGGGAGTCAGTCCACGCGGACTCCGCGTACGGAAAGCGGCGACAACACGGGGAATGCTTCCAAAATGCATTTTGTTCGAAGAAAAAATATGCAGTCGATGAAATTAGTATTGATCACTTTATTTTTGGTTTTCTTTACTCTGATTGTTTTTAAATAATTTTACAGTGCATAACACAAGCAAAAGTTGATTGCCCTCTGAATCTGAAAGGGAGTCCTTTTTCATTATGGTGATGATAATCGGAGCATTGCCCGTCCGTGGGGACTCGCAAGAATACGGGGAGTGAGTCCCTGGGACAAAGAAAAACGCAGGGAACGGCGAGAATACGTCTCTAAGCTTCTGACAAATGACGGCCTAGAACACTGTTTCCCAACCGGGGGTACGCGAGACACTCGTAAGGGGTACGCGAACGTCCATAATCTCTGAATTCGAAAATGTCTGATTTCGTCAAGAAATTAGAGTTTTGGCTTACGAAGGTTCAGAGAAACAGCGCAAGTGCTTTTCCGACATGTTTGCGGACGATAATTTTTATTTTTTATTTATTTCAAAATATAGCCAACTGGGGCTGCTACACAACGACTCATTTTATAGACAATAAAAAGACAAAAAAAAAAAATATGCTGAAGGCACGAAGCCTCCAACAAACAAAGTACTCAAAACTCATTCAGGATGGGTCGAACCGACTCAATCAGGATGGGTCGAACCCACAGTAAATTTCTTTCCCCCAAATTGACAACCTTGCAGCCTCAAGTATCCCATTTATTTGTATATATTTTTTACGAATTAATCCCATGCCGTCTCTGTGGCGTTATAATCTTGACAGATCTTAGTAGAATCGTAGAACAATGATTCTTCAAAAAGGGGTGCGCAACTTTTTTTAACCTTAATTAGGGGTACGCGGTACGGAAAAGGTTGGGAACCACTGGCCTAGAAAATAGCTAGTCTACCTTACCTACCCACCCCATCAGCAAGCACCTACAACAAATATCGGCTTAGGCCTATTAGGATATTCGTCATACCTTTGGCCAACGGGCTAACAACCAGTAGATGGCTTATGGCCCCCCCAGCCGACTCGCCGAATATGGTTATTCTACCAGAGTCACCTCCGTAATCATCAATGTTTTCCTTCACCCATCGGAGAGCGCTGATGACATCCAACATAGCGAAATTTCCAGGAAGCTCTTTGTCTCCCGAACTGAGAAAACCTGGAAAAGGAACTAAGGCTTACGTACGCTCGCCATGAACTTCATGACGAACCTTTGCCGAGCGATGAAAGGTCACCACATCAATGGCATAAATCGCAATCAAATTAGCTTGCAAATTAGTTACTTTCGAAACTACTCTAGTCCTTCCGATGAACTCTATCACTGCATAGCTCAAAAGCGGAAAGACCCACAGAGATCGGGGTAGTCTCCGCATCACAACCGAGGGGTTGCCCACTCCCCGGCACTTGATATACACCGACCTGGCACCAGCCTAAACCAGCGGAGAATATAATTAGGCGACTTTTAACACTTACAAATGTGCTGATTTTAATGTTCTAACACGTGCTAACCGGTTTCAACACCGGCCAGGCACTGTGCCTTGTGTCACTGTGCACAACACCAAAATCAAGAGTGGGCAACCCTTCGATCACAACTTCGTGGCGTACATGCTGCGAACAGGTTTTGTATCAGGAGATTCCCACTGATTTCGCTTTAAGAGACAGTAGAACTCCATCAGTTGTTTTGCACTGATTTGAGCTAATAATATCGCCTAGCGAACCGCGTGTTAATTCTTAGCGGGACGTTACACTCCCGAAGTCTCCTCTGCGTGACACCACGATCCAACAAAATGTATCTCTTGGCAAAAAACGGCAATTAGCGTTTTTGTCCCAGATATTTTTTCCTTACCAAGAACCCCAAGGCGGTAATTAAAGGTGACAAGAACAACATCTTCTCGCATTAGCATCTCCGGCCCGTACAAGTGAGCACCACCTTGCATGAAGGCACCACCGTGGATCCAGAACATGACAGGCAGTGAACCACGTTGCCCGAGCGCTACCAGGCGAGGCTCCACCCCGTTGGTTTGCTGGAATGAGTCGCGGAAGAACGGTTGGTTTGTCGCAGGTCGACCTGCGAAAATCGTACTTTAGTAAGGTCATATTCGGAAGAAAAGTTGCGTGGCAGCTGCATACACTGTAACAAGTTTTACCGTATAAAGGTTAACTGCAGTATTTGCTACTCGGATTATCCTTATCTCTACACTGATAAGATTAATACCAAATAGAGATAAGATGAATCCGAGTAGCAAATAATGCAGCTAACTTTAATCTTTATACGGAGAAACTTTTTACAGTGTACACTGTAAAAAAATCTTGCGGTATTTGCTACTGGGATTATCCTTATCTCTACACTGATAAGATTAATACCAAATAGAGATAAGATGAATCCGAGTAGAAAATAGTGCAGTTCACTTTAATCTTTATACGGAGAAACTTTTTACAGTGTACAGTGTAAAAAAATCTTGCAGTATTTGCTACTGGGATTAATCTTGTCTCGAATGAGATATAATTATCTCTAATTCGGATTAATCTTATCCCAGTAGAGATAAGATTAATCCCAGTAGCAAATACTGCAGTTAACTGTAATCCTTACTCGGAGAAACTTTTTACAGTGTAGTAGTATACAGTGAGGACGCCGAATTTGACTTTATCATCGACATAAAAATACTCGCTAGTGCTCCTCATTGTTACGACGACTGTGAGCGTGTTCCATCCTACTTACCGTAGTTACCACGCATGACGTCACAGATTCTGCCTTTTTGTCGTCAAGGCTGGAACGATTTTTCTATTTTCCAGCGGAATATCATGCCACGGGTGAATCCGACCAATCACGTGACAGAGATTCGTGGTTACTACGCTTACCACGCTCCCAAGCGTGGTAAGCAAATGGTTACTTTTAGTTACTATTTCGAGAAGGCTGGAACGGTCAGCGTAGTAACTTTTCGTGAGGTTGGAACGGATTTAGTAACTAATAGTTACTATTGGTACGAGGGTGGAACGCGCTCTGTATTTCTATGTGAAAGTGCACTCTCAACCTGATGTTATGGCGAGAGGTGTAGTAGGCCGGACATAAGATGGAAAATGTCCTTAGATACAGTCATCGGAATCAAGATAGCCTAGGGGGTCGGGATGGCCTACTACACGTTCAAACTTCACGTGTTCATTAGGGATTCCCCAGGTCAATTCATGGATACTCTGTATATGGATACTATGTATTTCAATAAGGTTGCCTAAAAAGAAAGGTCCACATTTACTAGACAGGCAAATAATAAAAATTTCTTTAAGGTAATAGGCGAGAGACCGTTGATTTTCAGTGAACTAAGAGAAATTAGTATACCTAAATTGCACCAAAATTATCAAGGTCTGTGACAGGCGAAGGAGTTTTTATGCGGTTCTGCTGCACTCGACAGATAGTGAAAAGGATTTATTGTTGACTATGTATTTGACGCGTGTTGATACAATCAAAGCGTAGGTTTCACTTGTACCTGAACTTCAAATTTGTGAGCACATCTTTTAAATTACAAGAGTGCTGCCGCATCGCTGCTGCAGCACTTCTGTGCTTCTGCACAAGATGCGTTTTTGGATTCGCTGACTGCAAGATTTCTTCTCGACTGAGGCAGCACCTTGCAGGGAAGCACGGGCTACTGAGGCTCGTTTTTGTTGCAATATCGCTGCCGCATCACTGCTGCAGCACTTCTTCGCTTTTGCACAATATGCGTTTTTGGATTCACTTTCTTCTTGGTTGAAGCGGCAGCGCTGCAGCATCTTGCAGGGGAGCACAGACTTGGTCGGTGAGCAAGTCCGTGATTCTCGAGAAGCGCTGCCGTGCAAAAACGGGTGTAGGAAGAATCAGTCCGGAATCGGCCGAGAAGTGGACCTGCAGAATGCAACAAAAACGAGGCTCTGTAGTCGGTGAGCAAGTCCGCGATTGTCGAGAAGCGCTGCCATCTTTCCTCGGAAGCATTGCACTGCAAAAACGCCATTTAGCAGAAGCGGCCGAGAAGTGGACGTGCAGCGTGCACCAAAAACGAGGCTCAGATCAGATAACTTGATTATGAAAGTTATAAAGAAAGGCGAACTGCGTCACTGTTTCCACAACACCTCGAAACCTCACTAATCTTTCTCCATTCTTGTATTGTCCGTTTCCACCTTTATTGCGACATTACCCTTGATTTATCTAAATTGCCGAGTCAGGCTGCTACCGCAGAGCAACTTTTTATACAGGCAGAAATGTTTTAAAAGATTTATCTCCTCTCACTGAATGAATGGGAGACCATGAGCGAGGACTAACAACAGTCGGAAACATGTTTGGAAACAAAGTAATTTCAGAAAAAGTTTACGATAAGGCTGAACTTCTGAACCCTTCGTGATTTGAAGCTTACAACACGAAAGCATAAATTTAATACCTTTAAATCCTCGCTTGCGGCATTCGAGTTGAGATTTAGTTTCATCCGTGAGAAGTAAAATAGATAACGAGCCAGTAATGACAAGAAGGACAATCATTCAAATGACAACTGATTGGGGTCACTTGGTTTCATTAAGTAAGTAAGTAATTTATTTATAACCCGCCATTTTTAAAAAGCGGAGTAAAGGAAAGAAAACAAATGAAAAAGAGAAATCAAACTTCGAGGATAAAAAACAATGCAAAATCACAAGGATAAAATGATAAACGCTTGTTCCGCATTAAAACTTGAACATTTCGTCCCAACTTAATCAAAGGCCGGTGACGCTTGATGGTCGAATCACCCGTGCCAGTAACTAAGCTCATTCTTTTTCTCAGCTTGCGTGGTGTATTTTCAGTCACAAAGTTCCCATTTTCACAGAATTCCTTACCTACCCGGAATTGCAGTAAGTCGTATCTGTAATTTGCGCGTGGTTAAACAAAATATTTTGGACTGATTAGGATCGAACGAAACAGGAGAAACCGACTAAAATGCTCGCTAAAATGACGTCAGAAGCCCCACTGGTTTTCTTGTTAAATCCAGATGAGTACTTTGTCAAAATCGCATTATCTGGTTCGCACTTTAGAAACGAAAAGGAAATAAGTGCAAAATAATTCTGACAACTCAAATCGCCAACTCCAATACACGGGACCGTCACTTACTTGCGAATACACTTTATAGCCAGGAAACGGCCATGTTTCGGTCAGCTCCTTATGAAGCTATGTCAAGAAATCACACATGAAATTTGTGTATGCGGTTCATGTGTAGATTGCCTAAAAGCAGAGCCAACACTAGGAAGTAGCGCCAAGCCTTGACCAGATTGACACACACTCTAATAGCAGCGATACAAGCACCGCTGGTGATAGAGAACGTCCCTACTGAAACGCATTCAGCTGTTCATCAGCACTGGCTCCGATAACTTCATATTCTGAACATAGCAAAAAATTAACACAGCCTCCATTGTTTCCTTGGTGTGTGTAGACCGCACTTTTGCTTTACTAGAAATTTATAAACCCGCAAGTTTGTCTCGCTTTAAATGTCGCAAGGGTAGTGGGCGTCGCTACGAATATGGCCCGTTTGCGAAAAATGGTAAGCATACGCCTTGGCGCTACTCCCTAGTGTTATTTTGTGTGTGTAGGCACTTCGGGTTTTGAAAAGTAAAATAAGCTCCCGTCTCCATTATCTTATCCGAGCCAAACCCCCGACTAGAAGCTAATATTTATTTTTCAATATTTTCCCATTAGAACATTTTCATTAAGTTGTATGGATTTTTTTTCATGGTCAATTATCACCGTGGTTCATTACCTAGTTTTTCTCTGCTATGGATTTATTCCCGAATGATGTGGTAAAGCCTGCTTTTAAAAATTGCTTGCCTTCGAAAACACACCGGCCTCTAATCATCACGGAGAGGTCTCGATTTTCGCTAAAGGACCCGTCATACCTACAATGCAAATGCAAATTACTTACGTAGTTGCATCAAGGTTGCATGTATGAATTCTTCAGCCCGGAATCTCACATGTTACATGCTAACCCGCTGACGATTCTTAAATGATTTTCACACTTGCCGCGTTTCACTATTTTCCATGCGTATCATGTTCTCGACAAGTTTCCGGATATCATACTATTGACGCGTAAAACCGGTTATCTGAATTTTGCCGTGTCCTTGGACCCGGAAAAGGCTTATAACAGCCAAAGCCGTGTATAATTTGTAAAAAGTAGAGCCTATTTTTCAGTTAATTAGTTTCGGATATTGGAACGTAAATAGTAAACAGTGCGAGGTGTGCTTTAAGGAACTGTATTATTGGAGTTTGGAACCATTCATCTTATTGAACAAGATCTATCAGTGTGTGCTTTGAAAAAGTACATAAGAAAGCATCTTTTATCCGGAATATTAGTTTTTCCCTTCATTATTTTAGTGATACATATTTATTTAATACGTATCTTTATTTATTTATTATCATCTATATATTGGTTAGTTTTGGTTGTTATTTTGTATATCGGATGGTGAATTTGATACGAGCTACGCGAGGAACGAGCACTTCTGTTTTTTATTGTATTACAGAGAACAATTAATTCATTTATATTTCTGTTGTGATTCTTTAAGGGTCCAAGCTGACGAGCGAGTATCGCTGCCGGCCTACAGTTTTTGATTTGAAATGTTGTAAAGTATAGGATATTAAAGGTTAACTTCAGACATCGAGGTTGATATCGGAAAATAACAACGAGACGGCCATTGAAAATAACCTGTTCGAGCCGAAGGCGAGGCAGGTTTTGAAAAATATCAGCCGCGCGCGGCAAGGTTGATATTTTTAAATGGCCGTCGAGATTGTTCTTCCGATATCAACCGAGATGGAGGTGTGTTAACTGTTATAACTTTTTCGAACAGAAATCATCTCTGGAGGCTGATATGACTCATATCATCCTCTCTGGAGGCTGATATGACTTATAACATCCTCTCTGGAGGCTGATATGACTTATAACACCCTCTCTGGAGGCTGATATGACTATATCATCATCTCATATCAACCGCTAACTTTCTGTGTGAAGATTATCGTAAAATAACTGACCGTGGGTCATAGGAGGATATGCATTACATACCTGTTCGAAAAAAGTTATTGTATATTAAGAGAACCTGAACCCGAAAAACAAAAAAAAATATGTCATGGACACTTTAATTTTCGTCTGCCTGCATCTCATTAATTGAGAGCACGGAACTACACTGTCAGAAGTTTCATAACAGATAACACAAGGATGCGCAGTTTCAACAGACAACACTCGGGATGTTGTCTGTTGTGGTTCTGAAAACGTTATCTGTTAAATTTTATGCATAACAAGCATTGCCAGAAAGAGCAAAAAACCGCCGAAAAGTATCTGCTGAATTTTTCGATATCATGAAGACAAACAAAAAAGTCAACAGATACTTTTTTGGCATTTTTGGCTATTCGGCAATGCTTGTTATGCATAACATTTCATGCACTACGTTTTAAAAATCACAACAGATTACATGCAAAGTTTTTTCTGTTAAACTTGTGTTGTCTGTGTTATCTGTTATGAAACTTCTGACAGTGTAACAATCCTTATTACAGTAACAGGCAAAACCTAGTTCAGCTTTGAATGTTCCACCCATCGGAATAGTTGCATCAATCTTCGCTCCGGATTCGAACACCGGATTCTGTTGGACTCCCACGTTCCTAACCATTTTCCAGCCGCGCAGGTACCCGTCAAAAATGTTCCTACTAAGTTTTTCACCACAACCCATTCTAAATTTCTGTGAAGAGTTACGACTTGGGTAATCGTGATTTTTGAACGTAAGTGCAAAGACGGAGATAAACGATCTTAGTGATAGGAACCACCTAATGGTTCGATGATTTTTTTTTGTCGAACCACACAGTCAAAAAGACGTAAAATATTGTCACTGGCTGTCACCGTTTCAAGATATGCAAATCCGGGACGGTATATAGACAAGTTTTTGAGCGCACGCTGTTTTACAGTTTTTGGACAGTTTTAAATGTCTCTGCAGACAGTAAGAAATTATTACATTCTTCTTTCACAACAAGCTCCTTACGACCGTTCACGTTGACGTAAAAAACCTACGTACTTCTCCGTAACGAACAATAATTTGCGTCAATTCAGAGCAGAAATTTAATCAGCTGAAGAAACTTAAAGCACAACTCTTGCTAGAAATGATCTTTTCCCTATAAAATGGACCAGAAAAAAGGTTTTGGAAAATACCATTAATTTCCACCTGAAAATAGGGATTCTCTTGTTAGCGCTTGTCGATTACATCCACCCTTCCTGCTCTCCGCCGCGGCTGCTCGGCACAAAAGATTTGAAAACAGAACGTGCTTTGGTAAAAAAGTGGGAAAACTTAGCAAATAAAAGAAGTGATAAACAGAAGATTATCACATCCTTATGTGTGAAAGAGTTGTCAGCGAACAACGAAGATTCCGGCAAACTTTTCGTTGGGTCACGGGCAAACTCGGCAAGGCCGAATCAGCGCTAAAAATTTGTAGTTACGAAACGAAAGAATGGAGAAAGGTGGGGATTTTAGAAGCTTCTATTTCCATATGGGAGCTAAGTATATAATAAAAGGCAGAATGAGCAAGAGGGGTCCTTTAACGTATGGCAACATGAGAAAAGAAATAAATGGAAAGAATTTGCTCGAGGAGATTTTGGAAGGAGGAGGAAACCTCTTGTCCATGTTTTGCGAAGTCTCAATAAGTTACCTTCAATAAAAGCGATGAAAAATCAAGAAAGAGATTCCGTAATTTTCAGACCATGGGCGTTCCGAGCCTTTGCTAAGACAGCACTGGCTAGAAATGCCAGCACCTTGGACTAAACATAGGGAAACCCCAGTAGACCTAAATCGACTAATGAATATGGTCAATATTGATGTTATTTTATTTTTAGGGGTCGGCCAGGTTTGGAGTCGGCCAGGTGGCATATCTGATATCGTTACCAGTGACAAAAGCGTAGAACCATCAATACGTGCATTATATAAAAGAACAATCATAACCGACGAGACTTCGAGGCTCGAGAGGCTTCACCCGACAAAAATTTACAGAACCTGATTTCGCATGAATAAAAAAGATCCCGATTTGCCGACGAAACTTAAACTTCCAGATTTCGCCCGGGCAAAAAGCTGCATCCCTTCGGCTGTCCTCCGACAAAACCTAGTATCTGCACCTGAATAGCTTCCGAGAAAAACGCGAAAACATTTTTTTTTGAAGCTGCTTCATTTTTCGTACACATTCAGCAAACTAATGTAGTTTTGTAAAAAATAAATTGATGATGCTGGTGATTTTTCTGCTGGTGGAGCGTAGGTTTGTCATATACTAGGTTTTGGAGAAAAGGCAAATTTATAGTATGTATGCGATAGGTAAAGCCCGAAAATAAAGTTGAGACCTTGTGTAGATACTAGGTGAGATCTAAGAAACTAAGCTTCGTAGAAAATTTCTGATTTCCCCATTGAATTCATGTGGTTTGATTAGGTGGTACCCACTCCTAACTAAAATTCGAATTTTTTGTAAATACTAGGTTATGTCGGAGGACAGCCGCCTTTATGTCTTATGTATAGAAAAGATTCCGATCGACACAGGTTTACAGAATTTGATTTCTCCTATGTTTGCTCTGTACGTATCGCTAAACCGATACGTTGGTTGTGAGAACACACGTCCGCATTTTTGACAAAAAGAGAAAAATCATCGAAAAGAAGAACAGAAAACAGGAAATATAGGCCGTTTTCAAAATCGCGATTGCTCATGACCGATTATTGGAGTAACATTTTTAGTCCTTCTACCACGGCGACTATTCAACGACACGAGACCAAAATCGGAGCCGAAACAAAGGCGTATTCTCGCCGTTCCCCGAGGTCTCCACTTGAGGAGTGCCCGCGTTTTTGTTTGTCCCGGAGACTCGCTCCCCCACGGACGGGGAATGCTCCGATTATGATCACCATCATAAAAAAGGACTCCCTTTCAGATTTGGAGGGGAATACATTTTTGCTGGTGTTGGGGCAATGTAAAATAAATAATAAGAATCAGAATAAACAAAACCAAAAATAAAGTGATCCAGACTAGTTTCGTCAACTGTGTATTTTTTCGAACAGAATCCCTTTTAGAAGCATTCCCTGTGTTCTCGCTGTTTTCCTAGGCGGAGTCCGCCTGTAGTGCCTCCCTCTATTCTCGCCATTCCCTTCGATTCCCCGAGGAGTTCTCGGGGAACGGCGAGAATACGCCGCAAGAACGACGCGAAACCGATCAGTTTATGGTGGGTTTACACACTGCGTAAAATCCGAGCGTATTTTGAAATCCGAGCGTATTTTTCTCACGTATTTGAGCTTGAGAAGATTTCTAGCAATACGGACGTATTTTGATACAAAACGGACCGATTTCTCAAATACGTCCGTACTGCTAGAGATCTTTTCAAGCCCAACTACGTGCGTAAAATACGCGGATTTCAAATACGCTAGTATTTTACGCAGTGTGTGAACGCACCGTTAGTAAGAAGTCCAGAACTGATTATCCCACGCACCCATTTTAACCGTTTCAATCGTGTCTTCGCTTTCACTCTGCTACGGAAATCATCAGGATTTCGGACGCAAAAGACAGACGTCTCATTTTTTCATCCCACTCTTGAGCTGTCAATCACCAACTTTTACTCTCCTGTCGCAGATTATTATTTTAGTCTCTTCTCACTCGGCAAACGTAAATATGACAGAAGTGGAGATGAACCGGCTGGAAATCCTACCTGGCTGGCTAGAGCCGGAAGACGGCGTGTAGATGTTGAGAAAAAGGCAGTCTTCTGATCCAACAACTTGCTGCTGGCTTCGGTCCCACTGAGGACAGCCGGATCTGTACCGGGTGGCTTCCAGGTCGCGTTCAAATGGTCCATAAGGGCTTGGATCCTATGACAAAAAAGTCAATTTTGTGACATGCAGAATCATCAGCACAACGTGCTAATTATGGTATGCATACAGATATTTAAGTCGGTCTCGTTTTTCTCTATAACGTAATGTTGATTTTATTTTTTGTTTTTTAAATAAGCATGGCCTTCGGTTAAAACCTATAGGGTTATGGCTACTGATTTTATCAAGTATCTTGGTCTTATTTACGGGACGACACTTTTCAACTCGTGCTTTTATTGTAAAGGCTGTAGATGCACGAATTTCTTGCTCTTTTGGTGCTCTCGTTTCTCTCCGAGCTTTTGACAAGGAAATCTTTGTCGCGAATTTTTAATACAGCTGTTTTACCTCAAATTTTAATTGCTTCTCCCCTTTTACCGTATTTTACCCTTAGCAATTTAACGCATATGAAAACGTCATTTTTTAAATTTGGAAAGTTTTTATGCCGATTTTCTCGTTATTTTTCTAACACGCAAATGATGGAATACTATAATCTTAAAGATCCGCTTATTATAATGAAGAAAAAACTTCAACGGGTTGTATCAAATTTTTCAGGTCTCCCAAATAACCTGTGCAGGTTTTTTCGTGAATGATCTTTTTTTTTTTTTTTTTTTTTCAATTTGTCAGTTATAATTAAACTGTAATTAAATTGTAGATAAGTTTTAAGTATTTTCGGCAGTGTAGTGAGGCTATCTTTTGGCAGTTCATGAGTTGTAGTGTTTTAGCCGAAATTTGTCAGTGTCTATTAATTTCTTTTTTACTCGCTATCTTTGGCGAAAATAAAATATCACACAGATACCATATTATGGCATGCATTTTGGGTCAAAATTGGTAAAAATGTTGCCGAGAATACATGAAATGTCGCCGAGATTGCTGTTTTGTCGCCCAGATTTGTTGCATGTATCCGAGACTGCAATGTTTGTTGCCGAGAATGACAACTTTGTAGCCGAGATTCAAACTGAAAAGCGTGTCGCCGAGAAATACAGATATGTGTTCGAAACCAAAAACTTCAACGCCAATCTCGGGAACAAATTCGTCAGTCTCGGCAACAAACAGGACATCTCGGACACACAAGAAATCTCGGCAACAAAAGCAGCATTGTCGGCTACATTTCATGCATTCTCGGCGACATTTCGGGCATTCTCGGCAACATTTCTGCAAAATTTGACCCAAAATGCATGCCATATCCTAACATTCAGAAAACGTTGGTAAAACGTCAACAGAAAATGCTAATGAAAGCGATAAACAGAAAGTGTTGAAACCAAGAAATGTTGACTTGCTGGAAAAAAAGTGTTACACAAACTGTCGGACGTTGGGAGCGTCGGGATACGAGGGAAAACGTTGCAGAAACTGTTGAATAAACAAAAACTGCTATGCCAAAACTTGGAAAACATGGAAGGGTTGAGAATGTCGGCGTCAAACAATGGAGATTGTTAATGGGAAGAAACTGCTGAATTTAGAGAAAATGTCATAAACTTTTTAAAACAGTGCAGTTTTCTCCGTAGTAGTAGATCTATGCGTACTGAAAACTGAATTTCACTTGTCCATGGCAAAAGAACGATCCGCACTCAAAACAAATACGGCATCCAACTGAATATTTTACTCTTCAATTACCAAACAAAAAAAGCCGATGGACCAATCCAATGCTTGTCCTGTCGCGTGTCTGAGTGTCTATACTCCTTCTAAAAGCCTGCTTTCTTCAATTTTCTGAGAGTCAAGTCGTATTCTCCCTTATAGAGCGTGTTCCATCCTACTTACCATAGTTACTACGCATGACGTCACAAATTCTGCCTTTCTGTCGTGAAGGCTGGAACGATTTTTCTATTTTCCAGCAGAATTTCATGCCGCGGGCAAATCCGACCAATCACATGACAGAGATCCGTAGTTACTACGCTCCCGAGCGTGGTAAGCAAATAGTTACTATTACACTGTCAGAAGTTTCATAACAGATTGCGCATAACACTTTCAAGAATAATACCTTTTCACTTAGAAATAAAGTGTTATGACCAATTAAGTTTACACTATTTCGTGCCTAGATCTCCAACAACACCTTCAATTGGTAAAAAATACTAACGGGAACGAAAGAAACATAACATATAACATCCCAAAGTGTTATCTGTTGAAACCGCGCATCCTGCTGTTGTCGTTATGTAACTTCTGACAGTGTAGTATTTTTACCTATTGAAGGTGTTGTTGGAGATCTGGGCATGAAATAGTAGAAACTTAATTGGTCATAACACTTTTTAAGTGAAAAGGTGTTATTCTTGAAAGTGTTACGCGCAATCTGTTATGAAACTTCTGACAGTGTAGTTACTATTTCGAGAAGGCTGGAACGGTCAGCGTAGTAGCTTTTTGTGAGGTTGGAACGGAAATAGTAACTAATAGTTAGCCTACTATTGGTACGAGGGTGGAACACGCTCATAGAAGGAACACATGTGTCTTGGTAGGTGGAGAGGTTGTCATGCAGAGCGTTGTCCTGGACGTTGGAAGTCGACGGAGCCAGGGGCGTCCCGAGCCTTTCTTCATTTGGGGGGGGGGCGAACCTTGTAGAATTGACCGAATCGCGGTACCTGATTTTTACCGGGTTTATTATTTTTCTTTCGAAAAACACAGCGAGTTGCCTTCAAGAAGCTACAATGTAAAAAGTTGTATTGTATGTAGGCTACAACATCAAGCCTAAAGAGAAAATTCGGGCGTTTTCACACTCTTTCATTTTTGTTTTTTACAGGATAGGCCGTCACTAGCCTTTTACCTTTGGGAGACGTCCAGTTTTGCCAACAGGACTTGAAAATGTGGCCTACAAAAAATTTCGTTGCCGCAAAGTATTTTTAATCCTCCTTTTTTTCTGGCAGCATTTAACTACTTTCCATGCAAATTCTAGCTTTTAATGTGGTTCCAGCCCCCCAAAAATTTCAAGCCTCAAATTTTAATGCCAACTAAATGACGCACCTTTCTTCTAAATAGTGAAGACTGCGAAATGCGCCGCCGGCGAAATTTTGTGGAAACACTGATGATCGAAGTGACTTTTATTACTATTAAACTTTTATTACTAAATTAAATTTACTATTAAACCACAGAGCTGTCTGGCAAAAAAAGGCCATCCATCGTAGCCTAAAGTAGATACAAAGTATGCTACATTTATTCTGAATTTACAGCAGAGAAAAGTAGGCTAGTTTGACGTCAAGAGACGTGCTTATTCCTGAAGTCCTGCAATCATTAGAATTAAAAGTTAAGCAATGGATGGCAACCAGCTGAAGCTACCGTTAAATGCTAAAGAACGAGAGCCAAATAAATTCCACTTAAATTACCGAACTCAGTAACTGCATTGGGTGAACCAAATAATGAATACGTACCACCAAAAACTAACCAATAAAATAAAAAACAGATCGGTAGCGGTGAAACAACCGAGTTTCGTAATGGAATAAAACTCTTGTCAGAACCACCTAAAACAACCGAATGTAGCAAGTCAGGTAATAGATACGGACTAAAAAAAAATCCGTAATTCGGTAACGAATAAGAACCAAACAAATCTGATTAATCACCGATCGGTCAATCACCGGACTGACCGAATGCGATAGAACAGATAAGGACTTGAGAAAAGTCCGGTGAATTACCGAATTCAGTAACGAATGAGACCAAATAAACCCGTTAAGTCACCGAATTTTATGAAGGGACGGATCGAATGCGGTGAGATCGATGCGGACTGAACAAAAGTTCGATGAATTGCCAAATTCGATAAGGAATAGGAACCAATAAACACATTAAATCACCCAATTTGGGAAATTGTTTATTGATTGAGATAGAAAGCTCTGAACAGTTCTAACTACAATATTTTGCAAGGAGGCAGCACAGCTACTTCTCGAATTATCGTTTTATTACAACTGTTGTTGTCCTTTGCTGTGTTTTTCGTAAGCCTTACTGAAACTGGTATTTGTATTGCTTTTACAAGTCTGCCTCCTGCCATTAGTTACTAAAAGCTAATACCGTCCTCAAAACCTGTATATCCAATTCACACAGGTTGTAATGAAGATGCTAGCTATTAGTGGACAATTGGTAAGACCTTGGTAAGACGTTGGAAGACATGCTATGCGAACCTCTCGTTGAAAATAGCCTAAACAGAGGCGGGAATGGAACACAAAATGAATAGTTTAATAGCCAATTGGCCGTACAAAAAACAAACTTTATATCGCTCAAGACGTCCCCTTGTGAAGCTAAAGCACTCCTTGAAAATTGGCAGATTAATTATTTTCGCTTTATTTCTGTTTTCAAGAACATTAGGAAAGCTTGATACACTGTAAAAATTTTCTCCCTATAAAGATTAAAGTTAACTGCCCTATTTGCTACTCGGATTCATCTTATCTCTATTTGGTATTTATCTTATCTGCGTAGAGATAAGGATAATCTGTGTAGCAAATACTGCAGTTAACTTTAATCATTATACGGAAAAACTTTTTACAGTGTAGTATGCCCATTAAGAAATGTGATAAATAAAAAATAAAATTAAGGAAGTAAATAAATGATTAAATTAGAATTTGTAATATTGGTCATAATTCAAATATTGAAGTTTAAATTTGAGAGTTTGAAATGTAGGTTGTTTGGGGACATCGTGGTTGCGTGTTTGCTGGAGATAGTTTGTAGCAATTGAGTACGGTTGGAGTTAATACGTATAGTGGTGATGGATTACGCGTTTATAGATAAGAAAAAAAAATTGTGAAAATTATTAAAGAAAATAAGATTCAGTAAGAATTCTAGGAGAAATGATTAAAACTTAGAATGTGGATTTCTAATTTGAAATTCATAAAATAGTTTAATAATTGAAATAAAGATTACAGTTTTGAAGTATAAATTTGTAGTATATTTTTGTTACGGAAATAGTAGGTGACGTTAAAGAGTTTAAGAAAATATTAACGTCACCGAGTGGAGGATGAGTCGTAGCCGAAAAATTCGAAAACAGGATTATTTTATAGAAAAGATGCTACGCGTGAATAAAAAAAAAGAAAAAAAATGATGTGTTTAGTTAGTGGGTTTCATTTTTATTTGTTATACTATAATCCGTCTGTACCTAGACGGATTGCAAATTGAATTATTTAGTTTAGTTTTAAATTATTTAATTTCAACCCTCTCCTACCTGCCAACGTCGTTCATTCACTGGTGGTTTCGCATATGGTATACCGCGGAACGCGGCAAAATATCTCGGCTTTTCCTGGCTTTCAAATCCATCCGGACCCGGAATTATCACTTTAGCCTGACTCGCTATTTCCACACTTCCAGTCACTCTACCCAGCCTGGTTTGAACCACAATCCCGGCTGAAGATATCACTCCGATGGAAACATTCAGGACACACAAGAAGATCGCAAATCGTGACACCAGTTGGTTCGTCATGGTCGTATACACTTTTCCCACTGAACGGTTTAAGTTCCACATGTTCCATTTGTCGCCTCCGGGTAATTATTCAGGAGCATTTCTTGCGACAGCAAGGGCTAATAGAAAGTAGATTATATCATTTCCGCATGCCACAGAATTAATTCTATTGCGATCTAGTTTGAACAATCGCAGCTTCCGTTAGAACAGGGATTTCCGTTCTTTACTGTATCACGTCCTAGCTGCTTTTGAACCTGGACAATCTAATCAGAGCGCTATCTCCAGCAGGTTTAGGACTAGACTGACGAGCGCGGAGAGTAAACCATATCAGTGGCTTCATCTTGGATCGCAAAACTGGACTTTGGCACTTGAAGATACTCACAAAAAGCATCTAGCTCTATCTTTTTTTATTTCCATGATTGTTGCCATTAATTGATTTAGACGGTCAGACGGTCGTTCATGCCAATCAAATGAAAGGCTGCAAGTGTCATATAACAGCAAACGTGTAGAGCAAATTTATGGACCGTGTTTATATCACGAACTTAAACTTGAAAAATACTGACGTTGCAGTTACGAGCACAGAATGGTCCGTCAAATTTACTCAGTAAAATTACTTACCGGTCGGTTAATTTACCGACCAGACCCCCTCTGGCGGTGAAAAGAGGGAGGTGGAATCCATTGAAAAGACTTGAGAAACGTGCAACTCAATGTATAGTCCAACTCTTGGCAGCGACGGAGGAAGTCCTGCAATCGAAAGGATCAAGGGATAGGCCCGACCGGGATATAAGGCCGTCAGCAGCCGCCATCAGCAGTCCGTCAGCCATGTCAGCACCAACACCTGCTAAATATTCTTTGAGCCCAAGTTGACTTTGAAACATTTATTCAAACAATGTTTACAACGGATGCGTCAGCTACGATTCTTCATCAGCGATATTTCGTCCCTTCTTGGCAAGGGTCCTCGTCAGGCTGTCAATCCTCTGGGTCAACGTCGGGGAAGGAAACAAACCTGTAATAAATAATTGAAGCTTCTACCGACTATAAATATCTTATTAAAGTAAATTACCTTCAAATACCACTGTAATGAAAAAACTAGTCCTGAGATTTAATTTTTGACACGGACGCTGTTTTTGCTGCACGATTGGGGCGATGACAGGAAAGGTTTTTTCTGCATTTTGATCAACTTCGGTTTTGTTATTATGATGGGCTGAAAACTTAAATATTATTTCATTAATAACCTCGTTCTACGTTTCTATTATGGAGTACTCGCCTGTATCTATTACTTTGAATAATTACTGCACGGAAAAACTAGGGCTGAGATTTAATTCTTGACACGGCTGCTCTTTTTGCTGCACGCTTGGGGCGACGGCAGGAAACATTTTTTTCTGCATTTTGATCAACTTCGGTTTTGTTGTTAAGAAGGGACTGAGGCTTAAATTTTCTTCCCTTAATAACCCCGTTCCACGTTTCCGGTAGAGAGTACTCGCCTGTATCTCGGTCAATGCCTGCTCGGTTTTTCTTTATCTCAACGGCTTCTCGAATGGTTTGATGGAGTCCGGTGCACGTTGCAAGAATTTGGGCTTTTTCAGAATACACTGAATGGGATGGGTTTTCAAAAATATGTTCTGCAAGTGCAGATTTGAAAGTATAGTTATGACGGTGTCCGTTGGAGAGGGCGTGGTTAATTTCCTGCCCATGCTCTGCAAGTCGTTTTCCGAAAGTTCTCTCTGTCCATCCTACGTAACGCTTTCCGCAATCATAAGGTATTGAATAAATGCCTCTTTGGTACTGATTTGGGACTTTATCTTTTCCGGAGTTTAGGTAAGACAGCAAAGTATTTTGGGTTCTGTGAAAGATTTGGATTTTGTATTTTTTCAAACTTTTGGACAATTTTTCGGTTAGGACGTACGAAAGGTAAATGCGGGCATTTTTGTCTTCTGCCTCACCACTACTAGTGGAACTTACAGGATCTTTGGAGGCTGAATGCAGCTTCAGTCGTCTTCTGATGATCTGTTCAATCAGTTGAACGGTGTATTTGTTTCCAAACAGGACGTCCCGAATGTGGCAAAGTTCATCATCTAGGAGATCTTCGTTGCAAATTCTGATGGCTCGGGCGACTAGTGAGATAACTACTCCGCGTTTCACATATTCTGGCTGGTAAGAATCGTATGGTAGGCATCGATCGTTGTTGGTGGGTTTTCTGTAGACTGAGCAGACAAAACTTCCTTCACTGTTAGCAATCAAGACATCTAGGTACGGCAGCTTCTGTGCATCATTTTCAAATTCAATCTTGAACTGGATAGTCAGTTGGATTGAAACGATTGAAACGAAACTCACAATGTCTGTTTTTTGGCCGTTGACACAAAAATTAAATCTCAGGACTAGTTTTTTCATTACAGTCGTATTTGAAGGTAATTTACTTTAATAATATATTTATAGTCGGTAGAAGCTTCAGTTATTTATTACAGGTTTGTTTCCTTCCCCGACGTTGACCCAGAGGATTGACAGCCTGACGAGGACCCTTGCCAAGAAGGGCCGAAATATCGCTGATGAAGAATCGTAGCTGACGCAGCCGTTGTAAACACTGTTTGAATAAACACTTGCTGTAAGCAGGGGCGTCACGTATGGGGGGGGGGAGGGGGGGCGCCCCCTACCAATGTTGTTGGTCAGTCAGTAAAATATAACCGAGTTTTCGCGAAGCGCTGCGGTTTTTATGGTCCTTGCACTTCGGCCAGGTGTCACATAACGATCGCAATTTCTGTCCATCCGTCGGTCTGTTGGTCATTGCTAGATCGGGCACTTCCGCATAAGCTAGGACGATGAAATTTGGCAGGCATATCAGCGACCCGGCCAGATTGTATTAGAAATAGTCACTTCACCGAACCGACGATTTGGGGGGAGGAGAGGGAGGAGGATCCGGAAAATTGAGGTATTTTTAACTTACCAACGGGTGATCAGATTTTAATGAAACTTGATTTTTAGAAAGACCTCTTGTCTCAGACATCCCATTTTAAATTCGGACCGGATCCGGTAGCACTGGGGGGAGTTGGAGGGGGGAACATGAAATCTTGAGAAACGCTTAGAGTGAAGGGATCGGATGAAACTTGGTGGGAAGAACAAGCACAAGTCCTAGATACGTGACTGACATAACCTGACCGGATCCTGTCACTGTGGGGAGTTTGGGTGGAGTCCGGACTTCCAGTGATCGCGCGAGTTTGGTATTTCCTGATCTGCTAGGACGATGAAACTTGGCAGGCATGTCAGGGACCAGAACAGATAGACTTGAGAATAGTTGTTTCCCCGATCCTACCATCGTGATGACGAATCCGGAATCTAGTGGCGCGCATAACTTTTAACGGGTTAGCGGATTTGAAGGAAACTTGGCAAGTGGAAAGAACTATCGTTTCAGATGTTCCATGTCAAGGCCGGATCGGATTCGATAGTTGTGAGGGGAGGGGGGAGTTGGAGGGGTTCCCCGGAATCCGGTGATCGCGTGTTCGGATAGTTCCGGATGTGCTAAGACGATGAGACTTTGCAGGCATAACCTAATTGACTTAAAAACTCGACACAATACCCTTGGAAAACTTCTGTTCCTGGATCCAACCATTTTTGAGGGAGTGAGGGAAGAATAACACGGAAACTGACTTCCGTAAGTTGCGAACGGGTGGTCTGATTCGAGTGAAACTTAATGGGTGATAAGAACTGATGACCCAGACATGCAAAAAATGCGTTCGGACAACATGCGGCGACGGTTGGGGGAGATGGAGGGGGAGGGGGGTCAGGAAACTTTTGACTTGCACAAAAACCAAACGGATGGGACGAATGGGGTACAAGTTGGACAGTACCGAATTTATGCGGCCTCGATTTGTTATTTGGCGTCCGAGCCGGATCCGACCACGATAGGGGGGGGGGGGGAGGGGAGCTGGTACCAGAAATTTGTAGATAGGCTATGCTCCGATTCTAGTCAAACTTGATGCACGGGAAGAGGAGATGTCAGAAATGAGACTTTTATGTTTTCAAGTCGTATTCGCCACAGTAGGAGGAGTTGAAGGGGGAGTCCCGGAAATTTTGTGGCTCGCATAGGGGTTAAACGAGTGCAGCAATCTAAATGAGATTTGGAATATAGAGAAAGCATATGCCGTGAACGACATATTTAGGGTCCGACCTGGATCCAACCACGGTGGGAGGGGGCTTCCTGAATCTTCCCCAAAATGCTCAGATTCGAGTGAAACTTGGGTGGTAAGAGAAGATGCTTTAGATGATCCATTCACGAGTCCGAACCAGATTCGGCCGAGGTAGTGGCAGTTGGAGGGAGGTACTGGAATCCGTGTGGCACGTCTAGGGATCAAACAAGTGGGTTTATTGGGCTGAAACTTGGAAGCTAAAACTGTCCGAGGCGATGCCGGAAATGCTCAGACTTGACTGAAACTACATATTCTATTTTTTTCTTTATTTGGGAATTCCGTATGGGCCATCAGTTTCCCTTTGCAAGAAGTCTGTTCGGTCGAGAGTTTCAGCGAGCTTCGGTAGTGTTATTTCTGTTCGAGATTATTTAACTAGGAGATCGTCTGCGCGCGTCTTCAATTGCGGGTGCCGCCCTGGACAAGGAACGGTAGACTGCTGGAGAGATACAACCTGCCGGGTCCTCTTGATGCCGCGGATAAACTTTTTCTTAAGTTGTCAGAAAATCCTTCCAACCACCCTTGGAAGCTTGTTCTGTTCTAGTTTGGTTTTGATGTCCTTTGTTGTTGTTTCTCTTTTTTTTTTGCTCATTATTAGGTTAATTTGTTAGAAATTAGTTTCGTGTGCTTTTGTATGGTGTCATGTCTTTCTGTACATTACTTTTTCCTCTTTTTGTATTTATACTCCGTCTTTCTCTTTGTGAGTGTATGATGGGTCAAAAATAAATTATTATTATTATTATTATACGGTTGCTGTACCTCAAGTCCTTTTATTTTCTAGTTGTCTTCCTTATTTTTCTAATTCTAGTATTGCGCATATTAAAACTACTTTTTTTAATTTTGTTAAATTTTTGTGTTGACTTTCAAAATTCCGTTCTACTTCATCTGCTATAAATTTGTACCATTTGAAAGATCCAGTTCAAATTATACGAAAAAAGCAACAAAAATTTCTGTCGAAAATGTCTTCTCTTACTCATAACCTATATTTAGCGGTTAAAGAGTTAATATAATTTAACGCGTGTGTATAATTTTATTTTCTTGCATATTTAGTATTATTTGGCCAGATTGTTTTTTTGTAGTATTATATGTTGGGCCAATTTCTTTGTATTTATTTCATTTTATACTCTCCGATCTTGGAGGTCAATAAAATATTTGAATTGAATTGAATTTGTATTATAGGTCCGAACCGCATTTTTGGATGACGGGTGTATTTTGTGGCGTTCTGATCTACTTTCTTGTACCGCCTACTCAACAAGTGCCGTTTGAGCTCGTAGCTCTTGTTCTAAAAAACAATCGGTTTTTCTGAAAATTCATCGATTTTTCGTCAAAGCGGTTTTTTTTTTTCTTGAATCAAAAAAATGAACAGCCAGTCGGTAAATATCCACCCCCCCCCCCCACCCACCCACCAAACCTTTGGCTGTAAGCGTGTAAATTGATGTCCGGGATTCGAGGAAGGAAGTCCAAAACACTGTGATGTGCGCAACAGCCTGAAGGCTGAGCAAATAGACATGAACAACCATGGATTAAAACATTTGAGCTATTTGCGCGGCGGTGGGGCTTGAATCAGGTCAAACCCTATGGAAGGAGAACCCCGGGGATCCGATGAAGGTAATCTAGAAGGGGGAAATGTCAATGCTTTGATGACATGGCGTTGAGATACTTTTTATGGCCCTTGCAGCTTCGTTCAAGTGCCGAATACCGATCACTTTTCGGGCCGTTGTTGTCAGTTAGAGTACTTCTAGAAGTGCTAGGACGATGAAACTTGGCAGGCGTGTTAGGGGCCCGACCAAACTAACTTGGAAACAGTCACTTCCCCGATCCGACCACCGTGGGGGGAGTGGAGGGAGGGGGAATGCGGAGTATTGACGTATGTATAACTTTTGAATGGGGAACCGGATCGTGATGAAACTTGTTTTTTGGAAAGACCTAGTGTCTAGATGACACATTTCAAATCCGGAACGGATTCGGTGACTTTGGGGGGAGTTGGAGGGGGAACCGGAAAATCGTTTGAAATGTTCAGAGTGGACGGATCCGGATGAAACTTGGTGGGAAGAACAAGCACAAGCCCTAGATACATAGTTGACAAGACCGGACCGGATCCCGGCACTGGGGTGGGGGGGGGGTTGCACTGCAGTGCTTCCCAGGAAGACGGCACCGCTTCTCGAGGATCACGGACTTGCTTACCGACATAAATCAGAATCGCAAAAAAACCTGCTCCGGTTGATTCAAGTCCTCTCAGTTATTCTTGGTTTTATCCGAGTTTTGCACTTTGCGTGCCATCTCTTGACATAATCGACGCAACTTGCTGACATCTTGAGCGTGTTCCATCCTACTTACCGTAGTTACTACGCATGACTGCCTTTCTGTCGTCAAGGCTGGAACTCTGGAACGACTTTTCTATTTTCCAGCAGAATATGATGCCACGGGCGAATCCGACCAATCACGTGACAGAGATCCGTAGTTACTACGCTTACTACGCTCCCGAGCGTGGTAAGCAAATAGTTACTATTAGTTACTATTTCGAGAAGGCTGGAACCAGGCTGGAACTGGGCTGGAACGGTCAGCGTAGTAACTTTTCGTGAGGTTGGAACGGATTTATCCGATCGGATCGGTCCGTTCCAGCTCCTCTTCGTAGTTACTTCGGAGTAACTACGTGTGACGTCAGAAATTAACTACTACCTGGAACGGCCGAAGTTACTTCGGGACGAGATAACGCGTTTTTCTTGAATGCAAGAAGAGATTGGGACTGTATAGGGAAGGATGAACGGAAAAAAAATTGTTTCTTTTACTGCATTAAGAACGGTTGATAATTATTTTGAAACAGATTCTTCAAGTAAAGGAGAAGAGGAGCAAATGCTTCCAGTAATGAATGAGCTTCTGACCGAGTAAGGTCAATACGCGATAGCCGCTTGTATGTTTAGTCAGTGGCGGTGTCTTATTTAATTGGTGATGAGCCAACACGAACTGTGATCGAGAACTTTAATAGTCGTTCATCAGGATGTTAAGCTGATAGGCATTGCTGGTTACCCGAGAGTTTGATTTCTTCTGGAGCTGAGTTCGAGATTGGTGTTCGCCGTGCCATTTTAACGGCTGATGATTAATGCACGTTAGCAGCTCCGTGGATAAACATTTGCTGCTTAGTTAGGTAAGCCGTTTCTGATCCAAGAATATCTTACGATGGGCCGACGACGTAAAGTCCAGCGTGGTGGAGTCGACGGGGTGTTAGATATATCGGCTACTTCCAGCGAGATGTCCCAGTCACCCCTGGCAAAGTTGGCTGATGATTTTGCCGTAATGCTGGCACTGGTGAAGGAAAACGGATCAAAACTTGATTCTATCGATGGTCGTATTAAATCTCTGGAGCAGAGGGTTATTTCGGTTGAAAATGCCCAGGGTGAGTCTCGAACTGCAGTTACGGAAGTGCAAGCCCGTGTAGCCTCAGTCGAAACCGAAACTGAATGTTTAAAAAACCAGATAAGTGTCGTAACGAGTGAGGCAGTTGCGCTAAAGGAATGCAATGCCGAATTGTCGCAAAGGCTGATGATGTGCGAGTACCAGGTTTCGGAAACAAACGTTATAGTGTGGAACATACCCTGCGAAAATTTAGAGGACGCTAGTGAAGCTTTCAAGGAAGTCTGTTTGTCGGGCCTTGAAGTGCGTGAAGTTCCGAAGTTTACCGTTTTACAGAATATGAAAGATCAGAAATTTTTCAAAGTTAATGTATTTTCGAAAGAACGGAAAATCGATCTGCTGAAAACCAGCAAAAACCTGAAAGGAAAATCTCTGCGGAATCAAAAAAATATTTATATCAGTGATGACGCCCCTCCTTCGGTTCGTGAAGCTAGAAAAAGGCTGTACGATAAAAAAGCTAAGCTAAGTGAAATTGGAGTTTCTGCTTGGGTGTCAAAATCGGTTCCACCGTTTATCTTTTTTGATCGTCATAATGGGTCAAGAGCGAAGTACTCCCCTGGTGAATTAATTCCGGAGTTGGCTGCATTGCGGAATGATAATGTGATTCAGCGTAGTCAAGCAGGTGGAAGAGGTGATCGTGGTATAAGAGGTGGAGTAACTGCAAACCGAAGTGCCTCATGTAATAATATGGATCTTTTCTGATCTAATGTTGGCTGATTGTGTATGTAGAATAAAGTTAGAGTAAAACAAATTATAAGCGGCTGTAGCGTATTATTTGTGTTATGAAGCATTCATCATATTTACTTTTTCTGCTATTTTGTTTGCCACGAGGTTTCGGTGGTTTTTTGTGTGTTATGTTTCTTGTTTCTTGTTTTCTTATATCTTTTCTTTCTATAGAGCTTGTTCGTCTGGTTCTTCTCGGTTCTTGGTCGTGTAACCCACAGTATGGTAAGATTGTTTCGTTTGCATTCCAGTTTCCCGGTCTCCATTTTCACGAGTTAATTTTTTTGAATGGTTAGTTTGAGTAGGGAACGGCTGGGTTTTCTTGAGAATGATCCAGTGAAGCTACATGATTTAGGGGGTGGAGTATTGCATAGAGATTTTGACGCTGGTGATTTACCCGTTGAAAACCCTGATTCACGTTATAAGTTTCTGTGTGATTTGGGTAAAAATAGATGTCAAAGTGCGTTGAATATTTTTCATTTAAATTGCCAAGGGATTAGTAGTTCGTACCAGTTTTTAAATGAATTATGTTTGCAGTCAGCACCACATGTCTTAGCTTTAACGGAGACTTGGTTGCGTAACCACAATTCATCTTTGCTTGAGATTGGTAATTATAAGCTGTATGTAGCGAATAGAGAAATGCATCAACATGGTGGTTTGGCAATATATGTACGTAATGATTTTGAGGTAAAAATTAGAGATGATATGAGAGTTAATCGTGAAATGGTGTTTGAAAGTATGGTTATGGAATTGCAATTCCAGAATTTCAGAGGATTCATAGTTGTTGTGTATAGACCCCCGTCTTGTAATATAGATGAGTATGGTTTACTATTAGAGGAGCAATTGGATAAGCTACCTATTTCTACTACGCCGTGTTTTATTTGCGGTGATTTCAATCTGGATTTACGAACAGTAAATAGTAATTTTAAAGTCAGAGAACATTTAAATACGTTGTTGGGTTACGGGCTACAGCCTTCTGTTAATATATGTACAAGGGTAAAAAATGATTCAGCGACACTTATTGATAATATATTTTTAAATACTGGGTACAGTAGTGCTGACGTCATAGTGAACGATGTTTCTGATCATTTTGGTTTATTGGTGTCCATTCCATCTTTATTGAACCAGTCTAGGTCAGAGCGTCATGACCTGCCAAAAAAAGACCTGAGCGATATAAATGTATTGAAATTAAAGAAAGAACTTGAAGCGAAAAATTGTGATTTTTTAGAAAGTACAGATTTGGATGTGAATGATAAGTTTACGCTTTGGTACTCGATGATTAAGGATGCTGTAGTTACATGTTCCCAGATAAAGAAGAAGCGAAATTATTTTGATTCGCCGAAGAAGCCTTGGGTTACGAAGAGTATTCTACTTTCTTTAGCTAGGCGACAACAGTTGTATAAAAAGTCAGTGTTAAGTAATGATAATAATGATGTAGGTATTTATAAAACTTATAGTAATAAGCTGAATAGTATACTCCGTAAAGCGAAATTTGATTATCTGAGTGATCGTTTTAAAAAGGCGGAAGGTAACCCAGGCAAGACTTGGAACGTGATAAAATCTGTGATTAAGCCGAATAAGCCTGAAGTCCTTTGTAGTATTGTAGATGGTGAAAACATTCAGCAAACTAGTGAGCGTATGTGTGAGCATTTTTCGAGTGTAGGCGGCAGGTTAGCGTCGTCGGTTGAAGGGCATCCAGACGATGGTGATTTTACTCAGTTTTTGCCTGATAGTAGTGACGTTTCTATGCATTTGCGACCAGTTACTGTACAAGAATTGTTTGACGTAGTGAAAAGTATGCGAAATAGTGCTTCGGGGTCAGATTTAATTTCAACTAAAGTTTTTAAGTCAATTTTCCCTGTAATTGCGCACCAACTTTTGAATTTAATTAATTTGTGTTTCAAAAGTGGTATATATCCGGAATGCCTTAAAAGTGCTAGAGTAATGCCGTTATTTAAGGGGGGTGATAGGAAAAATCTGAATGATTATCGACCGATATCCCTTATTTCTATTATATCTAGGCTAGTAGAAAAACTTATAAATTTTAGGGCATCTGAGTTTTTGGAGAATAGGCGTTTTTTTCATCCAAATCAGTTCGGTTTTCGTAAAGGGATGTCAACAGAACATGCAGTATTATTATTGACAACATTTGTGCATGATGCTTTGGACCAGGGTTTTAAAGTGGCGTCTATATTTCTTGATATTGTAAAAGCGTTCGATACAGTTGATCATGTAATTTTAATTCGGAAGTTAGAACATTGTGGTATTCGAGGAAAAGCGCTGACATTATTCGAATCTTTTTTGAGTGGTAGGACCCATCACGTAGAAATTGGTAATATTAAGTCTAGTGATAGAGTATTTGAGTATGGTGTTCCGCAGGGCTCCGTTTTAGGTCCACTTCTGTTTTTGGTGTACATTAATGATTTACGTTTTTCTGTTTCGGATCTGATAGATGGATCACTTCCTAATTGTAAGGTGATTATCCCGAGTTTTGCTGATGATACTCATTTTACCGTGGCAGCTAAGACCGCATCCGATTTAATAGCAACAATGAAAAAGGGTATGGTATGTATAGATAAGTGGATGAGAGTAAATAAACTTTTGTTAAATCATAGTAAATCAGGTTTTGTTCTGTATGGTAGATCTTCTAACTTTTATCCTTGGATTGTAGATGTACACATGGATAGTTATGTCATTAAGCGTACTAATACTATACGATATCTCGGAGTTATTTTGGATGAATGCCTTAGTTTTAAAGACCATATTTCGTTTATAAGTAGTAAGATAGCTAGAAATGTTGGAATGATGAGAAAGTTAAAAAACATGTTTCCTAATTCAGTGATGAGATTAATTTATTTCTCTTTAGTTCACCCTTACTTGGTGTATTGTGTGAGTGTTTGGTCCAGTACTTTCTCTGTTCATTTGCAGCAGTTACGTGTGATGCAAAATATGGCACTTCGCGTGCTATCTGGGGATAGAAATAGAACGTCGGTAAGATCACGATATGTGCAGTTAAATATTATTCCTTTGTCTGGGCTTGGAAAATTTTACCGTGCATTATTTATGTTTAAGTATTTTTCAAACAAGGTTCCCAATTGTTTCTCGAATATGTTTATTTCTGGAGGTGCTGTACATAATTATCCAACGCGTAACGCTAGTGACATACGAATACCACAGGTTGTTAGTACAAGGTCACTATTTTCACTACGTCATGCTGGGCCGATTGTATGGAATAAGTTGCCAGAATCATTAAGAAGGTCAGAGAATCTGTGTGAGTTCCGCCGAGATCTTAAAACCCTTTGTCTCCACCAATATGAGTTTTAATTTGTCATTATGTTGATTTGAGTCGTTCTCAGGTTGGCCCAGATTCCGTAATGTTTATTTAATCATTTATATTTTATTCATTTATTTGGTTTTGTTTGTTTTTGGAGACCGGATTTTGGAGTGTACAGTTTTTATTGTTGGGTGTTGGACCAAGAACCGAGTAAGTGTATAAGTTTGTTTATTTTTTTTTTCTTTTCTCTTCCTCTCTTTTTTCTTATTTCTTTCTTTATTATAGTGTTATGTAGGTTAATCTCTCAAAGGGGGTTTGTTAAACCTCTTAACAAGTGTAAACTTCTAGAGGGTTTTGTAGTTCTTAGTATTTTTTTCCAATAAACCCCATATATAATCTAAAAAAAATAATCTAATGGAGCCGTGACATTGATTATGTGCCCGTTAATTCTCTGTCTCTATTCCGATTGTGCTTTTTTGGTCGCTAAATCCATATTTTCGCTATAATTGTTTCCTAGCCAGAATCGCAACAGTCTTTCTTATTCCCGTGCAAATTTATGTTTAATTTAAAATTTAGTATTATATAGTGCAAAATTGCCATCTGAGTTACAGGCGTTTGAAATTCATTTTTACCCAGACGAACCAGTAAACCTTTAACGAGGTTTACAAGAAATTACTTTTGGGGGTTAATCAGCGAATCTTATTTGAAGAGAAGCTAAAGGCCAAGTCTAGCAGAAAATCACAAAATACTGTCCAGTTTATTTTAGCAATTACACCTTGTCTCATTGCTACCCCGAGTTCTCTTCTCAAGACGGCTCTTGGAAAGGGAAAGTGCTAAAGACGGTCGGGTACTTATCTTTACAAACATCATAAGTGATAATGGTAGCGTTCAAGTGAAGTTATTACAAGTTACGATGATAAGAGGAGGGGCGAGCGTCGTATTGTCGTGGTTACCACGCTCTCTGGAACGAACTCTGGAACGAAAATAATACCAACGCGGACATACGTCATCACTCTTACGGGAGTTCCTGCAGAACCGACAGTTATTATCACTTATGATGCTCGCGACCATCACCAGTAAATTGTAACGATCGTAACAGTCGTGGAACGAAAATAATAAGTGGGAGGAGCCAATTTACTTATTACGGCGGGCTCGGGAACGGCAATAATAACAAGAATAGTAACGATCGTAACTAATAATAAGTCGCTGGAACGCTACCAACTATCGGTTCTGCAGGAACTCCCGTAAGAGTGATGACGTATGTCCGCGTTGTTATTATTTTCGATTCCAGAGCGCGTGGTAACCACGACAATACGGCGCTCGCCCCTCCTCTTATCATCGTAACTTGTAATAACTTCACTAGGTAGCGTTTCGTTCCACGACTGTTACGATCGTTGCAATTTACTTATGATGGTCGCGAGCATCATAAGTGATAATAACTATCGGCTCTGCAGGAACTCCCGTAAGAGTGATGACGTATGTCCGCGTTGGTATTATTTTCGTTCCAGAGAGCGTGGTAACCACCACAATACGGCGCTCGCCCCTCCTCTTATCATCGTAACTTGTAATAACTTCACTGGAACAACGCTAGCAAAAAGTTACTTCGAAGTAACGATCTTCCTTGTGCTCCCCGTAACTTTTTGACAAGCTGGAACGGTGAAAGTTACTGAAAAGTAACTATTTAGTAACTTTCGGGCCGAGCTGGAACGAACGCTTAGTGACTAATATTACTATTGGTACGAGGGTGGAACACGCTCATGAACTGCGTTCGTTGCACTCCGGGCTGTCTCTGGTGTTTAGTCACCATTGTCCGGTTCTTCCCTTAAAACGCGTTTTTTTGGTTCACCTGTGAGTTGATGAAAACTGGCTAACTCCTCGCTGAAGCCGGGCCCACGAGCAGGTTCTGGCAAGTCCGCACCGGTGAGATAAAACCGGACACTGGTTAGTTCTAAAACGGGTTATAAGACTGGTGAGAAGTCACCGGTGGATGCAAAAACGGCTTAATAAGAAAAACCGGAGACCACCGGTGGAACTCCCGTCACAAAGAACGCAGCTATGATTAATTTTGCTCATCACGATCATCAAGTCTGTTAGTAAATAAAGAGAAAGCAAAGAATTTAGAAGACACATTTACACTTGTCCTTGCCTTGGGTTTAGATAATTGCTGGATGATGCTGGTCCTGTCGTTGCCTTACTTTCCCTGATGTAGGCTATATTTTTTTTTATGGTGTTAACAATGTCAGAAGTTTCATAACAGATAACATAAGATGTGCAGCAGTATTTATTTCAGTTATAGCCATATCGGCTGCCAATCTATTGTGATTTTGAAAATGCTATGCATTAAATGTTGTGTACAATAAGCATTACCAAGAAGAGCCGAAAAAGCATCTGCTGCCTTTTTAGTTTATCGTCATGATATCAGAAAGTTTTTAGCATTTTGGGCTCTTCTTGGTAATGCTTGTCTGTTATGCATAACATTTTAAAATCACAACAGATTAAATCCCAAGTGTGTTGTCTCTTGTGTTACCTGTTATGAAACTTCAGGCAGTGCATTGTTTTATACTTTTTTTTTTTTACGTTTACATCATTAGCGATACATTTTCATTATGTAAGCTAATAGTTATAGGTTTTAGTTAGTTTTAGTTTTTTTTAGGTTAAAACCTTCAAAGTTTTCACTGAAAATTTGTGCTTTTTGGGTTAAAAGTCCACAGCGAGGCCAAAAATAAAATGGATAACAGAAGTGTTTAAGTGGCATATGATATGATAGTTCATTTCCGCCAATATACTATTTCATCAAGTATACATAAAGGGAGGTAGTCACTTTCTGCTTTCTGAGAATCTGGGGACATGTCTAGGCCAGTCTAGTACACTAGCCCCTTTTCAGGCATGGTGCTCAACTGTCTAGCACCATGCCTGGGTGCTAGACCTTCAAGCACTGTACCTTGGGTTTCATGCATGGTGCATGGATTTCAGTATACAGTGCATGCATGAAAAACACAGTTTCTGTCATCACAGCTGAGCACCAGCTCGGACAGGGCAGAAATTACTACCATGAATTAGAGAAATCAAAGACAATCCTTATCGGATTTTTCACAACAAAAACAAAAGGGCTCGACTGATGATGGAGATGCGAAACCTAACAGCACCCTATCTATTTTCCATGTAGAGTGCCCCAAGAGCCAATATTCTGGTTGGCTGCTAGGTAGAAAAAGCTGAGGCACAGGACACTTTGCATGCAAAACCCTTGACTATGTAGAAAAGGAAATGAGGTTTTTACGTCTGTCATCAGCCGAGCAATGTTGTTTTTGTTATGAAAAATTTGATAAGGGTTGTCTTTGATTTCTCTAATTCATGGTAGTAATTTCAGCCCTGTCCGAGCTGGTGCTCAGTTGTGATGACAGAAACTGTGTTTTTCATGCTTGCACTGTATACTGAAATCCATGCACCATGCATGAAATCCAAGGTACAGTGCTTGAACGTCTAGCACCGAGGCATGGTGCTAGACATTTGAGCACCATGCCTGAAAAGGGGCTAGTGTACTAGACTGGTCTAGGCTCCTTGCCATATTTGTATTCATATACTAGTTAGCCATTGGCATCCAATGAGTAAACACCGAATTCATTCCACTCTGTAAAACCAGTTTCAAGCATGGCGGAGACCATAATACTGAATGCTGTGTTGAACTATATATCGCGCTCAATGAGTGTCGGAGTAAAGAAGGAAGTGTTTTTGAAACGAGCTGTGGAATTTTCCGGTAGAGACTCGATCTTAAAGGCAAAAGAACTGTTGATTAAGGAGGCCAAAACTGGTGATCGATTGACGAAATGCGTTCAAGATGAGGACAATTTAATGGATATTGCTAAGCTGTTTGCACGTTGTGCTAATGAAAGGATAAAACTTCCTAAGTTTGTTATATTTGATCCACAAGAAGTACCGGCCAGTGGAGCAGAAGTAGGTGTATGTTTCATTTCGACAGTGAATGAAATGCGACGGCAGTTCTTGGGTTTTCTCGACCGCTACAACCAAGTCCCACTCCCGGGGCCGGCCGGCAATTCTGTAAGTGACGGAAGCCAACCTAATCCCGCCCCAGGTAGACATTCTCCAATACCCTATTCCATAGTTCTGAAGAACCCACCCCCCACTACCACGCCAGAAGACCGAAAACAATTTCTGACTAGTGTGTGCGGAGAAGACCTGTCAGTCGATGAAGTTCAGTTGAGAAGAAGCCGATCTGAATGGCGGCTCGTAGTTGAAACAAAGGACAAGGCAGACAGCATTGCCTACTCTATCAACCAGAAGTCGCAAAGTGTAGAAGCTAGGATGAAATCCCCAATTTTTATAGGTATGATAAAAAACACTCCGACTACATATGATGCCATAAGGGCCTGAAAGGGCACGCTAGAGGGGTGGTGGTTTATTCACCAGGTTGCGTTTTTCACACTGTGAAAAACTGCGTTCCAGGTTGCAAAAGGGCAGAGCAGTGTGGTGCAAGTCGAACCTATAAGTTGTACTTTTCTTCCCGTTATCAGCTCGATCTGGCCAAGAAAAGTCCGCCAAAAATAGATTTTGAACATTTTGCGATGGAAGAATTTGTGTTCCTGCTGCTGCTATAACTGCCAGAAATTCGGCCATGTTTCAGCGGCGTGTTCTGCTCCCCAGGTTTGTCCCGCTGCGGTGTCCAAGGCCATACGTCGAATGCTACCACCCCCTGCACGAAACCAATTGGCTGTGCAGCATGTAAATCGACAAAACACAGATGTCAGTCATTCCTGTGTCCTGAGATGAAGAAGCAAATCGGAAAGCAGAAACGCTCTGATGAATGAACAGAATGCAAGTACTAAGATCGTGTCGTCTAATATGAATGGAGGTGTGTCTCACAGAATCCCTTTAATTGAAGAACTATGTCGGCGTAGCAATATTCTGTGCACCAAGAACATCTGGTGACAAGTGATAGTCTCAGCCTGCTTAAGTTTTCAGACAACCATACATTTTATTTTGTCCCAGCGAAGTCTCGTCAACGCAGAAGGCCCTCTGGTGGACTAGCGATCGTATGTAGCTCTGCAGTTGATTCCGAGAGTTTGCATACAGCCGAAAACTTTATGGCTATAAGGGTTGGGAATCTTGTGATCGTCAATGTCTACCTCCCCACAAACTACAGTGACGAAGAATCGTATAACCGATTCTCAAAAGCAGTGCGAGCCCTTGCAAAGTGCCTCAAGACCATTATGTTGTCCAAACTGGAATGCATTGTAATCAGAGACTACAATTGTAATCTAGTCGACGATTCTTCTCCTCGGTCCCAGCTGATCCTGAGTGCACTTGAAAGTCGGTATCGTGTGCTCCCAAAAGACAAAGATTTCACTTTCGTACACACTAGTGGCTCAGTCTCAAATATAGACCATGTCGCATGCTCATTAAACGGGAGTGGCACAGTTAGCGTGCTGATGGGAAGTCACTCCACCGACCATATCCCAATTGAAGCATGTGTTAATGTGTGTATCCCAAAGGCCAAAAGTACTTCACAGTGGTATGAAATAAAGGATTGGTCAAAGGCCGACTTCTCGCTTTAACAGGCAGTGCTGGACAAGACACTTCAGATGATCACCGTACCATATAGTCTCCTACAAGCCAACGTGCAAAGAAATAACCAGAAAACGAAAATACAGGTTAATGCCTACTGTGCTGAAATCACCCACGCACTACTAACCGCAGAAAAGGCTGCTGTTCCCATTAGAAAAATTCGTAAAGATACTGAAAACCCTGGGTTCTCAAAGAATCAAGATCTAGTGAAAGCATGTCAAGATGCTAAGTTTTGATTCTCAGTGTGGAGGGAAAGCGGTCGGCCTAAATCCTGTGTTTTGAATTGTCTCCGTGTACACGCAGAACGTAAATTTGAGAAAGCCCTCAAGCAGCATCGCACAAATGTGAAAAATGAATATACGGAGAAAATAATCAACGATCCAAGTCGTTTATGGAAAGACCGCGTGAAAGATCGCCAAAACCCGCCTTAGTCCATGCCTTGTGATCCCAACGACTGGCGAGCCTATTTTACGAGCGAATTTAGTGCCCCTGATCCCAGTGTAGCTAGACCTTATACCGAGCAACTTGAATCTGTGCTATCAAATTCGAGTTTTCCGGACTTCACCATACCTGTTTCGGATGTAACTGCAAATGTCTTTAAGCTGAAAAAGAAAAAATCGCGCGGAGTTGACGGTTTGTGTTCACTTCACCTTGTGAATGGTACTCGTCCATGTCCATGTTAACATTATTGTACCAGATCATATTCGTTATCGGTATTGTACCCGACGTTTTCTGTACAGGACAGCTTACGCCCATCCTGAAAAAGGGAAGCCAGCTAACATTTGCTCCTCGTATCGCCCGATTACTGTGTCGCCAGTTTTATGCAAGCTTCTTGAAATGCTTATATTGTCGAATGTTAGACACTGTTGCCAAATGCCAAACCACCAGTTTGGTTTTACAGTAGGTCTTGGTTGCGCTGACGCTCTTTTCTCCCTTGCTGCTATTTTGTCTGATTCTGAGGCAACGGGTGACCCACTAGTTATTGGTTCTTTTGATGTAAGCCGGGCTTTTGACTCGTCGGCGCATGCGCAGATCCTTCTAGAAGCGTATAAACAAGGGCTAAATCTGTGTATTGTTAGAGTTTTATATTATATGTACAATAACCTTAGAGCGCAAATCAAAATACCTTCAAGTCCGGCCGAATCTGTTGTTGTACCGGTTCGTAAAGGGGTCAGGCAAGGCTCAGTTGTGTCTCCGAGTTTGTATAACAATAGTGTTTTGCCAGCACAAGCCCAGGTAGCTACGTCTTGTGTTTCAAAAGGGATCGATGTTTCGTTGATGACGTATGCAGACGACCTGCTTAGTTTGAACAGGTCTGCCGATCGACTATCGACGAATTTTGACGTGTTGAATAGGGAATACAATAACGAAGGTTTATCGTTTAATGTGTCGAAATCGGCTTTATTGTTTTTCAACGCGGAGTATTGCGAAGAAGAAATTTCTTTAGGCGGTTCAGTTGTTAAACCATCTCAGAGTGTTACCTACCTTGGTTTACCAATCGGTCGAAGCCTCCACTCCACCGCAACGCTGCTTGTGCGACACGTAGAGGCGAAAATCAGGATTGCGTACGGGTCAATTATTGGTAACAGACATCGGTTCTGCCGTAGATACCTCGCGTCGCTGTATAATCCCATTGCTCTTCCACATGTACTGTATATAGCACCTTTTTGGAAATACTTGTCGTCCGCCTAGTGTGCAAAAGTAAGAGCTCTTTTTTTTCGATTCGCGAAGTTCCTTCTGAGACTTCCCCCGTGGACGAGGAACTCCTATATCATGCGTACGTACGGTGTATCCGATCCAACAGTTTGTGTTAACCGTGTCGTTGTGAATTTTCTGGAGAAGGCTAAGGGAAGAGCGAACCCGTGGCTAGCCATCCTGTGCCAGTAGTCTTGTTAATGTACACAGTGTGTAAATACTTTTGATGATGTTCCGTAGTGTGGTTCTTCTTTTCTTTTTCATTTTCATACTCCGTCCTAATTCCATGTGAATCTACGGGTAATAAAATTACTTACTTACTTACTGAAGGAGACCAGTTCTCCCCTGTACAACTCTTTGTAAGTCAGATTAATACGAATTACCTACAGATGCGACCAGGGGCGTCCCGATACCTTCCTGGTCGGGGGGGTGCAGCTTCAGAATTTTACCGGAATTTTTCGAGGTTTTACCGGAATTTCTCCGTAGTGACAATCTCTGCAGAAAGTCTAGAATACTGTTATGTCACACGTCTTTCAGTTGACGAGAGACCTCAAATATATCTTCAAACTTTTTGTTTGTTTCGAGGCTATCCCGGCGACTTTCTACATCATGTCGAAACAAGGCTAGTTCGTTTTTATGGCACTTGCAGCTTCTGGCTCAAGTGCCATATATCGATCGCAATTCTGTCTGTCGGTCGGTCCGGTTTTTTTGTCACACTTTTTCGAGTTAAGGTACTTCCAGATGTGCTAGGACGATGAAACTTTGCAGGCGTATCAGGAACTGGAGCAAACTAACCTGGAAATAATCAGTTTCCCGATCCAACCATCTACGGGGAAGTGGAGGGCGGGGGAATCTGGGAAATTTAGGGCAGTTTGTCACACTTTTTCGAGTAAGGGTACTTCCAGATGTGCTAGGACGATGAAACTTGGCAGGCATACCAGGGACCCGACCAAACTAACTAAAAACTAATCAGTTTCCTGATCCGATCATCTGGGGGGAGTGAAGGTGGGGGAATCTGAAAAATTGAGTAGTGTGTAACTTTTGAACGGGTGATCGGATTGGAATGAAACTTGATAACTGAATAAAGGACATATCTCTGATGTCCCATTTGAAGTCCAGACCGGATTCGGTAGCTATGGGGGAGTCGGGGGGGGGGAAGACCGGAAATCTCGAGAAACGGTTAGAATGGAGGGATCGGAGTGAAACTTGCTGGGAAGAACAAGCATCTGCCCCAGATAAATCGTTTACACAATTGGACTGGATCCGGACCCTTGGGGGTGGGGGGGGGGGTGGAGGGGAGTTTCCCGGAATTCCGGTGATGTCAGTTTTGGGGATTTTCGTGACGAAACTTGGGAGGCATATCAGGGACCCGTTCAATCTGACAGAGCCCTTACCTACTACATACAGTTGCAAGTGCCATATGAGCTTACAGCTCTTGTTGAACTCTTCTTGGTTCACCGGTATCACCAGAAAGGAGTCGAGAAAGCTGTCGGCGCTTTTTGGATTCAGATTCAGCCGAATTCCGGTAGATTCTGTGGGATAAATTCCGGTAGATTCCTTGAGAAAGATTTTCCACAAATTCTCTGAGTAGATTCCCTGAGCCGAATCTCGTAGATTCCGAGGAGTAAATTCCGGTAGATTCCCTGAGACAACTTCCGCTAGATTCCTTGTGAAAGATATCGCACAAATTCCGGTAGATTCACTGAGCCAAATTCTGGAAGAATCCGTGGGGTGAATTCCGGTAGATTCCCTGAGGCAAATTCTGGTAGATTCCTTGTGAAAGATTCAGCGTATATTCCATGAGCAAAATCCAGTAGATTCCCTGAGCCGAATTTCGTAGATTCCGACGGGTACATTCCGGTAGATCCCCTGAGACAAGTTCCGGTAGATTCCTTGTGAAAGATTTCGCACAAATTCCGGTAGATTCCCTGAGCCGAATTTCGTAGATTCCGAGGAGTGAATTCCGATTGATTCCCTGAGACAAGTTCCGGTAGATTCCTTGTGAAAGATTTAACTTAGATTCCTTGAGCAAAATCCGGTAGGTTCCCTGAGCAATAATCCGGTAGGTTCCCTAAAAATCATCAAGCTCAGATGAATTTGACAAATTTTAACTGGCGCGGCTTCGCCGCACCAGTCAAAACTTACCGGAATTTGTTTTACCAGAGGCTTTCTTCACACACACACACCCCCTCGGGACGCCCCTGGATGCGACTAGTAAATCAGTACAGCAATAAGTAGCCCTGGATTAGCTCAACATTCTCATATCCCTAGACTAGCTGGTAATTTTCTAGTTTCTTCAGTTACTGGGGTTTTTGGGAGTGTTGGCTGTTGGTTTCGTGTTTGCATCTATGTACTGATTTTGAGTAAGAGCCAACATGTAAAAAGAATTTCATCAACTAGAAACTATTAGAGGTGTTTTTCAGACCTTGCAAAACTTGATTAACCAGATTAACATGTATGTTCTCCTCCAGTATACTCTACAAAACTTTACTTTTAGGCCTGTTTGCAACTTAGGAACTTCTGAGATTTCAGTTTTTTTGCAGAAAGTCCAGAGACCACCAGTTGGAGATATTGGCCAACATAAAACTTCTTAAAATGCAAGCCCAGTCATCCTTTGACGAGGATGGAGGTGAAGGTCTTGACCCAAGAATCCAGGTATGATTTTGAAATTTCTTCCATTTAGCCTAGCCAAGATGATGGCGAAGGAAAGAAAATACATTTTCTTACTGCACTATTTCCTTTCCTTGTTCAGTATGCAATCATCATCATCACCGTTGGCCAGTCTTGTTATAGGTGATCTGCTGTCTGGATGGGACAGCAGTTACACATTACTAAAGCAATTTACATATTACCTGAGATTGGTGCTCTGTGAGGTTGACTGGAAGGATCTCAGATTTGTTAGTGACGACGAAAAACAATCTGCAGTGTAGCTGACATGTTTATAAGAAAATTTTGTTTTTTGTTTATATGATAGCTTATTTCTTTCATATTTAGGGAGAACTGGAGAAAATGAACACTGCAACTGAAGAGATCAATAGATTGGAAAAGGAGTTGGATGTAAGTTTTTGTTTCTCTTTAGTTGTATTACATATAGGGTTGGAGCAGGATACGACAATAATAATGTAGCCTACTTTATTCCCTTAATAGCTTGTATTCTACATGCTAGCATTGGAGCAAATAACACATGACACAATAACATAAATAGATATTTCATCTGTACATAAAACTTATGAATATCATTTAACTTAACTGAAATTAAAACACTGGGTGAAATAGGTTACAAAAGATTTCAGATAACGATCAGTCGAGTTTATAGGTGGTCTTACTAGTTTCTGGGAAGAAGCGTCCCCCTGTCTTTGTTGTATTGAGCCTGCTACTTGCTCCGGTATCGGCCTGAATTCTTTGAGCGTCGTCGAATGTTGACTGTCAGTCAAATTGCCAAGAAAAAGACGAACCTACAAAGGTATGTTGTGGTTGGTTGTCTAGTATGACGTTTCACTAGTTATCTAATTCAATCAGTCAGTCGTTTATTGACAAACCAACTTCATAGCTTTCTTCGCCATTGACGACATCTGTGAGGAGGCTGTTGTGGATGACATGATAGTGAACATGGACAAATCTGTCGTCCTAACTATACATTTTTTAAAAACTGAACCACAGTTTTTCCCATCCCTTACCAAGTCCCAACAGGTTGATGATATCAAAGTACTTGGAATACACATCACTCATGATCTAAAATGGAATAAGCAAGTAGATAGCATGCTTAAATAAGGTAATATGGCAATCCGGTCACTTAAACTCCTGGCCCGTTTTGGAGTACCCACTGACCATCTGTTGGTAATCTTTTTTACTTTTGTTCGTCTAACCCTTGAATACTGTTGCCAGGTTTGGCATTTCGGGTTGACCCGTGATCAGTTGGATGTACTCGAACGTGTGCAGTATAGAGCCCTCCTTGTGGCCTCGAAGTCCCTTAAAGTCCCATATCTCGAATTGTTGAAAAGATTTAATTTAGAATTGTTCGCATAGCGCCGAAAAAAGTTATGTTTCAGTTTCGGTCTAAAAACGTTGGAGAGCCCTGGTCTACGAGAAATTCTTCCCCCTGAACATCTGCCAATACGTCCTTCATAAAATCCGATGACGAATTGCCGCCAGACGTGCTAGAGGAACGATAACAATCACACGTGAGATCGGGGGATAAGTTATCTGACGGGTGAATAAGGGATTAGGCTTTCGCTTCATACCGACTCGGCACTGAAGTTGGGTAAAGCAAAAAGAGGGGAAGAATCATTTGAAACAGTTTTAAACATGGTTAGGCCTAAGAGGAATTGAAAATAGCAAAACAAACCTGGATAAACGTACACCAAGAAGTAACCTGCATTGTTTTCTTTACGATAGCGCACCTAGCGGCCAAAAAAGAACTAATCTGAGAGGAATTTTATGAGGGGCGTATTAGGCCAAGGCCGGCACGAGCTGCTGCCCAGCCTGTTACAAAGTTGCAGCCAGTACCCTGTTCCCGTGACCGATACAAAAAAAGTTTTATTCTCTCGTTCACTGACCTTTTTAATGGGGATTCCGAAACACCTCCATAAATTAATCGTATCTGCGTGTATTGTTATTGAATTGTAAATATAATAATTGTTGATATTATCTAGTTTTTAGTTTGGTGTGAATTTGACCAAGTTGTGATGTTTACTTATGTTTTGTACTTATGTTTTTGTACTTACGTTTTGGTTAGTTGACGTGTTACGTATGATTAAAGGTTGTGAGATTTACATGTTACATTGACCAAATGAATAACATTAGTTATAGTTGTTTTTAATTGCTAAGTTATACATGACAGAAGAAATTCAATGTTCGGCTTCGTCCGTGAGCGAATTTTTGAAAATAAACTGAATTGAATTGAGAAGATGCTAAATTACGCTGGCCATACAGTAATAAAATAAATATATTAAAATAATTATTCACTTTGTTAAAAATCTCTGTAAACAAGACCAAAGGTATCGATGGGATCCCAAAAATTCAGTATTTGATCCAGACAATTTGGTCTTGTCTACGCCAGATCCATTTATTCAAACAATGTTTACAACGGGTACGTCAGCTACGATTCTTCATCAGCGATATTTCGGCCCTTTTTGGCAAGGGTCCTCGTCAGGCTGTCAATCTTCTGGTTCAACTTCGGGGAAGGAAACAAACCTGTAATAAATAACTGAAGCTTCTACCGACTATAAATACCTTATTAAAGTAAGTTATCTTCAAATACTACTATAATGAAAAAACTAGTCCTGTGATTTTATTTTTGACACGGACGCTGTTTTTGCTGGACGATTGGGGCGATGACAGGAAAGGGTTTTTTCTGCATTTTGGTCGACTTAGGTTTTTTTATTAATAAGGGACAGAAAACTTAAATATTATTTTATTAATAACCTCGTTCTACGTTTCTATTATCGAGTACTCGTCTGTATCTATTACTTTGAATAATGACTGCACGGAAAAACTAGTGCTGAGATTTAATTTTTGACACGGCTGCTGTTTTTGCTGCACGATTGGGGCGACGGCAAGAAACATTTTTTTCTGCATTTTGATCAACTTCGGTTTTGTTGTTAATAAGGGACTGAGGCTTAAATTTTCTTCCCTTAATAACCCCGTTCCACGTTTCCGGTAGGGAGTACTCGCCTGTATGTCGGTTAATGCCTGCTCGGTTTTTCTTTATCTCAACGGCTTCTCGAATGGTTTGATGGAGTCCGGTGCACGTTGCAAGAATTTCAGCTTTTTCAAAATATACTGAATGGGATGGGTTTTCGAAAATATGTTCTGCAAGTGCAGATTTGAAAGTATAGTTATGACGGTGTCCGTTGGAGAGGGCGTGGTCTATTTCTTGCTCATGCTCTGCAAGTCGTTTTCCGAAAGTTCTCTCTGTCCTTCCTACGTAACGCTTTCCGCAATCACAAGGTATTGAATAAATGCCTCTTTGGTACTGATTTGGGACTTTATCTTTTCCGGAGTTTAGGTAGGACAGCAAAGTATTTTGGGTTCTGTGAAACCCTTGCCAAAAAGGGCCGAAATATCGCTGATGAAGAATCGTAGCTGACGTACCCGTTGTAAACATTGTTTGAATAAATGTTTCAAAGTCAGCTTGGGCTCAAAGAATATTTAGCCAGATCCAGTCTTCGCCAGACTCCTTGAACATTTTTAATTTTAAAATTCGGAAACAGATTAAGGCCAAAATGCTAATCATCTGAGAAAACCAAGTTCAGATATGGATTCAGCATGTTTCTGTTTACCCCTACAAGTCATATCTGTTTGGACGAAAACTTCCTGCCTTACTTCTGCGAATTTCCCAGTTTCGGCTGAATTCCGGAAGTACAGCTGTCCGGCAAGAAAAAAGAAGCGAAAATCGAACTCAGCGTATCTTCTTTCCCCTATATCAAACATCTAATCAAATTCAAATTAAAATTTAACTTAAAACAAATTTCCCGGTTCCAGCCGGATTCCGGGCGAACTATACGTCCGGGTACAAAATTACTGTCATACACGGATTCAGCATCTCTTCTTACCCCTAAATCGGATATCTAATCAACTACGAAGACTTTTAACAATTTTCCGGTTTTGGCTGGATTCCGGGCGAACTACTTGCTCGATGAGAAAATGATTTTCACCATCGTGTTCAGCATGTCTTATTACCCCTAATCCGAACATATAATTAACTTCAAATAATACTTTTACTTTTAACAGATTTTCCGGTTTTGGCCGGATTCCCGGCTAACTACTTGTCCGGCGAGAAAGTAGTTTTCACCATCGTGTTCAGCATGTCTTCTTACCCCTAAATCGAACATCCAATCAACTTCAAATAAAACTTTTACTTTTAACAAACTTTCCGATTTTGGCCGGATTCCGGGCGAACTAGTTGTCCGGCGAGAAAATGGTTTCAACCATCGTGTTCAGCATGTCTTCTTACCCCATAATCGACTGTTCCATTAGCTGTTTAAAAATATTTTGCTTACCCCTTAATTTAAACCCCCTCCCCCACCCCTAAATATAGGGTTACAAAGCCCGTCTACGAACTCGACCTTACTCTTGACCCAAACAATCCTCACACCAAGTTTCATCAAAATATCTCATTCCCTTCGAGAGTTATCGTGCTTACAGACGGACGGGCAGACGGACGGACGGACAACTTTTGCGATGTCATAGGTATCCCTCCACTTACGTTTTGGGATCCCAAAAAGGGCACAAACGAGTTCATGAACCTTGAAGTTTGTCATCTGACAGGCACTAGTTTGTTTTCTGTCTCGTCCTGCTATTTTTCGGAGCATCAAGGGGGAGCAATGATCGATTGTTCTCATTTGCCAACAGTTTTTTTTTCCAGAGTTTAGTATCAGTTCTGTTCTTCGGTTGTAGAGGCTCGGGATTCTCAACACAGACAGTGTTATAAATAGTCATATAAATATAACAATTATATGAATATTAATGTAGTGATCCTGGGTTGTTTTCTTTCTAGTTGGCAAACAATGTATTCCAGAAGCTTCTCTCTGAATCAACGGAGCAACTAGAAAGCATGGCTAAAAAGCTTGGAAGCTGCATCAAGAAAGCAAGGCCCTATTATGAAGCTCTAGAAATATCCAGAAAAGCCCAGATTGAGTGTCAGCAAGCAGCTGTTCTGTACCAGAGAGCATATGGTAGGCATGTAGGCGACATTTTTAATTAGGTGTCCTAGCATCATGTGCCCGTCCCGGCATTTGTTTCAGGGACGCGTTCATAACTGAATGTGTTCATAAAGTTCCAGATCAACTGTAGCCTACCCTGTTTCCGAGCCGAATATTGAAAAATTGTATTACTGTATCTGTTTTTATCTCTTTTCTTTTGTATACTCAGCTTATAATATTCAATGCTTTGGTCACACCGCACTTTCTGTACATTTCTCCATTTTGGGATTTGCTAAACATTTTCGAGAAAAGGCAAATTCGGACAAAATATTACAAACTGGCAAAATACCTTCTGGGACTCCCTCCGTGGGAGTCTAATTCAGCCCTGTCGAAGAAGTACCGCATTATCGATGCTTCCGCGAAATCATAGAGTGTCGTGCTAGATCCCGGGCTTAGTAGAGATCCGAGCCTCAACTCACACGAGAAAATAGTGCGAAAAGATCTTGTGGTTTGGAAATATCAATCAATTAATTTACTTCGTGATATTACACATCACATATTAAAATTCCGCTGAAACAGGACTATTCTTTAATAAATAGATACAATTATTCCATCCATTCGGTGGCTCGGGGCAATAGCACAATCGACGGAAAAGGCGGTAGAAATGGCCGGAACGGCATTCTGCACTTCCGTGAATGACGTTTTAAACAGTTTCATAAGCTCTTCAAATGTCTTAGTCTTTACTTTGTTTCACTTTAACGTTAAGAACAAGACCAAAGGTTTCGATGGGATCCCAAAAATCTAAAAATTGATCCAGAAAATTGGGTCTTGTCTTCGCCAGATCCAGTCTTCGCCAGACTAATCATCAGAGAAAACCGTGTTCAGATATACCTCTATAAGCCATATCTATTTTGACGATACTGACCGAAACTTCCTGCTTTACTTCTGCCAAATTTCCGGTTGCGCCCGAATTCCGAGCGAACTACTAGTCCAGCAAAAAAAAAAAAAAATCAGAAACGAATCCAGCGGATCTCTTTATCCCTATAAAGAACATCTAATCAACTTCATATAAAACTTTCGCTCTAAACAAACTTTCCGGTTTTGGCCGGATTCCTGGCGAACTACTTGTCCGACAAGAAAATGGTTTTCATCATCGTGTTCAGCATGTCTTCTTACCCCATAATCGACTATCACATTAGCTGTTTAAAAATATTTTGTTTGTTCCTTAATTTGAACCCCCTCCCCCACCGCTACACAGCCCATCTTCAAACTTGGCCTGTACTTTGACCCAAAGAATCCCCCCACCAAGTTTCATCAAAATATCTCAATCCCTGCGAGAGTTATCGTGCGGACAGACAGACAACTTCTGCGATGTCATAGGTATCCCTCCACTTACGTGTTGGGATCCCAAAAACCGAAATCGAATGTTTTGAAATTAAAATCGACTTTAAGCGGTGAAACAAAAGATTTAGAACAGCCGAGGGAGAAGAGTCAAATTTTAGTTTTGTTACTGGGAGTAAGTGTGTTGCAGATGATCTTTACTCATTCCCAAAATGGGGTGATCTTAATGGGTGTGATACAAACTGCCAAGGACTTGGTGATTTAAGGTGAGGGTGGACTAAATGGGCGGAATTTTCACCACCATTAACAACCGTTCAGTGTACGCCCAGGTGCGGTATCAAGGTATCATTGGACCCTTGGCCAACCAGCAACTACAGCAGGGACACTACTGAAGCAAGAACAAATAATCTGAGAGACCCTGTCTTTGGTCCCATGCAGCGACTATGGATACCCCGATAAAACTGAGCGGAGCTAGAGGCACATGCTGTGAGGTTTGATTTGATACCCGTCTACTGCCCTCTTCGCCGCTGCGTATACCAGATGAGAAAAACCGTGGGCTGCCTGCATGGGTGAAGAACCCGGTCTGCAACGAGTCAGACTTGACGTTACAATGCTACACAACCAAAGGACGGCTCAGGGGGCGTTCGTATTCTTCTGTGGGGCTCTACTACGATGTAGCTGTTTGTAGAGGTAACAAATTATGATGTTCTGCGTAGCTCCTCCGCCGCTCGTTTGCATCGGGTAGGGTATCAGAATATATTCTACTCCGCATGGTCGTATTACAGATAGGGAGACGGAGTTTCTACCAAATTATCTGTTCTTGTCACACCCATAGAAAACGAAATGGTAAACTATTTTTTTCTCAGAGAACCACATGGCGGCCAAAGAGACCATCTCCCTAGCTGAGACACGATTCTTGTCGGAAAAACATGAGCTTCAGTTTGATATGGCCTGGCAAGAAATGCTGAATCAAGCAACCATCCGGGTAATGGATGCAGAGAAATCTAAGGCGGCTAGTGGGAAGGAACACAAGCGGAGGGCAGCTATCTCAGGGGAAGCGGAAAGAAAAGTAAGTACGAATCGGAAGTGCGTAACAAGCACAAACGGACCGGCGATAAGGGGAGACGAACAAGGAAGGACCTCATAAAAATAGGCAAGACAATAAGGTAAACGTTCGAAGGTCAAGATTTATTGCAGTATAGCTACATAAATATAATAAATACTAAATAATCATAAAATAGATTCACTGTTTCTGCAGGAAGCGAGCAATGGGACCAAGACTCTCCATCTCTTCAGGAGTAAGTGCTGGTGAAGCGGTGTCCTCTCTCTTGTATGCTGGCATCTTAGCTGGGGAGGCATAGGCGGGTGCTTCGTACTTTGGTGAAGAGTAGGCTGGGGCTTCGTACTTTGGTGCAGCATAGGCTGGTGCCTCGTACTTTGGTGGAGAGTAGGCTGGTGCTTCGTACTTTGGTGCATCATAGGCTGGTGCCTCGTACTTTGGGGAATTATAGGCTGGTGTCTCGTACTTTGGTGCAACGTACTTGGGCTTGTTGTACGCAGGTGGTTCGTAGGCACTGGTGGGGTAGGACGGAGCTTCGTAGGTGGCCTTGGGGGTGTACTCATAGGATTTGTGCTTGGGGTAGTCGTATGGACGGGCTTGAAGTTTCTTCTTGAGGAGGGCTCGGGCAAGTTTGGGGAAGAGTTTCGGGAACGCTGCAACAACAGGAACGACGATCGTCTGGGTAGTGACAACCACCACGACAACAACGACTGCCAGTGCCAGCGGGAGTGCTGTAAAGGAATATGGTATCAGTAAGAGAAAAAATAGAATAGCCTAGGAGGAAATCGTTTTATCGAAATTGATCAGAGAAGAAATAATTTCTTTTGCTCTGCCAAGATGCACAGAACTTCTAATCACGTAAAATACTCGAGAAAACGAGCTTCATTCCGTACAGTCAAGCAGAATGAGGAAGATTAATTTGCATAGATTGAAGAATCAGTTTATAATAAGATTAATTTGTATATTTGGGGAAATGGGGAGGAGGTTTGGCTGGAAAAACATAAAATAGTTACTTACCAAGAAGAAGAAGCGGCAGCTTGTTATACACCTTCGCTACAAAGAAGCTCTCCTCCTCTGCAGCCTCTCCAGACTCAGCCGCAGCAACACCTGTTGGTGCAGCGGAGACGAACTGTGGGTAGGGCTGCACCATTCCTGGAAACGGCAAGCCTCCAAAACCAGCCGCTGGGAATCCAGCTCCACCAGTGAACTGTGCTCCAGCCCCACCAGTGAACTGTGCTCCAGATGATGCGCTAAGCTGTGCTGCCATTTCTGTACTTTTCTTTGTTTGCTGAAATGAAGTGAACTAAGTAGAGAATGTGAAAGAACTGATACCTTGAACTAGGTTGCGCCCCATTTTATACCGCGCGTAATCTTCTTACGGCTGGGGCGGTGGCGGGTCATGTGGGAGTATTGCATAATTTTTGTTGTAATCCTCTGCGGTGATTAGCTGTGAGACAATAGTGATGATACAGAAGTATGATGCTGGTGTAATCTTGGGAATGATGAACTTCTTTGCTAGCTCATCACTGATGAAAATTAAAAACAAGAATGTACAGAGCGTCCTGGAGCCGACAACAAATCTTTTCCCCCCAGACGGAATTGGGAGTTACCACGAGCTTGCTTATCATTCCTGTTACATGATTTCGATGCCAAGGAGATTATAGCGCTCACACACACGCGCCATCGATTATCTGTCAGTTAATTTTAAATTTTTTAATTTAATTTAATTTTCAAAATAAATGCGGTACAACATTTCATGCGCGAGCAAATTAATTGGCACTTGTTATTAACCTACAACTATAACATATATACAATTGTCATAGAATAAATACAGTAATTCAAGGAAGGTTGTTATGGTACAAGGTAAACTGAGGCACAAAACTATTACGGTACCTTTCAGTTTTACAAGCGAACGGTGTGAGTTTTGGTACTTTCGTAGCTGTTTCTCTTGGAGGTCTGGTTCTTTCTGGTTTAAAAGGTGGAGGAAGGATGTTTTTGTAGAAAGGGTGGAATAACAAATTTTTGACGGAATGAGACCTTAGCAGGTTTGTCTCTGGAAACGAAGAAAATCGGGTTCTAAAGTAGAACCCGTACCTAGTAGGCTCAGCCTACTAGGCTATTTCAGAATCTCCATTCGCGCGCTGTTAAATGACTTATTTGTCATCCTCTTTCCAGACAGATTGTAACGTTAAAAATGATGCCTGTGTCACACAAAATGATGAGCGGATTTTCGTTTTCCCATATTTTTTGGTTCTTACAGCTATAGATATATTTTATTTGTAATCCGCCAAATACACAAGGTGGTAGTGGAGTAAAGAGAATAACACAAGATATAAACTCACAAGATATAAACTCACAAAATTTAGACATAATTTCTAACTGGGCCTGAAAAATTCATGAAAAATATCATGTATCGATGACCAGGATGACAAGATGTACATAGTAGTGACTCTGACTATGAGTCTAATATCGGGTATGAATGCTCGAGGGAGGAAGGTTAAAAGATGGCCTCAGAATACGCTGTTTCAATTTGAAAGTAAAACCCTGCATGGTAAACATGCACGCTTTTTCTTCCACCAAAGAACGACAGTTGCGCTACATGTACCTCCTTCAGGTTGTCAAATTGCGAAAATCTCTCAACATTTTTGCTCAACTCTCATCACGTAGTTCTGTTTTTCTGTGACACCGATATTTCTAAACTTCTTCTGTTAACATATTAGTTGCGTTTTTGCAGATACCATGGTATCTGATACCACGGTCAGAAGGCGTTTTTGCAGTTATCGTGGTATCTGATACCACTATCAAAAGGCGTTTTTGCAGTTATCGTGCTATCTGATATTCAGATACCACGTCCCGACCGTTGTAACTGATCGTGGTATCTGAAAAAGTCATCTCACTTTCATCAATTCTTGTCAATTTGGTGGGAAAGAAGTTTGGCACTTAGTGATATGACAGAATATCAGTTTTTCTTTTGGGATGATCTCGAAAGCGCAATTTTGGCAATTGTGGTTTATGCAGAGCAACCGTATATCAGATACGGCCAAAACGACTAAATGCAGATCCAGTTACCGTGGTAACAGATACCATGGTATCTGCAAAAATGCAACTATTGAATCATCAGTGAATGATTGATCATAGTATTTTGGCGAATTTTGAATAACGTTTTGTGAACACTTCATCCTTCCGAATGTCTTATTTGTTTTTGGGATCCCAGAACATAAGTGGAGGGATACCTATGACTTCGTAAAAGTTGTCCGTCTGTCAGCCCGATAGCTCTCGAAGGGGTGCAGATATTTTCTTCAAACTTGGGATGAGGGTCCACTGGGTCAAAGTACAGGTCATGTTCGTAGATGTTGCCCCATATTTAGGGATGGGGGAGGGCCTTCAGATTAAGAGAAAAAAAAATGTTTTAAAAAGCCAATGAGATAGTCGATCTAGGGGTAAGAAGACATTCTGAATCCATATCTGAAACTTATCTTCTCGCCGGACAATTAGTTCGTCCGGAATCCGGTCAAAACCGGAAACTTTGTTAAAAGTAAAAGTTTTATTTGAAGTTGCTTAAACGTTCGATTTAGGGATAAGAAGACGTGCTGAATTCGTACATGAAAATTATCTTCTTTCCAGACAAACAGTTCGTCCGGAATCTGCTCAAAACCTGAAAATTTGTTAAAAGTTTATCTGAAGTTGATTAAGGTTCGATATTGGGGTAAGGAGATATGGTTCATTCATAGCACATGATGAATTCAGCATATGAATTCATTCATATGCTGAATTCGTCTTGCTCTTTATTTTTTGCCGTACAAGCAGTTCACCCGGAATCCGGCCGAAACTTGATATTTGGCAGAAATAATGCAGGAAGTTTCGATCAGTTTCGTCAAAGTAGATATGGCGTATAGGGGTAAACACACAGGCTGAATCTATACCTGAACTTGGTTTCTCAGACGACTAGCCATTGTCATTAATCTATTTCTAAATTTTAGTAGTACTAACGTTCAAGGAGTCTGGCGAAGACCTAATATCTACAAGACGCAATTGTCTGGATCAAACATTAAATTTTTGGGATCCCGTCGAAGCCTTTGGTCTTATTAGGTTTCTTTCTTGCTCAAAATTAGTTCTTATTTAGTACGAGAATGTTTTAAGCCTGAACTATTGTTTGATCCTAACCATAAACAGCAACAGCGGGTTGATTTGTATGAAACATTAGCCGAAAGTTATATTAGCATTAAGAAGTTCAGGTTTTGAGTCTCCTACCCCCCCCCCCCCCCCCCCCGCTAACGGAAGTGGCAAAATAACTTTTGTGCTACAGTAGAGGTATTTTTCGCTTCTGAAGGTTAGTTAACGTTGAACAGTGTCATTTTATGTACTTGCTGTAACCAGGGGCGTCATGTATGGGGGGAAGCCCCCCCCCCCCCAATGTTGTCGGTAAAAAATAACCGAGTCGGGGGATGAGCCGCTATTCTTCGTTAAATAGTCGATTTTTTTGTGTAGAAACAATCGATTTTTCTTAGAAACAGTCGGTTTCTCTGAAAATCGTTCTATTTTCCGTCAAAACAGTCGTTTTTGGAATCCCAAAACGCAAGTGGAGGGATACCTATGACTTCGCAAAAGTTGTCCGTTTGTCAGCACGATAACTTTCGAAGGGAATGAGATATTTTGATGAAACTTGGTGTGAGGATTTTTTGGGTAAGGGAAAGGTCGAGTTCGTAGATGGGCCTCATAGCTTCATATTTAGGGAAGGGGGAGGGGTTTCAGATTAAGGGGCGACACAAGTATTTTTAAAAGCTAATGAGATAGTCGATTAAGGGGTAAGAAGACATGAGTCGATTAAGGGGTAAGAAGACATGCTGAACACGGGCATGAAAACCATTTTCTCACCGGAAAAGTAGTTCGCCCGGAATCCGGCCAAAACCGGAAAGTTTGTTAAAAGTAAAAGTTTTATCTGAAGTGGATTAGATGTCCGATTCAGGGGTAAGGAGACATGCTGAACCCGAATATACAAATTATTTTCTCATCGGACAGGTAGTAAACCGGAAAAATTGTCAAAAATAAAAGTTTAATCTAAAGTTGATAAGAGGTTCGATTTAAGGATAGGGCAACATGTTGAATCCGAATATGAAAATTATTTCCTCGCCGGACAAGTAGATCGCCCGGAGTCCGGCCAAAATCGGAAATTTGTTAAACGCAAAAGTTTTATATGAATTTCATCAGGTGTTCGATTAACGGTAAGAAGACATGCTGAATTCGTGTATGACAATCATTTTCTACCTGGACACATAGTTCGCCACGAATCCGGCTGAAACCGGAAAAATTTGTTAAAATTTGAAGTTTTATCTGAAGATGATTAGAGATTCGACAGAGAGGTAAGGAGAACGCTGAATCCGTTTTGAACTTCAATTTTTTGCAAGACAAGTAGCGCCCGGAATCCGGCCGAAACCGGAAATTTGGCAGAACTAAGGCAGGAACTTTCGTCAAAGCAAATATGACTCAGGCTATAGAGGTAAACACACACGCTGAATCCATATCTGATCTTGGTCTTCTCAGATGACTACCATTTGCCTTAACCTGTTTCTAAATTTCATTAGTAAAGTGTTCAACAGGAGTCTGGCGAAGACCGGATCTCTACAAGACCCAATTGTCTGGATCAGATATTGAATTTTTGGGATCCCATCGAAACCTTTGGTCTTGTTTCTTAAGAACAGTCGGTTTTTCTGCAAAAATAGTCATTTTTTCCGCAAAAACAGTGGGTAAAAATGACCAGCCAGTTGGTAAATACCTTGCTCCCCCCCCCAAACATTTTGGCTAGTAACGCCTCTGGCTGTAACGAAGGTCAACTAACAGTCAGCCAGAGCAGCCAATTAAGGGTTCCTATGTATACCTGAATGGGTGTTTATAGGACTTCATTTTACCATTTACCCCAAAACAGCACTGTTGAAACTAACGTTCAAAGAAGTTTCCTGTACCGTCCCTTTACGTGATCAGATGGAAACGAAGACCGGGAGAAGAAACTGTAGGCTTTATTTCGAATGAATCAGCACCGACGGTATCCAAGATCGAGACGACTTCTTGAGAGACACCCCTACCAGAGATAAGCGGATCCGATCTTGAAAGGATCCAAATCCGAATCCACGGCTAGGCAAATCCGAATCCACGGCTAGGTACGAGTCCGAATCTGAATCCACCTTCTCATTTTGGAATTTTGAAATCGACGTCGAAAGTAAATATAGTAGCAGTTGGAAATTTTGTCCGGAAAGGTCTTATTACTCGAAAGTTGAGCGTTACATGATTTTGTTTGGTAGTTGTTTGTTGTTGTATATGTATGTATACGGCCTAAAAAATGGCTTTCAATACAGTCATTCATTCATTCATACTGAGGATTCGAATCCGACATCAACAAAAATAAAATCCTGTACGTAGGTTATAGTTTGAAAATCGGAGATGACAAAAACACTGATCTCTAAGGGAATTAAATAACGTGACAGACCACTGAGGATGGTTGGTGGTGGAGACCGAATAGTTGTATTGCCTAAGCCCACTGTGTAAAAATTAGGAAAACGGAAACTGGAAGGATGTAGACCAGACATTTTAGCGGGTTCGTAAGATTGAGGGTTTGGAATCCGAGTCCGAATCCAGCCTGACAAGCAGAAGACTCGAATCCGGCCGAAAGAACGAATCCTGGATTCGAATCCGGATTCGGATTCACCCATCTCTTACCCCTGCCATACCCATAGGTATACCAGTTCACGCTGTCTTCTAGAACATAATATAGAATATCCTTTCTTTTACGAAAATATTGACGCCTGTTTCTCTTACTGTTGTCTGTAATGTAATCTCATTCGCTACCTTGTCGGAGTTCCAGTCATGCTGCCGAATCTTTCAGCAGTACCCCCCCCCCCCCAACACGCTGGTTCTGGGTCATTTTATTCTTTTAAGCATCTCTAAGGTATGGCTTATATCTGATCTCTTTGCAGGTGCAGCTGTTAGAAAAGGACTTGAAACGCCAAATTTCTAAATCAAGGCTTTATTTCCTCCAAAAGGAACAAGTGAACAAGGTTCTGATTGACCAGAAGGAGAAAGTACAGATGCTCCGAGAAGCAGTTGGAGCTGCAAAGCGGACGTACTCCCAAGGAATGCATAATTTAGAGGTTAGTTGTGTTTTACTTCTCTTGCAATGTTGCCAGATTAGCGGATTTTACGACCGACTGGCGTTTTTTTTTTTTTACAGTTTCTATTGACAATCCTTGTAAGTTTTTGGAGATTTCTTGCAATTTTGGGTTAAAAAGAAATTTTGGCGTATTTTTGGCATATTTTTCAAAGACAGTGGGGTATTTCGTGGATTGCGGTCTGGCAACACTGTTCTTGAGTAACGATTCCTGACTACAGTAGAGGTATGTTTATGTGAACAGTTACTTTAATGTGAACAGTGCAGTTTTGGGCTAAATGGTAGAATGAAGATCCAAAATACCTATCAAGGTGTTTGTCGATGCCCTTAATTGCCTACTTAGGCTATTTGGTGGTTAGCTTTAGACACAGCAAGGGCATGAAAATGGCATAGGCCAATGCCAACAAGGTAGCAATGTTCCACCGCCACCGCGGGTTTGCGCCACCATATGTTTTCCGCCACCTTTTGATTAAGGTAGCCTGTGCAGGTAGTTTTTAGATTTAAATCTTTAAATGTGAAAAGGGTGTTTACCGCCACCCAGGAAATCTTACGTCCCCAAGAGGATTAGAGGGTAGGGTCAAATCTTGTCAGACCAAATATTCTGGTGGGGTATCGAGCGCCTACCAGATTAAAATTCATGGCTACTGAAAGTTAAAATTACGTATCAAGAAGGAAAGTCTTCAGGAGAAACATTTCTGCGGGCGATTTCTCACCTTCAAATTTGAATAGTTTTGGGGCCTTGAGTTGTTGAAGCTATACAGTTTCTTTAGTTGGACTAAAAATAAATAATTACCTGAAAAATTAAGCTCAATCTTCGTACTAGCTAGGATTAACGTAGAGTTAGCGTTGGTGGCGGTAAACCCCTCTTCGCATTTAAGGATTTAGATCTGGAATTACATAAACCAGCTACCTGCGCTACCTGCACTAATGAGTTAAAGTTTCCTTGTGAAGAGAGAGAGAGAGAGAAAAGACGTAAAGGAAGTAAGAAACAGCACTAACAAACGAAAAGTAAAAAAATTCGAGGGATTCCCTGCTCAGGCGTAGTCTGCATCCGCCCGCCCTGAGCTTTGTAGCTAGGATAATTGTGAAAAAGACAGATGAACTAATGATAATTTCCCTTAGATTATTTCTGAGCAAATCCACGAGAAACGGGCGATTTCTAGAAGTCACCAGCTCGAAAACCCACCGGAAAGTGACTACCCAGCTTTAGACTACGATCTGGATAAGTGCGAAGTCGAGAGTTACAGGTAAGCCTCATATTCGAATGGGTGCGGAAAGGGAGTGGGGGACCTGTTCTTCCTTGAGTATACAGCTAAAGGGTTTTGCCGTAGCTGATATTCCGCACTCTTCACTTTATTTATTTATTTATTTCTCTCAGAACTGAGGAGTACAAAATAATGTATAAAACAAAACTATGCCTAAACCATCCGGTCCATTCAGTAACACATAAATACTATAAAAAATACAGACGATTTCGACAACTAAATTACAATCGCTCGCTCCGTTCATTCTTACTTCGAATTTCTGAAGATACATGTCATTAGCTGCATTCGTTGCACTCCTGGCTGTCTCTGCGTGTTTTGGTCTCACCGGTGACGTCATTAGAACCTGCCTCTCTCCGCACCGGTGAGCACTACCCAGACGTTGGTTAGTCCGAAAACGGGTTGTAACTGTTGTAAGATGGGAGAGCAGTGAATGCAGAAAAGCGTTATAAGAAGCACCAGCTATTAGTTGCGTTTTTGCAGATTCCATGGTATCTGTTACCACGGTAACTGGATCTGTAATTCGTCGTTTTTGGAGTAACCGTGGTATCTGATGTACGGTTGCTCTGCAAAAATGACAAAAATTGCGCTTTTCGAAGTCATCCCCAAAGAAAAACTGATATTCAGTCACATCCCTAAGTGCCAAACTTCTTTCAAAAATTGATGAAAGTGGGATGACTTTTTCAGATACCACGATCAGTTACCACGGTCGGACCGTGGTATCTGAATATCAGATACCACGATAACTGGCCAGATACCACGATAACTGCAAAAAACGCCTTTTGGCCGTGATATCAGAGACCGCGATAACTGCAAAAACGACTTTAAGCCGTGGTATCAGATACCATGGTATCTACAAAAACGCAACTATTGTCTCTCTCTGCCGGGAACATGAGATCTTGTGACACGCGCATCAACGGGCTGGAAGGAAACTTTGGAGGCGACAGCGACTGTTAGAAGGGGGTGCATACAGTTTTCGAGATGCCCTTCTATGTGTGTTATGAAGAATAAATCGTACGAAAGCTGGGGAAAGGGGTCGAGGTAGGGCATGTTCTGAGAGCATTTTTTTCGCACCTAACAGCCAAACGGGGTTGGAGGTCAACGGGGTAGAAGGAAAGTTGGCGGTTGACAACGACTGTTAGAAGGGTATTCACACAGTTTTCCGAAGGCGCCCTTCTAGGTGTGATACGAAGAAGGAGTGGAACGAAAGCCAGGGAAGGGGTTGGAGGGAGGGCATACCCTTAGAGCATTATTCGTTTCTGACACTCGAACGGAGTTAAGAGAAAGGACAACGCTGAGTATCGCAGTATTTCTTACGCTCTGTAGTCCGGACCGGGTTTTACTATGAGAGTGTGCAGTTGGAGGGTTGGAAAGCTTTGGACATGCTTAGAGGACTCGCCGGCTGTGCGGCAAGGCAAGCTGAACGTTATAAACCTCTCAGATTTTGCAAAGAATAGTAGCCCGTTGGATTGTTCGACGTATTTCGCCGAAAAGCGGTTTCTCTTGGACATCGATTCTTTGTTTACCTTTTACTACTGAATCCAAGCCATCCAGACGTTTTGCAGGTCGGACGTTGTACGAACGTACTTTTTAAAGGATCCCTCTTTCTTGTTCTGCCTTTTATAATATACTTAGCTCCCATATGGAATTATAAGCTTCTAAAATCCCCACCTTTCTCCATTGTTTCGTTTTGTAACTACGAATGTTTAGCGCTTTTATTCAAACAATGTTTACAACGGGTACGTCAGCTACGATTCTTCATCAGCGATATTTCGGCCCTTTTTGGCAAGGGTCCTCGTCAGGCTGTCAATCTTCTGGTTCAACTTCGGGGAAGGAAACAAACCTGTTTACAGGACATCGGAAACAAACCTGTTTACAGGTTTGTTTCCTTCCCCGAAGTTGAACCAGAAGATTGACAGCCTGACGAGGACCCTTACCAAAAAGGGCCGAAATATCGCTGATGAAGAATCGTAGCTGACGTACCCGTTGTAAACATTGTTTGAATAAATGTTTCAAAGTCAGCTTGGGCTCAAAGAATATTTAATGTTTAGCGCTTTTTCGGCCTTGCCGAGTTTTTCCGTCACACAACGAAAAGTTTGCCGGAATCTTCATTGTCCGCTGACAACTCTTTCACACATAAGGATGATAATCTTCTGTTTATTACTTCTTTTATTTGCTTAGTTTTACCACTTTTTAACCAAGGCTCGCTCAGTTTTCAAATCTTTTGCGCCCAGCCGCCGCCTCGGAGAGCAGGAAGGCTGGGTATAATCGACAAGCGCTAACAAGAGAATCGCTAGTTTCGGGTAGAAAGTGAAGGTATTTTTTAAAACGTTTTATCTGATCCATTTTATAGGGAAAAGATCATTTCTAGTAAGAGCTGTGCTTTAATAATAATACTCTGTGACCCACTAAAAGATAAAATGACGGAGTATAAGTTATAGAAGAAAAATAATTTATTTCTTAGCTGTTTCTTAGTTTGTTATTTGGTTCAGTTTCCTATGAGTTCTTTGTTTATCCTGTGTATGGCCTTTGGGTTTTTCAAAACAGATAGATATATTTTGACAGTGCAAAACAGGTACGTCAGCTAAATTTGTTAGAGCTGTAATTCACAAGCTCATTTTCCGGTTGGAGCGGCTTGAGCCTCAAGAGGACCCTTGCCAAGAAGGGCCGAAATATAGCTCTAATAAAATTCAGCTGACGTATCCGGTCTGCACTGTCAAACATGATTCGCAATCAGCTTGGGCTGAAGGAATATGTACGGAACAATATACAAACGTAATTCATAATAAGCCATCTTCTAACCAATTAACTGAATGATAGGCCAAAAGAACAAGAGCTGAAAGCTCATATGGCACTTGCAAGGCTGGGTCAGAGGATTAAAGTAGGAACTCGTCAATTCGTGGGTTTCTTCTGCTCAATTGTAAGCAAAGTCCTTGAGATAGGAATGGTCATGGGTCCTTGGAAATCATGAAAATGTATTGTTCGTAAAAACTAGTTTATTTGTGCCTTTGGCCGTGATGGTGCACACTTTAAGGGCGCTAGAGATTCATCAGTAACGAACAATCTTGAAGAACAAATGATGATAAGCTCATTGGGATCATGAAAATGGATAGTTTGCTCAAAATTATTGTTTGTATTCTAAGAAATTCAGTTGTAAGCGAAACCCTTGAGGCAAAAATGATCATGGGCCCCTGGGGATCATGAATATATATCGTTTGGTTACAGTATTTTTGACTTTTCGGTTAAGAAACGCACTTTAAGGGTGCTAAAAATTAGTTTTTGAGCAACACCCTTGAGTTAAAATGTATACTTAGCTTAAAAGCATTTTTTGTACTTTGTGGCTAGGATTAGTAATTTAAGGTTATGATTAGTACTTTAAGGGATGGTTGGAACTGAGAAGTGACAATTTCTAAGCCAATATTGTCAAGTTTCTAATGTTCAAGCCAAGTTCCACCGCACTAGCACATCTGGATAACTTAATTCGCGATCACCGAAATTCCCCCTCCCCCACCAACTCTCCTCACAGTGCCCGAACCCGGTCGGGTTTTGTCACTGATGTATCTAGTTCTTATCCTTGTTCTTCCCACCAAGCTTCATCCCAATCGCTCTACTCTAAGTGTGTCACAAGATTTGCGCCCCTCCCCCCCCCCCCCATTCATCGTATCTGGTCCGGACTTAAAACGGGATATCCGAGACATGAGGTCTTTCCAAATATCAAGTTTCGTTAAGATCCGACCACCCCTTCAAAAGTTATACATACCTCAAGATTTCAGATTCCCCTCCCCAACGGTGGTTGGGTCGGAGAACTGACTATTTCTAAGCCAATCATGTCAAGTCTCTAATGTTCAAGCCAAGTTTCATCGTCTTAGCACAACAGGAAATACCTTAACTCGCGATAGCCGGAATTCCGGACTCCCCCCTCTAACTCCCCCCACAGTGCCCAAATCCAATCCGGTTATATCACTGGCGTGTCTATTTCTTGTGCTTGTCCTTCCCACCAAGTTTCATCCCAATCGCTCCACTCTAAAGCTGCTTTCACATTGACGCGTTTGCCTTTCACACTGAGCTACGCAAGCCTTGCGTTGCGCTTGCGTCGACGCAACGCAGAGCTTACGCAGACAAATAAAACGCAACGCAAGAACAGAACCAAGTTCCATTCTTGCGTTGCGTCGACGCGTACACATCGGATTTGTCGAAAATGGAAGATTTTGAAGAAAAACTAGAAAAACATGCTGATGATGAAGAAAAACTTGCTACTAGTGTAAGAAATTAAAATACAGCAGAAGAAACCGAGGAAAATGTAAATGAGCATCCAGCGTGAAACCTTCTCGCGCAGGTGTGAAAGATACGCTGCGCAGGCCATACGCAACGCAAGATAAACGCATACGCAACGCATCGCAACGACGCGTCAATGTGAAAGCAGCTTAAGCGTGTCCCATGATTTCCGGTTCCGCCCTCCGACCCCCCCCCCCCCCACATTCATCGGGATTCCGGGGGGACCCGGATTCCCCCTCCCTCCACTCCCCCACGGTGGTCGCATCGGGAAGTTGACTATTTCCAGGTCAATCTGGTCGGATCCCTGACTTGCCTGCCAAGTTTCATTGTCCTAGCCCACCTGGAAGTAACTTAACTCCTTATCACCGGAATTCCGGAACCCCCATCCAACTCCCCCCCGCAGTGCATGAATCCGGTCCGGTTCTGTCAATGATGTACCTAGGGCTTGTGCTTGTTCCTCCCACCAAGTTTCATCCCGATCGCTCCACTCTAAGTGTGTCCCATGGTTTCCGGTTCTCCCCTCCGACCCCCCCCCCCCCCCCCCCCACATTCATCGGATTCGGTCCGGACTTGAAATGGGACATCTGAGACATGATGTCTTTCCAAATATCAAGTTTCATTAAGACCCGATCACCCGTTCGAAAGTTATACATGTCACTAAATTCCGGATTCCGGCTCCCCTCCCTCCCCCCACGATGGCCGGATCGAGCAAGTGACTATTTCCAAGTTAGTTTGGTCGGGTCCCTAATATGCCTGCCAAGTTTCATTGTCCTAGCACATCTGGAAGTACCCTAACTCGCAAACACCGGACTGACCGACCGACATACCGAAGGAAAAGTGATCGGTATATGGCACTTGGCCGGAAGGCAAGTGCCATAAAAAAAAGGAAACAAACAATAATAATCCCCCTTCAAACAAAGAAAAGACAACAAATAAACATTAGACCAAGCTTTAACTTTTTCTTACCTTTTTCTCCCCTTACTCTGACACAATGTAGAAGTTTGATTGTTTATTTTACCCAAGCACATACAAGAGAAAAGGCACTATATACAACAAGCAAGCAAGCAGTAACGGCACATACAAACGCAACACCAATAGCATAATGCAAGCACCGCAAGGCAGTATTCTGCACTGACGATCATCACTAGGGTGGATGCAAGACACGTCTTCGTCTTAGTTTTTGAAAGGAAAGTATGATCTTGTGGGGAAGAAAGTAGCCGACTTCGCTGTTTCAAAGTTTCCTCTTGGAATCAACTTTCCTAAGAAACGATTGACGTCATGGCTGGTAATTGAAGATTGCTGCCGTCATCGCGTTCCTTGTGATATTTTTAGGTATACCTATCTGGAATGAGTAAAGAGGGCTTCAGACATGCTGTTTCTGCCTAAAACCAACTCCTATTTACTCTACATTTTGTGATACTTACAATATATCCTTCCGCGAAGATGTCATAAAGACTGACAGAACAAAAACCCACATACGTCCACTTCATTCAGGTTGTAATTTGCAAGTGTCTTTTCCCCTTTGCTAGCCTCCTGAATACAGTTGGCGACGCCGGAATTCTTAAACTCTTGTCATGCGCATAAATGAATGGTCAATACATAATTTAGAAATATCACAGTCTGAGATTTGTTAGTATCAGCATGTAATAAGCTCATCATAATAAGCTCGATATTTTGAATGTCTCTTTTAATTTTATTTCTGTTCTTGCTCAGATCGAGTCGCTATTTAGGAGGAAATATTTTGTGCCTGAAATATGTGCTGGTAGGCTATTGATGGTGACCGGCAAGAGAGGGTGGGTTTTTATCAAGTAGAAGCTAAAGATAAATGATAGATAGTTGATTATTGAAGCCCTTACAGTATAGGGCTGAACTTTTTTCAAAACTAAACTCAAAACTAACTATGTAATAGCCTAAGTAGGGCTACTATGTATGTAGGCTACAAGTATGTACATACTTGTAATTTTCTTGGTTATACCCGATGGAAGTTTTTTAGCCTGCATAGTTTCATGATAGTATACTAAAAAGTTGCATGTATTGATATGTAATAGTAAAGAATACTATCATTTAATGTGCCTCAGACTGGGCCATTCTTAAGCAGTAGTATCCAGTAACATCCTGTCTTGCTATAGTGGCATCCAATCTTGCTAGTAGTATCATGCAATAGAATGCAGTAACACGGTAGCCTTGACGTAGAAGCATGTAGTAGCACCAGTTCATACAGCATGCTACTTTTTTGTACAGCTTCATACTATTATTTTGAGATAAATTTTTCATTGGGTATGGTCAGAAAATACATCAATCCTGCATACAATTTTTGGGGTCCAGGTTTCGGTACGGACTTTCTGAGTTCTGGAGATGAATTTACCTGAGCTGTGCCATCCAACTGACGGAGTGACAGTATTCACTTCAGGGAGTCTGGGGTGTCTGGGTAACACTATTTGAAACAACGAGTCACACGGTGCAGGTTTCAGCGGCGGAGGGAACTCCCCTTTATCGGTTTTGCTGCAGTACCTTGTGGAATGTGTAAACCCAGGGTTGGTCACCAAGAACCAGGGTGTACGAGTTACTTCAGGATACTTTGGGTTACTCAGGGTTACTTTTGGTTACATTGGGTTTCTTTGGGTTACATTGCATTGGGTTACATTAGGTTACATTGGGGTACTTTGAGATACTTTTGGGTTGCTTTACAGGGTGTACGAAGTTACTTTTGGTGACCAACCCTGGGTGTAAACTCGTATTTTCCGCCCGTCTGTCTGTCTGCAAACATAACGTTTGAAATTAAATGAGAAAAGATAAACTAGGCCTGTCGATTCTTCATGTTGCCAAGACATGTAGGGACGAAAGTTGTCCAGTTTAAAGTGACTAGACTCGGTAAAATATTGACACGCTGAAGTAGGAAACGATGAAATTTACCTGAGATTAATAATTCAGCCGGAATTATCTAGCCAGTAACTTCCCCGCAATCCCAGTTGACTTCTTCGGGTTTTCTCAGACTCATATTTCTGCCGGAATGCCGTTTTGGACCCATAGAAATCTCAGATAAATGTCCTACAAATTATTAGTCAGAGGCGTCATTTCGCGGAAATCTAAGGGGGGGGGGGGGGGCTTCGAAAATTGAACGGAAATATTACATAGGTGAGACTGAGAATTCTTCAGTGATTAACAACATATTAACGAAAGTCATACAGTATATTCACGAAGACTGAAAAAATTATTATGTATAAAATCATATACATAATACATATTCGGTTCTGCTCCTTGTCAACTAGTTTTTTTTCATTGGTACCTCTGGTCTCCCTTGGGAAGCCATGGGGGCAGACCCCCCTCCCCCCTCCTAACAGACGCCCCTGAAATTAGTTCGTTCAGTGGTTCAGGCTTTAATAGAAGTTGTTTTCTGCAGGTCTTCCTACTTATCCAGCGCGACTGACGACGGTGATAGCATCAGTTTGGCATCTTCTGCTGGCGGCTTGAGCACTCCTGCGTCTAAAAGGAGCGATACAGTAAGCATTGTCCCTATCTTTTGCCCAGACCTTGAACGTGTTTGCCTTTGAGCATCAAGCCCGTACATACGATTCCCACGTTGGCCTGCTAAATGTTAGACCCCTTCCCGGAATATAATTCCTTCTGTGCTCCTGGACAGAGTAGTCGCTTAGGAGGAGGGGTACTGCCCTGCTTTGAATAACCATCATTTTTTCCCTGCTGTCTATCACTGGTGACCTTGAATCTCTCAAGACAGAGTCAGAGTCTCAAGTTTGTCCTTTTAGAGTGTAATGTCCCAATCGCGGTCCCGACCTTAGTGTACCGCCCTCTACACCAGTGGTTCCCAACCTTTTCCGTACCGCGTACCCCCAATCAAGGTTCAAAAAGATTGCGAACCCCCTTTTTCAGAACGTGAAAAGAAGATATTTAATGTCATAAATGATAAGGCATACATATGTAGAAATATACACAAAATCAATGAGGTAATCACTAGAGACGGCTTTGTAGCTAAAATTTTGTCGTATCTCGGATTGACGTCATTACCAAAACCCGTGCCACTCAGTGTAACGACCCCCCCCCCCCCCCACACACACACACAAATCCTTTCCCAGTTCTTTCCCCTTCTTGGCGAGGAAGCTGCAGTTAGGTGCCGTTAATTTTTATTGTTGTACCAGAAGTCCACTTGACTTAGACTAAGATCCTTTTTGGATTTGTATTAAATGTAAAGGATTTGGGGGGGGGGGGTTGGTCTGTGGGTTTTGCCAACGGGAGGGGAGGGTTGGTCGGGGGGATTTTGGTACCGAGGGGGGGGGTAGCCGGGGGGGGGGGGGGGGGTCTCGCCTAGACCCATTTTTTACAGTCAGCCTATTTCTGTGTTTGGTTTGGTCCTGTGTTTGGTCCGTGCTTTCATCAAGCTGCATCGGAAACTTTTTCGTTGGCTCAGTTCGCAACCTGAATGACAATAGCACTTGCAATGTCTTCGATTCTTCTTGAAACAATATTGTTTGACACAGGAACAGATTTTACGGCAGTAGGCTAGCTGTTTTGGAACATTATTTAAATGATTTTAACTATGGCTTGTAATCAGAGGCGTCAGGCACAGGTTGACAACACCCCTCCCCCCCAAAAGGTCGGCCATACGATTAAAAAGAAAAAAGTCTGCGCGAAGCGCAGCGATTTTTCGTAAAAGCAGTTATTTAAAAAAAAAAAAAAAAATCAGTGAAAACGACCTGGCGGTCACTAAAAATACCGTGCCCCTTAAGATACATTTTGGCTGGTAAAATTAGGCTTTCGGCAATCATAAATGAGTGAGGCGAGATTTTGAAGCCACAGACTAAATCAGTTTTGGTTCCTTCGCGTACCCCTTGGGGTACGCGTACCACCGGTTGGGAACCACTGCTCTACACTGTCAAGTGTTTGACGACATTTAAAACTAAGTTGCGCATCGTGGTGTTAAGCTGCTTTCACATTGACGCGTTGAGCCTTTCACACTGAGCTAAGCAACCTCTGCGTCGCACGTGCGGGGACGCAACGTTCTTCGACGACAAGTTCTACTCTTGCGTTGCGTCGACGCGTACGCATCCGATTTTACAGTGAAAAAAATAAGTTTTTGAAGGAAAACTTGAGAAAACCTGCTAACGATGAAGAAAAACTTACCAATGATAAAATAAACGAAAATTCAGCAGAAGAAACCGAGGAAGGAAAACGTAAATACCCGTCCAGACTGAAATCTTCTCGCATAGGTGTGAAAGATACGCTACGCAACCTGTGCGCTACGCACGATAAACGCATACGTAACGCATCGCAACAACGCGTCAATGTGAAAGCGGCTTTAAATGTTATCGAAGATGAGCAGAAAATCTGTGTTATGACCATTTTTAGGAATACGTTTTCGGGAAACATAACATTTTAACCGATTTTATGCATTATGTCTTACGGAAAGATAACAGAAGATTGACAACATCTAACACAAGGATGTGCATCTTGTGTCAATTGTGATCAGATTTCTGACAGTGTATCAGGCAGAGTCATCTTTTCGAAACTCCCAACTTTGAGGTTCAGATCTCGTTTAGCATTTTGACTTGTTCAGCCTGGAAACTAGAAAAGGCCGCATCAGAGAACGCCGTACTAGCCGTCGCCCAAAGAGCACAGATAAATTAAAAGTTCATTGCGCTAAGGTAAGGTAAGTTAATTAAAGTTAATGAAAACGGCAAAACAACTCAAATAGCATAGAAGCATCAGACATGAACAGTGGCATGCAACAATGACGCTTTGTTAAGTGTAAGTTTCGTTAAAGGCGTATTCTCGCCGTTCCCCGAGGACTCCACTTGAGGAGTCCCCGCGTTTTTGTTTGTCCCGGGGACTCACTCCCCGTATTCTCGCGAGTTCCCACGGACGGGGAATGCTCAGATTATCATCACCATCATCAAAAAGGACTCCCTTTCAAATTCGGTGGGGAATCAATGTTTGCTATTGTAGGTACTATGTAAAATTAATTAAAAAGAATCAGAATAAAGAAAACCGAAAATAAAGTTGATCTAGACTAATTTTTTCAGCTGCATATTCATTTTTCGAACAAAATCCATTTTAAAAGCTTTCCCCGTATTCTCGCTGTTTCTTTACGTGGAGTCCGCGTGGAGTGACTCCCTCTGTTCTTGCCGTTCCCTTCGATTCCCCGAGGAGTCCTCGGGGAACGGCAAGAATACGCCTTAAGTGACTAAAGGCGTTTTTCCGTGCTCCCACAAACAGTTTGTGGGTCGATTGTGGCTCGAAAAGTGTGTTTCCGCGTCCTTTTGTGCGGCGCACAATTGTGTTTCCGCGACCAGCAAGATTTTCGTGGCTCGCTTTGTGGCTCAAATTCGACAAACAACTGGCGAGGTGATTGTCGATTTTGTGGTTCGATTCTGGCGGGAAATTCAAATTAATTAGCAAAATAGTGTCTAAATAATAAAGTTAACTACTTTTTCAAGCATATAGACTTAAAACTGAGGATACTTTATGAGCAGAATGGTAAGGAAATAAGCCTGGAGTTGTATTTATTGAGATTTTACATGAATTCTACTTTTATTTTCCGATATTTGAAATTACCGCCAAAGAAATAGACAAAAGGGCGTTTCCGCGAGTTTCAACTAGTGGCTCGACTGTGTGGTACACAATCGTGTTTCCGCGACAAACACTAAGAAGTGTGTGGCCCACAATTGTGTCGCGGAAAAAGGCCTTAAATATTAAGTAGGCTAAAGAGTTGAACCGTCTGGGGCAAGCACTCAAGTACACAACTTAGTAAATAAACAAGTTCTTTAGGAACTGATGGGGGGGGGGGTTGCTCCTAGAATACAGATCCCAAGGTCAGAAGTCTTATAAGAAATAACGCAAGGATGCGCAGTTTTAACAGGCAACACTAGGGATGTAATCCGTTTGTGATTTTGAAAACGTAATGCATTAAATGTTATGCATAACAGGCATTGCCAGGAAGAGCCGAAAAAGCATCATCTGACTTTAATGTTTGTCGTTGTGATATCGGAAGAGTCAGCAGATGCTTTTTGGCGTTTTTTCGGCTCTCCCTGGCAATGCTTGTTTTGCATAACATTTAATGCATAACATTTTCGAATCACAACGGAAATATATCTCAAGTGTTGTCGGTTGAAACTGCGCATCCTTGTGTTACCTGTTATGAAACTTCTGACAGTGCATCTGTACTTTGCAGTCCGGTCTGGGAAGCGAAAGTAACTATAAATCATTAGTATTATATCTTGGTATCTGATACCACGGCCTAAAGGCGCTTTTGCAGTTATCGTGGTATCTGATACCACGGTCAAAAGGCGTTTTTGGAGTTATCGTGGTATCTGGCAAGTTATCGTGGTATCACATATTCAGATGCCACGGTCCGACCGAGGAAACTGGTCTTGGTATCTGAAAAATTCATCTCACTTTCATCAATTTTAGTCAAATTGGTGGGAGAGAAGTTTGGCACTTAGTGACGTGACTGAATATCAGTTTTTATTTTGGGATGACTTCGAAAAGCAATTTCGGCAATTGTCGTTTTTGCAGAGCAACCGTATTTCAGATACCACGGTTACTGCAAAAACGACTAATTGCATCGTGTTACCGTGGTAACAGATACCATGGTATCTGCAAAAACGCAACTATTGATTGTTCCTGCCATGGTCGACAAGTAACATGCCCTTTGTCCTTACCGGGTATGTGTAAATGACAACTACTTATTTTCAGTCTTCGGCTTACTGGTCAAACGGTCGAGACTCGGCTTCGGATCAGATGAGCAAACTCAGCATTAATGGACAGTCAGAAATTTCCGTTCTTCCCGCCATGTTTTTCCAGCGTCGCGAAAAGAAGGACGAACGGCGAAGCAGAAGCGACGGTTATCTCACACTGACGTCTGATGAAATGTACAAAGCAAACGTCCCTACGAAAACGGATGTAGTGGAAGGTAACGTCAGCAATACTCAGTGACTGAAGTTGATCTTAAGCGGTAGATGTATCGTCGATATCTGTGCATGTCCTGATGATTTAAAATAATGTATACACGAGCCCGAATGTCGCAATCCAATCCGAAATCTGCGGATTCGAAATTCGGATTGGTCGGAATTACGTTGGAAATTTTTCTCACACTCGACTAAGCCGATAAGATTTTGTGTGAAAAAAATACGCGCGCGGAATTCGCGTCACTTTCCGGAAACCTGCATGCGGTGCGTCAGAATTTCAGACCGAAGGAGGAATTTCGCATCTGCCTGCAAAAATCGGACAGTGTGTGCACATACCTCTAGCATCGGAAAATTCATCGGCCTTGTGTGTGCATTGAGTGCATTTTTGGGATCCCGAAACGTAGGTGCGGGATACCTATGATTTCGTAAAAGTCCAGGTCAAGTTCGAAGATGGGCTCTGTAGCCCTACATTTGGGGTCGGGGGAGTTTTCCCATAGGTTCGTTTTTCCAACTTGAGCGGCTTTGAGCCTGAAGTGGACCCTTGCCAAGAAGGCCCGAAATACAGCTCGAATAAAATTCAGCTGACCTATCCGTTTGCCTATCAAATATGGGGGAGGGGTTTCAAATTATGGGGCGAAAAACTTTTTTTTATAGTCTATTTCGGGGTAAGGGGTAAGGAGACATGCTGAATCTGAATATGGAAATTGTGTTCTCCCCGGACAAGTAGTTTACCCGGAATCCGACCAGAACCGGAGAATTTATAAAAAGTAAAAGTTTAATCTGAAGTTGATTAGGTCCGACTTAACGGTATAAGGATGTATGCTAAATCCAAATATGAAAATTATTTTCATCGGACAAGTAGTTCGCCCGGAATCCGGCCAAAACCGGAAAATCGTAAAATGTAAAATTTTAATTTGGTTAGATGTTCGACTTTAGAATACATGCTAATCTGTATGTGACAATCATTGACGTACAGTTCGCTCGGAATCCGGGTGAAACCAGAAAATTTGTTAAAAATAATTTTTTATCTGAAGTTGATTAGATGTTCGGTAAGAAGACAGGCTGAATTCGTTTTCTGCTGTAGTTTTGCCAGACAAGTAGTTGCCAGGAATCCGGCCGAAACTGAAAATTTGGTAGAAGTAAGGCAGGAAGTTTTGATCAGTTTCGACAAAGTAGATACGACGTAGGAGTTAGGGGTAAACACACATGCTGAATCCATATCTGAACTTGGTCTTCTCAGATGATTACCGTCGGCCTTAATCTGTTAAAGTCTGGATCAAATATCAAATTTTTGGGATCCCATCGAACCTTTGGTCTTGTTTTTATAGAGAGCTGTCAGTTTTCTGCCAGTTTCCGGAAGTTTCAAACTTCGAAAGTTCGCCCTCTGTTGTTCATTCCAGTAACTTTCCACTGCATCGAATTTCAGGTTTTCCTGGTCATAATATGGACATATTACAGAAAAAAAATCTAAAAAACTCCGAGATATTAGAGGTGCATTTTTTTGGATGTAGTTTCACTTTAGTTTGACGTACTTTTGTTTCAGTATAGTATAGTATGTGTACCGTTTATTTGCCATTACACATACTGTACTTTCATAACTGAAACAAAAGTACGTCAAGCCACAGTGAAACTACAACGAAACTACATCCAAAAAAACGCACCTCAGGCTTGAGGGTTTTGTCGCGTTCCCACTGAGAGAAAAAGAGTGTTTGCGCAATCGGTTGTGTGGCCCACAAGTCCGTTTCTGTGATTTTTTTGTGGCTCGAATTTGACAAACAAGTCTCGAGGTGATCTTCGGACAAATAAATTAGGGATCCTTCTAGTACAGAACGGCAAGGTTATATTTAACATTTTTTTGTTAGTCATTTATTTTTATTATTTACGAGTTTCAACTTGTGGGTCGAGTGTGTCGCACACGGCCTGTTTCCATTCGGTAACACGTGGAACACAGATATGCCGAGGAAAAAGCCTTTGGTGTTATCTAAGTTTGCTGCATGAATATTTTAATAAGCCCTGATATGGATTAGTATTCCTTCAGCACCCAGCTGCATGCGAATCATTTTGGTGGCGCCCTTCGTGCCAAGGTCCTATTTAGTCCATATAACAAATTCTGAAACTTGCAGTCGCACCGGATACGAATTTCAGCTTACAAATTCGTTAAAAAAAACACGTCTTGCATCCCTGGATAAATACATCGTGTCGTCGCCAGGACCTCTTGTCTCTTTTGTTGAGAGCGGATCAGCTGATGCTGCATTTACACTCTACGTAAAACCCGAGCGTTTTTACGCCCTTTTTTTTGCCAGATTCTTTCCGGCATTAAATCGAGTGTAGCCTATTTTAAATACGTTCACATCTACGCAGAGTGTAAAACCAGCGTGAAAGACAGATCAAAACATGCCTCTTGGTTGCACTAGTTATTAATGCCATAAGCCTCCTGGCTTGCACATAATCAGACGTAAGACCGTTAAAGCTCACCTGGCCACAGTATAAAAACCATAAGGACATTAAATCGCCAAGTAAAATAAGGGCTTTGTCTCTTACTCTTGATGCCATTAATATGGAAGGAAGATAGTCTGGGGCAATTCGGCTGAGTAACCGAGGAAGCGCTTGCTTCTAACATATAATTTCTTGTCGGAAATTGTTTTGCGGTATTTCCTCTTTAACTGTGGAGGTGTGGTCTAGCATTCGTTTGACAGACCGCAGTTTTTGATTTGCTGATCTGTAAGGACAATCAAAACACCATGGAGGTGAGCATTGTGGTTTTAAAGATTTTCAAAGAATGTACAATCAGTTGTACCACAAAAGTTACGATTGTTTGAGAAAATAGCGTGAGATTTGAAGGTAGTATCGTGATATATTTGGTTGGGCCATAACTCATATGTCTTTGTTGTATGTGAAGGCTGCGTTAAAACGGTGTAAACCCTCTTGATATCTCTCTCACTGTATGACGACTAACAGTAGAGGTATGCGTGTCTGAACGTTAGTTAACTTTGAAGAGTGCCACTTTTTGATCCACTTGCCGTGACAAAGGTCAGCTACCATTCAGCGAAAGTAACTAATTAAGGGCTCCCAAAAACACCTGAATGTTAATTTTAAGTCTTCTGGCGTATTCTCGCCGTTTCCCGAGGACTCCTCGGGGAATCGAAGGGAACCGAGAGAATAGAGGGAGTCACTCCACGCGGACGCGGCGTGCGGAAAGCAACGAGAACACGGGGAATGCTTCAAATGAGTTTTGTTCTAAAATTAAATATGCAGTTGACGAGATTAGTCTGGATCCACTTTATTTTTGGTTTTGTTTATTCTGATTATTTTTAATTAATTTTATATTGTACCAAAACCAGTAAAAATTGATTCCCCTCTGAATCTGAAATGGAGTCCATTTGATGATGGTGATGATAATCGGAGCATTCCCCGTCCGTGGGTACTTGCGAGAATACGGGGAGTAAGTCCCCGGTACAAACGAAAATGCGGGGACTACTCAAATGGAGTCCTCGGGGAACGGCGAGAATACGCCTTTCATCTTACCAAGTATTGCACCCTTCAAAGCCACTAACGGTCAAAGATACATACCTCTTCTGTACTTTGAGTGAGTGTAGGGCGATTTTCGGATTTTATCGGAAAGCTGATCCGGTTTCAAAAGAATCAAAATCGCTTCCGAGTGGTCCGGTTTCCTGCGACTTTGAGCCACCTCTTCATGCATGGAAGTCCGTTTTGTTTAGAGTTTCCAGTAATACCAAATCAATCTTCTTATCTGTCTGCCGCAGAACACCATCTATTTTTGTATAGCTTCCGAGTCAACTAGTGGAAACTTTAAAGGGGGATTTTTCCGTGCAGGGCGTGGGAGATATGTGAGCTTATGCAAGTCGGTATTGGTTCACGCTGTGGGCAGATGATCAGGCTTTCCCTGCCGGATTTTCTTTACTTTCAATATAAGTTGAAAAAAAGAAATAACCTCGGTTTAGCTTTAAAATTTTGGTTTTCCGACAGCGCTGATGTCTAGGCGAGTGTACACTGTAAAAAAAAACATCTTGCAGTATTTGCTACTGGGATTAATATTCTCTGTTGAGATAAGATTATGTCGAATTCGGATTAATCTTATCCCAGTACAGATAATATTAAATTAATCTTATCCCAGTAACAAATACTGCAGTTAACTTTAATCCTTACTCAGAGACTTTTTACAGTGTATTTGTTTGAAGTTGGGATAAGTGCGTCGTAGCTATAACCCAAATTAATCGTTCTATCATGTCAGTTTTTCTTTGTTTGGCTAGTGTTCAAGTAGGTTGAAACTTAAAAAACTCGAAAGACGTTCGAGCGCGAATCTAGCGAATCGAATCTAGCTTTTTGAAACACGAAAATCGCCCTGTGTTCACGTTTCTTTGTTATTTGTTGTCAGTCTAACGATTTAGTGTCGTTCCCGAGTTTGCGTATTGGGACCTTCCAGCGAACTGTATATTTAATTACGTATCTGTATTCGTGCCAAATTGTTTGTTAATTAATAACGATATCAAATGACGAACCCGCCTACATGTTCTCTCGCCCTGAGTAAACGATGATAGAAGACGATTGTTTTTCTACATATTTCAAGTTTTATTGACCCGGTTAACGCTTCGTACTGGCATGGCTTTACAAAATTGCAACTGAAACAACCGAACAACACGAAAATCCGCAGAATTAGAAAAAGTCAAGTTATTTTACAGAACGATTCATAAAAACAGCAAGAAACAACTTCGCATTCTTTGCCCAACTCAGAGCACAAGACTTCGTCAAAGCTTAAGACGCACCATATAGGTATAACTGAGGTCAGATCTAGACAGTTCAAGCACCCTGATAAAGCCTCTACATCCACACTCACCACCTCGGACAGAGCAAAATAACTAGGGAATAGCGTCAAGGCCTATGCTTTTCTTGCTTCGCAAACGGGTCATACTCACAGCGCCACCCGCTACGCTTGCGGCATTTAAAGCGAGAGAAACTTGAAGGCTTAGAAATTTCTAGTAAAGCTAAGATGTGGTCTGCACACATCGAGGAAGCAGGAGGGGTTGTATATTTTTCTGCTGTGCTCAAAATATGAACCCATTGGAGCCAGCGCTGGTGCACGACCGATTGGAGTTTCAGTAGGGACGTTCACTATCGCTGATGGTTCTAGTGTCGCTGCTATTCGAGTGTGTTACTTTTTTCAAGTCTTGGCGCTACTCCCTAGTGTTATTTTGCTCTGACCTCGGAACGATTTCCGTGTCTGGGGTGTGGGAGGTGAGCGTCCAGGCTTACGTTTCGAAAGGACCGCTTCTTTCTGCGAGGCTGTGTTCTGCATCCCGAATCACAATCAGCCAACCCCACTGCATCTTAACGACCGAGTTAGTCATTGATTTTAGTCGACCGAGTTAGGTTAAGCTTATTCGTGATGCGCGAAAGTTCCCTCGAGTACACATGGGAAATATTTTCCCAGACACCTTGTTCTACATTTCCGTGCCTAACTAGAGCACCGATATTTTGGAGGTCCTGCATTTCATCCTTGCCTCAGCCTCTTTCTCTGTAAAGACTGAGCAAATAGTCTTTGACTTCACTAGATTTTCGATCGAAAGATTTCTAGTTCTTCATGATGCGCGAACCTTTCTTCGGATACACTCGGGTGATATTTCCGTAGAACACATCTTTAGTGCTCTTTCTTCAGATGAAGGAAGTTTTGTTTCACATTCCTTTCCGCCGGTTTGACCGAACAGTTTTCCCGCACTTTCGGATGTTCCACATCCGCAAGATAGCCTTCTGCGATCACCGGACGATCGGCCTCGACCGCACATCCTTTCAGATTAGAAACTAACAAAAGCTCCGGCCGCAACTACGTTTTTGTCCGGTGACTCGATTTCTGTATCCGATTCTTTCGCTCAGCTAGAATGTCATAGAACGGATGATGGCTAATGCGTTGCGTGATGCACTTAATCCACTGTTCTTTCTCGTCAGCCGTAGCGGCGGACATCCGGTACACTGTGTGTTTTCCTTCCACTACTTTCCCGTCGCTATCAGTTTTACACGCTTTAATTACGCCACTATCGCCGTGAAGCTCGAAGCAGTGCGGCTTACTTCGGTCGACCACCTCACGAATCTGGAAAAAAGACAACTGTAAAAACTCCTGCAACGGACGTGGGAAGAGAGAGAGAGAGAGAGAGAGAGAGAGGTGGGTATATTTAGAAACTATCATAGCATAACCAAATTCAGTTTCTTACAAATTACAATAAATAACCAAACATACACTACGATTCGGCATCGAACACCGAAGTGAAAAAAAAGGCACAAACGAGTTCCCGTAACGATTAGTGCGGACTTAAGGGGTAGAAGTTTATTTTGCAATCCAGTTCAATTATTGGGAGGGGCTGTTTCTGGTAGCAGTGACCGGTGGCTTGTACCGGTGATAGATTTCAAGCCGGACTTTAAGCGGTGATAAATTTTGTTTCTCAAGGCTTGTTCGTAGGGTATGTCGTAGGGGGCTGGAAGAGTTTCTAGTTTCAGCTCATTCGCCTGAGAGAAGGCCTAACCAGAAAGTTATTTCCCTTCGGACGCTAGGAGTCGGTTCAAAAGAGCATATTTGACCTCATCCCCGCCGGATTCTGTCCTGTTCTCATCAACACTAAAAAGTTTCTCCGAGAAAGGATTAAAGTTAACTGCAGTATTTGCTACTGGGATTAGTATCTTTACCAAGATAAGATTAGTCCGAATTAGAGATAAGATTATCTTTTTGGAGACAAGATTAATCCCAGTAGCAAATACTGCAAGATTTTTTTTTACAGTGAAGTGACCATTGGACAATAAACAGGTCTCAAATGCCGAAGATCGCTCAAAACCAACCGGGATCGACCACTAACCCTAACCAAATGGATTTCTGAAAGGCCCTCTCGCAAGTTTCCACCAGCACGTACAGAGGTTACGGAAAGTTAATGCTTATTCGTCCCTCACGTGCGCGCGACAAATTGCCTTTAACTTTCTGTGTTCTTCTTCCCGCAAATGTCACCGTGACTTTCGGATCGTACTCATTCACGGTCTTCCTCTGACCCGCAAAATGTCACAGTGTCCTTTGGATGGTGCCAGTCATACACAAATCCTCAATTTTTGGGCATGGTGCTCCAGCGTATGGGCATGGTGCCCATACATTAGGGCACCATGCCTTGTAGCAAGGGCATGGTACCCTCTTAAAAATCTGTTTGAAAAGCAAATTTCCAGTTCAGATTCTCGATTCAACAGTTGACGACAGATTTGTATGGGAGTACCATGTCCTTGCTGCAGGGCATGGTGCCCCAACATATAAGCACCATCCCCAGAGGTTGGGGCACCCATGTCCAAAATTTGAGGATTAGTGTATGACTGGATTGTGCCCACTCGTTTCGCAAAAGGGGGTATCTCATGCAAAACGTCTTGTGAGTACGACTTTGGCCTGGTGCGCTGTAATAATCGATGCGATGAGATGAATTAGGCTTGGAGCTAACTGAGACCCAATTTACGGTACGAACTTTGTTACCGGTGGAAAGAAGTGGGTCGAACAAGTGGTCTGATTAAGAATCCCGATGATAGAAGAAGATACATTACAGAAAATACATTTTAGTGTGATTATGTGACGTAAAGGTCAAGTTCGGCACATGCGCTATGAAAGTTACTTTTCATAAATAGAACAAACTCTCTCACTTAAGTCGAAAAATCTTTCGATATCACCTGTGTTCTACATTTTACAAAAATCATTCATGATCACCCTCGTTTTTTATGAGATAACAAAAGAATTTACAAGCATTATCGCAAGCTCTTGTTTACGATAGTGAAGTCGTAGTTTAGTCATTCGTAAGAATGTTTTCCGTAAAATTCCTGAACACGGAAGATAAACCCACTTGTAAAAGTGCGTGAAGAATGCGAGAACCCCGCACACCGTTCCGGCGGAGGCTGTCCGTACACAACATAACAGGTGGCTGGGTATCATTTACATGCATGGCGTGTATAATAATAATAATAATAATTTTATTTTTCACCCATCAAAAAGCACATGGCATAGACGGAGTATGAATAAAGAATGAAAAGAAGAAGGAAACACTATAACAAGGAAACATTACCAGACACAACATAGAGACTACGAAACATTGTCCTATCTATAAAACAATCCTATTGTAGAAGAATGCTCTCCCATTGAGTGCTTCATCTTATTGTTGTAATTCTGTATAAGCTGTCCAACTGCTGTGAGTGGGTCAGTGATGTTGTAAGAAGTGACGATTTTACTATTTCGGGTCCAAGGAGGGAGGCGGAGCAGGAATTTACAGAAACGAAAATAAATAGAGCAAATTTGTTTTTTATCAGTGTCAGTATACATATTACTTTGACCTAACTGAAATTTCTATCAAAATAACAAAAAATTCCTATCAATATTCGCAGCTTAGAAGCTCTCAAGCTTCCGAAATTCCGGACTGATAGCTATTTCGCTTGACAAACTTAGCGATACCTCAATCCGCGATTCCATCATTATTCTTATGGCACCTCTTTCGGATACGGATCTATCCTACCAAGTCATAACTTTAAAACCGGATTTTGTACACCTTTCCTGAGGTCTTCCGTTTTTTATTTCCCGTCATGACAGAAGCTAATTTTCCAGGGAAACATCGGAGCATTAGTCGGGAGTCTTTGTCTTGGACTCGTGACATGTTTGTGCAGAAACAATAAACTGAGCTTAGTTCCGATTTTTACGGTCGATTAAAAACTACAAGCGACTGGAATCCAAACCTGCCTGGACGTCCCGCACGAACGGGAACAAACAACTTCCTCGGCGTGTTACGAGAAATGGTATGATACGCGGGATTCAGAGACTGGATTTATGGTGCGGACAGACCATTAGGTTTCCCGGTCGCATTTTCTCCTCGTGAATTCTCGTCGGTAAAGTAAAAAAAAAAATCAATTGTTCTTAACGGAAGTCATGATTGTGCTGAAAATTGCCACAGGAATTCTTATTTATGACCGCCATAATGTGATTTTCTGGCCGCACCGTTAGGAGATTCAAGGCCAAGGGTCTACTAGAGCATGGCTGCAAAATACAAACCCTAAAAGGAAACTCGACCGGTAACAACCAGACACCCTTTGTGTGTGATATAATTATTTACTAGAAGATGGGATGTATAACTGTACCGTGTTCTTCAAAACTGTGCTAACCCAAAAATTTTTGAAAACTAAGTTAACTATACCATTGGAAAGAACATAGCTGATTTGGTATTCTGTTAAATTGTGCTAAGTCTTAGATGACGACATGAGCACTATCTAACAGATAGGTTAGTTTTAACTTTCTGAGTTCCTACTTTCTTCGTGCAGATGGCATACACAAAACTGGACCCAAAAATTATGAAAATATAGTTAGCACAGTTTTGAAGAACACGGTACAATTCAAACACGCCTTGTGCGCCACGCCTCTTTTGCTGGAAAACGACCGACTGCTATTTCGGTTCCAAACTACAGCTACGCTACGATCCCAAATAGTTGTTTCTATTAATTTTGCATCCAGCTGAAGGCGCAGGGAATTCTCTCTTCCCTCCCTCCCGGAACATACGCTATTGCCGCACAACAGATAATGCGACAGAAGTAATGTTCATACAAAGGCCTACCTAAATCAAAAGATGGCAAGTGTTAATGAAAAGTTCGACAGTAGTTTAAAATATTAAAGCTGGGAGGTGTGGCGGGTTTGTTTTTATTGTAAAGGAATTCGAGTCTTGTGTTTGGTGAAGTGGTATTTTGTTATCTTGAAAAAAAAAGATAGAAGATCTGAGATATAAGTAACACAGACAGAAGAGATTTGATTCAGCAATTAGGACCCGACACCCCTGGGCCAAAACAGGTTTTCAGTAGTTCCTCTACAGCTTGATGGCTACGAGGTAGCTTCTGACGTCACTATCGGTCATTATATCCCTTTCCTTGAAAAATGTTACGTCACGATTACGATAAGAGCATTATTAGCACGACAGGATGATTATCGATTGTGTGCTTTCTCTCGGTATTCCCAGAGACTTGATTCGTGTTTGACGTGACGAGAAGCAGCATAGGTAGAGTTAAAGGACGAGTTTGAAGTAGAATTTAGCTTCCGATGACTGATGATTCACCGATTGCTCGCTCCAAGCATATACGTGCTTAATTTAAAATACTACTCGACTGCTGTCCCGAACTTTGTCTCAACTGATTTGACTTGTCCGTAAATCGTTGCATGTAGTTTCAGTCGGGGTCTTGTAGCCCGACACGGCACACCCAAGACTGGGTTTAACTGTATTATTGCTATACTAAAATGTAGGAGTATAAAGGGTTGAGTCGCGATAAAATCCATCACCGCTTCCGACTGGTGGTCACTCAGTATTCACTTAGCGTCAAGATCGGTCCAGATTACATCCCCAACTGAAGCAAACCTATGCCCTAATCTCCAAGATCTCTTTCCCAAGAAAGCAAGTCTTTGGGCCAAACCTTGCTCATTATGACTAAAAGGATCCGAACTGTCGCTGAGATTTTCAGCTCAAGCCCCCCCCCCCCCCTCCCACCTTACCTGAGTTGTTGGCCATATTTCACGTAGCCTATACGCGAAAATTCTCCGGTTGAACTAACTCCCTTGGACATGGGTTTAATTATATTCCTTCAGCAGAAAAAAGGGTGCGAACCTCCCTGGAGATTGGTTTTGCGCTACCCTTCAGTTTCAAAAGTGAAAGCTCCTCCTTTCTGTTCCTTAAAGTTTAACCGAACAGTTTAGTTGCAATTCCCTTATATACTTAAATAGGCCTAAAAACCCGATAAAAATACGTTAATTCGTTTGTCCGCTTTCCACAGATAATCGGTTTCATCGAATGAACTTATTCTTTCGGATTTGTGGTACCTCTATGTGCTTGTCCTCTATGCTTGAAATATTCAGCAACTACAAAGGTAAGCCATTGCCGAAAAATAAAGCATATAACAAAAAAACATATCTTATCATCATTTTCCTGCTCACTTTCGGGTAGCTGCTTTCCGAGCTTAGCGTCCGCAACACATGGAGCGTGTTCCACCCTCGTACCAATAGTAACTATTAGTTACTAAATCCGTTCCAACCTCACGAAAAGTTACTACGCTGACCGTTCCAGCCTTCTCGAAATAGTAACTAATAGTAACTATCTGCTTACCACGCTCGGGAGCGTGGTAAGCGTAGTAACCACGAATCTCTGTCATGTGATTGGTCGGATTCACCCGTGGAATGATATTCCGCTGGAAAATAGAAAAATCGTTCCAGCCTTGACGACAAAAAGGCAGAATTTATGACGTCATGCGTGGTAACTGCGGTAAGTAGGACAGAACACGCTCATGGAAATACAGGCTTTTGTTGAAATTCGAATTCCTCGCGTCTGGGTGAATTTCGGCTTGTCATGCAAGCAGCGCACATTCTGAACGTTGTTACTAGAGCCCCGGGCGGAAAAATACAAAATCTTTCTGATGAGTCAAAATAATTTAGTGTATTCAAATGTCAGATGTCAAATGAGCTGTCTTTTCAGTTTAACTTTAACTTATAGATCTGTTGTAGGCTACTATTTCTGTGTGATGGATACTGATAGACGCGGACAAAGACTAATCCACTTGCAACGCTGAACTGTATAAGACCAATTTGTAGCGACAGTAAATTGTCCGTCAGGCACAACCCTAATGCCCGGGACCAAATATGGACACACCTGTTCGTAAATAGGTTTTTAGATGGGTTTTTAGCGGTTTTTCAAGTTTGACTGGAAAGGTCTTAGATATGACAATCTAATTACCCATCACTTATTCACTTAAAGAAGCTTGAAAACCTGGCGAAAATGTGTTACTTCGTTGCTCCACTATTCACGAATAATCTATTTTCAAATAGTGGAATTTCGTCGTTTGATTTGTATGCTCTCGCGCTTGTATCTGTGTTATATGCTCGACGAGAACGATTTACGAAAAATAAGTGTTCACGCAGTGAGCTACCTTCCGCAAGCTGACCACTTGCCACTGAAACGCCGCGTATGTTTTGAGATTAAATTTTTTTCTGCCTGATAGTAGAAATTTGCGGTGTGAGAACGACCGTAGATATTATGAACGTCATTCTAGAGCAAGTAGTGAAAAATAAAAATATCCCTTAACACAATCCAAAAAATGCAGTGTATTCAGTTAAATAGTTGCGTTTTTTTATCCGAATTCTCCGTTCCGAATTCTCGCTTCTGAATTCTCGATTTTCGTTCAAATTACCGTCTTTGCTCCTCTGACTTCTCCATTCTCGCTTTTGACAAAAACACTAATTTTGCAGCTCGTCCGCAACCCGGTATACGTGTATATGTATATTGAACACCCGAACTCTATTGACCAATCAGGGAGGAAAACGGAGAGAGGAGAATCGACAATTCACTGTCGGAGCAAATTCTCGATTCTGCAGAATCGCGAGGCTTTCCCCGTTCTCGATTCTGACAAAAACACAAGAAAAGGAGAATTCACTTCATCTGAATAGTCCAAAAACGCGAAACAGGAGAATTCGGAGGAGAATCGCGAGGACAATTCGGATCAAAAACGCAACTAATGATACAAAATAAGTTAGCTTTTCAGTTAAAATTTAACGTTCCTCCTTCAGCCCGTCCATAAAATTTGGGGACGGATAAATCCATCTGGCATCTCCCGTTTCTAATTCGTTATGAACAACCAATGAGAGAGGAGCGTCCTAAACGTCTCAAAACCGAATTAGGAACAGGTGTGTCCGCAGTGGGGCCCGGGCATAAAGGAAAATCTGTCCTTCGGTGAATGCTAGGATATCCTTCGGAATTGCTAAAGGGATTTACCTTTATGTTTTCCAAGGGGATGATCCCTCGTGGTTCTTTGTCGGTCGTATACTCGAAATAATATAAACAGTTGTCGTTGAGGATGAACCATCTCCGCTTCCAAGATTTGTACCGACCGCCTGAAACCAGAACACGAAACTGAGTAAACTCACTTTTTAGTCGTAAACCAACGAGTCAATCAACACCGGATCTTTGGCACCACACGATTTCCAAGCTTACTCCAGACTAAACGATTAACACACCTTAAAAACTCGACCTTCGGGAAAACGTTATTGTGCCAGCTCAAACCTTTTCGAAGACATATCTTCCACGTGTATAGTTTTATCGCGGAATTTCCGATCATAAACGTACAAATTCAACACAGACATAGAACTCCTCACAAGAAAAGACGTGATACTTTGTAGTCGCCTCGATACTGGGAAACTCGTGCTGTATCAATCAATCGATCAATCAATTTTATTTTCAACCCTAATAGCACTAGGCTAACACGGGCGGGAATTGGAAAAATAAAAACTCGCTAACAATACAAATAAAACACAAACTAACAAACAATAAATAAGAAAAGAACATGAATCATGAACAGTTAAAATGTTTAGTAAAAATTGTATTATTCTAATGTTTCCGAATCGCTGATTTTCCACGTAGTCTGGTGAGAAATTCAGATGCGAATATTCGCGTGAGCTCGATGCTGTTAGTTTGCAGATTTTGCTGTTACAGTTATGGTAGGTAGAACAAATATGGTCGAGAGTCAAACTATATCTGGTTAATTCCCGCCAGCTACAACAGATGGCGGACCATCACTCTATATATTATTACTAAAACCGCCACATTTAGTCACAAATATCTTGTCGTGCACAACTGATTTCAGAATTTTTAAAGTTGGACAATCGTTAAGAAATGCATGTCTAGTTTCGGGTCCGGTCGCGAACATTGCGAGTTTAGTGGCAGTATAGTAGTGTGGCTGGAAATCACGGTGGTCAACCACCTCGGTGGCCGAAAACCACAGCTAGAGCTAAGAATCTAGACCTTCAAGGCGGGCCGCAATATTTGGTTTCGGTCACACCTAGCTCATTGGTCAGAAGCTCATTACCGACGCCCATTCGTCAGAAAACAAGAATGGCCAACAGTGTCTAGTAAGCCCTCTGATTTTCCAAAAATGTTTAGTAGAGTAGGTTACAAGAGGCATATGTTCGAGCAGCTTAACCTGAACGTATAGTACCAAAGACAGTAAAAGTGGGAAAGACCGGAAACTCCCGTAAGCCCCGTGAGTCACAACAATCAGCGCCGTTTAGCGGATGTTCTTTCGTTAAAAAATCGCTCTGTTGACATTTTCTTCCATAGCTCTCCGCAGAATCATCATCAAAGCACGTTTTGTTGATTTTTTTTCGTTTCGTTTATGATGAGCATCCTCTCTCCATTCAGATTTCCTCTTTAATTGGAATAAAAAACAAATAGGAAAAAAATAAATCGCTGTTTTTATTGAAACAAAAATTGAATTCACGGTTTCGAATCAATTAATATTGACAGACACTGCCTACTCACGCCCTCTTGCTTTGATTGTTACTCATCTGCCGCTCGAAATTGGACAAAGTCCAAACGCTAGCCAGCGCTCCGATCGATTTTCAGAGACTCGATTTTAGCGAAGTCACCGGTCTTTCCCACTACTATTGTCTTTGTTTAGTAGGAGCCATCATGGCATTACCAGTGTCCTCTCTAAGCTTTTGGGAACTTTTACTATCAGAAATGTCTCTATACCTTGCTGAATATAAAACAGGGTTGGCGGAGAGCAGGCCTACTAATAGACAACAGAGGCCACTTACCCTGTTTCCACAACCATCCCTCTCTATCAGGGTTGAAAAAGGTGAGCATAAGATCATTTCCATCATCCTCTGGTATTTTGAAAGGTTCGGCTTTCACGCTTTCGTATATGCTCTGGAAAAAAGAAATATTCACTCTCTACTGCTTCCCAGTGACGACAGGTAGGGTAAATAGCTCAATACTAAGGTCTAAGGTGTACCCTAGACCTGTAGCTTCCATTATTTCAATGCAGCCTAGCTCCAACTACAAAATCCCCAACCCGAATAAGCACTGTACTATGCCGGAAACTTCTACAGCCCTACGTCAGTTGCTCAGTAAACAACCCCTATAACCTATATGACCAAGTCCGAAACACGCTGGTGATCCTACGGAGGAACTCACGCAAACAAATCCTCAAAATTCACTCGAATCCTGTGTATACCAAATCAATCAACACCATTTGTTGAGATGACGTTTCAGGTTCTTCGCTAGGAGAGATTATTGTCTTTGTAATATATTCCGAATCCAAACCGCATGAACCCGTCCTTGGTTGTTAAGTATCGGAGGGTAGAGCCCGCATTTAAACGAAACGCGGACCCGGTTTAACCAGGACTCATTTTACCATAAAACTTATAAACACTTTCCTAAAAATCAATTATCTTTCTTCTCCCCCCATCCTTTTTTTTCTCTCTACCCCTAATCACAGCCCGGCTGAGATTCGGGAAGCGACTAACCTAGTCCGGGTTGCAGCGCTTCGGGTTCGGAGTAGTAATATATTCCGAATCCAAACCGCATGAACCCGTCCTTGGTTGTTAAGTATCGGAGGGTAGAGCCCGCAACCACCTACTCTTTCCCCTTTTCTCACCATTCCTCCAAACCCAAATCCAATCCCAAACGGAATAACGCGATATACCGTTAAGTCATTATTTCATATAATAATGTGTAAATTCTGAACTTGAGACTGCTCCGGTTGCCAAATTTCCCTCTTGTTCATCTGAAGATGGGTACGCTAATGTCAGGGCGGACGGGTCTTGTGTGGCCGTAAAGGTGAGAACCGCGCTTATCCCAGCCCATTTGGCCGAAAAATGGACAAGCTGGGGTAAGCCTCTCTGTGCCTGTATATCTTTCAAGCATACCGTTTGATTTCCATCCCATAGAGGCTTGGACTACTGCATCGTCTGATTTACTCATTTTGATTGCTGCTCCTGCTCAAAGCCCGTGATGCGTTACCCCGTCATACAGGTCCACGTCAGACAACAGTTTTTCAGTGCCAATCGAGGCGTCATCAGTGTATAGGTTTCCCCTGAATTTCTTCACCTCTTATCTTGGGGAACAAAATAATTTATGTGGACCGAAAATTCGTCATTCGAACGGTAAAATTTCGTGTAATCGTCTAGCACTGACACGGGCCAAACATGTGAATCTAGTTTATTGTCTTTGTACAAAAGCAGTTGCAGTCGTGTCAGCATTCGCTAACGACGGTAGTTCTAACCTTTATTTTTAATTTTCGTTTAGAATGGAGCCGAACTGAATGAATACGTTTTGCTAGGGATAGATAACAATCCTCCAATGAATGTCCAACTACTCAGAGAAAACGTGGCAACCACATGGACAGTCCGTAAGAATGGTTCGCCTTCTCGTGTTTTACCTCCGGAACGATAGACTACAGTAAAGGGCGATTCTGGCGATCTCTTGGATTCGCTTTCCGAAAAGCAAAGCGAGAATCCGCCGAGCGCAAGAACAAGCAAAAAGTCGTTGCGCCTTTACAACTTCTCGCTGACTTGCCGAAACCACTTTCCACTCGCGAAGTGGATTCGCTTTCCAAGTGCTGGCGAAAACTAGCGGAGCGCGAGACCAGCTCTGGAAAGCGAAGCGACTTTTAGCCGAAGTCGCAAGAACAGCCGGCGCATAAGCTCGCGGAGCTTTCCAGACCGCCAGAATCGCCCTTAAAACTGACTCAAATTTCTGACACGCCCTACGGTACGCAGTCAATTAGCTGCCAACTGCTACGCTTGTGGAAGCCGAATATTCTCCGACGCCCGGACCCCTACTAATACTCCGGGGTTATTATCAGTTTTGTTTTTATGCAGAACCACGCCACAAAATGTTAAGGTGAAACTTTGTTCGGCGTTCTCGTCATTTCTTTTCCTCAAATTTCCTTTTAGCCTACGCTGGAGGAGATCTGAAGCTTCTCCCGATTAATGTCATAAAACCATACGAGCCGCCAGAGGCGTTACTGGCCAAAATGTTTGGGGGGGGGGAGGAATTTACCGACTGGCCGGTAATTTTTACCGACTGTTTTTTGCAGAAAAAACGTCTGTTGGAAGAAAAAAACAAAGTTTCGAAAAAATCGACTGATTTTCAGAAAAAACGACTGTTTTGACGAAAAATCGACCGACTTGCAGAGAAATCGACTGTTTTAATGAAAAAATCAACTGTTTTGGCGAAAAATCGCGGCGTTTCGCGACGACTCGGTTATTTTTTACCGACTGGCCGACAACATTGGGGGCGGGGCGTCACCCCCTCCGGTCGTGACGCCCCTGGGAGCCACTTCCTAGAAGCAGAGAATTCTTTTTATTCAAGTTGGCTCAATCAAACATGACTTATAAAACGTCAAACCGTGACGCACATTTCCTGTGGTAATTCCAAGTCTGGACTTTGCAATCTGGCGGATGTAAGAGAACGAATGGCATTTACTCCCATAGTTTATCGACGCAGTGCGAAACGGAGAGCAAATACAGAAGTGGGCAGGTATTCGTCCCGTACGCGTCGTTCCATGACTACAAAATGGACCAAGCTGTGTGTGTGTGTTTTTTTAATATAGCAGTATCATTCATTCAACAAGTCCCAATAACTACACACAAATAGTAGTATGGACTTGACAAAATATAAATGTAGGTAACACTGCGGACCCGGCATTAAATAGCTTGACAGACGAAGACACAAAGCTTTACTCACATCGAGCATGCAAAACAGGGACGGGGCACCGGATCAGCAGTGGCCCTGACTGGTCTTACCCGTGAAGGCTCATGTTGAGGTGAGAGGGTATCCCGGTGAATAATGTTGGGATATTTTTTTTTACCAATAACCAATAGGCTACCAATTTTTGTGTCTATAGGCGTATTCTCGCCGTTCCCCGAGGACTCCTAGGGGAATCGAAGGGAACGACGAGAATAGAGGGAGTCACTCCACGCGGACTCCGCGTACAGAAACAGCGAGAACATGTTACGAAGGGTCTTCATATCTTTATATTTACAATCTTTATCTGGTTTACCTTTAATTTCAAGTCAGAATTAAAAGGGAAATTGTCACGAGCCTTTTAAACCTAGCCGAGATTTAAAAGGAAATACGGTTTCCAAACTCATGTCCAAGTCTAATGTAAAGCATAGAACTCCGGAGAAAAGCTTGTGGTTAGAACGGGAGAACCACTGGGAGATCAGTGAAAGGAGAACAAGGTGGATTGACGTCAGAAGGAGTTATAGTCGGGACTTCTTTAGTAATATTTAGGCAGAGAGTGGTGAAGCTTCGAAGGAACAACACAAGAGTGAGTAGAGTGAAATAAACGTGTCCTGAACCTGAACTTAGCGAGAACAGTACGAACAAATCCAAGCCTTCGATTAGACGCTACCAAGTTGAAAGACTCCTGGATCCAATAAGTGAGCTGAAAGGAAGAGCCCTTCCTTTCAGGCCACTCAGTGGAGCGGCTACGGTTTAGGCAGAAGCAAATAACAGTAAAACCTAACACGATGACATAAAACCCATTGTTTTAGTGGTGACAACGTTGTTCTTGCTATTCAGGTTCAGTTTTATATGTTAGGTTACTGTTGTTTAAGTGTTGATTAGTATTTCGGTTTATTACTTCTCTAGAGTTACGGTTTAAAGAATAAGCAAATATAATGAAGAACTGAATTTGATTTTTTTTTTCTGATTTTCTGATTTTTTTTTTATTTTTGGTTTCTCCTAAAATCCTGAATTTATCTGATTTTTGGGTTGCGAACAGTGATAAAATGGACAGCAAAGATTAAATAAGTAGAGATTTCATTCATTTTATTCTTAGTCAGAATAAAGCTTTAGATTAATTTTTGGGAAATTAACTACCGATAACAAGATGACGGAACAAACAGAAAAAGTGGCGAGCAAACTTTCTCTGGGTACTCTCTGTAAAATTGCAACCCAAGTAAACTCTTTCAGTGGGACGGGCGATGTTGTAGTTTTCTTGGATGACCTGGAAAAACTAAGAAACTGGGACGAAAATATCAAAGACCCTGAACTGATTCGCTTGGCTTTTATGAGAGCAACCGGAACTGCCGCAAATGTTTTGGCTAATAACAAATTTTCAAGCTTCGATACGCTTAAGAAAGGCTTGTACCAACAATTCAAGCATACTTCTAGAAAGGCGAAATTGGTTCACGAAACATTGCTTTTGAATGAGGGTGAGGACCCATTCCCATTTATTGAAAATCTGAAAATTAAAGCTCTTCAGCTAATGGGTTTGGATGAAATGCCAGAGGAAGAAGAAGAAGGTTTTTACAACTTACTGAAAAATCTCCTCCTCGAAAGCCTCAGTCCGACTCTAGGTATGCGAGTAGTGGCTAGATGCCCAGAAACTTTTGACGAAGCGACAGCTATCCTAATAAACGATTATCGGGCACGGGAGTTTGCAAAATCAAAATCATCTCGTTCACTGTCAGCTATTGCCCAGGCCAGTAGCGTAGTTAAGCCAGTAATAGGATGTGGTCAGGAAAATGTCACTAACGAAACCGAGAATTTCCGCTTGAACAAAAGAAGCAGTCGGGAACCTTTTAGACGATACGATAAGCAAACAGGCAGTACTGTGTTTTCTCGTTCTGGTGAAAATTTTAGTAGAAATTTGAGACATTTTTCTCGCCAAGGCGAAGCTTCTGATAGTGGGAGGAGAAATTTTGACCATTCTGGTGGATTTAGAGGGAGAGATACCAGGAGTGTTAGCAGGGGACGGTCACAGGGCAAGGAAATGCGTACATGCTACAGGTGTGGAAAGGAAGGCCACATTGCAAGGGATTGCCAGTTGTCGTGTTCCGTGTGTCATAAACCGGGCCATCACGCGAAAAACTGCCGAGACAACAGATCGGCCTCAAAAGCCTGTTTTAATTGCGGCAAAACAGGTCATTTCAGCCGCGAGTGCAGGCTGTCACAAAATTTCCGCAATTTAAACGCGAAGTAGGATGTACGAGTTTCGTTGCACACCCTTCCGTGCATCCTGATGTAAATAGGGTAAGGGACAAACATTTTATTGCTACGTGTTTCGGTGCATGTAATAGTATGAGTAGTGATATATTGCCATATATTAGAGTTGATATTTGCGGTATTTCTGTTCAAGCGTTGGCAGACACGGGGGCATCAGCATCGCTAGTTAGTTTAGACTTGTATTTACAGTTACCTAAGGTAGTCAGGGACGCTTTAGGTAGGGACGGTGACGACGTAACGAGCGCCACTGGGCATAGCATGGGCATTTTTGGCAGTATTATCGAGACGATTCGTATAAACGGCAGTGACTATAAAGAAACATTTTTGGTTAGTGAGAAATTAAGGGTAGCGATGATTCTTGGTTATGGGTTCCTGAAAGCCCATGATTTAGTTGTCGATACAAAACATGACAAATTGGTCAAAAGGCATTCTAGGGACTGTTGTCACACCCTTAATTTCCACAACAACCAAACAACAGGAAAAAGTGAGATCCTTAAAGTACCAAGGACAATAAGTGATTGTGTGGTATCTGAACCCTACAAGGTAAGGCAACAACCTTATTACTTTACAGGTGGTACCCATACAACAACGATGAACAACACTTTGATTCAGCATGATACAGTACCATGTACTAGCAACAACAGTTGTTGTTGTTTAGTACAACAATATAGGGGTGATGGTTCGAGTCCACACCATACAAAGGAAACAAATTGTTACTTTTCAGGTGGTGCTAATACAGAACAACACTGTACAGCAGCAACAAACAACAGTTTGCCTCAGCATTATACACCTTGTTCTACCAACAACAGTTGTTGTTGTTCGACACAACAACATAGGGGTGATGGTTCTGGTCCACACCATACAGTAGAAAAACATAGTTACATTTCAGGTGGTGCTCACATCGAACAGCGGTGTACACCAACAGCAATGAAGACTTTATGCCATTGTGGCTTGACGCCATGTGCCATCAGTTGTTGTTGTACAGTACAACAGTCAACTAAGATGGCAGGTAGTGGTTCAATTCCACACCAAGTACCCAGCTGTAGAATTAGTAGTGTATATAAGGATGAGATAACTAAACCGATTCCTCTTTTAGGATTTCGAAATTGTAGCGTGGCTCAAGTACATACAACACGAGTGCAAGATAATAGCTGTTGCAGCCGAGAACAACACTCAATCATTGGTGGTCCAGTTGCAAACAACAACCATCTTTATTGTGACAACCCACATCAAGGCTCAGCCAGTGCTCATCCGGCACCGAACAACAACCATTTATACTTGACCAAACAACATGAAGAAGCCAATAAGAGAATTCATAGGCTACAAACCATCAATGCTACAAACATCCCAGCAAAGACCATCAAACGCATCGTACTCACCACAGCACGAGGTCCTGTCGACACAGATGGCATGTTCCTTGTAACATCTACTCAAGAGGTGGAGTCAAGGCTTCCTGACTTAGTACTACCAGAACAGCTGATAACAACACAAGATGGTGTGTTCCACATTTACATCGAGAACCACACAGATGAGCCATTGAAGATCCCTAGATCATTCATAGCCAATGCAGTGAGCTGGGTTTCCGAACCACAGGTATGTATGAACCTAACTGAACAAACCTTTAAAGATCAGGTATCCGCAGCAGAAATAATCCCTCTGGTAGGTGATGAAGTAACAACATTTCTAAACATGTTCAAACTAGAGCACTTGGCGAACAATTCTGCACGATTGAAGAAAGTTCAACAACTACTCTTGAACAATCACGACGTTTTTGCCAAAAACGACTTCGATTTGGGTACATGTGACATCGATCCTTTTGTCATCGATGTAGGAGATGCACCACCAAAGAGGATTCGTCCTTACCGCATTCCTGTTCATCTCGAACCTATAGCCAAGGCTGAAATCGATCGCATGCTTGCATGTAAGGTTATAGAACCTGCTTCCTCACCTTGGCTAGCACCACTTCTCTTGGTCGGAAAGAAAGATGGCAGCTATCGTGCCGTCACTGATTTCCGCAGCTTGAACAACGTAACAGTCAGTGACGAGTATCCTTTGCCCCATATCGCGGCAATACTTGACAAACTTCACGGGAAAAAGATATTCTCGGTTCTTGACTGTCTATGTGGGTATTGGCAAATGACTATCCATCCTGATAGCCGCAAGTACACGGGTTTCTCAGCACCTGGGTTCGATCAGTATGTCTACGTCAAACTAGCTTTCGGTCTCAAGAACGCACCTGCTGCGTACAGTCGAATTATGTACCGGATCCTTAGACACCTCTTCGACGATGGTGTCGATGTATACCTGGACGACGTCATCAATGCGTCCACCGACGACGATTCCCATATTGAACTGTTAGCAAAGGTATTTGCAGCTCTTCGTAAAGCTGGTCTTAAACTCAAGGCAAAAAAGTGTGACTTCTTTAAAGAAGAGGTCATCTTCTTAGGTCACCGCGTCGATAACAATGGCATTCGGCCTGACCCTAACAAGCTCAGCGCTGTACGAAACCTTGCTTACCCGAAGGATTTGGGCGAGTTACGTTCTGCTATCGGTTTATTTTCCTACTTCAGGAAATTCATTGCTCAGTTCTCTGCTATCGCATCTCCACTGATCAAGCTGACCAAGAAGGACGAACCCTTCCAGTTTGGAGAAGAACAAACGATGGCATTCGAACAACTGCGATCCAAGTTGTTAGAAGAACCCATCCTAGGTCTTCCAGACTTGTCCCCATCGGCGAGTCCGATGAAAATTTACTGTGATGCCAGTTCCAAGGCATGTGGGGGCTTCTTGACTCAGATACAAGACAATCGGCAGAGAGTCCTTCAATACACGTCTCGTACCTTCAATCAAGCCGAACTTAAGCATGCGGCGATCGAGAAGGAAGCTCTTGCCATTGTACACTGTATCAGGTCTTTCCGTCCATACCTACTGGGCAGAAAATTCGTCGTAGCCTCAGATCATAAGCCCCTTCAATGGCTTATGAAGTCAACCGGGAAGGACTTAACAGGTAAGTGGGCAAGAATGCAGATGGAGCTTCAAGGATATGATTTTGAGATTACCCACATTCCAGGGACTCAAAATGTTGTTGCAGATGCACTTAGTCGTCTTCCTACGACTACTCCGACTCCGCTGGTCATGGCTGTGATCCCGGAGGCTGACAAGCAGTTCGCTTCGCAAGATCTGCGTCAGTTGCAGGGCAACGATGGTTTCGCTTCTGCTATCCGAAACTATCTTCAGCATGGTAGCCAGCTACCTTCTCAGATCGAGACCCAGATCTTACGTGAAATCGAGAATTTCGTTCTTGAGGACGGCCTTCTTTGCTACGTCTATTCGCCGTACCAAAATTGCCGTAGGTCTGATTTGCGCGTTGTACCAGTTCTTCCTCGCTCGCTGATTCCAGAAGTCTTGTTCGATTGCCATGACTCCAAAATTTCGGGACATTTTGGATTTCTTAAGACTTATGAGCGCGTGCGAAGCCGTTTTTACTTCAGGAACATGTACAATGCCATCAAGCAGTATGTTCAGTGTTGCCTTGACTGCTGTCAACGCAAAGGTCTCAACCATACGCCAAGGGCACCGTTAGGTACGATACCTGAGTCCTCCAGACCCCTTGATATGGTTGGTATCGATTTGCTAGGACCTTTAACCGTTTCTACGCAAGGATCGAAGTACATAGTGGTCATTACTGATCACTTCACAAAGTACATAGTCCTTACGGCCATACCAGATAAAACTGCGAAGGCTGTAGCCAGAGCATTTACAGAGCAGTTTATCCTGGTTTATGGTGCGTGTGAACGCCTGATTAGTGATCAGGGTTCGGAGTTTATCAATGCCGTATTCAAGGGCATCCTTGAGCTTCTAAATATCAAACAACTTCGTACGTCGGCCTACCATCCGATGTGTAACGGGGCAGTTGAACGACGAAATCGGGACATAGCAAACATTTTAAGCTTGTATGTCAGAGATAGAGGACACGCTGATTGGGAGGATCAGCTACGCTATGTTCAATTCGCCATGAACACAGCTTTTCACGAGTCTATCTCGGACAGTCCATTTTACGCTATGTTTCTTCGTGACGCCCGATTTCCTACGGACACTGTGATCAACAGTAGAGTTTTCTACAACCTAGATTCTGATTATAAGTCAGAGATGATCACACGGCAGAAAACGGCTTATCAAATGATCAAGGACAACTCTGAGATCGCTCGGGAACGTCAACGGTTCTATTATGACAGAACCGAGAATCAGAAACCCTTGAAAGTTGGCGAACTTGTCCTCCTTCACACACCACCTGATGCAAGGTTGCGAAAACTAGACAAGATTCGATGGACCGGTCCGTTTCGCATTACTGCCATCCTAGACAATGGTCTAAACTTTCAGATCACACGACTTTCGGACGGACGAGTCGAAGTCGTTCACTACAACCGTCTGAAGACGTACATTCCTCGGAGTCTATGGGAAAGCGACATTGTTCAGGACGATCTGATCATTCCGTCAAACATAGACGACATCATTTTGCCTCCTGTTGACCAGGAATCAGCAAACGACAGGCCAGATGGCCCAATTTCCAAGAAGAAGGTCACTTGGTGGGACGACCAACTTCAGAGTCGCATAATTAGTCCAGATGTTGCCCCACCAAACACGCTTACCAACGATCTGTACGATGTTGCTGGTTCAAACCAAATCGTACCGGTTGTTCGACAACAAAGACGCAATCTTAGACTGGATTCCGCAGTCTCGAGTTCAGAATCCGAGGACGAAGTAACTAAATTTCGTCCTCAACTTTGGTTACAGCGTCCTTTGACACTTCAACCGTATCACGGCGACCAACCGACTGAACACGGAGATTGTAAGCTCCGTTATTCGCTAGGATCCGAAGACATGTCATGGGACAACCCCCGTACGGAGACGCCAGTTCAGCGTCAAGGGGTGGGTAGTTCTTCGAGCCTCGAAAGCGAATCGTTAGAAGATGCGCTAACTAAGAGGGAACTCTTTACACCAACCGGAGTTAGGTGTTCCACACCTACCTTCGGGGAGGCATCGGCATTTAGGCCAGGCACAACGCCTGCTCGAGAGTTTTACGAGGGCATTCCTTTCCTCGAGGCACTGGATTATCGTTTGCATTTTGATAGTCCAGTTAACCAGGATCCTGTTAGCGATCCTGTTGGGATCGGCGAGACCTCTGTAGCCACTAAGCCTCTCCAGTTTGGCTCAGGAGTCGACAAGTCGCCGGAATTGTCTCCTGTCCGACCAGAAGTAGAGTCACCCAATCAGACGGTGATTGAGACGCCTCGACTTCGGGGTAGTGTTCGGACAGATGATTCATTGCGGACACAGGGAGCCGCATTAACCAGGCCTCAAGGAGGAGGTTTTGGTCAGGGCATACTGGAAGAACCATCGAGTCAGTCCGGACTCATGTCAGGACTTGAAGCTCAAAACCGTACAGACACGGAAAGCGTCAGGTTCAACCATTCCTATAGTATGCCGGAGCTGAGAGGTCCGTCAGGGGAGCTGGAGTCTGATCACTCCCGGGTGGAACCACCAATCGACTTTGGTAGTCCACCATTACCTCTCATTCGTGACCGTGTGTTGTCACATCCGACAGCACGGTCAGAAGCGTTGAAATTGAGAACGCAGGCAACCAGGCGGGCTGCACTTCAAGGCGTCAGATTTGATTTAGCTACCTGTGACGTTCCAAGGAGGCAGGGCGAAGGGTCTATGGCAGAATCACAAGATAGACCCAGGCGAGTACAACGTCCACCGCAGAGATGGACGTATAAAAAGTTAGGAGGTGAGTAATGACAGAGTACATCCCAAAACGTAGGTCCGGTTGACTTACCAAGCCAACGCAATAGTACTAAATTTCAACAACCCGGGGTGGCTTGGAAAGACAAAAGGGCTACGGAAAGAGTCAGTATTCTTCAGTATTACTTACGAAGTTTTTTTTTTGTTTTTTTTCGTCAAATTTTTTAGGTACTAGTAACGTTTTGAGACCGAGGAAAATACAACTTGATCAAGAAACGGGTCAAATCGAGACAAGCCAAAACCATCTCTAACCATCGAGGAAGAGAAGAAATCAGAATTTAATTATTGTATTGTTTAAAGTTTTGTTAAACATTTCAGCAGAAGATCCACAAAAGGCCGAACAGTGGCCACACCAAACCATCTGTAACCATCAAGGAAGAGAAGAAATCTGAAATTAATTATTATTCTATTGTAAAGTTTTGTTAACCACTTCTGAGGAACATCCAGACATGGCTAGAGAAGAAGCCAGAGAGGAGCCAGCCACAAATAACTAAAATCATCTATATCCATCAAGGAAGAGCCACGAGAGCAGCAGAAGAGATAATTCATCTATACCATCTTTACGAAGAAGAGAAAGAAGAATTTTTATTTACCGTTAACAGTTTTGTTAATTAAGAATTGATTAACCCAATCACACTATGGCCATAGTTGGATAGGAATAATTGAGTTAATTCACCTTTAAGTTATATTAGTTACAGTAAGTCTAATAATTAGATAGAACTAGAGTAGCATCACCTAATTAGACACTAGAAAATTATTGCTAAGAATTGGTTAATTTATACAATAATTTAGAATAATTTAGAACATCTAGAGACTAGTTTAGATAATGCAAGTATAGTAAATTAGTAGAATCTAAAGTTAGAATCATTTCATTTCAGAAAATGTAGCTTCAAGAGTGCTGTGACATATAAGATGGGTCGTATCAAAATTATTCAAGATTGTTGTCATAGCCACTTGTAGCCACTCTCTCGCCACACTCTGCAACGTCATGGGACGCATCTAAAGTAAAAACATGTTTTCATTTATTTACCAGTTAGGAAAGGATGCGCCGGACGTTACATAAATTTTTAACACACTTAATTCTTAATACTTACACAATATTACAGTAGAAAACACAATTAACACACGAGCAAATATAAGGGAGCTCAAGTCATAGAGGGATTTTCTAGCAGAAAAATATAGTAAAGTAATAAAAATATCAATATCAATTTGAATGAATACACGAATATGTGCCCAGTCTTTATGAGTACTGCACGTTGTGTGAGCAGCAGCGTCACGAACTGTCGCTCATTTGATCGTGCAACCCTAAATTTTGTACTGTGTAGCGAGGTCATGCACTGATAAATCTTTGGAGTGAGCTCGATCACTGTTGGTCCCCTTGACCGAAACTACACGGTATTTTATCAGTCTATTATTGTGTTTTATTTTGCGAATACGTTTTCTGGCACAACAAAAGATGGCTCTATAATATTTAATCAGTTATGATGCCCTAGATCGTATTATGGTACCAGAATGACTGACTGTAGAAAATCCCCAGTGTATCGTATTGGATCCCTGAAATATCGAAATTTTGTTGGATTTTGTGTCTTCCGGGTACTCTTCCCAAAGTAATAGATTATGCCCGGAAAGCTATGACACAAGACACGAATGAATACATGGGAAGGAGAGAAACCCATCGCATGGTCCGAATTAATCGAGGACCTAAAATTCAGATCAAAAATTTTATCAGACGAAGAGAGAGCGGAATCACTAATTTTGACAGAAACTGCATTACTGATAGATTTGACAATCGTAATCGCAGTTTTCGGGTTGTCATATTTGACGTTGGTTGTGACAATTGTAGTAATAACCTGTAAAGTCCGTATGAGTAAACGGAGGGTGAACTCGGAAATTTCTGAGCTCCAGAATCTAACGTTAAGTCCTACCGAAGTCCGGCTCATGAGAGAGTACGCTGAATTTGTTGGTTTTCGCTAAAATGCTGCATTAGAATCGCTATTTTAAAAGCCGCTCCGCTTAAAGCTAGTGTTGTGTTTTAGTGTGCCGTCCTGTGAAAGTCAGCGTATATTTTTCATATAAAGCGGACAGCAATCAAGCTCTGATCTTCAGTCTTGATTGTGGACGCAAAGAAGCAACAAGTAAAATGAAAGTTCTGTTTTTTGTAATCGGAACTTTAAGTTTTTCAGTAGCAGATATCAAAGTGGGCCTGGGACATGTGTTGGTTCCAGAAGGCCAAATAGCTGTGACGACTGCCAAATGGACGATTGTGGGTGAAGTTAACCTGGACTTCTTCAAAGCCATTGCTGGTACTGTAAGGAAATATTTTGTTTTGATTGTCAGCCACCAAGACGCCTTGGATCAGCAAAATGTTGCCCAAAATCAATCGAAAGTGTATGAAGTTTACAGAAAAGAAAATTCAAAAATGAATGAACTAATTTCAGCTTTAGAAAATGAGGTCGAAAGTATTTCAATCCTATTAGGAACTAATTCTAGAAGTAAAAGGGGCCTCATTGATTTGGGTGGTGAAATACTTCGAGTATTGTTTGGTAGCGCAACAGTTACCCAGATAACAGAACTTTCAGAAGCTGTGGGCAACCTAAAGATAGCGGGTATGGCACAAAAGGATATAATTTCGAAACAAGTAACGGTAATTAGAAACCTTGTTCTTGCTGAAAAACAACAAGATGAAATGTTGGGGAATTTAACATCAACGTTACAAGGCGTCGAGGTGCACTGGCAAAGAATATCGAAACTCGTCGCCCATAACACCAACCAAGGTGTGCATTTCGGAGCCGATATTGGCTATTTAAAAATACAACAGCTTCTAGGTGAGGTACGTCAAAAGCTTCATGAAGTAGAAATCGATCTAAACTCATTGGCGGCCAACCGTCTTCCAATAAACATGTTTCGCCCCAAACGATTAGTAGACATTTTAGCAAAAATCAGTACAAGTCTACCCGCTAAGTATCGTTTGCCCGTGCGAAATATCGAAAATGTTTGGCCGTACTATCATCATTTCGCTAAAACCTCGACTTTGCTTACAATTTCTGGATTAAGAATCGTCACTGAAATCCCGTTGGTGTCGCGGAGTGAAATGTTTGATCTCTATAAAATAATGCCTTTTCCTACTTTTCAAAGTAGTTTACCAAATAATCTAACCACTGTCTACCCGACACAGCCTTTTATTGCTATTCAGAAGGAAGAACGTACACATTTTGTGGAACTGAATTTAGATGACTTTAGAAACTGTGTAAAAGTAGAAGTACAAATTTGCAATATGTTTAAAGCTGTGCAAAAGAAAGTTCTGAACTCGTGCAACTACGCAATTTATAAAGAAAACTTTGAAGAAATAGAGAAAAATTGCTTGGTTACGTTTTCACCCCCTCCGACACCGGAAGTACCGATTCTTAGTCACGTCGCTGAGAACCTCTGGGTGTTTTCCGCCAAGTTGGTTCATGCTTCGATTGCATGTAATGACGAACTAAAAGAGCGGGTCGTGCTGAACGGCAGCAATCTCCTTAATCTGCCTTCAGGCTGTTCGTTATTTTCCGAAACCTTCACAATTCCTGCGTCGTTTTCGGGAATAACAACGCTAAAACTTGATTTTGGAAATATTTCGGTTAGCGTGCCTAGCTTTACGCATAATTTACCTAAACTAACATTCTTCTCAAAAATAGAGATAACCAGAAAACTGAAAGTCGCAAATATTGCAAGCCGTAAGACAGAAGTTTCGTTACAAGAACTTGAAGTAGCGCTAGAATCGAATAACCCAATTATTCAAAATTCATATGAAGCAGTAGGCTACGTTCAGAAACATGTCAATTTCATTGGCATTTCATCTCTTTTTGGAAACTTGATCATCCCAGTCATTGTGGTGATGCTCTATCACTACGTCTGGCAGGCCAGACGCCAGATGGCACAACCATCGACTATCTTAAATCTTGTGGATATGGGCAGTACAAGACCAAAATTTGAAAGTGCCCAAGAAGCAAGAATATTAGATTAAGGAAACGCGCTATTATTTATTTTCTTTAGTTTCGCTTTAAAATAAGTTTACACCCTCCAATGTCGTATTTTTACTTAATTATAGTTCCAGATAATAGTTTAATAGCCTCCATGATGACACCACGAAAAGAAGAAGAACCACAATCAATCCGTCAGGACGGACATTCAGCCGACAGACAACCAGAGACGCCAGAAACTCCACCTTTGGGCCCGAGGACGCCACCTATGCCCCATATGGAGGGAGTGGCTATTGCATACCATAACAGGGGCCATAACAACTCACCTCAGCAGGAGGAGGAGTCAGACGAAATGCATGAGTATTTAGACCTTCCCAACCAGAATGAGGTAGGATCATTCCACTCTTTCGGGCAGGAATCCTTCGGGAACCAGCCTCATTTTCGGAATCAGATGGGACCAGGCGAAGTCCCCGAATACGCGTACAATTTCCAATATTATCGGAGGGGGAACTACATTCCCCCGTTGAACTATTATATAACAGAGGCTTTGCCAATCACTTTTAACGTTGGCGATTTTGTCCGTCTACTACAGCAGCCTGAGCATGAACAAATTAGATGGGAAGTAATGTTCTGTTAAGGACAGAATTCGACAGAGCAAACATGAATTTAAATGATTATTTCCCACAGTAATACGGTTACTACTAAATGCCAAAGCAAATGCCATGCCAAGTCACCAACTTATGTTTGTTTATTTTATTTTTAGTTATGTTTATTTATTTTTTTAAAAAGAAAAGCCAGCTGCAGTTCTGGTTGTGTTGTACATAGCTTTAAGCAATATTCTCGATTTTTTTGTTATACATATTATATATAGAAGGGACACAGGCCGTGTAAATTTTGAGTACGTAAGCGAAAAAGATAATTTTGTGCAAGTTAGTCGTAAGTCGTAATGTTTTGTCATGGGTGCGTTGTTTATCATCCAGTAAGTTGATATACTAATATTAGAAGTAAAGTAATATATTATCGAAGGGCCACAGGCCAATTTATTTAATCATATTTAGTGAGATACTGGAATTTTGAATTCTAAATATTTAACCGTTTTCGCTTCATAGTTTGCATAAAAGTGCTGGGAACCGATAACATGCGGGTCAGAATGACAGTTTACAGTACATAGCCTCGTGTCAAGGGAGCATCCGAACGGACCGTGAAAATTTAGTTTGAGGGTAGGACCGTTCCTACTGAGAGCAATTTGACGGATTGATGCCACAGGACAGGACAAAGTAGTTTTGCATTGTTCTCGGCCCCAACATATTATGCATTCTGCCATAAAGTTAAATGGTGGGTCTGTAGGCCTGCCATACATGTGTTATGCTTTGCCATTTTTCAGGTGATGGAGTTGGACTAAAGCTAAGGAGAAAGAGCAACCGAGCCTCGCATTCTAGCGTCGTCGATGAAACCCTCGGAAGACAAAGAAGTCTACGGGAGAAAACGTCGGCGACGAAAGATTACATATTTGTTTTTAATTGTTGTTGACTGTTTTGCTGAACCTGAGAAAGTCACCTCTGCCACGAAATTTGGTAAAGTAATTTTAACCCTTTGCTCGAAATCACTGATCTCAACTACAACAAGGGGGTTGTAACTTCTAAATGACTAACTTATTATTAAATTGGGTTGGGTTCTTTTAGTTAATGGGGACTTTAACTCAATTTGGGGGAAAGGACTTGGTTAAAATTATATGATTATCCTCGTTACGTTTCTTCGAGAACGCGTTGGCTCCTAACTCTGTTTCCATCATAAAAATTCAGAATAGTAACGTAAGATTCTTCACTTTATTTTCGGATGATAACTTTATCCGCTTGGTCAAGGATATAGTAGCCTAAGGGTCATCGGTGAGGGTGTAAAAACTCAACATCCAACGACTTGTGAGTAGGCTAGGGGTCAACGGTGAGAGCGTAAAAACTCAACAGCCACCGACCAGAGTCTGAAGACCAAGTGTTGAATATGGACCAAAAGCGTTTTCTATCTAGCTACGGCCATATCGAAAATAAGCAAATCTGCTGGAACTTCGGGTATAAGCAGAGGCGCTGAAATTTAAACTTTAAAAATTAATGTAGACCATGAAAGAAAATGTTCCGATTATGAAACAGAGTTGGGGTAACTTTGAGAATTGTTTTGTGGAACAAAACTATGTAACAGGGGAGGAGTGTTACGAAGGGTCTTCATATCTTTATATTTACAATCTTTATCTGGTTTACCTTTAATTTCAAGTCAGAATTAAAAGGGAAATTGTCACGAGCCTTTTAAACCTAGCCGAGATTTAAAAGGAAATACGGTTTCCAAACTCATGTCCAAGTCTAATGTAAAGCATAGAACTCCGGAGAAAAGCTTGTGGTTAGAACGGGAGAACCACTGGGAGATCAGTGAAAGGAGAACAAGGTGGATTGACGTCAGAAGGAGTTATAGTCGGGACTTCTTTAGTAATATTTAGGCAGAGAGTGGTGAAGCTTCGAAGGAACAACACAAGAGTGAGTAGAGTGAAATAAACGTGTCCTGAACCTGAACTTAGCGAGAACAGTACGAACAAATCCAAGCCTTCGATTAGACGCTACCAAGTTGAAAGACTCCTGGATCCAATAAGTGAGCTGAAAGGAAGAGCCCTTCCTTTCAGGCCACTCAGTGGAGCGGCTACGGTTTAGGCAGAAGCAAATAACAGTAAAACCTAACACGATGACATAAAACCCATTGTTTTAAACACGGGGAATACTTCCAAAATGGATTTTGTTCGAAAAAAACAAGCAGTTAAATGTAAAAATATAAATTAGTCTGGATCCACTTTTTTTATTTTGTTTATTCTGCTTGCTTTAATTAATTTTGAATTGCACCAACACCAGCAAAAACTGATTCCCCTCCGAATCTGAAAGGGAATCCTTTTTTGTGATGGTGACGATAATCGGAGCATTCCACAAAAACGCGGGGACTCCTCAAGTGGAGTCCTCGGGGAAGGGCGAGAATACACCTTATTTTTTAAGGCAACAACAAAGATCTGCTACCAAAAACGGGGGGGGGGGGGGGTCCAAATGCGGATTCGGACACGAATGGACCCTTTTGGCTAAATTCATACCATTGGCTGTTAGGTTGTTCCCAACTTGAAGTCTCCGATATTACCCCTATCAAGAATCAGCAAGTTTTCTTTCTTCTTCTCGGATAGCTTTTGCACTGTGTCCCAGCGTGTCACCGAATCCGTGAGGTCCGATATTTGTCTAACCTGAGTATCATTGGGCCCCGTCCCCTTTTGGATGAGAGTTTGTAAGACAATATGCTGTATATACTATTCCTATCCCTGTTATCCGATACACGGAATTCTGGGTCCGGATACCAATCCGGGTTGGGGTGGATTCGGGTTCACATCTTTTCACTCTTTATTTTTATATCGAAACAAACAGTGGATAAAAATCTAGCGACTAGGAGGAAGATCGACATAACACGGTCTCCCAAATTTTCCGGTTTTCACCGGATTCCGTCGCCAGTATCAACCAAGCAGGGAAACACAACAGATGGATCGATTCAACATGTTGGCTTACATCACAATCGGCACTCTTAACCTCTAGATCAAGAAACTACAAGAACTACCAAATTCCCGATTGGCTCCCCTTCCTTGCTGCTTACTTAGCATCCACCTATTCACGCCCTCTTTGATCCAACATTTCTTTTTATAATCCCCTCCCTTTTTTGTAATCTGTCAGGAGTTGTGGTAAGAGACCTAATCGTGGCCAAGAGTCAAAATTGCGACTTCCAACTGGAAACCAAACATCTACTTCGAGTGATCCAAGAGTGGTACACACAAAAGCTTGCCACGCCTTTTCATTCTTGTCAAATCTACAGAAAGAAGTTCTCGAGGATCTCCTGCCTTCACTAAATCCTCAAAAACAAAAACAAAAAAAGGCCGAGAAGCTTCTTAAACTCGCCAAAATGCCTCCTCTAGAACTGACAGATGTTAACCGCCCAGTGAACCTATTCGACTAAAAGACAGTTTAAATTAATGTCCCAAATTTCTCTCAAATGAGATGTCACTACCAGCAGCTGAGAAGACAGAGACGGGTCATGACACCTCTCACTCACAAGCTTTTAGGGGTCTGTGCATTTCCTCAAACTAGCGGTCGAAATCCGGCCAATAGTGGTAACTCGGCCACGATATCGGATTCCTCTCAGAGAAAAATAACACGCGAATGTGTTGACAAAACTGTAGGCTACCAAGTCTCTACATACGCTACTCTGGTAATTGGTGACCCATATGGCGGCTTTTGGGGGCCATAAATCGATACTGCTTTGAACGTATACAAACGTCATAAATCATGTCAAAAATCTAAACGCATAACGTCCCGCTTCAAAAAAGTCAGGGGCGTGAAAGGGCCTCGCTTCGCTACTATTTTTTCAAATATTTGCGTACAAGTATCTATAAAACGTCTTTATCTGGGAAAACTCAATGCTCAGTGAAGTATCGAAGCAAGGCACCAAAAAGCCAAGATCATGATTAGGTTTATGATTGGCTTTAGAACTAAATACTTTAAGATTTACTCCTATTTTAGTAAAAACTGATAAAGAGATGAGAATCGAGGATTTCTTAATTCAATCATTATAATCTGTTGTATTTCTTAGTAGTATTCTTCATCCAATTATGTAAAACTGTACTATCATTGGTCTATTACTTAAAATAGGAGTCGCTCCTCTTCATTTTTCATCCTCTTTCACTCAACAAAAGAATGTTGTCATGTTTATTTACATTGTTTTGTTTAAGTGTTTTAATATGTATATTTTACTTGTGTAATTCATACTCCGCTGTTACGCAAAAAGCGGGTCATAAATAAATAAATAAACAAATTTGCGAGTCCCATCTTTAAGAAAGTTTATACAATGAAGTCCTTGCCTGCCAGTACATACACGCATGCCAGTACATTATCTCTCGTTTGGAAACAAAAAATTACCGATAGAACTTTAAAAGCCCCCTTTCTCCCCACTACAAAAGCATTTGTCGCAAGTATGGCGTTTACAGCCCTGTCGTCCTCACCAGAATAAATAATTTCTTCTTCACCAAATATCATTAATCTCGGTCGCCAAGATGTGGCCTTACGGAACGAAATTCACAACTGAGGAAGAGAAAGGATAGAATCGCTTCTCCTGGGCTTCCAACCCAAAGGAGCAGCGACGTCTTAAAGTAATTTATTTATTTCCCTCAGAGCTGAAGAGTGCAAACGTATAAAATAGAACTATGCCTAAACCATCTGGTACATTAAGTGACACATAAATACTGTAAAAAATACACACGATTTCGACAACTAAATTACAATTGTTTACGTACTATAAGATAAGATAAGATTTAATTGCACAAAGAAAGCCAGAAGGCCATGGCAACAAAAAAAACAAAAAAACAAAAGAGCAAAGATCTATACATTAACCTACTTACTCTAGGCATAATTTTCACTTGTTAAAAAATAAATACAGATTGTGGGTTTGGAGGTCTACCGAAGCTTTTTTATAAAAGTTGGTCATCATTTTCTTCAAATTAAAACTGGGTATATAATATATTTCAATTTACTTATCTCATTTAGCATTACACTTGTTGTATTTTCGTGTATCCTCCTGTCCTCTCAGTTTCATTACTACACTGTCAGAAGTTTCATAACATACACCAGAAGGATGCGCGGTTTCAACAGACGGTGCGTAACAGACAACACTTGGGATGTTATCTGTTGTGTTGGAAAACGTTATACATGAAATGTTATGCAGAACAAGCATTGTCAGGAAGAGCAAAAAAACAGCCAAAATGCATCTACCAGTAGCCTACTGACTTTTTTGTTTGTCGTCATGGTGTGGGAAAATTCAGCAGATGCTTTTTGGCGATTTTTCGGATCTTCCTAATGGCAACACTCGTTGTGCATGACATTTCAAACAGAACAGACAACATTAACAGATAACATCTTAAGTGTTGTCTGTTGAAACCGCGCATCCTTCTGTTATCTGTTATGAAACTTGTGATAGTGTAGAGATTATCAGATTTATATCGAGACGGTAAAGACATCAAAAGCCATCTACAGCATTGACCCAATGATTATAATACGAAAGGTCAGACAATTATTATAAATAAAAATAAAATAAACCTAAAAGCCGCTTTGCGTCTTTAAGTAGCCTAATAATTTGGCTCAACTGTATTGAAATAGTTGTGATCACAAGACATTTTTAGGATTGTTTTTTAGGTCTTTTGTTTGATGTTTACAGAAATATGCGTGTGTATCGTTGTATTTATACGCATGTTCTTGTGATTTTCTTTCTGTGATGTACTCGCCGATTTCGGGGGTCGCGACTGTGTTAGTCTGTCTGGTCGTTATATAACGTGAGCAGTGGCTAGGTTCAGCGGCATTGCTTAGATCACCACTCCGTAAGAAAATAATAGGAATTTTATGACTGCAGGCGGCAAAGAAAACATCATCAAATCCCGCCACGCCTAAACCACTCCTCACGCAACGAACACCAAGTAGCCCTACTGATGTTAATACGCTTTTACTGTGGAAACACGGAAAGCAAGTCGAAAATATTTCGGTCGTCGCTTCGTTTAAATAAAATGGTTTCATAATTGAAATAAAGATTACAGTTTTGATGTATAAATTTGTAGTTTTTTTTTGTTATGGAAAGAGTAGGTGACGTTAAAGAGTTAAGAAAATATTAACGTTACCGAGTAGTAAAAAAATCTAAAACAGGATTATTTTACAGAAAAATGCCACGCGGATTTAAAAAAAAAAAAAAAAAGTACTCACCTCGAGAATGTCTCTCGGTAGATCCTTTCCGTCGTTAATCCCTCGGTTCATGGATATGAACTGTTCCACCGTAGGCTTGTCTTTCACACTCGGGTTATGCAGACTCGTGTTGAGCATTATCACAGCAAACGATAGGACGTAGCAGGTATCTGCAACAAAGTGTGACGTTAGCATTTTAAAACTTGGATCATGGTACGGCACCGTCCATAAGATGGTGCCAGATTTTGTACAGTCTTAAGAGAAACAACTTACTCAAGGTGTCCAGGAAAATAACAGGTGGCAGCTTTCGCGAAATAAATCATCTGGCTATTATAATGAAAGGAGGCGATGGCGAACAAACATGGCTACAAAAAAAACCTCATCCCGAATTACCTCATTAGTTAGTTGATCCTGGTGAACACCACCTTGAGTCTTATATTTAACTAATGAATTGTGTACAGCAGAAATAATTACTAGAATGAGTGTTCATCAGTCAAAGCTGACTGCGAATCATACTGGATGGGGTTAAACGGAAAAAAGTCGGCGGAGACTTATTCTAGCGGTATTGCCGGTTCGTCTTTCTAGCTTCAACCTGAAGAGGACTCCTGCCAAGAAGAGCCGAAATATCGCTGAATAGTATCCTAGCTGATTTTCTCTGTCATTTTAAAGCCATTTTAAAGCCGACCACAAAATGGTCTTTCTACCACACACACAATGATATCCATCCCTACTGCCACTATGAATGTTCAGAACCACAAAAACATCGTCAAAACATGAGCCAAGAAATTTCCTAGGTTTGAAACAATTCGGTCTGGGCTAAATCTAAGCAGATTATCCGGGACAGCCGTTCTGGCACGTAGGGAGTCAAGGATAAAAATAATAATTTCCATCTAATGCTCTAACTGTTTATTATAAAATAAATTAAAAAAACCGAGATCAGTGTGGTACTCCCGAAGTCATACAAAAAACAATCAATTAAGTCTTATATTCTTTGCTAATCAAACATCGAAAATTTCGTCATCTGGAAAAGAAGACGTTCTGCATGGTTTTTTTCTCGAGCCAAAACAGCACCCGGCAACGAAGTTCAAATCTAAATAAACTGGTGGCTTGCGATTAGTAAGAGAAGGTAAACAGAATGTTTGGATTAGGTCTTATATAGGATTCCCAGTCCGCTTGGGCTTATGGAGTACCTAAAACCGACCCTGAATGTTTTTAGCACACTCGGTCCCTTGTCTTTGGTGAGAGACATGGACAAACCAACATGACCAGTCACACTGACGAATGAGCACATTAGTGAGTAATGAGTAGAAGTCAGATCCGCGACGAAACGAGTCAAACACGGCAAATGGAAAAATCGGTGTAATGCCGTTAGCGGAGATAAAAAAGATGGCACAGAAAGTTAAAAGTCTCTGAACTTGTCGTAGAGTGTACGAATAAGGTACGACAGGCCCTTTCAGGAACTACTATGGCTCGAGAGTAAATTCTAGAGGAACGTTGGTTTAATCACTGATTACAAATAACAGGTCTTAGATAGGCCAGTTATGACGACGTGGGCACGAGTAAACTGCGCAATTCCGCTCCCAAGACAAGTCCGGAAAAAATAGAAGAATTGATACCGGGCTCATTGTTGCCAGTTTAATGACTCACGACGCAGTCCGCTAAAACAAAGCAAAAAAACCTTGGCAGTCCAGATTCGGTTCTGAAATTAGCGAAGCTGGTCTAGATTTGAGCCAAGTTCCAAAGGACCGGAGACCGCAGGAAGTCGATTTACAAAATAGCCTGATTGACAAGCCAATTATTAATTCTGTGACAAATGAAGTCGCTGAAAACCGTGGAAGCTGAACTCGTGTCCGGTAGAGAAGAGTGCAGTACGTAAGATTTGCTACAGATTCTGTAAGTACCTTCTACAGACTACCAGATGGTAGAGAACTAGTCATTTTGTTTGTCGATTGGGGATCAAGGAGCCCTTTCCGGGTCAGCTGTCTGACTAACCAAACTCCTCCTGCCCGGTGAAGACTATTCAGTTTGACGTTTGATATTTTGTGTTCGTAAATTCCGGAGGAATGATTTTCCGTATTATGCTAGTGATGCTGGATTTCTTAATACCACACATGGTCACAGATAGAAATAGGGTTACAGTTATGTCCATCTTGTTAGGGCGAAGTTGGATCTCAACGGCGTCTACGGTGCAGTAAAAGTTTATCAACGCAGATTCCGTTGCGCCGATACACTATGGTTGCAATTTCCTGATACCCTGGTATCTGATATCGCGGTCTAAAGTCGGTTTCGCAGTTACCGTGTATCTGACACCACGGTCAAAGGGCTTTTTTGCAGCTACTGTGGTATGGTAACTGATCGTAGTACCTGAAAAAATCATCTCACTTTCGCCATTGCCGACACAGAACCCTGGGTCTGGGTCTGGGGGAAAGAAGTTTTGCACTTGTGGTGTGAGTGGATACAAGTTATACTTTTGGGATGACTTCTAAAAGCGCAAATTCGGCAATTGTCGTATTTGCAAAGCAACCGTAGTATCAGATACCACGGTAACTGCAAAAACGACAAAATGCAGAAAGAAAAACGGCTTCAGACAAATTATAATCTTTCGCTGAATAGTTCAAAGCAGCAGACATAGGTTGCGTTCCAGGAACTTAAGAATTGTTAACAATCGTTAAGTTTACTTCGGGACGGAGCTAACTGCAGCTTGAACGATCGTTAACTTTTCCCAACGCTACAACTGTTAACTTTTCCCAAAGATGCTCACCAACCAACGTTACAAAATAGTTAACAACCGTTAAGCTCTGGGACGGAAATTGTAGGCTTAAATTTCGAAATCAGAAACCTGAAACGCAAAAAGTTAACAATCGTTAAGTTCCGGAACGCAACCAGAGCCTCTGCCAAAGACTGTAAGGGTAACGCAGCCTCTACAAATCGAATCGAAACGCCTGGTTACACCCCCGCTATGAAAGGTTGCAGAACCACTTACCTGTACTTGTAAAAATGTTTGGGTTCAACTGGCAGTATTTCTGGGCAAAGCATTCCATCATTCGATCAATCTTCTGCGCCTCGCCCGGTAAACGAAAGCTCCAAAGAAACTGCCTGCAAAAAAAAAACAAATGCTGACACTCAATCAACATCCTGGTCGCTCGCTTATGTCTGATGACCTATGGAGCCCTCGGTATTTTTGCTGATTTGCATGAATACCTTCATCCCTTTCGGAGTTTTGTTCAGTGACACGAAACAGAGTGATGAGGTGCCACTGAAGAAAAGACTATCGAGTATCGACAGAAGAAAAGACCAAAACTCCGTATAGCCAGGGTTGCCACATCCAAAATATTTAGAGTGACTTTTGACCCAAAACAGAGAGTGAAGTCTATTTTCATGAAATGTTCACTTTTGGTCGGGATCGCCTCTGTAAAAATGACACATCTTAATTTTACATTCATGAAAAAAACTTAAAATAGTTACGTCTGGTCGGAATCTCTGCTGCAAAAATGAGACATTTGGTCGTTTTCTGAAATAGAGCGATTTTTATGTCCTACGTCGGACAAGAGTGACAAAAACAAAATTCACACTATCGTGCGACATGTGGCAACCCTGCCTATAGCTCATCTTTGGCACTTATGCAGCGCGGCTCGCAGGATCGATGTTCACTACGTTGCGCGTTCTTCTCTTGTTATACAAAATTAGCAAAAATGTGTGTTATGGCCAATTTTGGAGCTATATTTTGGGAAACATAAGACTTAAAACGATTGTATGAGTTTTTTCTTTTGGATAAATAATGCCAATTTTTACATATAACACAAGGATGCATATCTTGTGTACACTGTAAAAAAAAATCTTGCAGTATTTGCTACTGAGATTAATCTTGTCTCTAAAAAGATAATCTTACCTCTAATTCGGATTAATCTTATCTCAATTCCCAGTAGCAAATACTGCAGTTAACTTTAACCCTTACTCAGAGAAACTTTTTACAGTGTAAGCGTAAAACCTAAAGGGCAATATTAACCGCATTATTCCGTATGGTCGCTGAAAAGAAAATACTGTTTTTTTTTTCTATTACGATTTCGGATGTTACTAGCGAGGAGACCTGATATTTTCTTAGTAGTGCCCCTTTTTGCCAAACTAAATGACTGTAGTTCATTTTAATAATTTGTACTATATAAACGAACTATTATACACATTTTAGGACAATGCTGTGATTCTATAGACATGTAGTCGATACCTTGACAGCATGGAAGTCCGAACGGGCCTGTGGGGGCAGTCAAACCGTATCTTAATTTTAAATTTATTCATAATCTACATACTTTTACAAAAAAGAAAGAACACTGAAAGAAAGGAAGAAGAAAAACCAAAAAGAAAAGTAAGAAAAAGAAATGGAACACCGAAAGAAAAGAAGAGGAAAAAACAAAAAGAATAGTAAGAAAAAGAAATAGAACACTGAAAGAAAAACCAAAAAAAAGAAAAGGAATAGAACAATGAAAGAAAAGAAGAGGAAAAAACAAAAAGAATAGCAAGAAAAAGAACACTGAAAGAAAAGAAGAAAAACCAAAAAAGAAAAGTAAGAAAAAGAAATAGGACGCTGAAAGATAAGAAGAGGAAAAAACAAAAAGAATAGTGAGAACAAGAAATAGAACACTGAAAGAAAAGAAGGGGGAAAACCCAAAAGAAAAGTAAGAAAAAGAAATAGAAACCATGCGTCAGTTCACCCAAGGAAGAAAACAAATAAAATATAATCTTTCTCAACGGTGGTCTGTCAAGAAATATAATTACCTATGTCGTCATTCAACAGCGCTATTTTTCTCGGAAAGCTCTCATTCGCAATTTATAATACATAGCTAATTAGTGCTGGATATGTTCCCAAAATAAAACATGGCTTGCTTCGAGGCTCCATCTGGGGTTACTGCGCAACTCCACTATTCTAAAATTGGTCGTACTTACGTACAAGGAACATGGTCTTTCATTATCTAGAAGCCGCCGGGCTGGACAATTAAGGGTCCACTCGCATTTGCCGAGACAACTACTACCAAGACCAGATCTGCAATTTGTTCCGACTGCTGTTCACGACTACAGTTTTTAAAGTTTAACTGAAAAGGGCAGGGATGGGACTGTCTGGTTACCCCTCAGGCTTGACCCGATGAAAATACGTTACTTCGTAGCCCCGCCATCACGAATAATCAATTTTCAAATAGTGGAATTTCCCTGTCAGATTTGTGGTACTACTTGTGTCGCATGCTTGACGAAAAAGATTTATGATTTTTTTTTTTGTTCAGGCACTATGCAGTGTTCACCAAGCTTATCACCGCCCACTGAAAAGCCGCGTTTGTGTTCAGATTCAAATATTCCGCGTCATAGTAGAATTTGCGCTGTGGGGACAGCCGTCGATATTCTGAGCCTCACTACGAGAGCAGACAGTGGAAAATCAAAAAATCTCTTAGCAGAATCCAAACAACTCGGTGTATTCAACTAAATGTTACAAAAATAAGTTTGCTTTTCAGTTAAACTTTAACTTTTAATCCATCAGAGGTAAGACGAGCCCAGACCCAATTAGTCACTGGATTACTTGATCCTTTTACCTGAACCAGATCTCAGTATGACGGCAACAAAATGGTACCAAATTGCAGAGCTGGTGGACTCGGACTCGTCTCGAGACGTCCTTTTCAAGGACTCGGACTCGTCTTTCACGGAGCTGTCCGTCCGCCAGAGCTGTGGATTGTCTCGGACTCGGATATGCTGGACTCGCAGCAGCTCGCCGAATTGGCTATCATGAGTATCGACTATTCCCGACTAGCTCTAGTAGACTAGAGACCTCTGCAGACTATCGCTATAATTTTTGCGACTTCGGTTCGAAAGCTTTTTGTTGTTTTATGGTCTGGCAATCCCAGACTGGGTAAGCCAAGTTCCTTTCTTTCTTTTTCGTTTTCTTTCTTTCCTTTTTCAACTAGTTTGTTATCGTGGATGTTTTAGGGTTATTTATTCCCTTATGGTTAAGCCTCTGGAGATCGTTTTTTTTTTCTTGGAATAAACTTATTCATTAATTCAGTCGCATTCGACTTCGCACATTACCAACTTAGTGGGAGTTTCAAAGGGGGAGGAGGCGGAACGAAAGTGTTACCCTTTTGGATGTTTCCTCGTCGCTATAAAAAACCCACGGACAACAGGGCCCAACCAGCGCACGACGTTATCCACTGATTCCTGGCCGAAGACTGAAAATTAAGTATCTTTTTATGTGTGTTATGTGTTTTACTTATTTTCTTTGATTTACTCCACTTTTCCAAAATGGCAGGTTATAAATAAATTACTTACTTACTTACTTATATCCTACCGGGAGCAGGTCTGCCCAGTTTACTACTTGACAGCCTTATCACTATCTGTTAAAGCCTGCTATACAGCATATTCCACCCTACCTACCGTAGTTATTACGCCTGACGTTTGGCTTTCTGCCGAATATTCCAGTAGAATATCATGCCACGGGCGAATCGGACCAATCACGTTACAGAGATGCGTAGTTACCACGCTTACTACGCTCCCGAGCATGGTAAGCAAATAGTTACTATTTCGAGAAGGTTGGAACGATCAGCGTAGTAACTTTTTACGAGGTTGGAACAAAAATAGTAACTAACAGTTACTATTGTTAGAAGGGTGGAACACGCTCATAAAGCAAGGCGCAAAATCCGAGACCTAATCCTGGTTTACCTAGGCCCAAGCCTAGCATGGAACATAATATGTTCAAGTCTGCACGAAGCCACCCCTTCCTACATATAGGCTACTTCAGAAAGTGAATTTACCACTTGATTAAAGGACCCCTCGCACTATTTACTAATCAACTTAAAGTATTTTAAAATATTTGACTACTTTAAAACTATGCTGTGCTTTCAACAAATAACCCACGGTTTTGGCTGTTTTAAGCCTTTTCCGAAACCCACTGACTTACAGCAAAAACAGGGGAAAAAAATTACATAACCGATTTTTCTGATGGAAAAACTTCTCGCAGACAACCGTCGGCAGCGTGATACACATCGCAGGGAGCAAAACACGGCAACTGAGAAAATCAGCGTGGTTTTGTTCGAGGCGTTAGAATGTACCGTACGAAATTGGGGTCTCCAGGTTTAGAAATATATGGAGTGATTATGGAAGTAGGTTGCGTCAGTATTAGAGGTAAGGCAAGTCCTTTAAGTGATCTAACTGAAAATTTGATCAATCAAACGAACATAGGACAAAATTTATTGAAACCGTACCAAACCCTACTTCACAAAAGTAGCTGTGCGAGAGGGGTAACTAATAGTTTATTTTGAACTATTTATTAGTTGAATTGTAGGCTATACACTATAAAAAGTTTCTCCGAGCAAGGATTAAATTCAACTGCAGTATTTGCTACTGAGATTAATCTTATCTCTACTAAGATAAGATTAATCCGAATTAGAGATAAGATTATCTTTTTAGAGACAAGATTAATCCCAGTAGCAAATACTGCAAGATTTTTTTTGTTTACAGTGTATACTGTTTATTAGTTGTTATCGAATCGGGCTCGTGTAAATACAATGAAGTACTTTCCTTTTTCATCGTTTATTTTCTACTCGACTTAATTGGGCGAAAAAGAAATAAATCAATCTAACATTCGTCTTTGGCCATAGTACTAGCAAAACCGCTGAAGTTCGATAAAAGCATGTTCTTTCAATTCAGTTTCATTTCAATTCTCGTGATATTACATTTACTAGCGAACGCTCGCATCCCATCAAAAAGTGAAATTTACCTCAAAGCTTGTACTACGATGAGATCAGTGAAGTCGTGCAGATGAACGAAGGCCTTCAGGACTCCCTCGTTGAAAGGGTGTTTCTCCCCCAGATAGTCGCCAATAGCTGTCTTGTTCAAGCCCTCGCCGTACAAGAAAGATGCCACCTAAAGCGAAAATGCTGCTTAAAACGGGAAAGCATTTATTGTACATCAAAAAGGGTATACGGTCGATGCTATTTCCTCCACATTCAGTGTAATCTCAACGTCGTGGCGGGTTGTAACCATTGCCACATTAAGTGATTATAGACCTCCACTGTGTTGTCTCTTGTTATTTTGGTGATTTTACCTCTATACAAACTAGACATCGATGGCTGAGTGGTTGGCGCTGTGATCCCCTACACGGTCTAAACTAAGTTGTATCGTAATTCCATACAAGCGTGACGTCACGCCCATTTGATCTATTTTACCTCAGATAACGAAAAATTGTTGTTTATTCCTATCGGTGATTATATATTTGAATATAGCCGAGCAGCCAGCGAGGCGCCGGTCGCGCTTACATTTATAAAACGGCCTAGGGACAATCAAATCCTATGTTCGGTCCTCAATCACACGACGTCACTACGTACGTCACGACTGTATGGAATTCCGATACAATTAAGTCGACATCCCCTAAACACGACATTCATAAGCACAAGAGGTGGATGCCAAAAGTTCCAGAATGATATGCATTGTGTAAGTGATGATAGTGATGAATACCCACAAGCGTTAAGTTTATGCTTTAACCCCGGGCCCCACTACCGACACGCCTGTTCGTAATTCAGTTTTAGACATTTTTAAAACGTTTAGGACGCTCCTCTCTTATTGGTTGGCTTTGGCTTTAGAGAACATTTTACGCTCTCACAGCTGAAAGCGAATCATGTTTCAAGACCTTCAGAACAGGGCCGTATCCAGGGGGGGTAGGGGTTTCACCACCACCACTACCCGAAACATACAAAAATAATCATTTTTATAGGCTTTAACCCCTGATCTATGTCTTTTTTGTACTTTTTGGTCCGACCCATGGGCATCCCCCCCCCCGAAATAAATTCCTGGATACGTCCTGCTTCAAAGGTGAATCTTTTAGCTCACTTTACCGGGCAAACTGCCAACATATTATTCCATTTTAGTCGTCCTAAATAGCAACTTCTGTCACTGAACGGTACTTTAACTACAATTGTCAATACATCATAAATTGCTTGTTGTATATGGTGTACTATTTACTATAGCAAGCGCAACACATGCTTCAATTGTTTGTCGATCAACTGCTAGAGAAAAGCGTGCCTTTGTGAATCGATCAAGTTACATTTTGGGAGGCTTGGATCTATTCAGAGCAGAACGTTAGATCAAATCAGAAATCAACACCATTCTCTAAAATAAGTCAGGCGCAATTTTTCAGCAATATCCGAGAAACGAAGCTCAATGGATCTTAACAGAATAAATATTTCCCTCATTTCACACAAAAGCCGAGGAAAGCAGATCACCTTCTATTCATGTCACTTAGAAACAGATGTAGTATTTAGGAAGAAAAAGTTCTAAAGATTTTGTCGCGTGTCCCGTTTAGTTCCGTCATGCGTAATGATACGTCACAAGGTAGGAGGAGCTACAGGGGCGGAACGACCTGTCGTTCTTGGACCGACCCCGTCCTTTAAGGAAATAATCAGTTGGCGGATATTTGTATTCTTCTTTTTAACAGCGTCGTACAATACAGTGTTGCCATATTGGCGGATTTTACGACCGACTGGCAGATTTTTGCGAGTCGGACATTTCTTTTGCAATTTTGAGTTAAAAAGCAATTTTGTCGTATTCCAAAGACAGCGGCGTATGACTTGAATCACGATCTGGAAACACTAGTACAATAAGACAAAGACCTCAATTAGTTTCTAGTTTTCCAAATGAAATTGACAAGGAGCTGAATTGGTATAAACTTCCCGGTTTACCAACAATGAGTTAGTTTCAATTTTGCTTTACTAAAGAAATACGCACGATGGAAAAAATAAATTATTCTGTGAAAGAAAGATTTTTGTAAACAGCTTCCTTTTTCTTGTTACAAAAGAAAAGCAGTAACTTAATTAATATAAGAAATTTGGCAAGCCCAAATTATCTATACGTAGAAATTAAAACAAACTAAAGGCCTAGGCCGCAGAATCTTGTATCCTTTCATATAGGATCTTTTATCCTTGGATGTGTGTCAGTACTTTCTGACAAAACTGTGCTCATATCGATCGTTGGAAATAATAACAGGGAGAAGTTTAGGTTGGTCAAAAGGTTAACCAACGGCCTTTGATCTTCGGAGGGACTGGACTCATTAATCCGAGACCACCAGGCAAGCTGCCGTATCCTTGTTAATTACGTAAGAGAAACCGTGTCTACAGATAGTATAGGCACATACGTCAAGTATGGGGGATGGGGACGCCCCCCCCCCCCATATTATCGGCCAGTCGGTAGCACCAAGGGGCGAAGCACCACGATTTTTCTAAAGAGCATTCGATTTTTATCAAAAATGGTTGATTTTTTTCTGAAAAAAGTCGGTAAAAATGACCAGTCGATCGTAAAAATACCTTGCCCCCCCCCCAAGAAATTTTTTTGGCTATAACGCCTCTGAGTATGGGACTTCACAAAATCAAATTGGGGATTAGCCTACACCCAGGGGTGGTCACCAAGAACCAGGGTGTACGAGTTACTTCAGGATACTTTGGGATACTTTTGGTTAAATTGGGTTACATTACATTGGGTTACATTAGGTTACATTGGGTTACTTTACAGGGTGTACGAAGTTACTTTTGGTGACCAACCCTGGGCCTACACTTACTTTCATCACCTGTGTTTTATAGATGCCAATGGCATTATGATGCATTGTATTATTCCTCTTTGTATTATATTGCATAAGCTTCAATTTACCTGAGTCATTACGGCTAAGAGCTTCCATCATACCTTTTTAAAGTTAAACTAACTCTCCTCCAAATCTGTAGGGCACTCACGTAGCCTCATCAATCAAGTCAACTTTCATAATTTGATGGCATTTAGGCCATTTATATGCAGCCGCATGTATAGCTGGAAAATTCCGATCTTATCACAAAAGACTTCGAACTTCCAACTTTGTCTAGTTCGGCCCGGAATCCTAACAAAGAATTTTCTAAGCTTATGGATTACAAGGCCGAAAATACAGTTAGATCATTTTCTGGCACAGCTAACAGTAACCCAATAATGGCAAAAGCGCTGCCCCCTGGCGAACGGCGAGCCAATGATTACTTTGATGATTATTTCGTGATCGTGCAACTTGACGGGATCTAACGATAACGACACAGATACACCTGCAGGTGCCTTAATAAAATTAATGGATATCTTGCTTGAATCTTTAAGTGCAAATTCTACGATTGAGGAAAAAACGCCCTAAACAGGGCCTCAGCTAGCGTCGAATGTTCACTAAAAAAAAAAAAAAAAAATTCGGAGAACCTGCAAAGAGCAACGAACGGACTGCAGGTTTGTCGAAGAAAAAGCCTGACAAGGACCAATGCCAGGAAGGCGCCACCGACTATGGTTCGCAGTCAGCTTGGGCTGAAGGAATAAAGGATTAGCATTGCTTAATTGAAAGAAAAAAAAAGTCATGCTTTTTCATATATTCTTGAAATCCCCTCAACATATCCCTCACTCCCTTGACATCCCCTGACAAATTCCGAGAACGAGGTAAACTGACAAGGAACAGAATTCCCGAACTATTAGTTTCGTTTCAGTCTCTTCACTATTCCATTTTATTATTATTTTTCGATTTTGAAAGGCCAGATATATCGTGTTCTGATTCTCGGGTTTTACGAAACCTTTTCCGTTCAAAAATTCGATCTTCCACTCGGTAGAAAAACAAATTACCTCTTCTGTCGTGTGTACAAGAAGGCCTTGTTCGACGAGAAACTCGATGCCTTTTTTCGGGTCCATGTTGAACTTCTTGCGACCAATGGAAAGCTGCTTGGCTCGCACTTGGTTCTTACTGGAATACAAGCAAGCCTTTATTAGATAGACTCCACGACGCACTGAATCTTTATAATTTTTTCATGCCATTTTTTTCTTCTAAGAATTCCCACTTCATATCACAGTACACTGAGAAATATCATTGTTAATCACACTGTTTAACGCAAAAAAACAAACACACCGTCGGGTAGAGTGTTTTGGGGGCTAAGCAATTGCTCAAATCGAATAACTATTTCTGCGATCGCAATCTGCCCAATTTTTACACAGTTTTCATCCCAACATTTATTTCTGGTTATATCTTGTAAGTGTATTAGTTAATTTGTTTCGTTTTTACGTACGTAAATATTTCATTCCTCTTCTAGCTTTTAAGTTATTTGGAAATAAATTTGATTGGTTGATTGGATAAAACCCAGAACGTATTCTTTTCTTATCTGAAAAATTTTGTCCCAGAGGAAAAAAAACATGCAACCGGGAGAGGAACGCTGTGCCATGCCCAAAATCCGGTCTCGTTGGTTCTGAGTAAAGCATCATCGGAGTTTTGCTTCTAATACAGCCTTGACAGCAGCCCAGATAGCATGTCCGCAAAGAAAACACGGTTGTGGGATAGCAAACAACTACCACAGTTACTTCTCTTACATATTCCAATCATGAATGTGGACACTTTCTCGTGCCTCTTCCGCATTAGTGTGCTTATTAAAAACACCTTCCTTCATTTAACGGTTGGCGATCCTCCCATTTGCCAAATTCTAGCATTTTGTTTTGATAAACTCGGCTTCCAAAGATTGTGATTCATTACTAGCTTCCTCAAATTAACATGCTTTACTTAATCTGCCAAATAATTAAGCACAGAGAAGAGCATATCAGCCAATTTCCATTCCAAGAAAATCGCAGGGAGGGCCAAAAATGACCATCCATGATGACAGCGCCAGTGTGCATACCAACTCAACACTTAAATTTTCATTTGAAATTATTGCCTCGTCCGCAAGTGTTATTTCGAAACACAACTTGAACAAGGCTTGATTTATTGGACACGCCATGGGGAGTACCCAATGTGCTAAAGCCATTAAACCCATAACAAGAGACCATCTAAACGCGACCAAAACAAGGTGCTTCAGATGACATGAAGCTCCCCCACCCGCCCCCTACGTAAGATCAGGGGGACCATCTCCCTAGTGCGGCGTCCTCCTGGTTCCTGCTCGTGCAAAAGTTTGTTATTGATGTTTACGTGTAAAACTAATTGCGAGGGAGTACCCGCGAAGCACTGCAAAGCTCGGATACTTAAAGTTTAACCGAAAAGGGCTGGGATAGGACAATCTAGTTGCCCACCTCTTATTCACTTAAATTGGCTTGAAGGCCCGCTGAAAACGCGTTACTTCGTTGTTCCGCTATTAACGAGTAATCGATTTTAAAATAGTGGGATTTCCGTGTGATTTGTGGTACCTCTATGCAATTGTACTTTTGTTGTATACCTTACGAGAAAGATTAAAAAAAAAATCTTCCCCAATCTCACCACTGCCCACCGAAAAGCCGTGTTTGTGTTGAGAATAAAATTTTCGGCATCATAGTAGAATTTACGCTGTGGGGACGGCCGCAGATATTCTGAACGTCATAACTAGAACAGATAGTGGAAAATAAAAAAATCCCTTTGCAGAATCCAAATAGTTTAGTGTATTCAGTTAGATGACATAAAAATAAGTTTGCTTTTCAGTTAAACTTTAAATTGCTTGCTCGATGTAACAGTATTCCAGTCATACATGCAAACTTCAAACTGTTTCGTCTCCTGTTTTCAACACAAAATTTGACAAACATAAAGATTTCACAGAAGGGTCGAAGGCCTAAGTGTCAAGTTGCTACTTCTGACGGGCCAATTTGATGATACTTGTTGTATGACCGGGAAGTTAGCACGGCGTGCAATCGACTTGACGACTAAAGTGTTTCGGTAAAGGTTCAGACTATTTGTTGTAGATTACATAAGGGGTTTATTCGAAGTAAAGAAACAACCAAATCGCCCTCCAGAAGCTGACAGTTACTCGGAAGTAAAAGAATCCCCTTAAAACATCAACATAATATGAGCGCTATAATAAAGAAAAATGGGGAAAAAAAGAAGAGAATCCTGCGCTTATTAGGGCAAATGGAAGTCAAAGAAAGGAAGGAAACTATCTCGCACAAGGAAATCCGTTTTTCAGGGGTAAAAAAACATAGACGAACATCTCACCTTTCATCGCCATTGTCAAGTGACTGAATTCCGCTGCTTACTTCGGCTAGCTCATCCTTCAAGGCCTAGAAAAAATATATTTTTTTTTAACAGGGTCTGTCAGACACAAAAACAATGTCAGCCTCCAGATATATCCAGAACGAAACGCCTGTCGTAAATCCTCCAATCTTTTCGTAATAAACGGGGCAGTAAGCACTACGGCCAGCTTTATGAGGGCAATGGGTTCACCAACAATGGACGAGTGGCTGTAAAATAAACGAGAACGACTGGAGGTAGCCTACGGCTGAGCTGAAGCCTCCCGCGGAGAAGCATGTCTTATGGTGGGTTTACACACTGCGTAAAATTCGAGCATGTTTTATACATGTAACTGAGCTTGAAAAGATTCTAGCGATACGGACGTATTCATCTGGTCTGGATCGTTTTCTTTTAGGTGCCAGGAGCTTTCGCACTTAAGGGGTTCATTATTTTCTCGGAATGGTGGGCAGGTTCTTGATATCTTACGTTCTACGTCACCAAGAGTGATTGTTTCTTTTGGTAATTTTGTGCAAAAAGCACTCGAGTTGAGAAGTGCTGTTTCTTAGTTTGTTATTTTGTTTAGTTTCCTATGAGTTGTTTGTTTATCCTGTATATGGCCTTTGGGTTTTTCAATGCAGATATATATATATGTATATATATATATGCAAAACAGACCGATTTCTCAAATACGTCCGTGTTGCTGGAGATCTTTTCAAGCCCAAATCGCGCTCAAATACGCTCTATTTCAAAATACGCTCGGACTTATGCAGTGTATAAACATAGCATTAGATTATGTAAGTATACGAGTATAGACCATTCTAAAAGAGTCGGCAAGTTAGCGAATTACATTTGCCGAATTCTAGGCATGAAAGTGGCTCCAACAGTGTCCAAAGCTTTGCACCTGGGCTAAGACACCATCGGTCGCATAAAGTCATGGAGCACAACAAATATCAGAATTTTGTACCGGATTCTGTTTGGGCCCGAACTCGGCGCGTCGGGAGAGGCGAAACCACAACGTAGCACAGAGGTCAAGGAGATCTTAGTAATAATGTATGTATTTTCGCGAAAAAAAAGTCCACAGAAATATTCGCTTCTGGCAGGAAATGGCAGGAATATCAGACCGACCAGCCCCCTATCACGGGGGACTAAGTGTCACCGCTGTCTACTACAGGATTGCAATCCGTGACAACTTAATATTCTAAAAAGCGTTATTACTTGCGAATCCTGTCTGGCAAATCTTTTCCGTCTCGCTCCAAGCTTCCTCCGACGCCTACTCTTTTTGCTCCCCCCAGAATCGTTCAGACTATTATCTACAGAACAACTCCCATTTGCATCGGAGCCGTCGTTGGCCCGGAAGTTCGTTATCGCCTGTACGGGGTGGAAAATCCTGTAAAGTGCCTCAAAAATGGCAAACGACGTCGACGGTGCGGCACTTAACTCCAACACTTTGCGTGGGGACAAGTGTATCATTCTAGGGTCCACAGACACTCGAGTTATTCAGAAACTAATGACCACTTTACTCTGCCACTGGTTAGAACAAAAGGCTCTCGACGCATGTTTGGAATCGACTGAATACGTCGCGGGTTACGGGAGACGTGCCTCTTTCATCCATCACGTCTAAAAAGGCCCGGGTAGTTCTCAGGATTAAAAGCAAGACCGATGGTTCCCAGAGATCTCAATAAGTGGTCCAGACAGTACGTGCACCACAAGTTACTAAAGAACAAAAGTGCATAAACTAGTCACACAAATCCCTTTCCATGCGAACGGCTGTAACTACTGAGGAATAAGTGACATGCTGAGGACGCACAGATCGCACAACTGGACGAGATTCAGTACACTACTGTTACGGCAAGTGCAAAACAAGTGTTTGGAGAGCACTAATGTCACAGAGCCACTGTCAGGTTCGCAAAAATCTCATTCCGTGCGAACAGTTCAAGCTACTAAGAGTTCAGGATGCGTATTCTGCCAAGCTTATTTTCCAGAATCAGGTAAAACGCGCACTCCAAGTGACTAGTGAGCACAGAAGGTACAGAGAAGCATCTGCTCCAGTATCCTCTCTTAGAACACAAAATTCATGTGAATGAGCATGAGTCACGTGTCAGCGTCTTCGTTGCAAAACTTGCCGCGATTCCTTTTTCTATGAAAAGTACGTCTGAGCGTCCAACAGGTATCGAGTGCACAGACTGTAAGTGCACAAATTCCCCACAGTTCCACGTGGACGGCTTGAGATGCTCAAAGACAACGGGTACCAGTCACGTGCTAACTGACTTCCCAGTATACTATCCAAAAACAAAATCTGACTTCACATCGTCAACTTATCGCTACAAGGACTGAATGTAAACTCAGCAGTGGAGATACGAGACTTGGCGGAGCTTTATCTAAGTCCAATGTGAGTGACCGGTTCGCTGCTAACCTTTGCCTTCATGAAAACATGTTCCAAAAAATAACATATACAGTTACCGATGACAAATGAGGAGTCATGTGAAGAAATTATATCGTCACCGTTTAAAAACCAGAAAAGCGCGAGCGAAATGAAAAGTTGAGTGGCGACCAAGGGGTCGCGCAATACTGGTGGGCATAGGCTACACACGGAAACGGGAGCAGGGCAGGCAATGGATACACAAACAAATAACTGCGCAATTAACCGTTGATAATAGCAAACGAGCACGAAAATGTGCCAAAACCAGACAAAGCCCTCCCCCCTTAAATCAAGGCTCTTGACTCACTGAAAATGAAGTTAAAGCGGAAAACCCCTCGCCCCTCGGTTGGACTAAAAGCTGACAGGAGTCGTGTAACTTGCTGAAATAGCAAGGCGACCGAAACTAAACTGAAGAAAGAACTTACCAGCTTCGAAATGAGCCTGTTCACAGCGTCGGTATCGTCAATAAGATAAACATCGGTGTACCATCTTGGACTTATTCGCCTCTCCGAGACTGAGAGCGAAATGTCAGACGAAGACCCACTTCGCGGGGTCGACAGGATATCCTCCTTTGACCGCTTTTTCTTCCGTCGGTCAAAAGTGCCGTAGGCATCAGTCACGAACTTATCCGACTTTGGAATACTCAGTAGCGACTTCGCTGAGGTCCTTCTACTCAGTGATACACCCTTGTCACTCGAGTCACTATATACAGGGAGGGACACACTATTCAGGTCGTGCTGGGAGGACGAGGCACTTCCTTGATCTTTCAAGTCGATGCTAGATCTGAAAATCCGCTTTCTGAGCGTGCCGAAGAACCCTTTCTTTGACAGCGGCTGCTCACTCGCGAACACATCCACTCCTCCACCATCCTCTTCTCTGCTAAACATACTACTAGAAGAGTCTCCGAGAAGAAAGACAATCACCTCACCGGAGACGCGCACGATCTCCAGCAAACTACAATGCTCCCCCACGGGCTGTCATCTTTCTCAGAATCGGTTTCAGTTTCGGCAATCACCTTCAGAAATTCACCGAGATCAGGACCTCTTGCAACCAAAAAACCCGCAATAACGTCAAAAGACCGAAAGGTGAACGGGAAACTCCACGAAAAACTTCACTGAACTCCTCACCCGAAATAACACTGAACCATTGGGTACGGTGGAAGCCTTTGATTACAAAGGGCTAAGCTACCTCTTTGCCCGCGAGAAATGAACCTGGCGCGACCTCGGAGCTCGCGACCACCACCAGCTACAAACCGCCTTTATCGACTGAAGGATAAATGCCACGAAAAATACTTCTCCATGGGCGTCACTCAGGAAATTCACTTATCTTTTTGACTAACAAAACAACAAACTGGCCGTCGAATGAGGCAACAGGTTAGAGATACGGCTTGCGGTGACGCAGGCTAACGATATCTGATAGTGGAAAAGGAAGAGATGTTCTCAGAGACCTGGTGAAAGAAACGGGCCAAACGGACTTTGGATTCCAAACCTTAAGCCCCCTTAGATCAAAGCCGTAAGTGACGCTCTGTTTTCAAAGCGTTTATTTCAAAGCGGGGCTAAACAAGAGCTGTAAGCTCATATGGCACTTGCATGTGTCAAGATGATTTGATTGATCAAGAGTAAGTTTCGACTTTGCGGTTGAGATGCGCGCTATAAGGGAGCTGGAACTTCATTTGTAAGCAAAACCCTTGAGGCAAAACTGCTAATGGGCTGATGGGCATCACGAAAATGCATATATTGCTTAAAAGTATTTTTTTTACTTTGCGGTCAAGATTGGTACTTTAAGGAATAATCGGATTTGGGAAGTAGCAATTTCTAAGCAAATGTTGTTGAGTCTCCAATATTCCAGCGAAGTTTCATCGTCCTAGCACATCTGGAAGTACCTTAACGCGCGATCACCGGAATCCCAGACCCCCCTCCCCCTCCTCCAACTCCACCCACAATAACCGGAGCCAATCCTGTTCTGTAAATGATTAATCCAGAGCATCTGTTTGTCATTCCCACGAAGTTCGATCCAGATCACACCAGTCTAAGCGGGTCAAGTATTTTCCGCCCTCCCCCCGATAATTGCCGGATTCGGTCCGGAAATGAAAAAGGTCACAAGAGAAAAATGTCCTCTGTTTAATTATTAAATTTCACTCGAATCCGATCACCCGTTCCAAAGCTAAGCATGACTCAAAATTCCGGATTCCCCTCCCTCAACTCCCCCCCCCCAAGATTATCATATCGAGGATTTTTTTTTTATTCCAAGTCAGTTTGATCGGGTCCCTGATATGCCTTCCAAGTTTCGTCGTGAAAATCCCCCAAAAACGGAATTCCGGGATACCCCTCCTCCCCCCCCCCCTCAAGTGTCCGGATCCAGTCAAATTATGTAAAAGATTTATATGGACCAGATGTTTGTTCTTCCCAGCAAGTTTCACTCCGATACCATCGTTCTAACCGTTTCTCGAGATTTCCGGTCCAACCCCCCCCCCCCCCCAACCCCACCCAGCTCCCCCGCGGTGCACGTAGCCAATCCGATTCAGCAAATGACTTACCTAGAGCATCTGTTTGATCTTCCCACAAAGTTCCATCCCCATCCCTCCATTCTAAACGGGGCACGTATTCCCCCCCCCCCCCAATAGTTGCCGGATCCGGTCCGGATATGAAAAAAATCATCGGAGAAATGTCCTCTGTTGAATTCTTAAATTTCACTCGAATCCGATCACCCATTCCAAAATTACACATGACTGAAAATTTCGGATTCCCCTCCCTCCACTCCCCCCACCATTATCTGATCGACAAAATTTTTATTTTGAAGTCAGTTTGATTGGGTCCCTGATATGCCTGCAAAGTTTCATCGTGAAAATCCCCAAAACCACCATCACCGGAGTTCCGGGACCCCCCCCCCCCCCCATAAGTGTCCGGATCAAGTACAATGGCCTAAAGGACTTATCTAGAGCAGTTGCTTGTTCTTCCCAGCAAGTTTCACTCCGATCCCTCCATTCTAACCGTTTCTTGAAATTTCCGGTCTCCCCCCCCCCAACTCCCCCCTGGCTACCGAATCCGGTCAAGACTTTAAACGGGACATTACAGATATATATTCTGTTCAGTTATGAAGTTTCATTACAATCCGATCATCCGTTCGAAAGTTACACACTTCTCAATTTCCCGGATTCCCCTGCGGATTCCCCTCCCTCCACTCCCCCACCATTATCTGATCGACAATATTTTTATTTTGAAGTCAGTTTGATTGGGTCCCTGATATGCCTGCCAAGTTTCATCGTGAAAATCCAAAAAACCACCATCACCGGAATTCCGCCCCCCCCCCCCATAAGTGTCCGGATCCAGTACAATGGTCTAAAGGACTTATCTAGAGCAGATGCTTGTTCTTCCCAGCAAGTTTCACTCCGATCCCTCCATTCTAACCGTTTCTTGAAATTTCCGGTCTCCCCCCCCCCAAACTCCCCCCTGGCTACCGAATCCGGTCAAGACTTTAAACGGGACATTACAGATATATATTCTCTTCAGTTATGAAGTTTCATTACAATCCGATCATCCGTTCGAAAGTTACACACTTCTCAGTTTCCCGGATTCCCCTGCCCTCCCCCCCCCCAAAAATGGTCGGATCAGAAAACTGATTATTCCTAATTTTGTTTGGTCGGGTCTCTGATATGCCTGCCAAGTTTCATGGTCCTAGCACAACTGGAAGTACCCTAACTCGAAAAAGTGTGACAAAATGCCCTAAATTTTCAAGTTTCCAGCGCCCCGCACTCCCCCCCCCCCATATGGTCGGATCGGGAAACTGATTATTTCCAGGTTAGTTTGGTCGGGTCCGTGATATTCCTGCCAAGTTTCATTGTCCTAGCTCATCTGGAAGTACCCTAACTCGAAAAAGTGTGACAAAATGCCCTAAATTTTCAAGTTTCGAGCGCCCCCACTCCCCCGCATATGGTCGGATCGGGAAACTGATTATTTCCAGGTTCGTTTGGTCGGGTCCCTGATATTCCTGCCAAGTTTCATTGTCCTAGCTCATCTAGAAGTACCCTAACTCAGAAAAAAGTGACAAAATGCCCTAAATTTGCAAGTTTCCAGCGCCCCGCACTCCCCCCCATATGGTCGGATCGGGAAACTGATTATTTCCAGGTTAGTTTGGTCGGGTCCCTGATATGCCTGCCAAGTTTCATTGTCCTAGCACATCTGGAAGTACCCTAACTCGGATATGTGGGACAAAAAAACTCGGACCGACCGACAGACCGACAGACGGAATTGTGATCGGTATATGGCACTTGAGCCAGAGGCTGCAAGTGCCATAAAAAGAAGGAAATAAGGTTGTTGTTAAGTTTTCGGGGAAATTGTTTACCGTTTGGTGAGAAGAGAAGTTATATTGGTAAAGGTCGGGGAAAGACTGGTCCTCCTTTCTTCTGTCCAATGTGTGGGATGGCGAACGATGATTTGAGCCATTTTATGCGTGAGTGTAGAGAGCTAGATGATTTAAGATCTGAGGTATTTGGTGAAAGAGTGTTTGGTAAAGAGTGGATGTCTAAAATATTAAAAAGTAAACAATTCAGTGATTTGAAGTTGTTGGGGAAATTCCTCCGGATTGGTTTGCGCCACCGCGACTTGTTTATCCAATAGTTTAAAACATTTTTATTTGTGTGTTGTTAGCAGTGTATGTTTATTCAAGCTAATGTAAACCTTATATGTTTTTGCCATGGCCTTCGGGCTTTCGTGTAAAAATATTCTATTCTATTCTATAGGACGTTCATAAGCATGACTATAGTGCTAACTATTATTCTTTGCGACTTTGTATATCAGCCGCTTATTTATTTTATTCTTATCCACAGCACTCCTCGCTTAAAAGGCGGGCTCAAAATAAGCTTTTTACTATATGAAGCTTTATATTACTCATATATTTGTTGACACGAAATGCAAATTTGGCATCACTGCCGGGAAAATCATTGTTAACTAAATTCTACTATACTCAAATTATAAATTCCTTTCCGGTGTTAATCGCCTAGCCAATTTCTGCACTACACTGAAACTATCATGACTGTCCACTGTTCGCCCCCGGATCAAATCAGGCATTCCAATGCCAATCAGCACCGGTCCGGAAAACCCAACGACCGGCAGCGAGAAAGGATGTTCCGATGGATGCCAACAGTTTGGTCAATAATTTACGATGAATAACACCGTATGGTAACAAAAAAAACTCAGGCTTGTCATTCAGCTTAGTATGCCAACTTCAGTGTCCTTGGCTTCAGTACCATCGAGTTCAGCACAACCAGATCTAGAATGTCGAGACCCGCGCAGCAAAGTCAACATCACGATCAACAAGCATCTCCCCCCGACAGGATTTTCTCAACAGCCTATCACATGGTTCAACAAGATCTTGCTGCGGCTCTGCCATCTAACGATCGAACGCCAAATAAAAGGAAATATCTGCCTGACATATTCGGTGGAAAACGCAGAGATGGCGCTACACAGCGCAGATTTGGTTTGAAGCTCGACACTCATTAGTTGCGTTCTCGCAATACCATGGATCTGCTGAACGGTAACTAGATCAACAATTAGTCGTTTTTGCAGTTACCGTGGTTTGATATACGGTTGCTCTGCAAAAGCGACAATTGCCGAAATTGCGATTTTCGAAGTCATTCCAAAAGAAAAACTGATATTCAGTCACATCGATAAGTGACAAATTTCTTTCCCACCAATTTGACAAAAACTGATGAAACTGAGATGACTTTTCAAATACTACGATCAGTTACCACGGTCGGACCGTAGTATCTGATACTGCAAAGACGCCTTTTGACCGTGGTATCAGATACCACGATAACTGCAGAAACGACTTTAGGTTAGACCGTGATATCAGATACCATGGTATCTGCAAAAACACAACTATTGAATAAGTCTGAAGATTTAGAAGCAGCTAGCTTTAGAAAGGGCCACGAAGTATGGGTTATGGGTGGTTGAGCGATCGCAGATAAGAGTTTTAAAGCGATAATTTTCGTCATCGAAACTGCTATTTTCAGTTAGTCCTCTTAGGGTACTAGCGGTTTGTTTGGTTTATTACACCAAGAATAAATAAGGGAAGAATTGAGAAGACTTGAATCATGCGACGTTGTTTTCTGCCCGATCCTCAAGTACCGGGGGTGGAGCCTATTCGGCGCCTGTCCAGACCACAGAGTAATATTGGCAATATTTCTTCTGATCGCCGTGCTTCGCGTCAAGGAAGTGCGCCAAATTCAAATTAAACAGAAAGAGGCCGACATTTTGCACTTCTCAATCCAACAAATCGCTGCTACAACTAGTTTAAAAGACGAGACAAGGGGCTAAAGTACAGTGAGATGATAGAAGTCGTGCAATCCTACATTCAAGGATGACGAAAATAAAGGCGGAAAAGGACCGATTTGGACTGAACACTATAAGTTTAAAGAAGGAAGGGACACGCTTCCAAACATTCATGCAATCTCTATGGCAGATTCTTAGTGATGAAAAAAAAGACTGTCACTAGGATGGATAATGAAACATTTAGCCAACTACCCGAGATAATGATATACATTTTGACCAAAAATAAAAAATGGTTATCTCAAATGTAGACGTTTTGAATGGTACTGTACAATTATCATTTTCAGTAATCAATTAAAATTTAAAATTAGGAAATACTTCAAGCCAACTGTTTTTCGCAACTAACCGAGAAATGTTATGAACTGAATTTTGTGTACAGAGTACAACTTAAAAACAAAACATAACAACTCTTTGAGTACAGTTCGCCAGCTATGCCCAAATTCCAACTTGAATGATGTAAAAACATGATAATGAAAAAAAAAACGATTACGAAAAGGCATAGACAATCACAAATTTGGGCAGATGTAAATTAAAACTATCCGAGATAATGACATACCTTTTGGACCAAGAATAATAAGTTGTTATCACAAAGTGATACGTTTTGAAAGATATCCTGCACTCAGCAATCATTAATTTCTGTTTTTCGCAACTACACGAGAAAATGATATGAACTGAATTTCGTGTAAAAACAAAACATAGTAACTCATTGAGTACATTCCGACAGCTTAATATTGTCCAAGCTTAATACCTTTTCTAGAAGCGATTCTTTATAGTCCTGAGAAGACCAAAATAAAATTACTAATGTTCACACCAGTCCTATTGAATCTGAACTAAATGCATGCGTGTGAGGTCTATGCTTCAGCGTTCAAGTTGCTTAATTGTTCCCCTGAGTCATCAGATGCCGCATTCCCTTGGGCTTCACCGTCTTTGTGAAGGGTCGTGACAACATAAGCCTCATATTGCAAATCTGACCCGAGATTGAAAAGGAGTTTCCATTATATAATCCTCAGAATCTGCACTGTTTGAACTTCCCGCCTTTTGTGACTGCTTCATCACTTTTGCTCTGGAGGTAACACTTAACACTGCAAGAGGCAACACGCGAAGCTCCACCCAGGCTCCACCCCCGGTAAATTAGATCGGACGAAAAGAGATCTAGGATGCTGACATCGGGGTTATGTGAGTTCTCAATTCTTCCCTTATTTATTCTTGATTACACATTGGAAAGAGCTGATGAGGAGGTGGTCAACATTGTCAATACTGGAAGTTTGTCGTCCGGTAAAAACAAAATCCGGTTTAGGAGTTCGATGTTGAACTGTCTGGCCAATAACAGTAAGAGAAAAGTGAAAATTGTGCGTGAACATTTTGCGACCCGAGACCAACTCGGCCGAGGAGATTGAGTATATGGAGAGAAGGAAGCCCGTGAGAAAACGGACTTGAACCTCGACCGTATCGGTAGATTTCTTGTCGATAATATAACCCATGGGCCCAACAAATGAAATCTCCATATATTTTCCAACTTTCAAAACGACTGGACCTCGCCCGGGTTGCTCTCGGGTCAGAATATGTCTACAAAGCGCCAATTCAAAGGCCGTTTTCGATCCGGTACAAACCGGACCTAAAAAGTGAGAGAGAAGAGTTTCCGATGATCTCCTACACCTTGGTCTCCCTCACCTTTGTACATTCAGAGAGCAATTTGAGGTAATTCAAGAACCTACTGGCGACGTCCTTATTCGGCACAAGTCCTGGAACCAATACTCTTCATTTGCGACGACGAAAATTTAAGCTGTTTGAAGTCTTCTGCAAATACGCGAGTTATTGTCAGAATGTGTCTGTCTACACTCAACGAGACGCCGCTCGCTCGGTCAGCGACATTGCAGTTGGCTAACCGTGAAACAAATCTCCCTTTTCTCACAATAAAAAACGACTCCCAATCCCGCCGAGCGTGACAACCGAATGCGTGATACCTTTTCACAGATAGACAATGATGCTGTATTGACTTGCTGTTCATCTTCCTAAAGCGTTACAGGGACTTGAATACATTTTCGGCACTTAAGCCCCAATTTTTAAAGATACACTACACTAATTGACTTTCTCTAGCAACCGCCAAAATAATGCGCAATCTTTTTTCGGAACACTGGCAGGGTAACAGCAACGCTCCTATGCAGTTCAATGAGAAAAGACGACGTCGTCATATCACGAATAAATGCAGAAGAAAGTTGTCTATTGTAGCTACTGTGTATAATTGAGTTTGCACGAACTGAGTAGGAGTGGAAATTTCACTATATTTGTCTGCGTACTAGCTTTTTCCGGTCCTAAAAAGAATGGTTTTCTTTTCACCCCAGTGCTTAATTCGTGCCAGGAGGTCTGCGTATGATACATACAGCCTTCGAGGGAGCGTTGGGAGCAGAAGATGCTCTTTTAGCCACGTGGCAATGTGAGGTTCTCTCCAAAATCGAATCCCGCTTCTCGACAACGACAACGACAACCTGCGTATGACACATACAAACTTCGAGGGAGCGCTGTGAGCCGAAGATGGTCTTTTAGCCACGTGCCAATGTGAGGTTCTATTTAAAATCGAACTCCGCTTCTCGACAACGACAATTTTGGTAAGCTTTTTAGATAGATAGACAAATCTTTTTATTCATCAAAACTTATCATGGCTCACGCCAAATTTGTTTGATATAGTCATGGAATACAACTTACGAGCACACACATAAATCATAATAGGCCTATGTATATAGGGCTACAACGCTCATAAATAACATCATGACCGTTTTATTGAAAATATATGTTTTACTGAAATATATTTTACTGGGTAAAAGAGTACGTCAGCTAAGTTTTATTCTAGCGACATTTCGGCCCTTCTTGGCAAGGGTCCTCTTCAGGCTCAAGCTAGAAAAGCGAACCTATGATCTACCAAGAGAACGAGAACCCTGAACCCTGTCAAAATACCACTAGAATAAAACTCAGCTGGTGTGTCCGTTTAGAACAGTAAAATATGGCTCGCAGTAACCTATGGCTGAAGGAATAGTTATTAAGACGCGGAGGCAGGGACTCGCTACGCTCGTGTGATATATAAAAACATATACACAACTTTTATTTACAGTAGAGGTATGTTTATTTGAACAGTTACTGTAATGTGAACAGTGCACTTTTGGGTTAAATGGTAGAATGAAGATCCAAAATACCATTCAGCTGGTTTCGGTGGCCCTTAATTACCTACTGTGGATAACTGATAGTTGACTTTGGTCACAGCAAGTGCATGAAAATGGCAAAGTCAACGAACGTTCACATAAGCATGCCTCTACTGTCTTAAAATGACCTCGGACCCTTTCCGACCAGATTCGGGGGTCCGGTTTTCGAACCGCCCAAATTTGACTCCAGAAAAGAAGATTCTACTGGTTCAGAAAATTCCTCTGGTGTGGGCTGACGACGGAGGGTTCCTCGAAGTTATTAGTTACGTTTTTGCAGATACCATGGTATCTGTTGCCACAGTAACTGAATCTGCAATTAGTCGTTTTTGCAGTTACCGTGGTATCTGATACGCGGTTGCTTTGCAAAAACGACTACTGCCGAAATTGCACTTTTCGAATTCATCCAAAAGAAAAACTGATATCCGGTTACATCACTACGTGCTAAACTTCTTTCTAACTAATTTGACAAAAACTGATGAAGGTGAGATGACTTTTCAGATACCACGATCAGTTACCACGGTCGGACCGTGGTATCCGAATATCAGATACCACGATAACTGGCAAGATACCACGATAACTGCAAAAACGCCTTTTGACCGTGGTACCAGATACCATGGTATCTGCAAAAACGCAACTATTGTCAAACAGTATTTGAAAAGACAAATGGGCCTGGGTTGTTAATCTTATACGTAACTCACCTGAATTTCATTCAGAAGATCTGACTTCCATCTCCGAATGTCTTGCAATAACTTCTGCTCGGACGGTGTCAGATCTGTAACAGAAGAAAATGTATTAAAATTCAATTTAAACTATTTGAATACGTAATTCATAACCTTTTTACATCAACATACGTAAAAGCTAATTTAAAAATCTTGCAGTATAACAAAAAATAACAAGGACATTCGTTACTTTCCAAGAACTAAATTAAAAATAACATTTCATATTTGCAGTTAAGAATACCAAGTACGTTTTTCTTAATCACTCAAACGATCAATTGATTTTGTGTTCGCCGTATACCAATTTATTAGAGTTATCCGAAATTGAGACCAATTCATTTCTACAATGTAAGAAAAATGTCCCTAAATGAATTCTGTTAAAAAAAAAACATCTAAAAGCTGACTAGACTTCGGGCTAATTTTGGCAATTCCAAACGACCCAGTTTCGCAACACTAAACTGAATCAGACCCTAAAGTACCTGGTCAGGAAGACACAAAGAAATCCTTCTCCCTGTCAGGATAAATCCCCAATACGTCAAACTTCAAGATCCATATTCTATTGTTAGTGAGCTGCGTCGGTACTACCGTTTCCTTGAGAACCAATCTTACCTCCCACTGGGGCGTCAATACAGAAGAATTAATTTGGCAAGCAGCGCTGTACAAAAAGATCGTCTTCTTGAAAGGAACCGCAGAGACCTCCAGTGGAGGACAATAAGCGACATGTTTAAATAGGCCAGGTAGATCATGACTTCTGAAGGACCGACAAGAGGATTTTATTTTCCAAATATGACTTTTAGCGTGTTCCACCCTACTTACCGTAGTTACTACGCGTGACGGCACGAATTATGGCTTTTTGCCGTCAAGGCTGGAACGATTTTTCTATTTTCCAGCAGGGCGAATCCGACCAATCACGTTACAGAGATGCGTAGTTACCAGGTAGTTACCACGCTTACTACGCTCCCGAGCATGGTAAGCAAATAGTTACTATTAGTTACTATTTCGAGAAGGTTGGAACGGTCAGCGTAGTAACTTTTTCCGAGGTTGGAACGAAAATAGTAACTAATAGTTACTGTTGGTAGAAGGGTGGAACACGCTCTTTGTAGTTAATCATATCTGCTTTTGCTTTTGTGTGTAACTGATCAGACAAAGGAAAAATCTATGTATCATAAACTGCTCGCGAGATTTCGGAACCCTTTCGAGCGAGCGAACAGCACCGCGAAAATCACAGTAGACTGTGAAAAGTTTCTCCAAGTAAAGATTAAAGTTAATTGCAGTATTTGCTACTGGGATTAATGTATCTCTACTGGGATAAGATTAATCCGAATTAGAGATAATATTATCTCAGGAGAGAGAAGATTAATCCTAGTAGCAAATACCCAGGAGCATTACAGTGTAATGCTGCTTTCATATTGACCTCTACCTCTCTAACCTCTGCCGTGAGTAGCTTTCCATTTTTGTCTACTGCGAAAACCCGTGGGCAGTTAAGATTCCGAAAAAATATGATGTTTAAAGTTTATTTTTTTATTAATAGAAAAAGAGGTTAAGCCGAAGCTTCTCTCCCTATGAATGAATCCTCTTATCTGCCCATTCAAATAAAATAGAAAAGGTGGAATACATAGAGAAAAGAAAGAACACAAATTACGAATTTACACTTCAAACAAACCGTGATGCGGAGAAAACGTCGCGATCGACAACTTTTCTTTGCAGCTCGTCAAGTTTAGCGGTTATACAGTAATTACATATAGTAATTACAAATATAGTAATATAGTAATTACAGTTTAACAAAAAAGGTAGCTTATTTTTTAAGCTTGTACTTTCGATACACTGAATTATTTTGGCTCTAATCAGCTTTCTATTTTTTCACACGTCGTTCGTAGCGACGTTGAGAATAGGGATGGCTCCTGACAAAGATCAAAATACCAGTTCGACCGCGCTATCTCATTTTTATCGAGGACGTGTTTTTTTTTCTAAAAAATCCCGAAACACAAAAATCAAAGAAGCTGCTAGCCTACATGCCTGGCTGCAAAGTAAGTTGAGAAGACTAAAAGAGTCCTAGACATACCAGCCTGGCGGGATCGACTAAAAGGAGGCACGACACGGTATGGCGTAGGAGGCACGAGTAATAAAAAGAGATTAGCAATAACTAGAAGTAGACAAGTATGTGAGAGTTCGTAACTCCAGAGCCTACAAGAAGGCATGTTAGAACATTGTTCCTGATCCTCACTCCTAAGCCTGAAAGGGCCCATTTAGTATTCGTTCCTCTTTTTAGTACTCGTGCCTCCTACACTATGGCGTGCCGTGCCTCTTTTTAGTCGATCCCCAGCCTGGCCAATTTGTTTATTGACAGCAGACAATTTGGCGCTCTTTGTTGTGCCAAAATACACAAGTGATACCGCAAGTTCGAAAGATCTTCACAATCCGGGAATAACACAGCAATGGACTAAAGCATTTTTATCGAGTTTTCAAGCTTGTTTGAGAGAATAACTGATTATTAATTAGATTCGTATTCCAGCCCTATTCGGTACACCTTTAAGGGATACCATCAGTTAGTTTATTACTCTGCAGATCATTCTCGCCAAAGTTAATGATTTTTTTGTTCAGTAAAAAATCAGAAGTTTTCCATTAGCCTTCTGGAATCGCTTCCAAACCACTCCGAAAAGCGAGCAAACTGTGCCGCAACTTTCCCTGCAAAAACCAAAAGGGACCGATTCCGGATTTGCTTTCCAGCTTGCGAAAACCGTTCTATTGCTTGAGTTTTACCGAAAGTGTTTTCAAGCGTGTGGAGATGATCTTGTCTGCGCCGTCATCGCCCTATTAGCGCAGAGGATATTAAGAAAGAAAAAAAGAACACGGGATTAGACAGGCATCTTCCGGGTGGGCCAAAACGGAAGTCGGTTGCTTTGTGGCCTGTCTTTAAAAATGCATTACTGATAATACGGCGGATTTTCATAGCCATTACGCTGGGATAACCGGCCCCTCTCGGTTTTCAGACTGAGGCGAACAAAATACTAATGCTGACATAATTCTTTATATAATATACGATATTTTTTGAAGTCAAAACCTAATTCAAAAGGAAAATTAAATATTTATTTTAAAGAATTTGATGTGATTAGTTAGTTCGTTGTTATGAATGTTTTCATTCGTGCCATATTGCAACTTTTCTTCGTTACTCCGCTGTATAAAATAAGCGGATTAGAAATAAATTACTGTTATTACTTGAAAAAAACCGGAGGTGATGCATTACCTTCCAATATCGGTTTGCTCGGCAACTTTAAACGAACGGAACATTACGTTGCAGCTCTCGAAAACCCCTTTGCCCTCTGACACCAAGAACTTGAGATTTCGAGAACTTGCCTTTTTTAGACAGCACTCGCTATTTCGAAAGGCACCATGGTTGTAATTTTATGGTGAGAGGCACTAGCCAAATATTTATGTGGGGGAACAAGGTATTTCACCGACTACACTGTAAAAAGTTTCTCCAAGTAAGGATTAAAGTTAATTGCAGTATTTGCTACTGAGATTAATCTTATCTCTACTGGGATAAGATTAATCCAAATTAGAGATAATCTTATCTCAGTAGAGGCAAAATCAATTTCAGTAGCAAATACTGCAAGATTTTTTTTTACGGTGTAGCTGGTATTTCTTTTTTGTATTTCTTCTTTTCTTGACAAGCGAATGAATTCTGTCACCCGTTACGGGCAGTGCTCACTTAGGGTGTAGTTAGTTTACAGTGTATGATTTGCATTTTGTTGATAAACCAACTGAAACTGGTCATTAATACTGAAGTTTTTTCGCTAATAATTAAAGACTGTCATTTTTTTTCTGATAATAGTATAGCCCAAAAAAGAATGGCCTCTTGCGTCATTTTCCCAGAAGAAGCATATTTTCTTTTTACCGAGTGGCTGACAACATGCTCACAATGATAAAATACAAGTCAATTGCCAAACCGCGGATCGATGTTCCAAACTGAACTTCAAGTTTAAACGAGAAATCACAAGCACACGCGAGTCCCCTCGATTCGGAAGACGAGGGACCATGACGACCCATCCACAAAACTTTGACAGAAACCATCTTTACATTCGAATGATTTCAATATTTATAGCCCCACCTGAATATCATTTCCCATCAGCTTCTAAAATACGATCATCCTGCTATTCAGGGAAAGTGCTCCGAGTCAGTCTGATTAGTCTCACTAGGTCGGGAATCTGGTTTCGGCGACAAAAGCCCCAATTCGGATCAAAGCAAAACCATCCCATGACAAGGAATCAAGGGGAGATGGCCCCAGGTTATATCCATATCTGGGGCAAGAGGTGGAAAGCATACTTATGTTTTACAAGGCGTGTGAATATGGAGATTTAAAGAGAATAAAAACTGGCTTTTCAGTAGTGTTGATTCTAGCTATTCTTCGCAAGTGAACGGTCACAGCTACCAGTCACATTGCACTGATTGGTCATAATTAATGTCGTGGAAACATCTGTCAGATTTTATCCTAAGCTACGAAAAGACTTGCCCAGTAGGAAATGAATAAATATCTATTTCCTAGATTAAAATAAAATATTAAGGATGAAACATATAAAAAAAGAGGAAACAAAGAGAAAAACACTTGACATCGACAGTATAAACATACACGGACAGAACTTGCGACATGCTTCCCATTTTTTGAATATAACACAAATAATGCATTTATGTTATAAAATGTATGGACTAAAACAAATAATCTCAAACATCGAATATTTTTTTTGCGCGAAATAGTGACAACATACAAAGCCCAAACCGACAATTTGTTCAACTAGGAGACTTGATCTGACGGACGGTTATTAGCAAGAAAGGAGTTACTGAACTAACAAAACCCCACGGCGTTACATTTCTGATCCCCTGAATTTAAGCTAAGCAACTGCAGGGATAATCCATTTAAGGCAGGGGAAAGGTGTACTGGTTCTGAGGTGAGGGTAATCCCTCGGATAAAACTTCGTTACTGCTGGCCTGTCTTGGCGACGCGAATGCGAGTACGGTCGATTTCCTGTCGAGGGGATAGTCACTCCCCAAACCCGTGTCATATTACTTGATTTACGAAATTTCATCCTAGAGAGAATTTCACCCTAGAGAGGTTAATTAGCCGATCTAGGAGCGAGTTATCGCGTTTGGTTCAGAAGGTTTCCTCTTCCTTTTCCAATATTGGACTCTTTTTAAATGTAAAAAAAAATGAGAATATCTTTCTTTTAACTCTGGGCCGCCCGCTTCCCTAAATTGCTTGTAGTTTTCCATTCCCTGTGTTTATTCTATCCGGTGGTTGAGGTATACTAAAAAATACTCGTTCTTTCCGATCCCGGATGGTTTCCGATTGTAGATTAAAAACTCAACTGGGTTATTCAAAAATTGTTGCTAACAGGGGAAAATACAATCGAAAGCTCTCGGCAAGCTATACTCTTCCTTCTGTGTCCACGCGCGTCTGTCGCCCTCCCATGGGCTTATTCGTCTGTTTGACTTTTGAGTAGATTTTGTTGTGTTTTTCCTAATTATGTCTTCTTATTTTCTTTTCTACCACTGTTTTAGTCTTGTACGATTTGGTTAAAAATAAAAAAAAATATTATTAAAAACTGACAAAATTGGGAAAGTGCCGGGAGGTGCCGGGAACGAGTGCACACCGGGTGCCGGAGAGTGAGCATCCCCTCGTTTCCTATATGAACGCGAATATTCAGGGATTGAGTTTGGTCATTTTTTTGTATCTGCTTTGTGTAATGTAGGCTACGATCACACTACTATACAGGTAAAGTGCTCAGTTGTCTGGTGGTAAACGGTGGTCACCACCAAGATGACTATTTTCGAAATCCCAAAGAAGTCGTTGCAAGAAACTTTATTTCTTTTTCTCATGCCTAGCCAAGTACGGATGGCTAGACATGTGCCTAGCATCACCGTTCAGACGCATGCCAAGGCACAGATTTTGGGCCAGGCACAGAGTCCTATGCTCTATAACTCGGTGCCTGGCTAAGCTTGGGCACCTGCCTAGGCATCTGTGCTTACCTAGGCATGCTTGTGAACGGGGCTTTAGGCTATGCAGACTAATACAATCAACTACATTTCATTATGTTCCATATGTTTCGTAAACTGATAGAAAGCATCCATGGATCTATGATCTGAGTGGACAGATGAACCCCGCTGAAGCGCTTTTACGTACTTCAGACAGCACTATTACTTCAGTTAATCGCTTCTTTCGAATCTACCACGGCCTGTCAAAAACTGCAAAAGTGTGTCATCCAAATTCCTCCCTTAATACTTGCGTTCCAGCCAGAGTGCTTTATGGAAAGGGCTCAGCAAAGTCTCCCCTTTTTCAATTCTTCACAACCGAGCCAATACGCAGGATTTCAATAAACCCCATCAAGCGAAAAGCTACCTTTCAACCCGCCTTAAAAAGCCACAGACAATCGGAAGCGCTAGCGGCTAGCTACTACCAGTCGAACTTCAGGTTTTTAAACCACCCCGAGGCGGTCTCTCATGACCCTCGGCATTTAATTTTTAACCCAGAAAAAAATAGAAACAGGTGAATTGGTGGCAAGTAACCCCTGAAAGGGGTCCTATAAACCCAGTGGGTGGTCGTATTTTGATGATGCGGACAACCACAATGGTTTCTTTCTTGAGGCTCATACTTCCGTCACTTCATAAAGGGAGGACCAGGTGTGTAGCGAGAGCGAAAAATTGCAAGAATGCACAATCATAACCTCTACTGTCTCTAAAAAACAAAATCTAGATCGCAGGACAAATTTCAAAGGCATACCGACACCGAGCCGACGCAGCTCTATCGTATATTTCGTAACTTCAATTAAAAACACCGCCTTCGTGACCCTTCCGACATTTTTCGTAGAGCTAATACAAATTCTAATTGAAGTGCCGACTTTAAAAGTCGTTGGGTACTACCACGAAGAATAAATCGTCACAACTCAAAACTGCATTTTGCTCGACTTACGTTTCTATTGGCGTACAAAAGTAACAGACGTGCAGACGGACAGACTAAGGAAACAATGAAGCAAAATGTCACAACTGCACTTAGGGAGCTGGCGGATCAAATAGTTGAGCTTTTTTGACTAGTCCCCAGTGAAATGCTAACAAACCCGCTGCGCTATTCTTTCCAGCCCACCTTTTAAATAACAATAAGAAAAATCCACACCTCCCGGACCATTTTGACAGCCGTGCCGACACGCAGGCTTTAGTAACATGAGCTAATTCTCTGTAATTCAAAATAGGCGTCAAGAATAGCCACCGCGTTTTTTTCAGGTCATGTTCAAGCTCAATTGCTCAGTCGAGAAAACGAGGGTGAAAATCCTCACCCTAACAAAAGATTAGCGTAAAAATCGGTCTTTTGAGGAAAAAAGAAACTTTTGTCGCCGATGTCAATTTGGAACGGGTGCTTTCCCAAATTCAAAGCTGGCCTTCTGATGACTGGGAGAAAATGACGGGTTTACAGGGGGACAGAGCTGACCTTTCCAGATTATGGGAAATAATCTCTTCCATAATAGACGGAAAAATGTAAATATATCGAAAATATGTGTTCGATGCCAATCAAAAATCCTTCAGACTCTCGATCCGCCGTTTCGCCGGGAACATTTAAGCCTAGTTTCCCACAACGGGAGAATTTTCGCTTTGCAATCCAGAACTAAGTGGGAAGATCCCAATTTTCTCCAGCAGCCACGCGATACACGTTAGTGGGAATTGTACTCTGGGAAGTGACCTCTTTCGAGCGTTGTAGTATGTGAGGAGCTTTCAAATATGCAGGAAACACATGGGGGAGATAAGTTACTCCCAGGTATCCCAGAGTCTAGGTATCCTAGATTTATAGTTGCTTTGGGAAATCTGATTACAAGAGTCATTAAGCTAGCCGAAAGTTAGTTAGATTCGTAGGTGCAAGTAAGTAAGGAATGAATATAAGATAAAGAAAGTATTTTCTAGTTGATGTTGTCTGTATATGGCTTGATGGCTTTTTAAATACAGAAAAAAATGTGTTTAGGCTCATTCTTCGAATTAGTACTTGCCTAAACGATAAGGAAACGGATTTCTGTCATTCCTGCTACGGCAAAGTAAAATACGAGAAAGCTTCAAAATCTAGAAAGTCGGACAAAGATAGAACTTTCAAACGAAAAAATCAAACCTACGTTAAATGACCGCAAAGAACGAACATTGAAGTCTGAAACTGAAGGTGAGAGTTCCTACATGCACACTTTTCCTCTTTCTGACTAATTAGCCACGGAAAAAATTACTGTGTGGTACGCCTGCAAGCAACTGATGTTTCAGATTTGCAGTACAAGGCGTGCAAAGGTATGTTACTTTGGATATCGCCTAACTCTGGGTGAAAAAATAAACAGAACTTCAAAATAAGAAAACAATTCAACTTACAGGTAAAGGAAAAGTGACACAATCACTTCAATCTAAAGTTAAAAGTAAGCTGTCTGTAATTAATAGCACTTGAATGTATTAGGCGCAAAACCAAAACCAGGATGGAGAAAGGCCAAGAGAAGCATTCAAAGAAGAGCTCTACTATACCTAACAAAAATGTGGTAACAGCAGGAAGAGGACGGGAACCAAGACATCAAATTCTATTTCATGTCAGTCTGGATAATTAATGATAGTCGACATCACACGCTGATAAAGACACCGAAGTGTGAAGTCAAGCAGAAGGCGGGCGGAATCAAGCAATGGAGGAACTGAGGACCTTCCTTTGTTGGACACATAATAACCACGTGCTATATCCAATCAGACATAATCGAGCCAATTCACTTCAACAGCGCGCAACATCTGGACAACTTGAAGACAGCTCGGATAGAATAACGCGGGCCTTTTCGGAATTTTGGGTGAAACCAATCACCCGTGCATAACTCGTTCTGTTGCAGCACCAATTCGGATTTCCAATAGCAAGAATATTCACGCAACTGATTAGAATAGACTCGGCGGATAGTCTTGAAAGGAAAGATTTAGAAAACCGTTGAACAAGGATATGAGCCTATAGGATCACAAGACGATTAAGAAGCCAAGGGTATTGTAAAACCATTACAAGCTCAGGTAAAAATCAATGATGTCTAGAGGGTCGCGAGATACCACTCTATTTTTTATTTTTTTAAAGAACAAGAGAAGATTTAGGCACGTTTCAATCAGTGAATGGTCAAGTTTTAATGTCACTATCCATTAACATGTTTTCTCATCGATTTTCTCCAGTCCGTTTTCAGCTGCTTAACTTCATCTTTTTATAACAAGCACAGCTGCCCACATGCGGTGCCAAGCTCAAAGTGCATGAAAGCTAGATATGAATTCGTGACAAGAAACAAAAATACTGAGTTTTAACTAACAGGACTATTTTTGCATAATCAGCGAAAAGTATTATATAAAATGAAGAAAGTTGACTGGTTTAGTTGGTTCCTGCTGATTTTCTAGGTCAGTGGCCAACCTAAGTGGACCAGTTGTAATCTCGTAAAAAAGAACACTGCATCATGCTGGCTACGGAACTGCAGTGAACGAGTAAATCCAACCAACGTATAAACCAACTAGAAAAAAAAAACATCACTGTCAAAAGTTGGCAGTTTGAATTATGTTTCTTATCGAAAAACGGGCCTTCATTTCAAGCAGCTGGGCATTTCTGAAATAGTTTGATATAGCTAGTCGAATTGATCGACTACTTCGGTGGAAAATGAAGTGTCATCTAGTTGACGGCCTCAAATAACATACTACATTTCAGAACGAATGAAAGCAGATGAACCATTAATCATACCTCACACTACATCATAAATAAATGTTTGAGGCGTCCTGCACGCAGTAAGAACTAGATCATGCACTTAGTAGCCCAGCATTCTTTACACGACCCGTTATTCAACTTTTCGATCAAACAATGTGCGCTTTTTCCCACAAAAAATAATCAGCAAACATACGCAGCATCAAGGATTCAGAAGCCGTGAATGGCAACGACCCTCTCCGAGAAGATGAGTGGTAAGCTTTCATTTTCCTTATTGATATTGTAATATAAAAAATTTGACTAAATCACAAGCTAGCAAAATAATAAACTGTTTTTTTGTCGGAATTTTCTTTGAATTTTAATTTCTCTAATTTTTCTGATTTTCTGTTTCTTGGGGGGTGGGATGGAATTTAGCACGAGTGAATATACCACTTCTCAATAATGTTTGTGTTTCGTTTTTATAAGTTTCACAAGAGACAACGCAAGGATGCGCGGTTTCAACAGACAAAACTCAACAGACCACACTTGGGATGTGATCAATTGTCGCGACAAACCTTACGCATGAAATGTTATGCATAACAAGCATTGCCAAAACAACCATAAAGGCATCTGCTGAATTTTCCAATAACATGATGACGAACAAAAAAGTCAGCAGATGCGTTTTTGGCGTTTTTTCGGCTCTTACTGGCAATGACTGTTATGCATAACATTTCATGCATAAGGTTTGTCGCGACAACAGATTACATTCCAAGTGTCGTCTGCTGAAACCGCGCATCCTTGTGTTATCTGTCATGAAACTTCTGACAGTGTAGGCGTATTGTGAGAGCTGCTAATTATGAAGTTTATTATTCGCCGCGAAGATTCTTGGGCTTTTTTTCGTGTTACGGTCGTGTTATTTTTATGGTTATCTTTGTTAGAGATATTTATGGACAAAATGTGTTCCAACCTAAGCAAATAACAAAAAAAAATAGAAAAAATATTCGTTCCTTCACGTCTGCCTACAGGCATAGGCTATACTGTACGGAAATTCCCAAATCCCTCATCGCTCAAGAGTAAACCACAATCTGGTTAGATTTCAATAACATAAGCAGAACACGGCTCACTCACTGTTCCCACAGCATAAAGCCTACGCTAAAACAAAAATTTTCGAACGTACACCAGTCCAGCCCATGAAATGATCCCGTTTGCGGTGCCACTGCAAAGGTAATTCCCCAACAACGTATTTCCACAAAAAGATTCAGCGTAAAAAAACGCAAGCCCCATGACTATATACAGCCCCTGCGTATTACAAGGAACGAACGGTATATGGATGACACAGCTGTTTTCACCCTTAATAGGGTAGGCTCAATCAGTGTGTGGCAGTCAGCGATCCGTGATATTTTTCTAGGTCCGATTTCGATACTAATGATTTCCAAACGTAAAGAACAAAATAGTCCCACCTACCACTACCATCTGTCCCTTAGATCAATAAAGGTCAGATTAATTAATGTTCCATTAGGGTACTGACAGGAGCCACAGATCTGTTTCCGAACGCTGGCAGTTTTACAACGCGCTTTGTCGAGAAACAGAACTTGCCAGTCCCACCCATTATCGGACCACCGATGCTTAAGTGGGAAACAATAATAAAAGCGCATCTTACAATGGACTTAAAATGAAGATTTGGATAGAACCTGTCGGAGAGCTCGACATTCACCTGACTGTGGAACACCGACTTGTTCCTTTTCTAGGGCAAGCTACTTTATATATCAAAAGTGCTAAAAAATAGTGAGAAAATTGGGCGTATTTGAGAACAGTTCATTTTATTCTGGATTCAAAAGGTGCGAACGTTGGGACCAGTTAACTGCTGTTACTTTGAAGCGGTCTCAAATCCTCTAGAAAGGTTGCAAATTTGTGTGTCCTTTTTTGAATTCGGAAAAAAACAGAAACTAGCATTAAACTAATTTTGCGTATTCTTTTGTGTAGCCTACTGATCTTTCTTCATTTTGAAGGAAGTTTTGCACAGCTTCAAAGTGGTAAACTAAGAAGACTAATTCACTGGCGTATATTCTTTTTCTAAGCGTAAAAAATGCGACGCCATAAACCCACAAGCGTAGCTAAAACGTCCAGCGCCGGAGGGATTTTAAGAAACTATTTCGAAAACAAATTATTTCTACGGTCAAACCTCATTTCAGCCTTTATTTCGCACACCCTTTCAGATATCCTTCAAGTAACGAACGAAACTAAATACTCCAACTTGGCAGTCCGAGGGGTTATTCTTTGCGCGTAGCTTACACCCGTACTATGTGCCTGGTAGATATCTATCGGTGCCCAGTTCGGATGTTCATCCTCTGCCCGGGGATTGATCTAGCCCTCAAAAGCACCAACCCCAGCATCACCTCACAAGCAATGGACAATTGCCGGTTCCATCCAAACGTCATATTCTTTTGAGATTCGGCCACCCAGTATGGAATTCTATATGTTACGGGACCATCCTGCCACAATGATGAACCCTCTCAAGAACCGAGCACACAATCGAAGGACACTGAGAAACGTAAACTTCTTCCTCCGCCAGGAAGTCGTATCAGAGACGTTCCATACTTTATTTTTGCTCATAAATTTAGCGTTAAGCATCGCTTATAACATTTACTAAGCATTTAAAGCTCTTCTTAAAGCATATACCGACGCCTGGCAGGTTGCATATATGAATACTTGAACCTAGAAAACTGGAATAACATAACGAAGAGAAATTCAGAGACTTTGCTTCGGTACAGTAGTTAGAACTTTTCACTGCGTAGAACCGGCCATTACTTAGGAAAAAGAAGGTCATGCTTCAAATGTCACAAACAACGCCAGGAAATTCTAAAGGGCGTCGCAGCATAGTCAGCCGAAGCGTTGCCGTTGCCCACTCTTAACTTTAGTTTACAGGAAGTGCCCTGTGCCCCGCCAGTACCAGAACCGGTTGCCGCGTGTTAGAAGATTAAAGTTCGCATGTTTAGAAGCGGGAATCGCCTAATTTATGACCGACAACGGTGCCAGCACCACTAGTTTTGACTGGCCGATTCAGATGTACAGCAAGTGTCGAGGAGTGGGTAATCCTTCGAACATTGCCTTTTTTAAGTGAGCGCGGACGCACCCTCAAAATATTTTCACAGATACCTTCGGTGCCCGGTTCGGCCTTACGTCCAGTGTCCAGGACTCGTCAACCCCTTCGAACCGTCAACAAAACGTGAACAAATGCGGGTTCCACTAAAAACTACTCACAGACCAAAGGCGCCGGATGGTGGAACACCATGGCTCTCATGCTAGTCATTCATGTCAAAAAGTTGTCACAGGTGACAACGCGAGAGGGAAGGGGCTGTGGGGTATTATACAGAGACTCATCATATGCTCCGGAAACTGTGGCAGGTCGATGCGGCATAACAGCTGAAGGAAGCGAACTATGGCTAAGAGACGGGCTTAAAATGTAATTCTCAAACGGATATGAGGAACGTAATACCTACGCAAAACCAGATACAAATCATTTAGTGAAGTCCGGCGTAACAAGTGAAGGCACGATGAAGTAGCATCCGAGCTCGCATCTATTTTCATTCCACTGGATAAGAAGCAAATGAGGGTAAATATTCCTTGAGCCCAAGCTGACTTTGAAACACTTATTCAAATAATGTATACAGCGGATACGTCAGCTAGATGCTTCATCAGCGATATTTCGGCCCTTCTTGGCAAGGGTCCTCGTCAGGCTGTCAATCATTGATGAATCATTGATTGTCAAAATTGACAGCCTGACGAGGACCCTTGCCACGAAAGGCCGAAATATCGCATCGTAGCTGACGTATCCGTTATATACATTATTTGAATAAATGACGGTAGCACTACACATACCTGCGGTAATTTTAAATTCGAGTATTGACTTGTTCCTTAAGAAAAACCTACTCGTGTCATCCCAGGTCACAGTGTGGGTGAACTCGCAAATAAACGAATTCGGCACTTAGACAACTTAGTTACTCAAAAGTGCCAACATCACCTGTGGGGGGGGGGGGGGTCGCAAAATGCATCCAAATCACACAAAGGGACTGATAGATGACTAGAAGTGGGACTAAGAGAGGACTATTTTCCAAACACCCAGCTTACAGCTTACGTAGAATGTTCGATCTTGTCCCAGCCCGTTGTAGTATCATTATCTTCCTGACGGCTTTCTGACTTGCTTTCTGACAACAACTTCGTTTAAGTTTTATATTCGCAACGATGGAGACAAGCTAAGCTTTCCGCCAAATACACGAATAACAACATACATGTCGTCTCATGTAAGTACAGAAGCTGTGTGGGAATTAGTAACTAACAGATCGACCGACTGAAACCACGAAAGCTGACAGAAAAATTTGTCTTCTGATCTCGAACATCTTTTCCGGACAACGAAGTTGAGAAGCACGAGAAAGAACCCACTTTGTCTTTTCCGTTCATTTCCAAGGAGCTTGGTTACCGCTTACGTAACTTGTTTCCATCTTGGCTCAACCCTTTCAATGTCATCATCCTGACGGTTTTCCGGTCCGTCAACCAAACCAACACCCATGTCATCTCCTGTCAGTAAAGAAGCACTGCCTAATAACCTCACAAACCGACGCAAAATGCAAAAAATAATACTTTCGAGCGAATGATATGCTTTCTTGAGCCAAGGGCCCATGATCCTTTGTGTACCAGTGCATTTGCTTACAAAACGGATTCCTAGCCCCCTTAAATTGCGCATTGTGACCTCAAATTGCATGGCATATTTTACTAAACCATACGTTTTCATGAATCCTAAGGTCCGTCTGTTCCTCAACACAGCAAGAATCTTAGCTGTTACTATTGCCTACTGCGTATGCTTGCAACTGCCATACGAGCTTACAGCTCTTGTTTTTAAATTATTTGCGTATAAATATGTGTAAAACGTATTTGCTGATGAAAACTCAACGATAGTATCGATTTATGTAAGTTTTTTTTTAGTAGCCTATCGATTTGTAGCTCCAAAAATATAGCTGCAACAAGCGCAGACAGAAAGGCATCCTCGCACTCCAACCCCTTTTCGGTTCAACGAAGACGACACAAGAAAGAGCGCCATATAACATATTAAAAACCTTCAGAAGGTGCAACAGATGCTGAACAGGTTGCAGAAAGACATTCTCCCACGACACACGATACGTACAAACAATATCGTCTTAAACCTACTACTCCGGAACCTATCTCCGTTTCTCAAAGGTGGGAAAGCGCCACAAGGGAACAAGGAACTCACAGGGTTTTGCATTTTCCCACCAAATCGATAATCATGACTCCATTATCGCTAATTATACTCTGCTACTGTAAACAATCACTTCCATACCTTCTGAGACGACAGAGGGGTGTCGTGGCTAGGCCATCTAATGGTGCGGACAAACGGTCAGATTTTCCCGGTCGGTTTTCTGGACTCCCGTGACGCAGTCGCAGGAATCCTGACAGGAATGGTTCGGACAGATGATCAGTGTTCACAGTCACACAAGAGTTGGGTAAACAAAGGTAACAATTTCGACGATAATCACGTTGAAAGTTTAAGTTTATCAAAAGCTATTTATCCCCTTCGTCAACTGAATATTTCAGTAAGGAATGATTTGGCGAAAATTTGGATCGAAGAAGGAGAAAGAGAGCAAAAATTGTACCCAGATGCTGCTCTTAACGAAATTTGTCGGCTAAATTTGTCAAAATTTGTCGCTCGGCTCGGCTCTACGAATTCGGTAGGAAAAGTTGAAATTTTCTACACTTGAGGATAAAAATGGAAAATTCGGCCGGCTGGGAAAACCTGATCGTCTGACAGAAGCATAAGAGACAAGCCCCTTGAATGGAAACCGCCATCACGTAATTCATTTCCAGGCCTGCGGGTGTCAATCACTCAACAAAACGGCCGGAAACGGACCGAACAATCCTTTGATTTTTATCATCTCTCGTGAATATAAATCTACGACCAACGACCCATTCCAAATTTGAAAGGGAATAAATAGTCTGCATCCTGGATTCTCAATCTGATAAATCCTGGTGAATAAAAGCAAATGACTGCAAAAATAAAAGCAATAAAATGTATGAGGGAGAAACTATTCTAGAGTTCACATTATGTACTATACCTTGTGAAACCTCAGTCCTTTCCATGAAGACGCTTATAAATGTTTTAACTCACAAAACAGTATAACTAATGGGCCTAATGAAATACTCCAGGAAATGAAATACTTGCCAACTTTTAGTATTTTTAAAAGGAAATAAATCAAAACGGATCAAACAGACCGCAGCTTCACCATCTGCACTGCTTGACACAACGAAGAAGGGGAAAACTGAGACACAGAACGAGGAATACCCCTTGTTCCAGGGCCGTATCCAGGGGGTTCAACCCCACCCCCCACCCCGAAACCTAAAAAAATAATCATTTTTATAGGCTTTCCCCTCTGGTCAATGTCTTTTTTGTCCGAACCGTGGGCAACCCCCCCCCCCCCCCCCCCCCCAATAAATTCCTGAATACGGCCCTACCTCGTTCGAATACTTTTGGGACCCGAAAGCCGTAAACGTCAGACAATAACGAGCGCGACAAGATCACCAGACAGGTGACTTTTCCAACGGATCAACCTTCCAGTGCTGGATTATTTAACGAGGGGCGCTTGCGAAGGGGATAGGTCCCGAGATTAGACTCCTCGCCCACACCACAACTAACTCGGAATGGTTACTATAGAAATGAAACTCATGGGCGCGGGCGTCCAGTTGCAGCCTACAGCACGCGAGACGGCCATTACCGCCCTATTCCGGAAATTAATCTTCTAAAGGTAGATATAATGGGTGGTGGTCGCGAATGGCTGGAGTGACCGTTGACATTAATGATTCAAGTTCAAAGGTTCCAAAGTTGTCCCCCTACCTGCAACACATACACGGTATCAGAAAATCGTTCCGAGTTTCACAAAAATTTATAATGATGGCCGTAGCTGTCTTTGATATTATTCCAACGTCCGTGTTTTGTTTTTGGTTTTTATTTGTATAATATAATAGGTCTGTGATAACGAATTGATGATTAATTGCATAATTGCATTATACGTAATGCCCAAATGTGGCATTGCCATGATCGTGTTTTTTTTAGATAAATTCGTTACTTACTTACTTTCAGGTTTGTAACAAACAAAATATAACAAAATAGTCCAGAGCCCGGCAAAGAAGATAAATTCGTAACGCACGGGATGGAAAACTATAACGTTTACAATACATGCCATTCGTAATGTTAGATTAATACGGTTCTCCCATCAGCACCCCGTCCCCAATACCACCCGAATGAGTTTAAAGCCCATAGTGTTCGTTCTGCATCTACGCAGAAATTATCCAGATTAGGAATTACTGTTGACAAGATTTTGAATCATGTGGGATGGCGCTCAGCCGCTACGTATGCTACTTTTTATGGTAAGCCAACAGAAAGCGTGGATATTCTAAGTAATGTTGTTTTATCTTGAAGACGATTTTCAATAGAAGTTGATTTTAGTAACTGTTTTTTATTCAGTAAAAAACCGTGAAACAATTTTTTTGGAGTTCAGCTCTAAAATCGCGCGTCCAGCGAAATAGTAGCTGTTCTTTTTAAAAGTCGCCCAAACATGAAAACTGACTAGTTTGATGTCAGTCACATTTTGCGGTCGCTTGACAGCTATCAACACTAAGCTATTGGCAACAACAATAGCTTTACTGTTAAAAGAAGTTTATGCAATTAGTATAACAGTTAATGTCATTTTTGGCGTGACAGTTACAAGCCTGCTTCGATACCGCAACTCTTCAGCAGAACTCAACTACCCGATTTAAAATAATGGGTTGACAACCAAGCTCCTAGCTGAGTAATTTAAACAGGATCCACAAAAGAACTCAATGGCACATACGACCTGGCTCAAATAAGCCGAACACAGTGGGGTGATAACTCCCGCCGGTAGCAACTTCTGATATCCTTAAAGTGAGCAAGAAAAGGATTCGTCAGGGGGAAGCAAATTAACCTTTTCATTATTCTCCGTTTTCGTAAAGTCACCAAGTTTCAGTTTTGAAAGTCAAGAAAGGCTTCCACATTCCTCTGCCATATCAATAGCAACAACGTGTCATAGTCAGCGAAATTCTTCTCCTCAATCGTACACCAACGGTCACCCTTTGACCAACTCGACAGATCTTCAACACCATAATAGGCAATCTAAATAATGTCTGATATCACAATGACCCAAAAAGCAGGTGCTGAAAACCTTCTAAAAGCCCCTTGTCCACAAGATCGGCGGGGGTCAGTCCCGCCTGAAGAAATCTGAATACCTAAAAGAATTACGACCCCAAGAAGGAAACGGCTCCTTGACCGACACCCCCACAAAAATAGTATCAATACGCTTGACTCCCCCCTAGAGCTGGGTTTTGAGTTGCACAATAGGGTGGGCATTGAAGACTTACGAAATTAGCGACAATTGTACAGGAAAACCACAAAGACCCTAATAGTGCTATAGCATATCCGCTCCAAACCTGGCCTTATAATACTAATGCTCAAAGAGAGGAAGCAATTTGCGGATGGGCTTTACGGAAGAAAAATCACAGAAAAAGAAACGCGGCATCTTTGAAGAAACTGAGATCTTGTTAGTTACGGTGGTTCGTTGGATTAGGCCTATTCCTACGATCACGTAAGGCCAGAGGACAACACGAGCTACAGCTTTCTAATCACCGACAAACTAATTCGAGCGATCCATCATCTCTAACGATTTCAACTCGTGTATCTTTGGAGTCAAAATTCGAAGAGATGAAGCGCTCCTGGGCGTCCAATTTACTCATTCCTTTTCTGTATTCTCAATATGAAGTCAAAACAAGATTCCGCTGATTCAGTAAAGACCTCGGAAATAATTAGACAAGATTAGCTGTCACTGTCTTCCTTTGTGATTGCGACGTTGCAGGAGGTTAATTTCGGCGTCAGAAGTAACAAGGATAGCCACGAATTCGTAATGATAGGCGAAATTACTTCCGATAGCGAGACTTACAGGTTCATGGCCACTGAGACGATCTGATGATCGGATAAAAGGAACTGACTTGTGCTTTCACTGTGAATTCGCGTTCTAAAATTGTGCGATCTTTGCGGATTAAAGTATATACGGAAACGCTACTCCGAGTTCATGCGTAAAACTCATCACCAAAACAAAACTGAAAGCTCAAGAACTGGTAAAGTTCAGCCTAGATGATTAGTAAAAGGGTCGAATATGGAAAAACCATAGCAAGCAACAATCAATAACTTTTCTCGAACGGGTACGTAATGCATATCCCACCCACGACCCACGGTCAGTTACAGTACGATAATCTTCACAGAGAAAGTTAGCAGTAGATATGGGATGATGATTTAAGTCATACCAGCCTCCAAAGAGGATGGTATAAGTGATAGCAGCCTCCAGAGAGGATGATATAAGTCATATCAGTCTCCAGAGAGGATGATGCAAGTCAGAGCAGCCTCCACATATGATTTATGTTCAAAAAAGTTATACCTCCATCTCGGTTGATATCAGAATGACAACCACGATGGGCATTTAAAAATATCAACATCGCCTTCGGCTCGATATATACTTTTCATAACCTACCTCGCCTTCGGCCCGGAAAGGTTATTTTCAATAACCGTCTCGGTGTTATTTTTCGATATCAACCTCAATGTCTTTAGTTACCCTTTAATAACAAATAAAATAACCTTAAAGCACAACTCTTACTAGAAATCATCTTTTCCCTATAAAGTGGATCAGAAAAAGCGTCTTCGAAAATACCATTACTTTCCACCTGAAACTAGCTATTCTCTTGTTAGCGCTTGTCGATTACATCCAGCCTCCCTGCTCTCCGACGCGGCGACTGAGCGCAAAAGATATGAAAACTGAACGTGCTTTCGGTAAAAAGTGGGAAAACTAAGCAAATAAGAGAAGTAATAAACAGAAGATTATCACATCCTTATGTGTGAAAGATTTGACAGCGGACAATGAACATTCCGGTAAACTTTTCGGTGGGTGACGGGAAACTCGGCAAAGCCGAAAAAGCGCTAAAATTCGTAGTTACGAAACGAAACAATGGGGAAAGGTGGGGATTTTAGAAGCTTATAATTCCATATGGGCGCTAAGTATATTAGAAAAGGCAGAATAAGCAAGAGGGGTCCTCTAACATCATGATCAGAAACCACAGCTTTGGCAAAGAGTTTCAGGCATCAATTCGGAGTAGCATTTCCATTCGTACTTCGGGAGTGATATGAAAACCAGATAGAAGCTATCTTAGATTATTTTCTCTTTTGAATAAAAAGAAGCGTGGCAAAATATTACCGCATATTCGCAAAGTTTTAAAATATTTTAGGTCGTACCTCCGCTTCGAAAGCGGGAAACCTGGAGAGAGTTCGATAGGAAAATCGCAAATTTCAACGGACAAGTGGGAATTGATATTTTCGAAAAACGACATTTCTAAACCATTTTATCAGGAAATGATCATTACAAACAAGATTTTTGCTTTAATTATATCTGACAAAAAACTGGAAACTAGTCGTAATTTTTTACGACGAACGACCAATCAAGCTTTCCAAACAGATTTCCGGAAACACTCCAAAGTCGACCCTTGGGACCTTTGCCCAAGAGAGCACACGCCAGCGCGCTCCTAACAAATGACCCTATTACACCCGTACAACACCCTTTGGTCATTCGGCGTTCCAACGGGGCTTAGTACTACCTATGCCGGGGCTACCAAAGGAGCAACCCCAGATTTAATCACATAAATGTTCGCGAACAAGGCAGGGGTCCACTTTCAAAACGCCTTTGGCTGGGTTCATTTAAGCATAATCTCAACCCTCTCAAATGAACAGTCCATACCAAGAGGCAGTTTCTGAGCACAAAGCCCTAACCGCAGCTCTGATGGAAACAATGATAGCCATTCAGGAGCACAATGAGAGGACAGAAGAGTTATGCGAGGGGGGCTAGCAAACCGTGACCAGTGAGTTGAGACTCAAATACCACAGAATTTGGAACCAAATAGACGGAAAACGAGCGAAAAGCGGACTAAAAAAAATTCGGTCGAAAACTAGTTAGGGCTAACCTTAAAGGACCACTCTTGCTTATTCTCCCTTTTATAATATACTTAGCTCCCATGTGCAGTTATAAGCTTCTAAAATCCCCATCTTTCTCAATTGTTTCGTTTCGTAACTACGAATTTTTAGCGCTTTTTCGGCCTTGCCGAGTTTTCCCGCCACCCAACGAAAAGTTTGCCGGAATCTTCATTGTCCGCTGACAACTCTTTCACACATAAGCTTAGTTTTCATTTGCTTAGTTTTCCCACTTTTTAATCAAGATACGTTCAGTTTTCAAACGTTTTGCGCCCAGCCGCCGCGTCGGAGAGCAGGAAGGCTGGATATATTCTACAAACGGTAACAAGAGAATCGCTAGTTTCAGGTGGAAAGTAATGGTGTTTTCGAAAACGCTCTTTCTGATCCATTTTATAGGGAAAAGATCATTTCTAGTAAGAGTTGTGCTTTAAGCACAATCAATTATTATTTGTCTACTGTGCCATGCTTCCAAACCGTTTAAAACCCTGCCTGGAGTTGACACGTTACATTTACCTGTATCCCTCGTCATTCACCACCATCAACCTAACCCTGGCGATAAGAATCCACGGAGACTTTATACTCCTTCTAATGAGAGCAAGGGTAGAGCCTTGTGGAAGCTGGGGTACAGCCGACAGACCTTGCCAACCAGTGACTTGTGTCAAAAATGAACCTGAACCAGCAAGCCCCACGGACGTACAAATCTGCAACACCAGAAGACCAGCTGGGTTCCAGGGCTTGATTGCGAAAACAAACAGCAACACAGGCACCCATCGTCTGTTTATACTTTCTCTGCAAGCACAAAGAACAATTTTAGAACAGTACTGATAAACTTTCCCTGCTCTTTAGATAATGAAATCTAATGGCTACTCAGAGGTTAAGGAAAGTCAGATCCACTTTTCCGTTTTGTATTCATTCATTCAGTCAAAACCAGCAATTAGTTTCAAAGAAGGCGTTGAAAAGAAAAGCTTTTGAGGAAGTCAAAGGCTAAAACATTGCCAATTAAGTAAAGGGTCGTGGCTTGAAACAACATGCAATAGCGTGATTTTTGTCTCGTTTTTGCTTCACAAAGTAATCAGATCCTGGCGTAGTCCAAATATACTATTCATCGCTGCCTTCCCTCTTTCTTGAGGCGAACCTGTCTAATTCTGTAGAATAAACTAATTGTCTAACTGCAGAATAACGATCTCGTTTGCTTTTTAATCACTTAAAGCTAATTATAACCATTCAAGGTTTTGCCATTTGGAATAATGTTACATTTTCGAAAGGTTAAATACTATGCTAGTCCTTGAATAAGGCAATTACACAAACGAAGTGGTCTACAGTACAGGAAGACCATCAAATTAGTCTCTTCCTGTAAGCTTGAACCCGATTGTGCCGTCATAGCTACTAGCCTAGCAAGAACTGATTACGTATACATTCATTGTCCAACAAATTTATTGTCCGACAATGGCGAGTGGGTTGTAGCCGAACTAGTTCCTATACCATCGTTAGCATAAGAATAATGTACCGACGATAGCGGTTGCAAGATATGGCCAGGAACACGTAGCCTACTGGTTAATTTTCCACCGCAAGATTTTGCAGCGTAGGAGTTTAATAATACTAAAAGAGGTGGAAAATTTCACTTGGTTGCATGGCTTTGTACTCCTTTCCAAATGTGCGCAGAGATGAACTTTCACATTACACAGGGCCAGGGCCGTATCCAGGGGGGGGGGTAGGGGGTTCACCCCCCCCCATCCCCCCGAAACATACAAAAATAATCAACTTTTATAGGCTTTTCCCTCTGATCTATGTCTTTTTTGTCCGACCGGCAGGCACGCCCCCCCCCCCGAAATAAATTCCTGGATACGGGCATGCACAGGGCATCCAACATCAGACAACCTACAATAAGTTGTTCATACTTTCGTTTTGGGAGGGGTTGCCTCACAGTTTCTATCCTTTAATAGATATATTTTTCCCCTATATTTTCGCGTAGTGAGCGGTTAACGGTCCGAGATAATTGATGTGATATTTCCTGTAATAATAAACATACACGGTAGCATAAGAACAATGTACCGACGATATCTATCTTCGCAATGAAATGTACCAATTAGACAGTGGCGAATTTCTGCCTAGGCAGTTGCCTATGACCTCAAACTCTGCAGGGGCCCCGGCACGTTGGAAATTACCTAAATACAACAATTATAATGTGTAAGAAAGTATAGTCGGTACTTGTCTCTTTCATTTTTTCAGTTTTTCATTCCTGAACCCGTTTAATGTGCTTGTGTAAAAATTTTAGTTGTGTTTTTAAGCTATATGAAAAGAATGTAGTCATGTTTACATTATTTTGTTTAGTGTTTTAATGTGTATTTTACTTTGTGTATTTTACTCATACTCCGCTGTTATCCAAAAAGTGGGTCACAAATAAATAAATAAAACAAAAATATCTAAGTCTGCTTGTCTATTTTCTAAAGTCAAAGTACTTTGAATGAATAAACAAATGAAAGTAAAGTTCTTTTTTTTGCTAAATTACCCCAAAGGGGATCCCGACTTTGTCAACTGCCTATGGGCCCTGGATCTGGAGGCTATGTCCGGGCCTGCCTTTTGAATGGAATTTTCACCGGTGGCGTCATCAAGAAGATCAAATCCATTTTTTACCCGTCAAAATTATAGTTTGTTTTTGCTGAGGACGGTTAACGGGGGTGCAACTGATATATCCGAAATTTACGGTTATCCCTCGCGTAATATCTTAGATTCGCTGAGCAAGAAAAAACCAGAAATCTCGTTTTTTCCTCTCTCTAAACCATGCCGCGTACAGCACTATGTATGTTTAGTCGTAACTGCGAGTCAAACGGGGAAAGAAGATCCCCGAGTCAACTACGGAGCGAATACTACAGGAGAAATCCTTATTTTGCCCCAGGCTGCAAATTAAGGTAAACTAGTGTGAATGCCTTGTGAACAACTATGAACCCCACATCATGGGCCCTTGCATCAACCGTCATGAAATGTAACGAACAGATTTCATGCTGAGGCCACCGAGAACGGTTTCGGCACGTTTGACAAATACAAAAAGGATGATTTAAAAACTGCGCTTCCGTCGTACGCAGATAAAAGACCCTAATGCACACACGCCGAGGTCTGAATCAACCGTTTATTCATCTATTAAACACACATCGAGAAAGCCATCGCTAACATATGTGACACGCTTGGGATAGCAAATACAAAACCCCCTTTAGCATATTTCCTGATGACGGGAAACAATAGGGCGCACATATTTCACAGAATTTACTCAGGGATGAAAGGCAGGAATATTACATGTTCCCAGTGTAGCCAATTGTTCTAAAGGATACAACCAATAATGGGGATGGGATAGGAGTAAGGACAATGGTCCTTCCGAGTGGGTTGAAATCAGAAACGCTCGCCCTAGGGCACTGGGAGAGATGGTAAACACAGGGTTCTGCTACTGAATAGAAGCAAGATTTCGCGAAATTTTCAGTAGGATTTTCACAGTGTCAGCTTCTCATTCGCGAAAACTATCCGATACACTGCCAATCGTGCAATATCAGTCCCCACAAAACAATCAATTTGGTGAGATAACAAGTCTCGAACAAGTCTCAATTTGAGTATTCAGGAACAGCCGAAGTATAAAACAAATGGTGATTTTGTAATTATTTTCAATTAATCAATGGTTTTATTGACCTTAAAAAAAAAAACAATGAGAAAGAAGAAACCTCTATGTGATCGAGGAATACTTAGGCTGATCCGATATTGCAGGTTCATCATATTTTTATTATTTCGTTTTATTTTTTATTGCCGGGTGTAGGCTCAAAATCGCTGTCAGTCCCCAGACCAGCCCTCCTGGGGCAAACTTCTGCGACACAGGCACTTACCGCTAACAACCTAGCCACTTTGGTGTTCCTATCCATTCATCTTTCTTAGATACTTTTACACCAGCATTTGTTTCAGACCATTTACAGTTAAGTGTATTAGTTAGTTAATTCGTTGTCTGTCTTAATTGTTATTTCTTTCTAACCTTTTCGACGACCTCTTCTAGCTTTAAGATATATGGTTAATAAAGTGGATTGATTGATTGGTTGAAAATGTGAGGGTAACAAATGACTACTCGTAATTACCGATTCCCTTTTTTGCGAATTACATGTCGGGAATCATTGCTGACGAGGAACCAATGTTTTATCTCCTCTCAGTGTGGTCAGCCCATGTTCTCTACGACGGTCAGAAAGCTTAAAACTACCCAGCCACTTAGCCAGCCACGAGTGGAAAACTTGCAGTGAACGGACTCGCAAATTCAAGAGAGCAAGCCGACCAGACAATCGCCCTCAGGACAGCTCTGCCTAGAAAGACAGAATACTTCAAAGCAAGAATGACGGGATGATCGACAAATGAGACAAATAGTACCTTCCGTGAATCGTCACATTCCAACGAGGAGAAAGAAATCTATACTAACAACACCCAAGACAGCATCCGTAATTAGGACTTTTAACGACATTCTGAATACAACACTCCAATAAAAAGTTATGATGGATGTTTGACGAACCATGCCAACATACGTCCGCTCGTTTATGGTTCGAAGCCGACGAAGCATCAAAATCAAACAATGTACAAGAAAAACAGTTCCAAGGGAAAGCCAATAAATTTGATACCATTCGGTAAATCAAATTCTATGTCACGATTCTGCGTTCTAGGAGGCGGGTAGTTTTTGCCACGGAAAAAAATATTGATTCTTCTTTGGACTCAGATTAAGTCTACCGATGTCTGGCTGTTACCATTCTGACCTCCACAGGCCTTGAATTTTCCGGTGACAACGAGTTCAGTCTACAAATAGCCTAAGATCAGCACCTACGTACGTCGTTTAAAAACTTACACTTATTGATAAGATTCTCCAAATCCTCCCTCTTAGGTGACAGGATCGCACTCGCTAACTTATTATTTTCTATGTTCTTCATCTCTCACTGACGACCATGTCTCCACCACAACAACTGAACGAAATTCAACGAACTTTCCTTTACTAGTTCACACAAAAATATCAACACCTTCCCGGGATCCGCTCACAACGGTCACCTCACTTCATCTTTCCACCGGCAAGTTCAGTCGTGGAATAAACACTGAGCTGAGATCAGGACTGGTCCATTCAATGAAATGATTGGAGTAATTTATTCACAACTTGGTTGACGAAAGCTCCCTCGATATTATAAAGCTTGGAAAGGTGAGACTCGGCACGAGAGCTCTCGATTGTTGTTTCCAAGAGGGAACTTCTAATCCGGGAAGAGTGAGTGTCTGAGATTCGAATTTCCTAATCCGGGCAGCGAGTGAGAAGGCTGTGATTCAAATTAAGTATGCACAACAACAAGTAATGGGAGTACGAAAAGCCGAGACACAGCCAAGGTATAAAGACGATCAAAATCCAATCCACCAGCTCCTTGACCTGTTTGCACTTTCGCACACCGGTTCTCCAGTAAACTCACTGATCGAGTACGACCAAGAGCTGCGTCAATGAATCACCACTCCAAACCCACTTCACCATCCCTTAGTGGACACTCGTAACACTATCATTGAACACGATGATGAGATTGGGAACAAACAAGCAGCGAGGCTCCTCCTCCTGCTCCTCGATGGACGCCTCTTCGGTGCGACGAGACAGTGCTGCCGGCGTAACACTGATTGTAATGGTCCGGATCCACCTGAGGCCTTGCTCCAGGCGAGAAGACCTTTAACGTACGTCAACCGTGGTGATCGTGAGAATCCCGCTTGATGGGAATGCGACTCAATTAAAAGCAGCTAAACAACCGATTCAATTATGTCTCCCTCAAGAGTATACTTCTTCGCGAGGCATGTATGCAAATGCAAATAGGTAATCCAACATCAGTCAGATCAGCTATCAGAAGGTGGCCTTTAAATGGATGAACACGGAAAGAATCGAAGTAATTATTAGACAATTAGTACCAGTACCAGTTCCTGGCGACACTCCCCAGCGTTCCGACTCTTTACGAAGATAAAATCTCAAACATAAAAAGGACTTCAGAAAGGTTGCAATCAAGAAGCGAGGCTGACCAACAAATGGAGTTTCCCATAGAGAGATTAGCCTACTACATCGGTCCTGATAAAAGGATGTCGTTTGAACAGAATTCCTGAATCTGAATTCAGACTTCGGCTAGACTCTGTCATAAAAAAAAGTCGACAAGTTGAATAAAATACCATCGCCAATAGGTACAGTAGAGGTATGCTTATGCGAACGTCTGCTAACAGTGAACGATCGCCGAAGAAAAAACTAAAAGCCAAACCATGCATTTTTTACTATGAATACTTGTAATAACCACTATTTTTTGTCACTTTTTGAGTATTTTACTAATTCACGGCTGAAAGTGACTCAACTGACACCTGGTTTGCTTTTATAATTTGAAAAGTTTGCCACGAGGAACGCACCTTCAATGGAGAAGATGGCGGTCCTAACCTGCAGATGCCTTCAAAAGAGGAAGTACCTTTTCAGTAAATTCAAAATCAAAGAAAGATAACTGAGTTTCTACTTGAAGTTTGTGCCAGGATAACCCTGAAATAGTTGGCTGTTAGCTGATATCAAGCTTGTTGTTCTTCTTTTCCATTTTACTTTTCTATATGCAAGTAACAAAGCCAAGGTAGTGGAACAGTAAAAAAAGTGTTCAGATGAGCATACCTTTACTGAACCTACGAAGGTATCTTCTTTTACAAGTCAAACCTTACTTTCAACCTTAGACTACCCTTACTTTACTCCGCTGCCAGGTATGGAGACCTTTCTTAGGCCAGATAGGATTAAGAATTTCACTCATGGAAATCCATTCTATTTCGTTTGGAGCACCACCTACATTTTGGGATCCCAAAACGTAAGTGGAGGGATACCTATGACATCATGAAAGTTGTCCGTCTGTCCGTCCGTCCGTCTGTTAGCACGATAACTCTCGAAGGGAATGAGATATTTTGATGAAACTTGGTGTGAGGACTCATTGGGTCAAGGGTAAGGTCAAGTTCGTGGATGGGCTCTGTAGCCCTACATTTAGGGGTGGGGGTTCAAATTAAGGGACAAACAAAATGTTTTTAAACAGCTAATGTGATAGTCCTTTATGGGGTAAGAAGACATGCTGAACACGAATATGCAACACATTTTCTCGTCCGACAATTAGTTCGCCCGGAATCCGACAAAAATCGGAAAGTAGGTTAAAAGTAAAAGTTTCTTTTGAAGTTGATTAAATGTTCAATTTAGGGATAAGAAGACATGCTGAACACGATGGTGGAAACCACTTTCTACCCGGACAACTACTTCGCCCGGAATCCGGCCAAAACCGGAAAATTTGTTAAAAGTAATAAGTTTTATTTGAAGTTGATTAGATGACAGATTTAGGGATAAGAAGAGACACTGAGTCCGTATATGACAATCGTTTTTTAACCAGACATTTAATTCGTCCGGAATCTGGTTGTAACCGGTTTTTTTAGAAGCTAAAGTTTTATTTGAAATTGATTAGATGTTCTTTATAGGGATAAGGAGATACCGCACGTTGAATTCGATTCTGAATTTCTTTTTTTGCTGGACAAGTAGTTCGCTCGGAGTTTGGCCGAAACCGGAAATTTGGCAGAAGTAAAGCAGGAAGTTTCGGTCAGTATCGTCAAGATAGGTATGGCTTATAGAGGTATATCTGAAACTGGTTTAATGATTAGCCTGGTGAAAGACTGGATCTGGCGAAGACAAGACCCAGTTGTCTGGATCAAATATTAGATTTCTTTGATCCCATCGAAACCTTAGGTCTTGTTGTTGTAACTGCTCTTCATCATGTGGAAGCCGAGGAAACATACAATGAGGGAAGACATCGCCGAGAAATCATGTGAATACTCTATATGACTAAGTCCAAAACACGCCAGTGATTCTCAGGAAGAAGTAGTAAACGTGTCCGTAGCGACTCAGACTCAATGACTCAAATCCTGAGTCAGCGCAGCTATGACACCGTTTTCTCCTTTCTTCCGCAGGTAACCGGAGATTCGGCATAGGCAGGGAGAGATAGTCATCAAGAGTATGGAACGGGTATGTGAATATATATGAACAAAACATCATGGGCCCTCGTTTAAACGTAGGCTACAATACTGGTGAAATATCGCCAGAAAAAAATTACAGCTGAGGTTAGAAACCATTTGCAAATAAACCAGATCATGTAGCGCAGTCTGCCTGGCCGGAATATTATTTAGCCCAGTCGTCACATCACACGATATAGAAAAACATCTGAAGTCGGACATCTAAGACCAAAACAAATTCTTCACACAACTAAGTCGCGCAAGAGAACAGCCACCCCTTCGCTTTTCATTTCAAAAAACGTCTTCGCTGTCCTTTTTTTTGTTTACCGTCAATCCAAAGAAACACGCTGGGCTAGTTATCTGTGCTGCTCTTTTTCTACTCCTGTGACGAAAAGGATTACTAATGAACGTCACTCTCACATGTCCGTTTAATACCGGCATATTGTTTTTCACGAAACATAAGCTTCCCGTTGTCTTCTACTACACCTCTTTGTAAGCCTGAGACAGAGAAACCGTCGGCGACAATGGAAGTCTAGAGTTACCCAAAATTCGTTGTCCTATACCCTGAGAAGATCCCAAGGAAGAGCATTGTGAATCAGCCTGTCATTTTTTTTTCTTTAATCAGAGAGACAAGCTTGAGCTCATTAGCCAAGACTTGTGCGAAAAAAAGGCTGCATTATTCTGGTATATTAGCACTTCTTGTTATTTTCTCACAGAACTCGGAAACTGTGAAAAAAGGAAGTTAAAATTTTGCATCATCTATGTTAATTAATCACTTATATCAGTTATTTTTTAAGCGTATAATTTCAAAAGATCTATAAAAAGGAAGTTTGTTGATAAAAGGGTTACTACAGGGCAACTAATCCTGATCCTGAAAACTGACTAAATACTGAAAAGTTGTGGTCGTTGCTCTAGCCAGAGGCTTCACTAGCCAAATGTTTGGGGGGGGGGGACGTGGAATTTACCGACTGGCTGGTATTTTTACCGACTGTTTCTGCAGAAAAAACGACGGTTTTCAACAACAAATATGAAGTTTTGAAAAAAATCGACTGATTTTCAGACAAATCCACTGATTTTCAGAAAAACCGACTGTTTTGACGAAAAATCGACCAATTTTCAGAAAAACCGACTGTTTTCATGAAAAAAATCAAGTATTTTGACGAAAAATCGCGGCGCTTCGCCCCGACTCGGTTATTTTTTACCGACTGGCCGACAGCATTGGGGGGGGGGGGCGTCCCCCCCCCAGTCGTGACCCCCCTGGCTCTAGCCAATGAGAAATAGACCAAAGGTTTGGATGGGAACCTAAATACTGAATATTTATTGGACTACTTGATCTAGACAAGCGAATATTGTAGATTCCCGGTCTTTGCCAAACCCCTTTAGCATTTTCCTACAACCTACAACCAAGTTCAGATATGGATTCAACATGCATGTTTACTCGAACGTCTCATCTCTAATCGACTTCAGATCAACTTGACCACTTTACCAAATTCCTCCTTTTAGCAGTAGGCTACTCTCAGCGAACTGCATGCACAGCAAAAGAGCTGGTGACACTGAGAGGCGAACCTTTCTATCGAAATTTCCGGGTTTGGGCAAATTTTGCCAGCTTATCCGTCAAGGAAATAAACTTCAATATCGGGTCCAGCATGTCTCCTTACCCCAATACCGCATCTCTAATCGACCCTTAGTATGTTCGAAAGCTGAATCAGCATGTCTCCTCACCCTATATCGACTATATCATTGGGTTTTAAAACTTCATGCTAAATTTCGGCTTGTGGCTGGATTCCGGGCCAACTACTTGTCCGGCAAGGAAATAATCTTAATATTCGGATTCAGCATGTCTCCTTACCCCTAAATCGCCTATATCGTCGACTTTTAAAAAATCTTTCTTTTCGCCCCTTAATCTGAGACCCCTTCCCCATCCCTAAATGCACGGCAACAGAGCCCATCTTCGAATTTTACCTGTACTCTGACCCAAAGAGTCCTCATGCCAAGTCTAAATAAAATACATCAACCCCTTCCAGAGTTATCGTGCTAACAGACGGACGGACGAACTCACCCCCATCAAAGTCGTGACTAACCGGGACTCGGTACGATCATCGTAGTATCTTGTGGCGCGATTAGGAACAACCCAGTTGGGCAGGCTTTAAAATAAAAATAAATAAAATAGATTTAACTAGTATATATTGTATATACGTATAGTATGTAGTATAATAAAATACATACGTAGTATGTATATATGTATGTATATGTAAGTATATTTAACTAGTATATGGGTAAAAAGTAAAAATATCAGCCAAATATTTAGCAGTATTTATTTCTTTGAATAATTTATTTGAAGTTATTTTGACGTTTCTGCTTAACAATCAGTCACGTTTTTGAAGACACGGCTTGTCCAGTATGAAGTCTGACCCACTGAATAATTGATAAGCGGGCGGGATTAACCAAGTCGTTTTCTCTGCGTTCTGAATAATGTTGGCTGATGTTGTAATTATACAGAACGAAAAGGTACAATAGTGATAACAGTAGTCATTTCCATCGACTGGTAATGGTTTTTCCCCCATTTCGCCATAGCAACCAATTCCTTTAAGAGATAGCCAATGGCTTGCAGGGGCGTCACGCATGGGGGGGGGGACGCCCCCCCCCCAAATGTTGTCGACCAGTCGGTAAAAAATAACCGAGTCAGCACGAAGCGCCGCTGTTTTCGTAAAAACAGTCGGTAAAATGACGAGCCAGTCGTTAAATATGTTGTCCCCCCCCCCCAACAGTTTGCCTAGTAACGCTCTGGTGGCTTGAGCTCATATATTCAAACAATGCAGAAAATGCATACATCAGCTACGATGGTCTGGCAGCGATAGTTCGGCCCTTCTTGCCAAGGGTCCTCGTCAGGTAGATGTTCCTACGGCCCAAGCTGACTGCGAATCATATTTGACGGTGCAAAACGGATAAGTCAGCTACATTTTATTCGAGCAATATTTCGGCCCTTCTTGGCAAGGGTCCTCCTCAGGCTCAAGCCGCTCAAGCTGGAAAATAAACTTGTCGAAGGCTGTCGAACTTCAGGTAAAACGTTGGCGAAGGAACGAGCCTGCAATAAATAAATAACTTCTACCGACTGCAAATATCCTATTCGGGGAAATTGCTTTTAAATAGCACTGTAGCGAAAACTAGTGCTGAAAAAGCAAAAATAGCAGCCGTGTCAAAAATTAAATCTCAGCATTTTGCTACAGTGGTATTTTAAAGTATTTCCCCCGAATAGGATATTTACAGTCGGTAGAAGTTTCAGTTATTTATTGCAAGTTCGTTCTTTCTCCGATGTTGTCTCTAAAGATCGAAAGCCTAACGAGGACCCTTGCCAAGAAGGGCCAAAATGTCGCTGCCAAACCATCGTAGCTGACGTATCCGTTTTACGCATTGTTTTGAATATATGTCTTTCAATCAGCATGGGCACATGAAATATTTAGACTTGAGATCAAATCCAAGAATTTGACTGATTGCGGAAAAGAGCGAGACACCATTATCAGTCGACAGGAATGATTATTACGAACACAAAGGTATTTTTCTTTCTCGAAAATTCTCACGCTAGCCAACATTTTCCCCATTTTTTATTTTTAGAAAGAATCAACTCTTCGAACCAAGATCCCCATTGCTTCTTAATAAAATTGTTAAGTGAACTCCCAGCGGAGTGAAACGAGGTAGCCTACTAAACATTTAAAAACATAGAGTAGAAACAGCATTCCGTCAGACATAAAATTCCATTTGTGCATGGCCTAATACACACAGTAAGATTTGGCTAGTAAAACACTGTTCAAAGGTAACTTGTATTGTGTTTGTGTAAAAATGTCTCGTACCGTACATGACTTTATTCAGTTACGGAAACATATTTGCGTTGCACATCTTTTATGCTGGAAGTACCGGTATGTAGGATCTTCAGCCAATCAGAACAATCCAAGAACAAAGCAAAGGAAAATAACTAGCCTACAACCTAGAAAGAACTAAATGTCCAATGGAAAGTCCTAGAAAAACGTTAGCGATTTCAGATCTGGCGAATAACGCGTTTAAAATACTAGAGTTTACGTCCTGATATTATTCACTTATCTGGACCATCCGTAAGTGTCAAAATTATTATTTAGACTTGGTGACCTACCCTCGGCTAATCTGTGACAAAGGCTTTTAAACCCTTTTCTGGAGATGGAGTGTCTTATTTTTTGTAAACGTGTACTTGACATTTACAGGGCTTCAGACATGTAAGTAGGACAGAGTAGGTTATACTGGGGTGGAAGTGTTCAGGGGCCTCTTAAATCAAACAACTAAGCAAAATGAAATCAAACTAATAGAATTTCATTGATGTCAAGTAAAAAAAAACTTAAAAAAGTATATAAATAAGTTAAATTACAAAAGATGCTACGGAAAAAAAGGCAGGCTAAGTGGGAGTTGGAGCTTATACCCTTACCAACGAATATGATATAATATACAATATGGCATACTGATTAAAGCCCGAGGGTCATCGAATGCTAAACAAATACAAAAATAAAAATAAACGAACAGCTCTTCTACTAAAGCCTAGCTACAAAAACTCTTCTGTGACTCCAACCTATCAGCAAGAACCTTCCAAGTTGCCTAACCTCAAACAGACTTTTCTCCTTAAACTTTTCAACCAACCATCCCTCCCAAAAATTCGCTTCCATATATTTCAACCCTCAATTCATTCAACTCCACACATTCACACAAAAAATGAAAAAAATTCTCATTCACGAAACCACACGCTGGGTAGAAGAAAGGAAGCTAGACCGCCACTTTAAACTTCTCAGATATTTTCTCTGGATTGCCAGGGGAGGCTATCCCTACGAGCGCAAACCATGAGCTTCAATTCCTAACTCCCTTTTAAAAACATTTCTAAACCAAAGCACTCTTTGGCCTTGGCGTTGAGATACATCGACCACTTAGAATCCTTGTGGTACCATTTCTGAATATCGTGGTCTCGTAGGGCCCGGTGAACCACCTTACTTACCTCACCTCAAGTTTTGGACTCGAGATCCCCGAGTTTTGGACAGACAATGCAAACACTAGGTGTACCCACATTTTGGTATGCTAGTTAGCCAATTCCAATATGCCCCATAACTTAGTAAAAATATTGATCATTTGAGTGAAATTTGGGAAACGACTATTTCAAACTGTTTTTTTAAGGGTTAGGCGCCCAACGTTTGGCATCAGATAACCGGCATTTAGACTACTTCAAACTTTTGGTATGTCCAACATGTGGGGTAGGTTTCCATGGTAACCGTAAAAGCCACCCAAACAATGCAACGAAGCAAGTGAAATAGTACCCAAAGTAAAGTAGATGTTTTCTCTTCCAACAGTGACTAGACTAACTTTGCGGAGTGCAGTTGATCATTAAACTGACAGAAGTTTCAACACATACAAACAAAGAAATTTAGCTCTGACCTCTTTTATTCTCCAAGCACACTGGAACCATCAGAGACAAAGCACCATGGAAATCACAACCGAGAGTGGAATTATTCTGGATTTCTGCAAATTTACTAAATCTTGGGCAGTAACAATAATGAACCCATACGAGAGTTTGAGAAATGGGTGACTCATCTCTCCATGCCTCAGATTCATACTTTCAGTTATAGGCTACATTTTTAGCTTTTCAGAATGACAGTCATACGATTTGATGTTGTCAGAATGACAAAGGCACATTTGAGCTTACCAGTATGACATTAAGGTGCTTACCAAACTGCCAATTTCACCTAGAGATACCCAGATATTAGGAGTAATATGAAGAGGCTGAAAACAGGTTCAATATTAGCCTGTTTTACGGTTTTATGAAGGTCGTATAAGTTAATTCCAGTACTTCTAATAGTGTCTTTCAAAGCATAATCAAGAAACCTTCTTTGTTATATCTACCAGCCCAAATACAAACTGTAACTCACTTTTGCCATTTAGATTCTGTGTACCAATTTTGCCAAAATAAGAAAGGCAAATTTCAAAAAACTTTACACTCTAATAAAATTCAGCTGACCTATCCATTTTGCACTGTCAAATTTGAATTACTGTACACTGCTTCAAAAATGGACTCACAATAAAAACGAATCTTTTATGGCGGCCTAACTCCTAACCGAACTAGGTCCTCACTATTCACAGCAATAGTGAAGTTAACTGTCAACAACAGCGAAAAGGCACCTAGGCTACGACGATTTAGTAAGGACTGCACAGAAGTTTACTTAAACATTTTGAGGCCAATCTTGAGGTCATGTAAGTTGTGCCTGAGGCCAAGTAGAGGACAAACAATTTCTACTGAAGAAACTGAAACTGTGATTCCGATTTTAGAAATTGTGTTTTTTCGTGTGTGCACTGTATGCTGAAATCCATGCACCATGCATGAATTTCAAGGTACAGTGCTCAAACGTCTAGCAGACGTCTAGCACTCAGGCATGGTGCTAGACGTTTAAGCACTGTGACTGAAAAAGGGCTAGTGTACTAGACTGGGTTTTGATGCATATAAGGTGCCAGTAAGGCGCATCTAAGTGCATCTAAGCTGATGTGCTGATCTAACTAAGATAGAAAACTAGTTCTGTAGGATGCTTACGGAAACAGAAACATATGTTTTGAGATTGTCACCCTTCCCTTGGCCCCAATAAGTTAGTAAATATGCTAAACTTACCACTCAAATTGAAAAAGAATGTTTCATTTTCAATCATTGTAGCTTGATTTCAGAGCTTACGCCTACTCTTCTTAAAATCAATAATACAGGCACAAGCACTTTGGCTTGCAATGAGATTTGGTGGTTGGTTGTTTGCTAGGCACTTTAAGTCAACAGTTGACAACAGGGCTGACCAAATAAACAAACTGATACTGATAGTGATAGATGATGCCAGGATGATGCACTTGTTTCACAAATCTTTAAGGCCACTCTAAAAGGAGACCAGGTTCACAGTGTGGTCAAACACATATACAGTACTGATAAGAGATCATTCGATAGCATCATCATTGTCAAAATGATGAAATTCATACACTCAAACACTAAAATGTCATGAGATTCAAACTTTCAGGTAAAATCAAAACACCAAAGGCTTTCTTCCTTTCTTCTTTCTTCTTCTGTGTCTTCGCCAAAACCCGGTGCACGAAGCTGTGGCCCTTTGAGATGTACCCGTCCCTCTTATGCGCCATCTGCTAAAAAATTTATCGCAAGAAACAGACTAGAAGTCTCGCTAGATGACATAAAGTAGGCGTATAGACAATAATTTATAGTTCATCTTCCAGTGAGGAAAAGGTGGATTTGCATTGGTTGTTTGGTTACATGTCGGTGGGTGCTCTCAGTCATAGCATGAACCCACGACCAAGATTTCCCGGTCGGTTCTTTCACTTCCATTCCATCGTCAATGTAAAAAAAAAGCTCAACGTTTCAGTATAGAAGTGACGATGGTGTCAAAATTCCTGGCAGGAATTCCAGTCCTCGAGCACCCGACCCTGACCGTCCACCCAAATCTTCTGCTGTTGGCTCTCTTCGTCTATGCAAGAATGAGAAAACAAATCACCTGGAAAAAGTTACCTTCATTTCCTGGCGGTCATGGACCATGGTAAAGAAGGGTAAAAGGAAAAGGACTGGATAGAGCAAACATAACTATCTAAGTTGATTATAGAGTAACTTTACACGACACTTGTCAAACAGTGATACATCAAACACTGATCTACAATCTACAAATTTTGATCTACAATCTACAGCAGCGAAGGAAGAGTGTCGGAAAACTTACTGATGTCAACGCAAGTGGGTCACGCGCCCCAAGAACTCCACGTGCCGTAAGCAAGAATTTTCCATCGTCTAACGGCCCAAAAAACGTGCTGAACACAATCCTACCGGAGAAACCTTGACCCACCGGCATAGCAGCCTTAAGAGGTTGGTCACACTGGGGTTAAATACCAGCCTACTCGACAAACAACTGAAAATCCCTAGGGGACGTGTTATTTGATGGGCTTTGTGGCAGCTTGGGGAGAATGAGCAGACTGCAATTAGGGGTCAATTAGGGTCCCTGTAACATAATTATACACACTGTTTTGATTTAATTAATCTCCTGAATTTAAAACGACAACATTCAGAATTAGTTGTATCTTGTTCTTTTTCTTTTTTCTACTTTTGCAACCCACAAAGCCAGGAAATGAGCCGAGTGTGACCCAGCTCTATCACAAAAGGTAACTTCCTTCTGGTTGTTAATATTATAGAGTCTCTAACCCCTCAGTGAACCCCTTTGCCCCTGTCACTCTTTGATATGGCTCGAAGACGCCGGGATTCTCGAATCCCATCCATGACGACAATCGAACAACGGTGATGGTATATTTGGAAGTTTAAATGACAGATTACGAATAGTTCGTTTTATTTTAAATTTTATTTTATTCTTCATTCGACAGTTGTTGCTATTTCGGATAGCAATGTCTGAAGCTTGTCTAGTCTAGACAGTCGACCAAACCAGCGGGGTTGGCTCATGATGGAATTAGGATTAAAAAGTCCAGGTTTATATCCTTTCAGGCTAAAGAGGCTTATAGCCTTTCTTTACAGTGAAAAGCGAGGCAAACCTTCTGAAAAGGGCCAAGCGGCCCTTTTCATTTCTGAAAATTAATGTGGTTGTTCAGCGTTTTCCTTTCTTCTGATCTTTTCTCAAAGAGTATTTTTTCAACGAGACGAAAACGGATGCCCGATTTCTCCAAAAGGCATATGGTGGGGGTGACTCTTCCCACATTTCTTGTCATTGCGCAAAAACGAATTTATTACGAAGCATATATCCAACTTATTTAACGGAACGCATATCAAAGTAAATCGCAAAGAAAAGCAAAACTTAGTTTTCAAGAACATGACGAAGGTAACGAATGTAACAAATTGCGAGTCTGAGGATCTCGATCTTAGAAAGCTTCTTATCCGGCGGCAAAGTTGGCAAAAGAAGCCGCAGACGATTGAAAGCTGAGTTGAAAGCCTCAACTCTTACTCTTTCTCTGGAGGCGTGGGCGGTTCTATACTTGGGCGTCGATCGTCGAAGCTTCCGCCTTTCTTCTCGTGAGAGACCCGCATATTCGGGGGCAACCGTCCTGAAAGAAAATAATCCATTTGGAAAGATATAAAACTGGTGGTCAGAACGGCCTTAAAGTTTAACTGAAAGGCCAACTAATTTTTGTGTCATTTAACTGAATACACTGAATTATTTGGACAGTGCAAAGGGATTTTTTTTTATTTTCCATTATCTGCTCTCCATATCTGCTTCCCTTATCTCCCCACAGCGTACATTCTACTATGAAGCGGGACATTTTAGTCTCAACACAAATGCGGCTTTTCAGTGGGCAGTCGTGAGAGTGGTGAAGATTGCTTAGTGCCTGAACAACAAAAAATTTGAAATCTTTCTCGTAAGGCATACAACAAAAATACAAGCACATAGATGTACAACAAATCACACGGAAATGCCACTATTTGAAAATCGATTATCCGAGAATAGCGGAACAAAGAAGTAACGTATTTTCAGCGGGTCTTCAAGCCAATTTATGTGAATAAGTATCTAGATTGTCCTATCCCAGCCCTTTTCGGTTTAACTGTAAGGTCTGGTAGAAAAAAATAATGTTAAATAAAATATCGCATGAGCGCGCCAGTGGTCCAAAGGCATGTTAGAATGTTTTTGTTTCCTGCGATATTTTGAGTATATCCATTTGAATATATACGTTTGTCTGGAGAAAGTTTGAAATCAGTAATTCAGATTAAATCAATAAGTATAAAATTAAAATAAGCATAAAAGAAAGCTTTTAATAGAGATATAAATTTGCTTTGCCGGTTTTACGTAGGATGTTGAACTGAGTGTTTCTTCTAATCTCCATATTTTGTTCTGGTTTTAGGTTTCGAAGTACAGAAATACACTATACTACCCATTTCGGATCGTTCGTTCGCAGCTTTTGAAACCTTTTATCTATGTGTCTTGGATGAAGCTGCCGGCTTATCAAGTATTTTTTGCACGAACGGTGACAACGCTTCGTCGAGATTTGTCTTCAACAGTGAAGGCGAACGTCCAAGGTCTGAGAGGACAAGTTAGGCTTCCACTTTGCCTGTGTATGTCGTACGCAGAAACTCTTAAAGGACACCTGAATGAAGAGTACCAAGTATCATCCCTATCTGTATGACTTCCGTTACCATTGCCTGCAGAAAACCCAATCCAAACACGAATAGTGTTTCCAAGCTATGATTTTTGCTCCATTTTACATCCAATCAACCCCGTCTTCTGGAATATATTTTAACCAGTTAAGCCCAAACGTATATCTAGAAGAAATTGCAATACGATCCGGCCAGCGCTGTACAAGATTTGAATGAATTGCGCTTTTTGTCTTGGACTCTGTATGTGCAAACCTCCAGAAACGAAATCGACCACTCCTGACCGCGCTTTACTTGTCCGGCACTGAATATCATGGCGAGATGTCGTTAGCTCCAACAGCACCAACCTTTTCATCTTCAGCGAAGATGAAACAGCACAGTCACTGTCTGAACTGGAGCTGGTGGTATCGTCTGCAGATACCCTTGACCACCCTGGCTGAAAAGCTGAAGTATATGAGCCGACGTCTGCAGCTTGATCAGCCTCTGCCACTAGGTTTGAATTGCTATGCCGAGGTTCACTTCCATAGTAAACTGAACTCTGGAACGATTCTGTGTTCGTTGTTTCGAATGGACCTAGGAGGTTATGTAGCATCCAATGGAATTCCCCCATGGTTAACCCTCAGAGCCTGGAAAAAAATAATACACATACATAATGCCTGTAATGCGGGAAGGAGGTTAGGAGTTCCTCTTTTGTTTTCTTTCTATACCACACGGCTAACATAACGTGACGAATCCATACATCCGTTCTCACGATGACTGAAGTCGTCTTTTCTCTCCGCGGATCCTTGATGTTGGGATACAGGCTAGGGTACATTCCAGAGTTTCTACAGACTGTGCCTAGCGGTTGAACAGGGTTTGGCAAACTCGGGGCATCTTTACGCCTCCCCAAAGAACTCTGAAGAGAAACCAAAAAATTGGAGACAATGTGCCCACCAGAAAAAAACCTAGATGCACAGATATTGTCATTTTCGGATGATTTCAAAACTAATTTCATGATGTAGGCGTCTTTGATTAATGGTTGCTAGGTTTTGCTTTTTAGCTATTTAGACACTTTTTTACCTTACTTTTAGTAGCTCTATCGTGATTTTGTTCGTCCTTACTTAACTGTACCTCTCCTTTAGCGTTTTAATAAGATTAGTTTATTGATTACTCACAGCCTTGAGCACAGCCTACCCCCAAATCAAAAATCCTTGGTGACTGTGTCGACTTCAGCGTTCTTTTAAATTATTTTTACTCCGGCCACGCTTAACTGCGGCAATTGGCAGGCTGGAGATTGTCTCCGGTGTCCCACTAATTAGCAATGGGAAACCAATGATCCTTTGCGTGCAAAATACTCCAGATGTTGTCATTGGAATCTTTTGTTGATCAAACTGTTATAAGCCCCATATTTATTCTTTTGTAATAGTCTCGCCTTTCTAATCCGCACCTGACTGGGACACGGACCAACAAGCAGCACGTAGAGCATTTGCTTTGAAAATGTCGTCTGAGAAAATAGTGTTTATTTTTCGATATGAAAGGCGCTTTTGACAATGCTTGGCACCCCAGTATAATTAAAAAGTTAAAAGATAAGGGTTGCCCGGGTGGCTTTTGCAAGGGGCGGACCTGGAGCTCCCCGATGAAAAATGTAAAAGAAAGTTATATGAAGTTGTAAGCTTAAGTAGCTTTATAGCAACTGATGCCTATGTCCAGACTGCATGTCACTGGCTACTACTGCTCAGAGCAAAATAACACTAGAGAGTAGCGCCAAGACCTATGCTTTCCATGCTTCCCAAACGGGCCATACTGGTAGTGCCGCCCAATACACTTACGCCATTTAAAGCAAGACAAACTTGCGGGTTTAGAAATGTCTAATAAAGCAAGGGTGCGGTTTGCCAAAACCAAGGAAATAATGGAGGCTGTATTACTTTTTTGCTATGTTTAGAATATGAAGTTATCGGAGCTAGCGCTGGTGAACGACTGAGTGAGTTTCAGTAGGGACGTTCTCTATCGCTAGTGGTGCTAGTATCGCTGCTGTTCGAGTGTGCGTCAATTTTGTCAAGTCTTGGCGCTGTTCTCTACGGTTATTTTGCTCTGCTACTGCTTAAGGTACGTTTTGACACCTGACGGGTTCCATATACGTAATATCCCTTGAATCTAGGAACTGAAGATTTCTCAAATGTAACTTTGGTGTTGTAGTTGTGACTTTTCACTGCGTAGTGTCATAGCATAGTTTCACTGCGTAGTGTCAAGTATCAAGCGTTATATGCGATAAGGCTAAGCTGTATTTGAGACCGATACGAGGCGGCAAAGTCATTTTTGACTTTGTCACGCATGAAGATCAGCCTCAAATGAACCGCAACCTTGACCAATGGAACGCTTGACTCGACTCATACGCAGTGAAAGAGTCATCACTATACCAAAGTAAATTTTTACAGGTTTATCTTCGTTATATTATTTTAAATTCTCGATTTAAAAAATTACATATGCAACATATCGGGTGCCAATACGTACTGGTCTGAAGCACAGTAACAATGAATTATTTCGTACACTACATATCATTGCATACAACTTCACAGATGTTGTGTCATACACTACACAGGCAACATATTTTTAATATGGCCCTTTATAAGAGCCAGTCTTAACTGCTCAGACATCTGGGAGAAAGTGCACCTAAGCCTTCCGCAATTTGAAGGAAAAGATAGCATTGTTCAACATTTACTAAATGTCCCTTTTGCAGTTTCACTTTGACTCTCTGTCACAAGACTACCGATCACTCTCCCCTACCAAATTCATCTTGCTATTCAGTCCCACCTCAAGAATTTTTTTCTGTCTTAAATCTACCAGATACCGGAATCTGGTTGGTCCAGCGCCCTGGACTTCCAGACGAGATTCTTTCTAGATTCCGGAAGCAAAATCTGTTTTTTTTTTTTTATACAGACGTCTTTGTCTACCTTACCAGGTAATTAGACGAGCGAATTTATACCCCGAACAATCTCCAAATCCATAGCTAACTTGGCCCCCTACTATGTTGGCCGTTTGCCTAAAACTAATCCCGTTCGACGAGCGCTTAAAGTTTGACTGAAAAGCCAACTTATTTTTGCGTCATTTTATTGAATACACTGAATAATTTGGATTCTGCTAAATTTTCCACTATCTGCTCTAGTTATGACGTTCAGAACATCTGCGTACGTCCCCACAACGTAAATTCTACTATGACGCGGGAAATTTTAATCTCAACACAAACACGGCTTTTCAGTGGGCAGTGGTGAGTTTGGTGAAGACTGCTTAGTGTCTGAGCAACAAAAAAAACCTAAATCTTTCTGGTAAGGCATATAACACAGATACAAGCTCATACAGATGCCACAAATCATACGAACATTCCACTATCTAAAAATCGATTATTCGTGAATAGCGGAACAATGAAGTAACGCATTTTCAGCGAGTTTTCAAGCCAATTTAAGTGAAAAAGTGATGGGTAAATAGATTGTCCTATCCCAGCTCTTTTCAGTTAAACTTTAAAGGCCCATTCACAGCGGGTTTTTAGCTAATATTCGGTACCAGCCAGTTCCGGAAATCACTCTGAGACCGAGAATTAGCTGGGTTTCTGCCGTTCGCAATTGATATTGGTGCCAGTTTCGGGTACCAGCTGGTCTCGCACCCAAGTTGAAATCAGTTCAACTTTTCAGGGTACTAGCCAATCATATTACTAAGGGTAATACTCAGGAATCGTCCGATTGGCTAATGCTGAACGACGTCAGACCGAATACTAATGACCTTTTCGGTTTTCAAGACAGCAAGGAGTGGATGTGATTTTATCTTTGGGCTTGATTCGAAACTAGCCAATCAGAATATTCCTCAATCTTCCCCAAAATAATCTGATTTGCTAGTACCCTCAAAAGTTGAACTGATTTCAACTTGGGTGCGAGACTAGCTGGTATCCGAAACTGGCACCAATATCAATTGCGAATGGCAGAAACCCAGCTAATTCTCGGTCTCGGAGCGATTTCCGGAACTGGCTGGTACTGAGTATTAGCTAAAATCCGTTGTGAATGGGCCTTAAAGGCCCGTCAACACAAAAAGGCATCAAGACAAAATGTCACAGGACAAAAGCGGAGATCAAGACGTTTCGAGTCGAACGGTAGCAGCGACCAAAATGCATCTGCTGCTGAAGGCTTCTCTCAGTAGAGCTCTCAGTCAATGCTCCGTGTTACAGAAAAATTCGCTTTATTTTGACAGAGAGAATCAGCCTATTCCCAAGGCTCATCAGAACAAAACCCTTTCGATCATTATACTTATCCGACAGGGATATCATTCTTGGGGAATTCAATTAGGTCTGGCACCCGCCCTTTCTCAATTGATCCCGCGGGGAACGGTTAACTGTTTCGCTCTCGTAGTTTTCACGGCGACGCTGCTTAAAAATGTATGAACTGCGACAGGCGAAATCGGTCTGGAAACTGCGGTCATCACTCAGCCTCTCCTATCAGGGTTGACACGACTTCACGACATGATTATCACAATATGCTACTTGCACCTACTGTTGTTGTAAGTCAGTAAGTAAGTAATTTATTTGTAACCCGCCATTTCGAAAAAGCGAAGTAAATGAAAGAAAATAAATAAACACGTAAGACACAGAAAAAGACACTCATTTTCAATCTTCGGCCAGGAAGCAGTGGATAGCGTCATGCGCTCTGTTGTCAATGATTTTCGATAGCGACGAAGAAAAATCAAAAAGGGTAACACTTACATCTTGAAATTTGAACTTCTCAGTCAATGTATGGTTATGGTGTATGGTCAGGTGCTTTGCATATTTAAAATAACATGATCTCATCTTTTTGATTTCCTTCTTTCGCAGAACATGAGTGACACCAGAACGAAATAGTATAGAAGGAGCGCAGAAGGTGCTGTACAACTTTCGCAAAGCTTTACGATTATAGCGCCCCTGGTTGGGGACGATGCGCCCATAGGCGGTACGGATTGATCTGCAAACTTCTTGAACAACCGAAGAGCAAAATTTTGACAATGAAGATTTGAATGTTATGCCAAGCCATCGGAGAGAGTCTGATGATTTGACGACGAACGGTCCAAGAGACTATTTGTGTACTTTTGTTGTTCGTTTCTGTTGTTTGTTCTTTCCGAAACTTCACTGTCTCACTGTTTCTTTGATACGAAACCCAGAATGACAGACGGAATGATTATGCCGACACCCAAACTTTCCCGTTTTTGCCAGACTCCGGCTGCCTGGGTCGATATATTAGCCCGATAAAAAACGCACCGATTCACCGATTGCGTCCACTATTGACATCCTACTGATTTAATGAAGAAAACAAGACCAAAGGTCTCGATGGGATCCTTAAAATTTGTTATTATATTCCGGGCGAACTACTTGTCCGGCGAGAAAATGTTGGTTCTGCATGTCTTCTTATCACTAAATCGACTATCGCAATACCTATTAAACAAAAATTTGTTCGCCCCTTAATTTGAACCCCCTCCCAACCCCCTAAATGTTAAGCTACAGAGCCCATTTACGAATTCGGCCTCTCCCTTGACCTAAAGAGTCCTGACACCAAGTTTCATCAAAATATATCATTCTCTTCGAGAGTTATCGTGCTGACAGACGGACAGACCGACAACTTTTACGAAGTCATAGGTATCCCTCCACTTACGTTCTGGGATCCCCAAAACCCTACAATATTCTAAGTTACGTAGGATTCCTGCAGGAAAACGATGTTAATGTCGATAAATTCGTTGGTCTCTTACACTGTAAAAAAAAATCTTGCAGTATTTGTTCCTGGGACTAATGTTGTCTTTATTGAGGTAAGATTATCACTAATTTGGATTAATTTTATCCCAATAGAGATAAGGTTAATCCGAGTAGCAAATACTGCATCCTTATTCGGAGAAACTTTTTACAGTGTACCCCTTTCTCGACACTCCACTGAGATGCGTCTTTTAGTGCCACCGTGATTCTTCGCCACTGGGTATTTTTCGACACTGCAGGTATCATAACGCAACAGGTAAAGAAGGGCAAAAACGGATTCTAAATAAGCGGTGGGATTAGCGAAACTACCCCAGAAGGATTTTGCGCCACTCCTCGCTGCTAATTTATAAAGGTCAAGTTCAGCAAAAGTATTAAAAGAAAAACTGTTGATTTCATGCCATCTCATCCTGTCCCGTATTCTATACCCGATAAAGTTGGAAATTACTAAAACCACGAGCTGCAAAGAAAATAAAATTTATACTGCGTCTTTACGGTAGGCTATATTGTAGTTTCTGTAAATATAAACCAATTGCTTATATTCAAGAAAATTTCTGGCAAGGCCATAATAAAATCTTACGATTTTCTTTGTTCAATGGCTAGACAAATTGGATTATTTAATGAGTTATGAGAGTGGCAAAAAATCCTAGGTCACTAATCCCACTAACCCTTCAGGTAAACTACAAAGATTCAGCGCGTCATCAGGATATGGTTCGAAACCCAGGGTGTAGATAAATATCCAGTGGCGAAAAATCCCGGTGGCGTTCCACTATAGGCTTCAGATTTTTTTTTCAGTTCTAACCAACTGACGGTTCTCGTCGGATTTCCGGAAAACAACCGAGAAAAACAGTTCAGGTACTGAATCAATCGGTCCCTTACTCCGATATCAGATACCATTGATTTACGTAAAATATAAAATGGCCACTTAGTTTTTAACCCCCTCCCCACCCATAAAATAGGGCTGTCAGACTCATCTTCGAACCTGACCTCTACCGTGGCTCTAGGATCCTCACACCAACTTTGAACTCGCTTCGACTCCTTCCAGGCTTATAGTGCAAACAGGTGGGCAGACGGACAGACCAAGAAGCTTCTAAACGTCACAGGTACTCTATTACTTAACGTTTCGCGATCGGCTCATCGGCTCGATTAGCTCACCAGTAATTGACTTAGGGTCACAACCAGGTCACAACAAAACTTCAAAATACTTGTAGTTGGTTCCTGGCCACAGAGAGTGGATAAAAAGGATACCATCAGACATTAATCGATAGATAGTGGAAGACCCTTGCGTTGTAAGTTGTGAACAACTTACGACGAGACGAGCCTTCGGTAAACTGAAACCAATTTTTACATCAGTTCTGTAAGGCCACAATTCTATTTCTATAATTCAGGCCAAAGTTTATTGGGAAAGCATTCTTGATCACAGCAATATTAGTTCGCTGGTTCAAACCAGGACCCAGCTAGACCGTGGAATCATCTAGTGGCGCGACTCGAAAGCAGAGTAGCTCACAATAGAACAATAAAAAAGAAAGACAAATATATATGAATAAAAAGTAAACGAAACAAGAGCTAGAAGCTCATATGGCACTTGCAAAGTTGGGTTAGAGGGTGACTGTGGAAATTTGTCAACTCATGGGTTTATTGTAATCCTTTGTAAGCAAAACCCTTGAAGCCCGAATGCTCATAGGTCCTCGAGGATCATGAAAATGTATCGTTTGCTCGAAAGAATATTTTGCACTTTGCGGTAAAGATAGGAACTTTAATGAACTCGTTCGTAACCAAACCTTTGAGGCAAAAATGATCATGGGCCCTTCGGGATCACGAAAATCTATCGTTCGGTTAAAACAGCTGACGTATCTGTTTTGCACTGTCAAATATGAACTTGGTCCTCACAGATTATTACCATTGGCCTTAATCTGTTTCTACATTTAATAATACAAATGTTTAAGAAGTCTGCCGAAGACCGAATACAAGACCCAATTGTCTGGATCAAATATTAAATTTTTGGGATCCCATCGAAACCTTTGGTCTTACTTTGCAGTTATGATGCGCGCTTTAAAGAGGCTAAGAATCCACTTGTAAGCAAAACTCTTCAGGCACAAATGATCATGGGCTCTGCGGATCATGAAATGTATCTTTTAGTCAAAAGTATTTTTTTTCACTTTGCGGTTAAGATGCGCACTTTAAGGGGTTCATCTGCAAGCAAAACTCTTGACGCAAAATGATCATGGGCCCTTGTAGATCATGAAAATGTTTTTTTTGGCCAAATTTTGTTTCACTTTATGGTTAAGATGCGGACTTTAAGAGGACTAGGAGTTCATTTGCAAGAAAAACCCTTGAAGCAGAAATGAGAAACATCAGAGGCATGCAATCTTCATAATTGTCAAGTTTCATTAAGATCTGATCACCGGTTAGAAAATTGTGCGTTCCTCAAGTTTCCCGATTTTTCCTCTCTCCACTCTCGCCCCCCCCCCTCAATGGTCGGGTCTGCGAAGTGACTATTTCCAAATTCATCTTGTCGGGTGTTTAACGCCCCAGACAAAAGTTTCATCTTCCTAGCACATCTGCAAGTATCTTAACCCGCGATCACCGGAATTCCAGACCCACCTCCCAAACTCCCCCACACTGCCCGGATCCGGCCCAGTTCTGCAAACGATGCATCTACGGCTAGTGTTTGTTCTTACCACCAAGTTTCATCCCGATCCTTCCATTCCGAGCGTGTTAGAAGATTTCGGTTCCCCACTCCAACTCCCCCAAAGTCACCGGATCAGGTCCGGACTTGAAACAGGACTTCTAAGACACGAGGTCTTTCCTGATATCACGTTTTCCAAAGATCTGATCACCCGTTCGAAAGTTATGTATACCTCAAGATTCCGGATTCCCCCTCCCCCCACGGTGGTCAGATCGGGGAAACAACTATTTTTTAAGTCAATCTGGTCGGGTCCCTGATTAGTTTGCCAAGTTTCATCCTACTAACACATCTGGAAGTACTTTATCTCGGGATCACCGGAATTTCGGAACCCCCTTCCAACTCCCTCCCGAAGTTACCGGATCCGTTTCAGACTTTAAATGGGATATCTGAGACGCAAAAATCAAGCTTCATTTAGATCCGATCTCCCGTTCAAAAGTTATGTATACCTCAAGGTTCTGGATTCCACCTCCCTCCACTCCCCCTGCGATGGTCGGATTGAGGAAGTGACTATTTCCAAGTTAGTTTGGTCGGGTCCCTAATACGTCTGCCAATTTTCATCGTCCTAGCACATCTGGAAGTACCCTAACTCGCAATCACCGGACCGACGAGTGATCCGAAAGTGATCGGTATATGAGACTTGGCCGGAAGGCAAGTGCCATAAAAAGCTAAATATTTGGCAGTGTCTATTTCTTTCATTAATTTGTTTCCAGATTTCCTTACCACTTCTGCCTAACCATCAGCCATATTTTCAAGAAGAAAAGTAGTGTCGATGAATGGTGCATTTACACACTGCGTAAAATCCGAGCGTATTTGAAATCCCAGCGTATTTTCCGCACGTATTTGGGCTTGAAAAGATCTCTAGCAGTACGGACGTATTTGAGAAATCGGTCCGTTTTGTATCTAAATACGTCCGCGTCAAACACGCTCGGATTTCAAAATACGCTCGGGTTTTACGCAGTGTGTAAACCCACCATAAGCTTGTGAATCCTATCCGAAGTCGTTGCTATGAAGGGTTCTGCTATTTGTGAATAATGATAGCTGGTGATAAGATTATGTAGAAAGAAAATATGATGATCACAACTAATACTAAATAGTAATGGTTTCTTCCCATTTCTATGAATATCACTTAACCCTTTCAACAAAAAGCCTTCCAAGGCGTAGCTCAGCTGACCCCTGGCTAAATTACCGACCGATAGTTTGAAAAAGGGTTCTGACAAGGGAAGTTGGACAGTCCCTTTTCAGGCCCGACTTAAAGGACCTGTCTTACCTATAATACTAACGCAACCTACTTCCATAATCACTCCATATTATTTCTAAACCCGGAGACTCCAATTTTGTACGGTACATTCTAATCCCTCTAACAAAACCCCGGTGATTTTCTCACTTGCCGTGTTTTGCTACCTTCGATGTGTATCAATCTGTAGACGGTTGTCTGCGAGAAGTTTTTCCATCAGAAAAACCGGTTATGTAAATTGTTTCCCTGTTTTCGCTGTAAGTCGATAGGTCTCGGAAAAGGCCTAAAACAGCCAAAACCGTGGGTTATTTGTTAAAAGCACAGCCCAGTTTAAAAGTATTCGAATATTTTTAAATACTGTAAAGGTGAGTCTTCACCTTCCGGAATCTGGGTTACGAGATTTGTTTTGAATTTATTCTGCGATACTTAAAAAATCCGGAAATCTGGAAGTTCAAAAGCCCCTTTTTTCCGGATTATTTTGATATACTTTTGGACCGGTTCATATTCCAGATGCAATTTACAGAAGACATCATAGAGTAATCTGGAAGCCCAGATTCCGGAAGTTCCGCGAGGTGAAGACCGGACTTAAGTTGAAGAGTAAATAGTGCGAGGGGTCCTTTAAGTTCACGAATAAAGTCTACCAAAAGAGGGGCCCAGGAAATAGGTACACAATACTGTGCAATACCATTTCTTGCGGAATAAACCGTAGCGACGTCTTCCTGCTCCAGTTCTTTCCAATAAGATTTTTTCGAGTTCAGTTCGGGAAGCCTTGTAAGATGATTACAGTAATAACAATAAATAATAACTGCGCCCTTATTGCCTTTTAAGGTTACTCCGGCCCAGAAAGTTCAGACTGCTCCTATTTCTTTGGGTTCTTAAGTTAACCTTTTTATTAATTCGTTAAATCACAGAACGGTCACCATTTTTTCCTAGCCAATAACGGATCAATTAACGAGTAATAACGTTTACCGTAAACGATTTTCGCTTATTGCATATTAAACAGTTAGATGGAGTCAGATAGTCAGAGCGACGGACCGGATCTGTCATACGGCACACAAGATGACTTTCTTTATCAATCATCGAAGTCTTATTCCGGCGTAGAACTTTCAGCGCACCAGCTTTTTTACGACGAAAAAATTACCACACGTGTAGCATTCGGGGTAGCATTTGAGCTTGTAGAAGCTCTTTAAGCTGGGATCGTGGGCTCTGGACTCGTTTCAGCCCATTAAGCTCACACGGAAGGAAGATATATTGATGTTAATTTTAGATTTCCCACCCAGTAAAGAAAGTCAACTTGTGTATCCTTAACTCGTAGAGGGATGAAAGACAATAGACCTCCGGAGAATGTTGCGACGTTACCGCAATTTTGCACGGGTATGAGCGTTATTAAGCTTCTGATGGTCCTCCGCCGTGAAAATACGTGAGAATACCCCACAGTTACAGAAAGAAAAATGCGAAACACCAGAGATGGCCATTACTATATACTAAACTTCTCTAGCTGAACGTATTCTAGTCTAGAATGTTATATTCTATTTTGATTCTACGACCGATTCACCATTTGTCCAAATGTTTAAAGACCATCCGAAAAATTCTATTACTAATGTATGAAGAAATTGTATGAAGAACGCGACCGGTCCAGTTTCAGTTAGTTCAGTCCGCACATAGGTAGATAGCGGCGGTCCAATCGAAAATTGACTCTGTTCAATTATTCTCAACGCAAAGTAAATAACGCGACAAGACGCTAAACATACGAAACAGACAGGCTTTAAGACACGACTTGACAAATAAACAGCTCACCTTTGACGAATAGTAACTGCACAAGTTAGCTGTAAACACAAACACGGTCCAACGGAATTAAAACCTAACAGCACCCACTTTCGTCTCCGGAGATGGAGGCCAAGCCATTGGCTGTTCCTATTCCAGTCCCTCAGCCAATGAGAGCTCGAGGACTCTTTCCAAAACGTGGCCTCTTTTTTAGGAGGTAACCAATGGAAACTCTAGCACAAATTACATTAGATAGGTTTATTTCCAGACTTTCTTGTCAGGTTTTACTATGATTGAGCTGATTCTGCGATGTTTCTGAGCGAAGGACGGTCTATATGCAAGTTGGCTCGTAGAGATTAAACGCTTGTGGTCCTGGAAAGATTTTAGTCCAAACTTTGTTCCAGGAATGACATTATAAGGAGGGGATGGTTTGTTTTTTGAAAACTTTTGAGAGACTGTTTTGTTAGCTTCATCTTTATGGAACTCGTCCACAAAGGCTATAAGCTTGCGTGGTCTCGATGGCGATCGATCCATCTGGGCTTTTTCAAACATGTCGGAAATCCGACTTTGTTCTTTATTTTTTGCCAGGCAGGCCGCACAGTTTCTTTTCGTATGATGCATGTCTTTCCGTGACGGGTTTGGCGTTCGTTGACATTCGTGCAAACCTATGGCCTGGGCGACGTCAAGTCGGATTTCTTTGTCTTCTAAAGAAAGGTCCCTTCCAATGCCCGAATCGTTGTCAGTCTCTGCTTCAGGCTCATATTGAGTCCCGGACTCCGCAACCTGCGAATGTACGGACTGGTTAACCTCATCCGTCCTATGATGTGGGGAATTGCTCGAATCACGCGATGTAACGGCACTCATTTCCACTCTTTTCTGCATCGGGAACTCAAACAGACAGGAGTTAACTTGGGATCGATTCGGATCCACTCGTCCTTCGTAGTGGACTCTTTCAACTCTCTCTGGTTCCTTTATCTGAGGTGGGTATTCGGTAACGTAGCTTGGAGGTCTAACTGGACATTCAAGTTTTGAACTTGGTTGAGGGGTTGGAGACGTTGGTGTCGTGACTATTACTTCTGGTGGATTGTTCAGATTGTTGCGACTTCGGTATTCAGTTAGGTTCCTTGAGGGCGCCCTGAACAAGGGCTCGGTAGCGACGACTTGCACTTTCTTTTCTTCTACAACGGGATTCAGGTCATCACGCTGATGGTCCAAAACAGTTGAGTGCATCTGCTTATTGGGCGAGGGCCGCCTGAAGGGTTTCATTTCAAACTCCGGACTCAAATCCCACTTTATTGCTAGATCAATCTCGGTAGGGCACACAGGCTCAAATTTTCCCAAAGTCAAAAACTTCTTTATCTCACTTCGGCTAGGTCTTCGAACCCTTCTTTTAGTGGAAGCCGTCGGATAGCCGTAATTCTTGTCTTTCTCCGTAACAGAGTATTCAGAAATATTGGGTAGAGGTTCCTCCTCACGCCAGAAAAGTGTATAGTCAACATTGTCCCTAGGTAGTGGCCTGTGGTAGTAGTTCTTCCTGGCGTTCCGCACGGCTTCTTGCCGAGGAGTTAAAGGAGGTGGCGAGTGATTTCGTTCTTCATCGGTTTCGTAAGCCCCATCGGAATCAGCGCGGTTTTCTAAGCCTTCTTCCTTTTCGTGAGAAGCTTCGACAGGCATTGCATTTCGCGAGGTAGCATCGTTCGGCGATTGGTCTCTTGCGTGTCGATGAACAGTCGAGCCTTTGACGACCAGATTTCCTTGCAGAAGTTTGTGGTCGTCAGGCTAGAAAGAAATACTAGTACAGGCTGGGACAAGAGTAAGATAAGTCAGTTAACGACGAGGACAAGAAGCATACAATAGAAAAAACGAGATTTCCGGGTTTTTTTTTTCTTGATCAGCTAGTTACCCCTCCAAGATGATGTGCGAGGGATAAATAAACTGCTCTGTGGGCAGAACTGGCAGTGGCCAGTTCTGTGGAAGTTTTTATTCAAAGTAGTCAAACGTATTATGGATTTTTGGAGTGGGCCGTTTTCTGGGTGAAAGCTTCTGCGCTTTCCCAGACGGATGGTAAATTGTAAATATACACAGAACTCAGAATTGTAAATAATCACAGATTTGTACATATACACTTTTAACACGCACATTTTATCTTTCGTTATTTTATTTTTATCTGCATGTCGTTCAGTCCGCACCGTTCTTCTGGTATTTAGTTACATGTCGTCTTATTGTCTGTTGGTTCCACATCGTTTTCCTGTTGTGATTGTTGTGGATTTTATGATTTAGTTTTGTTTTTTCCGCTGAGGACGGTTTGCCGGAAGTGCAACCGAAATATCCGAAATTTATTTATCCCTCGCACATCATCTTGGTAACTAGCTGATCAAGAAAAAACCCCAAAAATATCGTTTTTTCTATTGTATTTGAAATGAATGGTCAGCTCGGCTTCAAACCTTATATTAGGACAAGAAGCTCGGAGCAGGACATGGTCGACACACGAAATCGTTCGCGTTGCTGCCGCTAGTTTGTTGGCCAGTCAGTAAGATCTCAAGGACCAGTCAGTTTAGAAGAATATAATAATTCACCTTAATCCGCAACAATGATGGCAACTGCGCAACCTCAAAACACTTTTCTAACAAAGAAACTAGTACAAAGGGTGATGCTTTAAACTGTTCCACGTAATATATTCAGGACTCCTTTTCGATAAATGGGTAGATATTCCAACAGAATGGGAAAGCGTTGTAAAATAAAGGATTACACTTTTATCTTCGAACTTAGTCACTTCGTTTGTAAACTTGGTTCACATCTGTTAACATTTGAACAAAAAATCATGTTTAATGGTTCTGAAGTATCTTATGATCCGTTTTTAGTTACTGAACAGTAAGAGTCCACCTACCTTCTTGGTATGTTTCTTTTTCAACAAGCTCTTTCTATCGACGTTGAATATATCCACTGCATCCCAAATCTTCGTAGGATCCCTTCGGATCCCCGGGAGCAGGTGCCCGGAACTGTCTGCGACAGATTTTGTGCTTCCTTTCCTCTCTTGGGGCCTATCCCTGAATGTTTTTGGAACGTTCCAGCTTCCAAGGCGATTGGGCTTATAATTGGGTTCAAACTAGAAAACAGTTTAGACACAAATGAATTGGTAGTAAAACATGTTATCCTTGCTACTGCACACATACGCGATGAAAAATTTGTAGCCTACGTCGATACGTAGAAAAGACGAAAAAGTTGCATGTATTGATATGTAATAGTAAAGAATACTATCATTAAGTGAGCCTCAGGCTGGGCCAATCTTAAGTAGTAGTATCCAGTAGTATCCTGTCCACAGTAGCATCCAGTCTTGTTAACAGTAGCATGCAGTAGAATTCAGTAACACGGTAGCCTTGAAGTAGAAGCATGTAGTAGCATCAGTTAGTACTGCATGCTTCTTTTTCGTACAACTTCATACTACTATTTTGAGACAAATTTTTCATCGGGTAGGCCTACTGAAGGAAGCGAAACAAGGATGCACTGAGGGTACCAAGAAGCAGATTGCATTAAGACCTGAAGTGTATCGGAAGAAGGATCAATAAAAGACCAACACCCTTTTCTTTGGTATTTTTTCTACTTTCCTTAGCGAAATAGTATTAACTGTCACTGCCTCTATGGTTGTTTATTTTGTACTGATGACGTCAACTTTAATTTACACTGTAAACAAAAATCTGGCAGTATTTGCTACTGGATTAATCTTGTCTCTAAAAAGATAATCTTATCTCTAATTCGGGTTAATGTTATCTCAGTAGAGATAAGATTGATCTCAGTAGCAAATACTGCAGTTAACTTTTAATCCTTACTCGAGACGCTTTTTACAGTGTAGAATAGGCTAAATTAGACAAATGTTTATTAGGAAACCCTTGTCGATCGTGTTTTTTTTTCTTTTCTTGTTCGGCGATTGGCGGTACTTAATAAACTGAGTAGTAGTTTGTACCAGGTAGGAGGAATCAATATAATTTAAAACAATGTTTAAATATTTTTAGCTTCGACTGTTCTTTTGCTTTCACGCTCGACGGCGAAAAGATAATGCAGTTTTTAGAACGTTGTTCTTTAGGCTACATATGATACCCCTGAAATGATAAAACGTCTGAGAACCTAACGGTAAATTAAATACGATTCACAGTTGGCTATATATGAAAGAATACTTAGTACCTTAATAATTAATACCTTAGTACCTTATACAGAAAAGCTCTTATTGTCTTAGCCAGAAGTATTCATAGGACACTGTGACCAGCAAAGCGATCCCTCAAATGGACTGGTGAGCCCTGAGCGGCCACTCGCTAGTAACCTTCCTGACTAGCAAGCTGCTCACTGAGATTACACGTCATTGTAGTAGTAGGCCTAGTAGTAGGATGGTTTCATTGACAAATACAGTCAAGAATCGATAAACTGCACAGCAAAAGCACTGCATGCGAGGAGTTACACAACACAACGGAATAAACTGAAAGGCGTTAGGGGGGGGGGGGGACTATTAACCAAGAGAAAACCACGACTTTTGTTATATTAAAAATACCAACAAACAAATAATAAACCAGAAAGTATAAGTATATTTTGTTAATCTGTTTCAAAGGTATACCTACCGAGCAACTCCATACGTTGCTCAGATTTAAATTGATTAAACTACCCAATTCCTTAGTAATAGTACTAAGCTTATTCCAGAGCTAAGACGCCCTATAAATTACTAAAAAAGAGAACATACTGAAAAGTGAAATTTAAGGTAAGCGACTAAGCGCAGCTAAACCTCCGCCAACCAATTACGCAATGAAGCAAGGCCAAGTAAAATTAAACACCCGTACCTGATTAGCACTGAAGTGTAATGACATCCTTAAATCAGATATAAGTCTTAAGCCGACCGCACTCTCCTAGGACCCTCTACACACTCCAACAGCTCCCTAAACGCGATCCCTCTACATGGCTGTTAGTATCACTATGGCGACTGCAATTATTTGTATCGATAAGTCGCCGTCCAAGGAAGGCCACAAAACTGTACAAACTTGGAAACATTTTTCACTGATTGGGATCGTTGAACACCCATTAATAAGAATCCCCCCTAGGTAATCCGCTAAAACGGACCGAACCAGACCAGAGGCTTCGACGGGATCCCAAAATGTAATATTCGATCCTGACAATTTGGTCTTGTAGAGACTTAGAAATCGTCTGAGAAGACCAAGTTCAGATATGGATTTAGCATGGGTGTATTTACACCATACGTCATATCTACTTTGACAAAATTGATCAAAACTTCCTGACTTACTTCTGCCAAATCTCCGGTTTTGGCCGGAATCCGGGCGAACTACTTGTCCGGCAAAAACTAAAGCTCAAAAACGAATTCAGCGTATCTTCTTACCCCTATGACGAACATATAATCACCTTCAGATAAAGCTTTAAATTTTCAAGGTTTGGCAGGATTCCGGGCGAACTATTTGTACGACGAGAAATAATTTTCATATATGGAATCAGCATGCCTCCTTACCACTACCTCGAACGTCTAATCAACTTCAGATAAAATTTTTACCTATAACCAGGGGCGTCGCTAGCCAACAGTCGAAGGGGGGGGGGGGGGGGGCAGGGCGCCTACCGACGCCCATTTCAGCTTTTCTTCGCATTTGTAATAGTAAAACTCGTGATAACAACAAGCGTTGACATAGTCGTATCTCCGAGCTCAGGGGCGGTTTGAAGGGCTTGGGCGTGGGAGGTGGCGAACTCAAAATATACGACCGGCAGATGTCCGGCTAGACGCAAGGGTTCTTTCAATCTTTCAATTTACGAAAGACTTCGAATATATCTTCAAGCTTTTTGTTTGTTTCGGGGCTCTTCTGGCGTATTTCGAGATCATGTCGGAACAAGGCTAACGCATTTCTCAGCTTATTACTGAAAAGAAGTAGATAAAGCTGTCGATACTTGAGTACCCGGTACCGTGGTATTATTCCTGGAACAGTATTTGTAGTTGGAAATGATGTAAATTTCTGTAGTTTACCTAATTTTTGAAAGCTATAGAAATTTAGGAGATTATCGGAATCATCCGGTGAACGTTCCAGTACGCTGTGTTGTCTGTCTGCAAGAATCACTTTGGTAAGTTGTGTGTCGGGGTCATTCCGGTAAGCTGAGACTTTTCCGGTAAGCAGCAAAATTCCGGTAGATTCCCTGAGCCGAATTCTGCTAGATTTCGTGGGGTCAATTCCGGTAGATCCCCTGATCCAACTTCCAGTAAATTCTTTGAGACAAGTTTCGATAGATTCCCTGAGTCATGTTCTGGTAGAATCCTTAGCAAGATTTCGGTAGATTCCCTCAGCAAAATTCCGGTAGCTTCCCTGAGCATTAATCCGGTTGATTCCGTAAAAATCATCAAGTTCAGGCGAATCTGACCGGAATTCTTTCCCCCAGGCGTTCTGGGGGGGGAGGGGTCCCTGGATGTTTTCTCGTCGCTACAAAATAAAATCATGGACAACAGGGCCCAACCAGTGCACGACGTTATCCACTGCTTCCTGGCCGAAGATTGAAAATTAAGTGTCTTTTTCTGTGTATTTTGTCTATTTTCTTTCATTTACTCCGCTTTTTCAAAATGGCGGGTCATAAATAAATTACTTACTTACTTAGTAGAATGTATTAACTTGCATGGTCGTTTTACACTGCTCATCTCTCTCAGAAACAGATCGAGAATATCGGTCAAATTTTGTAATTTCCAATTAAGCCATAGGTTGGCTTTCTATTGTGGCCAGTTCACAGAAGGTAACACCAAGAGCAAATAATCAGATAGAACTTCTGTCTTTAGTCCAATGCAACGACTATAAATACCCCGACAGAACTGAGCGGACCTAGAGGTATTTACTCTGGCTTTGAGCTGATTTGATACCCGTTTACTCATCTTCCGTCTTCGCCGTTGCTCATTGCAGAAATAATAGTTCAGGAGGCGTAATCCGCGCGCTGACCGCTCAGAAGCGCGTCCATCGAACCAACCAGCTTTGCCTTCGACTTTTCCTCACGGCGGGTTTACAGCGATTTAGCTATTTGTAGAGGTAACGAAACGTGATGTGGCGCGAAGCTACTAACCTCTGCTCGTTCGTAGCGGACAGGGTATGAGGAAATATTCTACTCCAGATAGTCATTTTACAGAGATAGGGAGACAGGTTCTGTCAGATTATTTGTTCTTGATAACACGGATACGAACGGAACAGCTCGACAAGGTTCGAAATGAGTGAGTGTAATATAAGCTACAGTTGTCTCCAACAGTTGTGGTAAACCGAAAATGACTTTGAGCCGGTTACGCGAGTTAAGAGAGGGCACTAGCCGAGAACATAAAGAATCTGTCTGGATAAGCAAGACCAATGGCTCACTGTATCCTCCGTCAGGATTTGTCTGCACTCCCAGAAGTTTGATAGCACTTAGCGATATGTTGCACATCTTTATGTTAAACGTTTTTAGTAGTATTTTCGCGAGACATAACCGTTTAACAGATTATTTCATACGGAGAAATAGCAGAAGTTCGAGCAACTCATGTTGTGTGATCAAACAGTGTGAGGATGAACTCGGGTCGCGGGATTTTCGAAATTACTCTAATACGGCGGCACTTTTTTCAAGACAGAAGTATAGAAATATCAGCGCCTCAGACACAAAATCGATTAAAGGACCTCTCGCACTATTTACTCTTCAACTTACAGTATTTTAAAATATTTCAATACTTTAAAACTCTGCTGTGCTTTCAACAAATAACCCATGGTTTTGACTGTTTGAGCCTTTTCCGAGATCCGTTGACCTGTAGCAAAAACTGCGAAACAATTTACATAACCGTTTTTTCAGATGGAAAAACTTCTCGCAGACAACCGTCGACAGCGTGATACAGATCGAAGGTAGCAACACACGGTAAGTGAGAAAATCAGAGTGGTTTTGTTAGAGGGGTTAGAATGTACCCTACACAATTGGGGTCTCCGGGTTTAGAAATATATGGAGTGATTATGGAAGTAGGTTGCATTAGTACTATAGGTAAGACAGGTCCTTTAAGAAGACAAATGGAAGTAAACCTCAGTTCTATCCGGTATAACTATATCTAGTCGTCTCATGTGCTGAGACGGAAAGCGATAGTTTGTTTTGTTGCGAGGATAGAAGTTTCCGAAAATTCGCTTTTAAAAAGGCTATACACCAGAATGCAGAATGTCGGGCCGCCGAATGGCTGAAATAAGTGTACATATTTAAAGAAGAATAGTCCTATTTTGGCGCAGTTGTAATATATTATATGTAATATCACGAAGTAAATAAATCTGTTGAACACATCGCTCCGAACAAGCAGCATTAGCAGGAACAGACCAGAGATACGACTTCTAAAACTTCTACAACTTATAGATGTTTCTTCAGCCCAAGCTGACTACGAATCATATTTGACGGTGCAAAACGGATAAGTCAGCTACATTTTATTAGAGCTATATTTTTGAAGTATTTCCCAGTTTGAGCGGCTTGAGCCTGAAGAGGACCTTTGCCAAGAAGGGCCGAAATATAGCTCTAATAAAATGGAGCTGACTTATCCGTTTTGCACCGTCAAATAATATTCTACAACTTACTTTAAAAAAAAAGGTGCAGCGAGGATTTCGAGAACAAAACATCGATCAGAGGATGTTAAATGGCGCTAACAGACGACATAATACGAAACAGAAATCAGGTGTTTAGTATGACTAATATGAGAGGTGTAGTGTAATGGAGAATGCTGTTGACTGATTTACTCTGGTGTAATGGAGAATGCTGTTGACTGATTTACTCTAACACATCGCTCCGAACAAGCAGCATTAGCAGGAACAGACCAGAGATACGACTTCTAAAACTGCTACAACTTACTTTAAAAAACAGGTGCAGCGAGGATTTCGCGAACGAAACATCGATCAGAGGATGTTAAATGGTGCTAACAGACGACATAATACGAAACACAAATCATGTGTTTAGTATGAGAGGTGTGATGGAGAATGCCGCTCATACTTTCCCTAATGTAATATTGCATGTCGGGGTTAGAAAAATAAAAGTTTTAATAGCAACCACCCGAAAACCAAGAACATGAGAATTGCTTAACCTTGCTTATCTTTATACGTTACAACTCCTCTTGCAATGAGATCGGGGATTTCTACTGCCATCCATGGTCCAAGCTGAAAGAATATGAAATCATCAATACGAAAGCTTGACTATCCCATAATCAGGTTCCACATTAAGCTGCACTCAGACTACTTGCAAACCAAATCTTGCGAAATTTTCCCTTAAAGCACAACTCTTACTAGAAATCATCTTTTCCCTATAAAGTGGATCAGAAAAAGCGTTTTCGAAAATACCGTTACTTTCCACCTGAAACTAGCGATTCTCTTGTTAGCGCTTGTCGATTACATCCAGCCTCCTTGCTCTCCGACGCGGCGACTGGGCGCAAAAGATTTGAAAACTGAACGTGCTTTGGGTAAAAAGTGGGAAAACTAAGCAAATAAGAGAAGTAATAAATAGAAGATTATCACATCCTTATGTGTGAAAGATTTGTCAGCGGACCATGAAGATTCCGATAAACTTTTCGTTGGGTGACAGGAAAACTCGGCAAAGCCGAAAAAGCGCTAAAAATTCCTAGTTACGAAACGAAACAATGGAGAAAGGTGGGGATTTTTGAAGCTTATAATTCCATATGGGAGCTAAGTATATTATAAAAGGCAGAATAAGCAAGAGGGGTCCTTTAAAGCACGATAAGACCGGCTTCTCCATTTTTAATGTTTATCAACCCGCTTCAACCATGCCAGAACTCCAGAAATCAATAGCCTCCGTAGATTTCGCTTTTTTTTCCAGGTTACGCAACAACCATATTTGGGATGACTCAAAACCGATGAGTCAGCTAGAATGTTGTTCGGCGATATTTTAGTCATTCTTGGCAAGGGTCTTATTCAGGCAATAGTTGAAGAAAAAAACGAACCTCCAATATTTGAAGACTTTCACTTCTACAGCATTTCCGTTTTTTACCGGATTCCGGTCAAACTACTTGTTCAGCAATAAATCCAGCATGTAGTCTTACCAGTGTACCGATGCTTTAATCGAAGTAAGATGAACTTTGACTTCTACCAAATATCCGTTTTTGCCGAATTTTGGATGAACTATTTGTCCTCACATCTAGATACAGCATATACTAGGCTAAGAAAAATAATGATAATATAATGCAAAAAATAGGCCATTGAACTCAAATCCCATGTCTGCTTGCATCTAACTGGACTTTCACCCCTCCTCATTCCTAAATATAGGGCTAAGGGGCTCATCTACAAACTTAACCTGTACTTTGAACAAAAGAATCCTACACTGTCAGAAGTTTCATAACAGATTGCGCATAACACTTTCAAGAATAACACCTTTTCACTTAGAAAAAAAGTGTTATGACCAATTAAGTTTATACTATTTCGTGGCCAGATCTCCAACAACACCTTCAATAGGTAAAAATACTACACTGTCAGAAGTTACATAGCGACAACAGCAGGATGCGCGGTTTCAACAGATAACACATTGGGATGTTATATCTTATGTTTCTTTCGTTCCCGTTAGTATTTTTACCAATTGAAGGTGTTGTTGGAGATCTAGGCACGAAATAGTGTAAACTTAATTGGTCATAACACTTTATTTCTAAGTGAAAAGGTGTTATTCTTGAAAGTGTTATGCGCAATCTGTTATGAAACTTCTGACAGTGTAATACCAACTTTGAAAAAAATATCTCGACAACTTCTAGAGTTATCGTGCTCACAGACGGACAGACAATATTTAGGAAGTCAAGAGTTACCCCGTCGTAAACGTTTCGGGATCCCAAAAATTAGTTGAAACGGATCTGCGGTTTTGTTGGGGGCTTAGGCGTTGAAAAGGGAATCATGTACCAAATAGAATTGTAAAGAAGACAGTCGACGATGCCGAGAGAAACAAAGAAGCTAATGCGTAAGCGGTTTTATCCTACAGACATTCCCTTTACAGGACTTTGCGCTCCTTCTATACTCTTTCGTTCTGGCGTCATTCACGTTCTGCGAAAGAAGGAGATTAAAAAGATGAGATCATGTTATTTTAAATATGCAAAGCACCTGCTCCACTTGTCGAAATTATGTCATAACCATACATTGACGGAGAAATTCAAAATTCAAGATGCAAGTAGTACCCTTTTGGATGTTTCCTCATCGCTTTCAAAAATCATGGAGAACAGGGCCCAACCAGCGCACGACGTCATCCACTGCTTCCTGACCGAAGACTGAAAATTAAGTGTCGTTTTCTGTGTTTATGTGTTTTGTTTATTTTCTTTATTTTCTTCATTTACTCCGCCTTTTCAAAATGGCGGGTCATAAATAAATTACTTACTTACTTACTTAAAGCCACGGTGGCTAAGCACCATCACCACAGCCATCACAGGAAACAAGACATATACTTATCAACGCAGGTGACGTAAGGTTACGCCACGCCGTTTACGCTTCAGTGAATCTTTCATTGAACATGAGCCTCGTTTTTGTTGCATGCTGCAGGTCCACTTCTCCGCCGATTCCGGACTGATTCTTTCTACATCCGTTTTTGCACTGCACCGCTTCCAAGGAAGACGGCAGCACTACTCAAGAATCACGGACTTGCTCACCGACCAAGTCCGTGCTTCCCTGCAAGATGCTGCAGCGCTGCCGCTTCAACCAAGAAGAAACTGAATCCAAAAACGCATATTGTGCAAAAGCAAAGAAGTGCTGCAGCAGCGATGCGGAAGCGCTATTGCAACAAAAACGAGGCTATGATCTCTGGGCACAAAACACGCTTGCAGCAAATACATAGGCCTGACAATTATGTATTCCTTATGCCAGTGGTATGATCGCCGCTTTACCACGATCAGGGAAAATCCGATAAGCCAATTTACAGTAGCCGTTGGCGTTCACTAAAAGCTAATTGCTCAAATAAGAGGGGAAAATCCAGGGAGAAACCAACCAACACACGCACCCCTAAAGGTGCGATAAAGCGCAAACAAAACAAGGCATAAGGTTGTTGTTTCCGCAGCAGTAAGGAAACTGTAGTTCTCTATTCAAGACTGAAGAAGATAACGGCAAGGTACGCAAAGCGACTTTTAAGTGACTTTTACGGTTAAAAACGACAACAACACAAAAGAGCGGAAGTAGTTATGGACACGCAACGGTTTTCTCTGGAGTGACAAGCCGCGTTTTTTGTAAACAAACCGTTCTCTATCCCGTTCTTCTATAAGCGGTTCAGTAGAACGCCGTAGTGCCATTGCCCGTTCTTAGCAGAGCGGAGAACGAGTTGTATCTCATTCTACATTCCGTTCTGCTGGGCGATGAACGGAATAGGAGCCTCAGTTCTGAATACCATTCTCATTCCCTTCTGCTACATTCATAAAGTATTGGGAACAGGTCCTTCAGCAAAATTGCAGAAATGGATAATTAATGAATCAGAAAAAGGGTGTCATGAAATGGATCTCATATGTCACTGATTCAGGAACAAAAATTCCAATATTTGTGGTCAATGCTAACAAGGGAGTGAGCTTCGACATGAGTGAACATGAAATGTAGTCTTGAGGAGTTTCCTACCAAAATGTTAAAATAGATCTATTCTGAATCATTTATTTTGAAGAAACCAGTTTGTGAAACTTGTGAAAGTCATGCCTAATAAAAGGAGTTAAATAATTTGAAAACTCTTCTTGTCATTTTACAAAATAAACAAGCTGGGATTAGGTGGTAAGGGCACTGAGCGTTTGCTGACCTCTCCCCTTCATCCTCTTTTACTTTGTGCCTTCCGTGGCAGTGCCCCCGCTTGAATTTCCAAGGGGACCCTCAGCTACCCAGGAACAAATCACAAAGTAATACTCGACGCCATGTTACAAGAGTTGCCAGAGTTAAGACTTCAGACACACAACTGACCCAGGCTCAAGCGCGTCTTGAAGACAATCGATCCTCGAACAATGGCTCATTACTTCGGATTAAAGGGTTAATTATCATGAGTGACTAGATGTGGTAATTCTGAGGAGAAACTGGATTTTTTTTTAGCTATTTTTCTGTCTTTCTTGGGTAGCTCTGGGCCCCCTTGGAAGGTCAGCCCCCCCCCCCCCCAAATGACGTCCCTGCAGTTAAAGTTGTGTTCATCAAGTGCAGGTGAGTGGACAAAAAATGGGTGATATCTTCCGCAAAAGCTGATTTTTTAAGTTACTAGCCCCTGAGCCTGCCTTGGTGCAATAGGCGTTTTCTGTAATAACCTCAACAGAGAACGATTTTGAAACTCATTCCCCAAAAACAGGCTTATAGGCAGAATGGAGAACGGTTTGAGGAAAATGGAGTTTTACAAAAAACGCGGCTACACAGGTAAGTAACGTGCCCACAAATCCGAAACTCGGATCGGAATTCCGTCGCTGGATTCCGTCATCGGAGTCACAACTGTACCTCTGCAGTGAAGTGATGTAAGATTGTTTATTTTGAATGTTTGAAAACTAAACGAACATGAACCTCACCTACTACGACTGGTCCTTTATAATAATAAAATCAATAATAATTATAAAATTTGAAGAACATTTGTATGTAACACTAGCAAACGGTGAGTTGTCTATTATCTGTCAAAATTGCGCATCCCTGTGTTAGATATTATAAAACTCCGACAGTTTAATGACAGCGAAACTATTAGCTCTCGCAGTGACACTCTATCTAGTTACGTAATTTTGCTGGTGACGGAACGTATTCTAAAATTTTCAGATGGCTTTTCGCTCCATATTTTTCCTGATATGGCTCCTTCTACTGACGTACGTTGCTACCCTCCCACTCCAGTTCAGCGACGACATACCGGAAGGACTCTGGAATCCTGATGAACAGGTGGTGGAAGTGCAGGAGGAGATCAATCCTGTTTTTGAAGACTTTGGCGACCTATTCGATGAAGTGAGAGAAGCTGGCGGCTCTATCATCTCTGGTATTGCCTCAATTTTGTCGGATATTTTTAACTGAGTTTGCAAGTGAGAATGTTATGTATGCGGTCGTACCTGTTTGCAAGACTGTGAAGTTCTCGACTACGAACTATATTGAGACTAAAGGCGTATTCTCGCCGTTCCCCGAGGACTCCTCGGGGAATCGAAGGGAACGGCGAGAATAGAGGGAGTCACTCCACGCGGACTCCGCGTACAGAAACAGCGAGAATACGGGGAATGCTTCTAAAATGGATTTTGTTCAAGAAATGAATATGCAGCTGAAAAAATTAGTCTAGATCCACTTTATTTTTGGTTTTGTTTATTCTGATTCTTTTAAATTAATTTTACATACCACCTACAACAGCAAAAATTGATTCCCCTCCGAATTCGAAAGGGAGTCCTTTTTGATGATGGTGATGATAATCGGAGCATTCCCCGTCCGTGGGGACTCGCGAGAATACGGGGAGTGAGTCCCCGGGACAAACAAAAACGCGGGGACTCCTCAAGTGGAGTCCTCGGGGAACGGCGAGAATACGCCTTAAACCAGCAGGGTAGTGGCAATGTTGTTGTTCTTTGTTTTCAATAAAATGGTAGCTAACGGCACTACCTTTCTTATAAACCCTGTTCTAGTTAGGAAGTTCAGCCTAACTGGAACCGAACAAATGCTAGATCGGAATGAACAACTTGCCTTGACCACGAACTTGACCGAGCTCTGACGGGGTTCTTAGCGCTTGCCCACAATATACGAATGTGAATGCGCTGTGAGGAGCCCGGTCGAACTTTTTTTCGAAGAACGGAAATGATGAGAACCTCTGTCTTTCAACCCCTGCGCCAAACAATTCCGCAATACTGTTCCGTAAATACTGTGCGGACGCTTACACTTGATACCGTCTGTTTCATAGCGACATAGCACTAGCGTATCGAGCGCTGCAGAGAAGCGAGAATGAATATGGTTCGGGTACAGTTGGAGCTCAATCGCGTCGGGAGTTTCATAGTCGGTGTAAGAATGCTTTGTAAGAAGGGAGAGACGGATGTCCTGCTACACAGTCGCCTAGTATTATATGTTGTTGGTTATACTGGTGTTTTGCTACAGCCCGTACCATTGCGCAAGTTACACAACTTAGCCCAAATCCCCTCTATCTGATCAGATGGGACGGAAGGGAACGAAAGCCAAAGGCATATTAGGTGCAAGCACGCATTAATCGTTCGCCTCAGTTCAAGTCACGCTACCTAAATCGGATATTACATTACCGATTTGGGACACGGGAATTCTGAGACAAACGACAGACCATTGCTTACAGAAAAGCTGAGGGTCTACGGTAACTCCTCCTTTGCATCCAGTCCATCTAGTGGCTAGGTTCACTGCCCATTCGTCGGGCAGTGTTAAAGCATCATGGGCCCTTTGAGTTGTTGAAGGACACTGTTGTTACACGTCCCGTAGGCTAATGCCTTGGACAGATGATCAAGATCGAGCAGAGCAAAATAATACTACGGAGTAGCACCAAGATCTATGCCTTCCATTCGTCGGAAACGGGCCGTAATCGTAGCGCCGCCCACTACACTCGCAAGATTTTAAGCGAGACAAACTTGCGGGTTTAGAAAATTCTAGTCCAGATAGATGCAATATGCACACGTCGAGGAACTAGGGAAGGCTGATCTTTTGTTTTGCTGTGTTCGGAATATGGAGTTATCGGAGCCAGCGTTGGTGCACGACTGACTGAGTTTCAGTAGACAAATTCTGTATAACTAGTGGTGCCAGTGTCGCTGTTCTTCGAGTGTGTGTCACGTTCTTCCAGTCTTGGCGCTACTATCTAGTGTTATTTCATCTGGGATCAAGTGCTCGCGGACTTGAATTCCTGCCCGGATTTTCGTTATCATCATCAATTCAAAACGAAAAGTTGTGATTTTATCCACTAGATGATTAAAGTATCCGTCCAGGAAATTCTGATGTGTGTTTGCACTATAACCCCGGAAATTCCTTTCCGGCATTCGTCTCCTGAACACGGCCAGAGGGGACTTGTCAACTTTAGTATAACCTCCGAAGAAGCAAACTCTAAAAGCTAAAGGCGAATGTGCACGATGGAGCTCCATTTGAGACAAGCATATTGAGACAAGCATAATAGTTATGCCTTTTACTTTATTCTATACTACGGGTCCAGGCCCGTATCCAGGATTTTTTTTCGGGGGGGGGGGGGGGGGGTTGCCTTTCGGGGGGGGGGGGGGGGGTTGCCTGCGGGTCGGACAAAAAAGTACAAAAAAGACATAGATCAGAGGGAAAAGCCTATAAAAATGACTATTTTTGTATGTTTCGGGGGGGGGGGAGGGGTTCAACCCCCTAACCCCCCCCCCCCTGGATACGGCCTTGAGCGGGTCATATATAAAGAAAATAAATAGATTAGGAACTTACCCCAAGAGCCATAGCATGAGCTATGCCAAACCGTGGCACATTTCTTGCCCACAACGGTTTAAAATGATCAGTCAAGCAAATCTTCCCACCCCTGTACATCTTGGCAGTTTTCCCGTCAAGCTCTGGAATAGCTATTTCGGGGGCAGTTGTTGGGTATGTCACTGGAATCTAAAACATAATACTATAGTAGCAGTTGCAGCACTAACGTATTCTTTTTTTAATCGATTAACAATTGAAAGTGTGGCTTCAGAGTCAACTAGGACTTTGACGGACGTACCATCAATTCTTCCATCCCATTGTTTTGACTGATTTTTGCGTGTACCACGACCTGCTAGCCAGCAAGAAAGCCGAGGACTAAGAGGACCTCAACAATTTTCCAAACTAAAATGCGTCTCACCCGACAAGTTCGGGCCTAAGGAATAGAGTACAAAGATCGTGCCCCACCCTACTTACCGTAGTTACTACGCATGACATCGCGAATTCTGGCTTTTTGCCGTCAAGGCTGGAACGATTTTTCTATTTTCCAGAAGAATATCATGCCACGGGCGAATCCGACCAATCACGTTACAGAGATGCGTAGTTACCACGCTTACTACGCTCCCGAGCATGGTAACCAAATACTACTGTTCCGAGAAGGTCGGAACGGTCAGCGTAGTAACTTTTCACGAGGCTGGAACGAAAATAGTAACTAATAGTTACTATTGTTAGGAGGGTGGAACACGGTCCAAATCGCACAGAAAGCAAACAGGCGTGACTGCTCAAGAAAACTGGCCGGGCAATATGTTTCGATTCTGGAAATGAAAGAAAGGAAGCTCATTGACAGGGGCAAAGGAAGCTCATTGACAGGGGCGTCACGACTGGGGGGGGGGGGGGGGGACGCCCCCCCCTCCATGTTGTCGGCCAGTCGGTAAAAATAACCTAGTCGGCGCGCCGCGATTTTTCGTAAAAATAGCAGATTTTTTTAATGAAAACAGTAGTCGGTAAAAATTACCAGCCAGTCGGTAAATGGCTTGCCCCCCCCCCCCATAAACATTTTGGCTAGTAACGCCTCTGCTCACTATCATTCATTGACAGAGCGACAACAAAACCAATCACAACCGAAGCCCAAGAAGGGGATGTTGAGCTGAGAACTATTAGTAGAAGGTTCGAACAAAGAAACCCTAGAAATGATACAACAAGAGCTACGAGCTCATATGGCACTTGTTACGAGTAGGTGGTGCAAGAAAGTAGATGAGAATGTCACAAAATACCTAGAAATAGGATATCTAGTTTCACTCGAGTCTGAGTATTTCTGGCATTGCGTCAGATCATCTAGGGCATATTAATTTTCCACCTTTTAAGTTTAGATCCAATCGTTTGATTCCTAAACGTGCCACATTATTTCAGGTCCCCCCCCCTCCAACTCCCCCTGCCACGGCCGAATCTGGTTCGGACACATAAATTAATCATCTAAAGCATCTTCTCTTACCGCCTACCATGTTTCACTCGAATCTGAGCATTTTTTCGGGAAATTGCTCGAGCACCGTGCTCGGATTCGGTCCGAACCCTAAAATATGTCATCTACGGCATATGACTCATCATAACTCGCGATCACTGGAATTCAGTGCTCCAACTCCCCCCAAAGAGCCCCGGTAAGATCTGGTTCTATCAAGAACATGTCTACAGGGCTTATGCTTGTTTTTCTTGCCAAATTCTATCCCAATCTCTCGACTCTAAGCGTTTCACGAGATTTCCGGTCGTCCCCCCCAACTCCCCCCACAGTGCTCAAATCCGGCCCGGTTATGTCAACGATGTATCTAGGACTTGAGCAGGTTCTTCCCACCAAGTTTCGTCCCAATCCCTCCACTCTAACCGTTTCCCAAAATTTCCGGTTTCCCCCTCCAGCCCCCCCCCCCCTAAGTCACCGGATCCAGTCCGGATTTTAAATGGGTCGTCTGAGGCACAAGTTCGAAATTTATAAATACCTCAAGATTCCGGATTCCCCCTCCCTCCACTCCCCCTACGATGCTCGGGTCGGGGAAGTGACTATTTCCAGCTTAATCATTTAAAGTCCCTGATATGCCTGCCAAATTTCATTGTCCTAGTACGTCCGGAAGTACGAACTAGCGGGATCACCTAAATTCCACCCCCCCCCCCCTCGCCCCCCACAGTGCTCGAATCCAGTCCGGTTATGTCAACAACATATCTAGGACTTGTGCTCGTTCTACCCACCAAGTTTCATCCCGATCCGTCCACTCTAAGGGTTTTCCAAGATTTTCGCCCCGCCCCCTCCAGCTCCCCCCAAAGTCGCCGGATTCGGTCCGTACTTTAAGCAGGTCGTCGGAAACACGGGGTCTTTCCAAATATCAAGTTTCATTAAGATCCGATCACCGTTCAAAAGTTATAAATACCTCTAGATTCCGGATTCCTCCTCCCTCCACTCCCCCACGATGCTCAGATCGGTGAAGTGACTATTTCCAACTTAATCTTTTGGGGTCCCTGATATGCCTGCCAAGTTTCATCGTCCTAGCTTATGTGGAAGTGCCGGAACTAGCAAAACCTGGACAGACCGACAGACAAACCGACCGACAGACCGACGGACGGACAGAAATTGCGATCGCTATATGGCACTTGGCCGAAGGGCAAGTGCCATAAAAATCAATAATGAGTCTAATATATACGGCATAATAAATATAATATGGTAGCCTACTAATACATATTACGCTAATATATGTGAGCTAGTACTTAAATACTATTTACAAACACTTACTGGAGGAGTGCGTTAACTAACATTACTTTTGAAATCAGACTCACCTAAAAAAGGCAATCCAACTTCGTCTAATCTGATGTTTACTCTTAAAACTCCTGATTCCGACAAACATTAATTATGGCATTTTTGCAATTAGGAAACTTCCTCAACCATGTCCAGCTTAAAACTGTTATCGGAAACTTGGTTTGTTAGTACGGGAGAGAATGACGGAATACTACTTACATCAAACTCGATGTCAAATTCATATTTCAACAAGTCCTGAATGTACCAGCATTTTCCGAACCATCGTGTACCATCTTTGTTTGACTCGAGCCTAAACCAGTCATTGTCCGCAGCTTTGTTGTTTTCGACATACTGTAAATAAAAGCTAGATGTTAATCCATAGCATCAGTATATGACAAAACATGTACAGTAAACTAACAAGAGCTGTAAGCTCATATGGCACTTGGAAGGGTAGGTGGCATGCATATCAGCTAAGGTTCGCGCTGTCAAACCCCTGAAGCAACTTCCATCCCAATATTTCCACCATAACAGTGTCGCAAGATTTCCGAGACCCCCCCACCCACCACCACCACCACCACAAGCACACCCTTTTAACTACCCCCAAAGTTCTATTTCGGCCTGTAACTGAATATCAGGGCATGTGAGCTTGCAGAAACTATCCTCTTTGACTTTTCTTAGAGAATCGTCGATCCTCCTAGAGAAACATCGGGGAATATGACCTTACAAAAACTATCTCGACTTGTACAAAAATATTTCTGCACTATTTGGGTAAAACGTCTACTTCAAGGGGGCTGGGAATTCATTTGTAAGCAAAACCATCAGGGCAAAATGATCATGGGCCCTAGGGGATCAGGGCAATATATCGTTTGGACAAAAGTATTTTTTGTTGCTATTTGCGGTTACGATGCACACTTTAAGGGGGCTTGAAATTCATCTGTAAGCAAAACCCTTGAGGCACAAATGATCACGGGCCCTTGAGAATCCTGAAAATGTACCGTGTGGGCAAAAGTACTGCTGCACTGTCCGGTCACAAATTATAATGGGCTCTCCTGAAACATGAAAACGTGTCGTGCCCCAGTCCGGATCTGAAAGGGGGCATCTGGGATATGTGCTCTTGTTAATTATCAAGTTTCATTAGGATCGGATAATTGGTTCGAAAGTTACGCGTGTCACAAGATTCAGAACTCCCCCTTGGACAGTCGGATCCTGGAAATGACTATTTACGAGTCAATCTGGTCATATCCGTAATACGCCACAAGATTCCCTACCCCCCACCTCAACTCCCCCCATAGCGACTGGATCTGGACCTGTACACAGTACATCTAGAATGCGTACTCTTACTACCTGTGAAGTACCATCAGAATCATATCACTCGTGTTTGACAATGCGACACGGATAGGCCAGCTACATTTTATTTATAAAATGTAGCTGACGTATCCTTGTTGCATTGTCAAACATGATTCACAGTCAGCTTGGGCTAAAGGAACACATAACACTCGTTCCAGAGTTGTGCATGTCACAAGATTTTTCGGGACCCCCAACTCCCACAGACAGTATCGGTATCTGATCCGGTTCTATAAATAATGTATCTAGGGCTTATGCTTTTTCTTCCCATCATGTCCCGTCCCGATTCCTCTATTTTAAAAGTGCCAAGAGATTTCAGGATCCAGACCCTCTCATAGTTGTTGGATCCGGCTCGGAGTAAACGGAACATGTGAGATATGTATTGTATTCTTCCTAATTGCTAAGTCTCATTCTAATCCGATCACCTGTTCAAAAGGTTTGCATGCATCTAGTTTCTGGATTTACCTCCCTGTACTTCCCCAGGATGGTAAGATCCGGGTAATGACACTTTCTAAGTCAATTTGACGAGGGCCATCTCTTATCAACCTAGGCAGTTAAGCAAGCTCCTATCTTCCCCATGAGAAGTTTTTGGGACACAGCTCTGAGCCCGGTGCCTGCCTCATACGCGTAGATCCACCGGTTAACGCAGTGGCGGGAAGGAAATTTGTCTAGCTGTGTTGCCTTTCCATGAGAATGCAGGGGAGGGCTCTCTGCCTTGTTTTGACCAGGTTTTGTTTTACTTACAATAAGATGAATAAAATAATACATCGTGGGGATAAAGAGGAATCATCCCTTGAAACTCTTGAAAGGGCGCAAAAGAAACAGTATAGAAATAACCGATTTCGTATATTTGGACTTCACTTTGGTAATGTGGGACCACGATAATTACAATGATTGCATTTCGTTTTGGTCAGAAAAAACAAAAGAAAGAGTTCAAAAAACAATGACTTTAAATACCATACAAGTACTAACTTGTAATAAGACCACATGGACACTTGGTCATCAGATAATCAGATCTCGCAGATGTTCGGTCTTTGCCGAACCCCATCCATACACATTTGATACAAAAACATCAGTGCTATTCATCTGAGGCAAGAATAAATAGTAGTTCCTGATTCACCGTGTCTTTATCGGACCTTTCAAACCATTTGTTTTTTTTTTAGCTTTGGAATTCCAGTCTCCTGGCCGGATTTCGGTCAAAGTACTACTGGTCAGGGTCAGGAAGTAAAGCTCAGATCTTGCTCCTTTATAAACGTTCCAACCGTCTTTGAATAGATTTTACCTTTACGAAATGTCCGACGTTCGCCAGATTCCGGTCAGTGAACTTTTTCGGCGGGGACATAGCGATCAGCATGTATTCTAACCTCTAATCAACTTCAAATAAGAATTTCTCTTGTACTAATCCTGGTTTTCGCCCAGAGTCTGGGCAAACTACCTGTTAAACGAAAAAAGAAGAAACAGGTTCAGTACGTCTTCATACCCATCATAATAATCAAAGCTCAACGTTAGATAAAACCTTTACTTTCCCGCATTTCGGGCGAACTATTTGTTCGATGAGAAAATCGTAAATCGTATCACACTTGCATTACACTCGCAGTTTCACGACCATTTAAATTACGCTTGCATACACAGCTTATCCCTTGCATATCAGGTCACACCGCTAGCTCCGAGCTCACGTTTCCAACTGCGAAGTTCCACCGGTTTCCGTAAGTGTCGCATGGTTATGGCTCTCCGGCGCCGCGCACTGTGTCCCAAAAATAAATTGAGCTTGCTTAACTGCCTAGGTTGATAAGCTGTGACGAGGGCACTTATACGCTTGCCAAGTATCATCTTCCTAACACATCTGGAAGCGTCTTAACTCGTGATCAGCGGAATCCCACCCAACTCCCAGACTCGAGCTAGCAGCTCTGGTACTATCGAATTCTGCCCTGTTTCTTGAAGGACCCCTTGCACTATATACTTCTCGACTTACGGTATTTTAAAATATTTGAATATTTTAAAAATAAGCTGTGCTTTCAACAAATAACCCACGGTTTTGGCTGTTTTAAGCCTTTTCCGAGACCCGTTGACTTGTAACGAAAACAGGGAAATAATTTACATAACCGTTTTTCTGATGGAAAAACTTCTCTCAGACAACCGTCGACAGTGTGATACACATCGAAGGTAGCAAAACGCAACAAGTGAGAAAATCAGCGTGGTTTTGTTAGAGCGGTTAGAATGTACCGTACGAAATTGAGATCTCCGTGGACTCCGTGTTTAGAAATATATGGAGTAGTTATGGAGGTAGGTTGCATTGGTATTTGTCACAGATTGTGAAGTATCACAAGCCGTGACTGTATTCGTAAGATATGGGGAAATGTAACAAAGTGAATAATAATTATTAAATGTTTAACTTTAAATAATAGTTAAATTATGCATAAAAATAAGGAAAGTAAATTACGTTAGAAAAGTTAACCAGATAATAGTTATTCTAAATAATAGATTGTTTAAGTTAAGGGGAGTGTAACTTCGGTCTCTTTAGAGAGATATTATTAAGTCAGTATAAAGTACCTGAGAAGCATTATATTTGTGTGATTGACTAGAGCCAATAAAAGGTATTCTTTCTTCACCACTTACTTGTAAATAAGGTATATAGGTTAAGCCTATGCGTTTTCGAAGTCTCTAAAGGGACGGCGTCTAGTACGCCTCTGGCTAGAGACCTCACAGTGACGTCCTTGGTGACCCTGTATCGTCACATTTGGTGTCAGAACTAGGATTGCCATTTAAGTGGATGAGGGGTGTTAATTGGTAAGTGCCTCTGACGAACTCCGCAATTTGGATCATTTTTTTTTTCGTTCTGAAGCTCTGCTTCAACGATAAAAATTGCCACTTAAGGTGGTCTCGAAACAGAGACCCTTACAAAATCCTCGATTGGTGCTACGCACCTCGGGATAATTTGTCTGTCGTGCTGAAGCTCTGCTTCGCCGACGAAGTTTACAAATAAAGAAACCGGACCGGTAGAGGCAGCGTAAGGCTGACGCTAAACAGGTGTCCGAGTTAACTTGTCGTGCTAACCTCAGCGTGCCCAAACGATTCTTGCCTGGATTGGAATTATCCCCTGGTAGACCTTAACGTTCTGCTTAGTGTGGAAATACTTCTCCTGGAAGTTCGCTGTGGAAATAAATTGTCACCTGGGCTTTAGTAGTGGCAAATAGTTGCGCTATAAAGGGTCTGAGTTAACTTGTCGAGCTAATCTCAGCGTGCCCAAACGTTCTTGCCTGGATTGGAAGTATCCCCTAGTAAATCTTAACGTTCTGCTGGATGTGGAAATACTTCTCCTGGAAGTTTCGTTGTGGAAATTGTCACCTGGATTTTTAGTCGCGACAAAGTTACTGGCTATTCTTGATATTGCCTTGTTCAGTTGAACAGGATTCAGAAGTTATCATAACGTATGGTTTTAACCAGGCAACAAAGCGAAGCCTTGCTATGGAGGATCTGGTAAAACAGTTGCTCGCTATTGAGCAGCAACGTGCCCAACGTGAACAATCGCGACAGGCCGAAAAAGAGCAGGAGTTCAAACTTCGACAAGAAAAAACAGAACTCTGGAAAGCTGAGAGAGTCGCTCTTGAAAAGCAAACATTGAAGTTCGAAGCAGAACTTCTTGAAGCTAAAAGGCTTAATAAAGAAAAAACCGACCACTGGCTTCTAGCGATAATCTGGAACCAGTTTGCTGTTGTTGAAAACCTTCCAGAGGACGTTGTTTTAGGAACAGATATTCCTAGTTTTGACCACCTTATGAATTCAGTGTGCATAAAAAGTAAAAGGTTAAGCGACGTGGTGTCTGGAGTTGACAAGATTTTGTCGACCCAGCCTTGGCTTGACGAATTCATGGATATGGATGACAGCTTGTTTGCTAGCAGGTGTAGGATGAGAAGGTCTCGCCGGGATCGCAGAGCTGCTAAAAGAGGTTTCATGGCCGCAAATGCAGTGCCTGCGGTGGTTAGAGAGTCTATTTATGCGGACTTTTGCTCGAGACTAGAACTGGAAGATGCGAGACTGGACAGTTACTGCAACAAGGCCAGTGAGCCAGACTCCCAGTACGCTCATTTTGCAAACCGCAAAACACCTCGGGAATCTATGGGCTATTCCACCTTTGAGCTTTCGCTTGAACGGAACCCCAGAGGACCTTTCGATTTGTGCAAAGAAGATTGGTCGAGAGAGGATGATCCTAGAGACAGCGCGTCGGTGTTCGACTCGAGGAGTCTATCAATCACTTAAGGGTGGATAATCGACTTCAACAGTGTGCTGAAGGCGTTACCGTCTTCGGTGACCCTGGATTGTCACACGCACCGATGACATGATGAATCTGCCTAAAATTTCCCCTTCTGTCGAGATGGAGTCGTCGAATCTCAGCGAGGCCGGGTCTAGTCCGGTTTGTGATACGATGCTGAAACACAGCTGCGTTTGGTCTCAGAATCGGAGAGCGAGAGATGGAGGCGGCAACAAACCGCGAAGGCACTGGAGGTACCAAGGAATTTATTCTCTGTGCCCAAGTCCACCCTGGTCCCGGAGCAGGTCGCTAAGCGAATCACCTGGGCCATGGACATTGCTCACTGTTGCTGGCAGTAGCCCATTTTACTCAAACATTCCGTCGATACCCTGGTCGCCGACCGACCCTTCAGTCGTGTTGGCAGACACTAGGTTATGCAACTAGTACCGTTGGTCGGACTCGTCGGAGATTTATGATACGTTTTGGGCTGAGAGAAGATGGGGGCAAACTCCCCTGCGACCAGAAGAAGCCAAAGAGGGCCCACAGAAAATACCGGGCCAGAAGACGTGAAGTCAACTCAAAGCTTCAAGAAATTTTATTCAGTGAATTTTAGTGAAGTGAACAGTTAAAGCAGAGATGTAGTCTTGAATCTTGGTCTTGGTCTTAAGACCAGTCTCAAGACCGATGCCGACAATCTTGGTCTTGGTCTTAAGACCAGTGGCAAATTCTTGGTCTTGGTGTTGTTCTTGCGCTTCCGGTCGTCAAGACCTAGCCTGGTCTTCAAGACCGAGGCTGGTTTTCAAGACCCTAATTACGTCCGGATTAATTTCGAAACTTTTCAAAACGTTGCAAAGCAGGAAAAGCTTAATAACGGATTGCATCATCAGGACAAATTTTGGAGGTCAAGAGATTAGCGGATCATATTATTTAGGGGCTATTCATAGCGATCATTGCTATGTAAGCAAAGGCTTGAGGTGAGTTTTTTCAGTAACACAATAATGGCTACCAAGGAACATTCAGTAGTAAAGTATGCGTTTAACAACTTTCAGCTTTGTGAAAAAACTCGGAAGTGGTCCGCTGTTTGTAAGTTCTGCAGCGAAAAGAGCACTGACAGTAAAGGGGTTTCTTCTACTTTTGTAAGGTAAGCATGCAGTATGTACAGTTATTGCTGACATTTTTTATTCTTAGCTACGTAAAATACGGACAGGGATGATTGCTGGTAACAAAAATGTACCTTTTCTCTAAGATCCAGTCAACATGATGCGAAACGGACAGAGGAAATTATTCTCCTTCAAATTATGCATATCAGCTCTCCCTGCACATGACTTATTTAGCGGGTCGAAAATCATTCCATTTCATTTTGATCATTGGCTGAATGTTAGCAGAAATGACGATGAAATTGTAGAATTATATAAATAGCCAAATGCCAAATGACACTTTCTTTTCACACATCAGCCAAATCTTTCGCGTTTTGTTTGATATTTTGCTATGTCTATTTGGTTGCTAAAACTTCAGCTGTGTCGCTAGATAATCCGAAAGTCACATCAGGTCCTGTTCGGAACTAGTGATCTGAATGAGGATAATCCAGTTCGGGGGTGAGCTGTCTCTAGTTTGGCGGAACTGAAGGACATAGTACTAGAAAACGCAACCAAAGAGCAACATTCTAATCCTCAAACTTGTACTCTGTTTTCGTTCTTGACCTCCAAAACATCTAATAAATCTTGGTCAATCGGTTGACCAACCCCTTTTTGACCACTAATTTTCGAGGAGGGAATTTTTTAAACTTAAAACTCTTAAAACTCGAACTATAAGCTATGTTGACCTTTTTCAGACATCTGGGGCGGAAGCACGTTTCTGTATACGAGTCGTACATCACGAAATCTCCAGCTTCCAGTTCCAGTCACACATTGCTTACTGGTTTTGGCTTCCACTCTGCGACAGACTCCGCTGGAGCTCACTACGCTAGAGATCACCCCGTACAACGAAGATTTGAGAAGTCACTCTTGGAAAATCTTATCATCAGCTGCAGCCTGCCAGTATCACTTGTTGAGAACCAATCCTTCCGAAAATTTGTCGCCGACATGGATCCGAAGCTTTGTTTGCCTGCACGCAGTACGATATCACGTTCCAGAATTCCGGAGCTACGCACGAAAAAGGAAGTGGAGGTGAAGAAGGTGCAAAATTTGTACTGGGACGCTTGATCTATGGAGCGACAGGAACTGCCATGCGTGTTCTGCCATTACAGTCCACACGTTCATCGACTGTGTATGACCCTGTGTATGGCTTGAAGAAGACCATCCAGGAAATCCGGATCTTAAGTTGGAGCTGAAGAACGAAATCCTTGACTACATTCTTCGCGAAGCCAATTCCATACATGAAACCGAAGCCGCAGCATTGATTGCGGAGAAAGATCCTGAGCCTCCACTGAAAGTTCAAAGGAACCACTCTCTTCGCTTCTTACGACAGGCGAAGAAGGCTAAACATTCGACCACCACTCAGACGCAGTCTGCGCGGTCATCAGTTCTTGCAGCCCTAGAAGTTATCCTGTCATTCTTTTCATCTGATGACCCCTGGAAGAGACTGAAAGAGCATCCTGCCTTTTCACGCCTAAATTCCCTATACGAGAAGGTTTTCTGCGTTCCAGCAACTTCAGCACCAGTGGAGCGAGTGTTCAGCCACAGTGGACTTTTTATGCGACCGCATAGAGCAAGGATGTCCCAGAAATTATTGTCAGCATTGGTTTATTTAAAATCCAACAAAGAAATTGGCATATAATTATATAAATTTTATGTGCGTTTTTATTGACAGAAATATAATCAGCTTACTTTTCATTAATTTCCCGTAGTTAGGCTAGAAAAGTAATTCCTCACTTAATCTAGTAAAATAGACTTTCTTGGTCTCGGTCTTGATCTTGGTCTTAAGACCAGAGCTGAATTCTTGGTCTTGGTCTCAATACCAGGGCTAAAACCTTGGTCTTGGTCTTAATTCCGGTGCGAAAATCTTGGTCTTGGCCTTGGTCTTGACGTTTTGGTCTTGTCGACATCACTGAGTTAAAGTGAAGTGTCAATTTGTATTTGGAGAAAGAAGGACAGAATTGGGGTCATAAGTGATGAGTGTGTAAAGTGAAAATAAGGCATTCGCCTCTTTTAAGGGGAAGATATGTCACAGATTTATTGTATAGTGTCACAAGCCGTGACTGTATTCATTAGATATGGGAAAATGTAACAAAGTGAATAATAGTTATTAAACGGTTACCTTTAAAGCACAACTCTTACTAGACATGATCTTTTCCCTATAAAATGGATCAGAAAAAACATTTTCGAAAATACCATTACTTTCCACCTGAAACCAGCGATTCTCTTGTTAGCGCTTGCCGATTATATCCAGCCTTCCTGCTCTCCGACGCGGCGGCTGGGCGCAGAAGATTTGAAAACTGAACGTGCCTTGGTTAAAAAGTGGGAAAACTAAGCAAATAAAAGAAGTAATAAATAGAAGATTAACACATCCTTATGGGTGAAAGAGTTGTCAGCGGACAAAGAAGATTCCGGCAAACTTTTCGTTGGGTGACGGGAAAACTCGGCAAGGCCGAAAAAGCGATACAAATTCGTAGTTACGAAACGAAACAATGGAGAAAGGTGGGGATTTTAGAAGCTTATAATTCCACTTGGAAGCTAAGTATATTATAAAAGGCGGAATAAGCAAGAGGGGTCCTTTAAAGCACGATAAGACCGGCTAAGCTAAGCTAACAAAGTGAATAATAGTTATTAAACGGTTACCTTTAAAGCACAACTCTTACTAGAAATGATCTTTTCCCTATAAAATGGATCAGAAAAAACATTTTCGAAAATACCATTACTTTCCACCTGAAACCAGCGATTCTCTTGTTAGCGCTTGCCGATTATATCCAGCCTTCCTGCTCTCCGACGCGGCGGCTGGGCGCAGAAGATTTGAAAACTGAACGTGCCTTGGTTAAAAAGTGGGAAAACTAAGCAAATAAAAGAAGTAATAAATAGAAGATTAACACATCCTTATGGGTGAAAGAGTTGTCAGCGGACAAAGAAGATTCCGGCAAACTTTTCGTTGGGTGACGGGAAAACTCGGCAAGGCCGAAAAAGCGATACAAATTCGTAGTTACGAAACGAAACAATGGAGAAAGGTGGGGATTTTAGAAGCTTATAATTCCACTTGGAAGCTAAGTATATTATAAAAGGCGGAATAAGCAAGAGGGATCCTTTAAATAATAGTTAAATTATGCATAAAAATAAGGAAAGTAAATTACGTTAGAAAAGTTAACCAGATAATAGTTATTCTAAATAATAGATTGTTTAAGTTAAGGAGACTGTAACTTCCGTCTCTTGAGAGAGATATTCTTAAGTGAGTATAAAAAACCTGAGAAGTATCTTATTTGTGTGATTGAGTAGAGCCAATAAAAGGTATTCTTTCTTCACCCCATACTTGTAAGGTACCGTATATAGGTTTAGCCTATGCGTTTTTGAAGTCTCTAACGGGACGGCGTCTAGTACGCCAGCTAGGCTAGAGACCTCGCAGTGACGTCCAGTGGTGTTACCATATTTAGTGACCCTGGTGTGACTGACCTGGTGGACGGCGTCTAGTACGCCAGCTAGGCTAGAGACCTCGCAGTGACGTCCAGTGGTGTTACCATATTTAGTGACACAGTATTATAGGTAAGACAGGTCCTTTAATTTATTTATTTTGTCAGATATCCAACTTTCCGCGGAGTTTTCAACTGGTGTCCGGAACCAGTCCGGTTTTTTTAATAATGTAACAGCTTTTCCTTGTTGCTTCCACCAAGTTCCATCCCGATCCCTCCACTCTAAGCATTCCACAAGATTTCTAGAGCCCCCCTCCTCCAACTCCCCACAGCAATTGGATCTTGTCCAAACTAGAAACAGAACATCTGAGACTTGTGCTCTTGCCAATTATCAAGTTTCATTTTTTTTAGGTTAGCTTATTGTTTATTTTTACACAAAATGACAGTAAACAACTTGTAACAAAAAGTAAACGATACATCTTCAAATAAACCAGTCACCCGAGAACCCGGGCACCCAGGTTGTCCTGGGAGTGACCACTAAATCCACAATACAGATCACATAACTTTGTCAGCAGTGGAATCAACCTCCAACCACAAACAATCCAAAACAACTCAACAAAAATAACTTTCTCTCCAGATCTGATCACCTTGAAAGCTGCGCATGCAACTAGATTCCGGATTCCCCATCCATCCACCATAGTCAAATCAGGGAAATGACTATTTCAAACTCAGTTTTGTCGGGTCCCTGAAATGCCTGCCAAGTTTTATCCCCCTAGCATATCTGGAAGTACTGTAATTCACAATCACCTTACTAACAGACCATCTGATAGAAAGGTGATCAGTATATGGCACTTTACAAGTATCATAAGAACAAAAGGCTAATGCTCTTCCTGGTCAATCCTGCCTTCAACAGCCATCTTGAAGACAACTGGCTTGGTCAAGTTCCATTTAATATCTCATTACCTTTATAAGTGCAAGATATTCTTCTTTCAGTCTAGATGGCCAAAACTCAGAATCTCTTGGTCCAGCTTTGGTCTTCAACAAGGGAATGCGGCTGAGAGCAGATTTCGTAGCATCATCAACCATTGCAATCAATTTCTGCAAGTAATGCTAAAATTCACAACTAGGCTCCTGTTTCCTAGCCAAAATATTTTTTTTTGGGGGTGGGCAAGGTATTTACTGACTGGCTGGTCATTTTTACTGGCTGGTCATTTTTACTGAAGGATCATTTACACGGCGGGTATTTTTCCCCGGAGACGAGAGAGGAAAGTGTTCACACGGTACCCAGGTATTTTTCAAGGGAGAGTACTGTCATGTGGCAATAAAATCCAAGGTTATAGCTCAGAATATCTCTTTACAATCGACACCAACATATGTCCATTTGGATCACTTCTTGTGTGGACGTAATAAAAATTATTGCTCGAAAATCCGACTTTGTTTTTGCTGACGTCATAAAATACCCTTCGACAAGCAAATCCCCGGGTAAAAAGTTCGCGAAATTGAAGTCCAAAATACCTGGGGATTTGTTGCTGTTGCGTGGAGAAATACCCGCGGAGTACGGGTAAATACCCACCGTGTAAACGTAGCTTGACTGTTTTTAAGAATAAATTTTGATGAGAAACTGACTTTTTTGAAGGAAAATCAACTGTTTTAAGAAAAAAAATCAACTTTTCCTGAAGACAATTGCGGTGCTTGGCGCCGACTCAGATATTTTTTACCGACTGGCACAGTGTTGTTCGGGACAGGGGAGAACCTGTTTTTTGTTCTTTTTGGTCACACTACAAATATTTATTAACTTAGTAAAGCGGGGGGTGTCATTTCACGAAAACCTAGGAGGGGGGGGGGGGAAGCAGCATCATGCCCGGTTATTACCTCAGCAAGAAGTCCATTTTTGGTTAGAGACCTTCTCAAGATCAACTTCTTACAACTTTCTGTCATTTGTTAAATCACTTAGTTACGATTTTTCATAGGTAGCTGCACCAGCTTGAGGGGTCAAATGATGCCTCTGAGCAAAGCCCTTTTTGGCTCACTGTAGCCTACTTGCTGGTTTAGATTTTTCAGCATTCTGATTAAATTGGCTATGGCTATGGAGACAGGCTTAGCGTCTGCTTAGCGTTATCAGTGAAAAGAAAATTCAAGACCCAAGCCCTTCTCGGCTTCTTCACTAAATTTGATCAGAATATGAATTAGTTCAGCCCTTGCCAAATAGAACATCAAAAACAGCAGAGATTTGAAAAATGAAATCTCAGAGCCAATCTCAGCTCAAAGCAATCTTTACGAGGAAAGTCACCAAATTCAGATGTGTTGCTAGAATATTTATTTATTGCTTTGAGCATAGAATCCAGACCTTACCAAGAAGGGCCAAAACATAGCTTGAATAAAATCAGCTAATAATGTGCCTGTTAAGTGCAGTGCAGTACCAAGACTATTGTTGAGTACTACAGGGAAAAAAGGATGCAGCTAATCAGGTATTTTTGGTATACTGCTTACCCTAGGCCTATCAGTAGTGAGATTGACAACAGTTTATTTGAGCTGTTGGTTGTGTTGTTTAATAGAGCTTCTAGAATTTACCCCACAGGACAGGAATGAATAAGATTTGTTATTCTTTCTATCTATCAAATGCCGAAGAAAAGCTAATCAGTGTTGTCACCGATCAGAAGGAAGTTACTAAACTCTGGAGAAATTTGTACCCCATCTCAAGTGCAATTTAATTGCAAAATAAAGTGTTGGCGGATGTCGTAGGTCTCGTGGTTGTCGATGGTGATACGCACATTGCTGTATGGAATATCTCACGACTCACATACTACTTCTCACACATCATATCATATACTACTTTTCAGGATTTTCAGGTCTTCACCTCCCGGAACTTCCGGAATCTGGGCTTCCAGATTATTCTTTAACGTCTTTCTGTAAATTGCACCTGGAATATGAACGGGTCAAAAAGTATGTCAAAATAATCCGGAAAAAGGGGCTTTTGAGCTTCCAGATTTCCGCATTTTTTTAGTATCGCAGAAGAAATTGAAAAAAAATCTCGGAAAATCTGGGAACCCAGATTCCGGAAAGTGAACACTAACCCATCGGATCGGAAATTCACCTAGTACAGTATTCTATTGCAAGGGTAGAATTCTATGGAAATTCATGGGGAAATGTGAAAGAGAAAATTCACTGTTCACTTGGAAATAATAGAGGTAAGGTTTGCTAGAAAAAATCAGTGAAATTTGATCGAAATTGCGTGAATTTTCCCCTTGATTTTTTCCAATGAATTTTCCCCGTGATATCGCCTAGTAAATTTTACCATTAGTTCTTACCATCTGCTATCAATATTTATTTTATTTTTATTTCACTGTGATATTTACTCCTGATTTTTACCTATGATTTTTTCGTTCGGAATATTTTGTCCTATTCGGTATTTCATATCCTTGTCCTTGCACTTGAACGAACAATGCAATCTGTAGAAGGAAATGTAAAAAGAATATCGGATCCTAATGTTGTTACTCTTTTTCAACTAACTTTATGAAACATGACACAATATACAGCTTGGGCTGTTCTTTCTAATAAATATTGTGATTTTTCCAATTTTTTTTAAATAGCAACTAAACAGCGAATAGATTTACCACACTCTCGAAACTTAAGTACTAGATTGGATTTTTGTCGATCGATTCGTCGCGTTCGATCTGCGTTCGATCACAATTTTACTGGATCTAGTAAAGTCTACTGGCGGCAGCAACGCTGCTAGTAAAAATCATCATTCTATCTGAGTAGAATTTAAAAAGAACCCTGCACATGAACCTTGTTTACCTCGTCTCCAGACCAAGAACTTTGAACACTTCATTTCTTTTTAAGCTTCACGGTGCTGTTTGCTGATGCAAATTACTTTTTGCAAAGCAGTTTAAACGAACCCTGACTCCATGACATCTGCAGAACTGTAAATAGTAAATTGTACTTATTAACCAGTGTCCAGATTCTGGTCCAGAAGAACACACTTGTTTGGTTTCTTAAAGGGTTTCATTGTAACCATATCATCATGCCCAAGCGGAAGGCGGTTAGTAAGAGCAAAGCCACAACACCAGGAAATGAGCTGTCAGCTCCTGATATTAGCACCGTTACAGCTGAAAGAGTCCCAAAAAGCCAAAAGATTCTGGAGAAGAAGGTTGCTGAAGAAACTGAAAAAAGTCTAGTAGGTAGCACAAGTTCAGGATCCAGGAAAAGGAAAGTGGAAGTTGTCTCTGAGGCAGGAGGTGAAGCTGAAGGTGCCACAAAGCCTGCTAAATCAAAACAGCCTAGAAAAAAGAAAGATAATGGAGAACTCACATTAGCAACAGGGAAGAAAGCAGAGATGCTTAACAAATCTTCTTCTGAGTACTTATCTGTTGATTTTACTTGCTCAAAGAAAGCTGCTAACGGATGTGACTGGAACTTGAAAATTGCCTGTTGGAATATAGGTGGTTTGAGAGCATGGCAGAAGGTTAGTTTTTTTTTTCTGTAGGCTAATTACTTTTTCCTAAAGGCCTGAACTAGCTCCATTTTTTTCCCTGGAGTTAGCGGTCTTTGTTTTTTCCTGTAAAGTGTTTTTGGTTTCGTTAGTGACTGCCTCCTAGTCTAGTGTATAACACGTTTCAATCCCACCAGTAGGTTAAAACATTATGAGAAAGTCTATGTGTTGGTATTTTGTGTCTTTCTTTGTGCTTTCTGGTGTCATGCACCTAGTCTTTTCAAAGGAGACACTCATTTCGAAGGTCAGTAACTAAATAACATATATTTCATACCTACTTACATTGGAGTTGGATTAATAAATACTTGCCACTAGTGACTGCCTCTTAGTGTATAACATGTTTTGAGCCCACCAGTAGAATAAAGAGTTATGAGAAAGTCTATATGGTGGCTTTTTGCGGGGGAGCCTGATAATACTGGCAACTGGTTTCTGGTGTTATGCACATAGTATTTTCGAAGGAGACACTCATCTCGAAGGTCAGTAACTAAATCACATATATTCCATACCTACTTATATTAGAGTTGGATTGCCAGTGTGCTCAACTTGACCTGGTGTCCCAACTGGGGATTCTGTTCTTTTATCCAGTCTCCAGCTTTGCTGAATTTGTTTTCACCCAATAGGGTTGCCTTTCCTTTCTTCTTTAGCGAATAACTATCTAGCTTGTAAGGCTGATAACTTGGTAACCAGCGGGCTCAGTTTGTTTTTGGGTCCTATTTTCTCAACTGGAGAAAAGGTATTGCTCATCTTCAGACATGCGAAAAGTGTGGTCATTAGAGATAGAGATATAAAAGTAGTGAACTAAATGACGAAACTGCTCCTAAGTCTGGAATTGAATCCAGAACCTCCTGCTTACAAGGCAGCAGCTCTACCAATTGAGCTACCAAGGGGCTTGTGAACATAGCTTGCAAACCACTGCAATAGTCAGATGAAATTCAAAATAATTGTTTTTGGTCTATATGTCATGGTACAAGTCCCATTTATAAAGTACCATCTATGTATTATGTATATAGAAAGAGTTGAGGAGAGAGCTTGTTTAGTAAGTTTCTGTTAAAAATTTTTTTTTATCCCAACTGCATCCTCACAAAACAGAAAATACCAGGAGTATGATGAACATCTTCCTACAGTGCATGGAGAGAAAGGAGATGATGGAGAGAAAGGCATTTAGGCCTTGTCATGTGAGGCCAACTGCCCAAAGCACTTTTTTTCGTAGTAGTGAAACTTGATTGTTTGGCTTTGCACGATTTACAGATTTTGTCAAGTAAGTTGAAACGTGGTTGAAAAACAGGGTCTTACTACTGTAGACCTAATTTGTAGTTTTCTTCTGAATATGTGCACTTTAGATAGCCTGTGCAAAAGATAAATGAACGCTTAAATGAATAGTGAGAATTTCTGACAATAATTCAGATCTTAATGCCCATTTTAAATTTCAGAAAGGAGGCATGGAGTACATTGAGCATGAAAAGCCAGATATACTATGCATCCAAGAGGTGAAAATATCAGAGGATAAATTAGAGTCTTCACTTCGTAACATTCTTGGATACACATCCTACTGGTCCTTAGGTAGGTGAAACCCAATGGCGTTGGAAAAATTCCTTTCCCTTTGGCTACAAGAAATAGAGGCCCATTTCCAGGAAGAAGGAATGAAAAATTGAAAACCAGAAGAATTTGCTTTACGTGTCTCACACAAACACCCTACTATTTGATTGTGCAGCTACTTTCAAGCAGCTAACTAAACCTTGAGTTGCAGAACGCGAGAATTAGATCCTAAGACTAGGATAGCATTTTTGACAGTTTCTGTGGTTCACGGAATAGGCTACCGCTGAAATGAAAATCTTGTGGGGAATTACTTATTCACTTAAGCAAGCATAAAACCCGATGAAAATGCATCACGCCATTGCTTCAATATTGCCGAATAAGCGATCTCATGTGTTCAAAGACATTTCAGATTAGCCTAATGGGAGACCTTACATTTATTTCTTAGCCATTGTTTAATATATTCGTGGTAGCTTTATGTTACTTCAATATATTTAACAACATCATCTTGTCTCACAAAATATTATGACTGATCCAGTCCACCGAATAATTTAGGCCAATGGGAATCATCTGAACTTATTCTGCAGCCAGGGATATAGCATATATCAGCATCTTTGATTTTCTGTCACTCATTCTTTTACCAACTAGAAAACCATATCCTCGATGAAATTTTAATTTTGCTATCGTCTGCTCGGGACGTCGTCCATATCTCAGTGTCGCTATAGGAGGTATATTGTAAAAACAAAAAATCTCTTAGACGAGTCAAAATAATTCACTGTGTTCGAAAACAAGATACCGTACTCAAATAAGTTGGCTTTTCATTTAAACTTTAACAAGATACTTAGCCTGCTTGTATCCGGTTCTGAGATGTTTATCATAAATATTCCTTCAGCCCAAGCTGGCTGCGAATCATATTTGACAGTGCAAAATGGATACGTGGCAGAAACGAACTCGTGGAAGAAATTGTGGACTTGTTGTTTTTCCACAAGTTCATTTTCCAACTTGAGCGGCTTTAAAGTTTAGCTGAAAAGGGCAGAGGTGGGACAGTCTTGTTACCCCTCTTATTCACTTAAAGAGGCTTGAAGACCCAATGAAAATGCGTTATTTCGTTGCTCCGCTGTTTACGAATAATCAATTTTCAAATAGCGGAACTTCCCTGTCAGATTTGTGGTACTACCTGTGTCGCATGCTTGACGAAAAAGATATTGGAATTTTTTTTTTGTTCAGGCACTAAGCAGTGTTCACCAAGCTTACCACCGCCCACTGAAAAGCTGCGTTTGTGTTCAGATTCAAATATTCCGCGTCAAAGTAGAATTTGCGCTGTGGGGACAACCGTAGATATTCTGAACCTCACTACGAGAGCAGATAGTGGAAAATAAAAAAATCTCTTAGCAGAATCCAAACAACTCACTGTATTCAACTAAATGAGACAAAAATAAGTTTGCTTTTCAGTTAAACTTTAAGCCTGACGAGGACCCTTGCCAAGAAGGGACGAAATATAGCTAGAATAAAATTCAGCTGACATGTTATCATATTTATGATGTCGTCTACTTTAGGTTATATGTAACAACTTCTCCAGACTTTCGTCGTCCTTACTTGTCCAGTACCGTTTCTCACTTGCATCACTGACTATCTCTATGTTATTTTGTAGGTGAAACTGATGGCTATGCTGGAGTGGGGATCTATTCAAAGACAGAACCACTGTCGGTGAAAAATGGTATTGACGACGCTGACCACGACAAAGAAGGCAGAGTGATCACTGCTGAGTATGAGAAATTTTACCTCGTGAATGCCTGTAAGTAAGATTTATCCCCCTCCCCCCCCCCATGATCCACCAACAAATAAAATCTGCACACCAGCAGTTGGTTTTGGAGCCAATGATCTTCAGGTTCGACCGAGTGGCTTCACGGGATAACTAACATTCCTGTGCTATCCCAGACAAAAATATCCTTCCAAAAGCTGTTCCAGAATGAAACCTGACAGTCCGTGAGAAAAGATAGTTGACAAGTTTGTTGAAATCCTAAAACGATTACCTTAATTCAAGCGAATAATGTCCAAGATGGATCTGTTATGCTCCGGCTATTGTTGGTTGCCTGGTTGGAGATGATCTTCTGTTGTGTCTCCATACAGTAAAACCGATTTTCCTTGGATTTCATACTTTAGTTGAAGGGCTTAGACGGCATTTTCTTCATGTTTGATAACCGCATAGCCCCATCCAAGGTCGAAAACTCCTGAACAACTATAGATCAGTTCCTTCTCCTTTCTCTTGTGACATTTTTTCCGCTGGTTAAGTATGTCTGGTTCAGTAACCGCGGTAGGATAATTTTTTTTTTTTTTGGGGGGGGGGCTAATTTGCTCATGTGAATCTCTTATAAACAGTTGAGCGGATTGACAATGCACTGGCGCGAGAACGTCATATTAAACATGACCGAGACTAAGCTGGCCGGTGATGACGATAGTTATTGACAAAGAAAATGATAAAGTAGTACGGATTCTCTTGTAAGTAGGCCTACTGTGGAACTAAGCCTGGGTTCTTTCTATATTGCAGACGTTCATTTATGTTACAGATGTTCCAAATGCTGGACGAGGTCTCAAGACTCTTGGAGAAAGGATGAAGTGGGATCCTGTTTTTCGGAATTACTTGAAGTCTTTAGATGAGAAAAAGCCAGTCATTCTATGTGGAGACTTGAATGTGGCTCATACTGAGATAGGTCAGTTAATTTACCTTACAGTAGCCTAAGTCTTATCTTTCCTCAGTAGTGTTCGAGGGGGTTTTGTTGCGAACTCCAAACCCCAGTGAACCAGCCGATCCACTATTGATGTAGACTTAGGCTCGCCGGCGACTGTAAAACAATGGAAGAGATGTGCTGCTTGTTACTGAATAGCAGTATGATCATTAGCGCATCTACTACTATTTGGCGTGAGGCTTATAAATCGACTAAAATTCCATTCTTTCTTTTTGGGATTTCGGTCCACCCCCTAAACTATCCCACTGCTTTGACTCAAATATGAAATGTTCCCGATAGACTTGGCCGTTTGACAATCGTAAATCATTTTGGATTTAGCCAATCAAGTGTCAATCCTCAGAGGCATCTTTAACATGTCATATCCCAACTGTTTGAGAGAACACAGCACATGACAGATTTGTGATGCTCTCTCCGGTACCCACTGAAAACAGTTTCTCCGAGTAAGGATTAAAGCTAACTGCAGTATTTATTATCTCTAATTCGGATTAATCTTATCCCAGAAGAGATAAGAAATTTAGTAAAAACTAAATCTTTTTTACAGTGCCTACAAGTTTCAGAAGTCACAGACCAAATGGACCGTCGTGGCTATAAAAATGCTGTTTCCAGTTGAAATAGTGTTTTTTTTTCGCGTTTTTACTCTATTTCTTTTCAGATCTAGCTAACCCAAAGACGAACAAGAAAAATGCTGGCTTTACCCAGGAGGAACGAGATGGATTTAGTACGCTTCTCAATACAGGGTTTGTTGATACTTTCCGGAACCTATACCCGGACAGAACGGGTGCTTACACTTTCTGGACCTATATGAGAAACGCAAGAAGCAAGAACATTGGATGGTAAGACTTTTCATATTTTGTTTTTTTTTCACACGTGGTTCTTGGGCAACAAAGAAAGCCCAGTTCCTTACTGTGCCGTGTTACGCCGTTGTTGTGGCTCAAGAGGACCCATCGAGTTCCGTTATCATTCCCAAACAAGGTGTAAACACATACGCCATCTAGGCAATAAATTGTTATTGCTGGTAGATGGCGTATGTCTCAAATCGTCTTTGTGACATTGTTTGATTTGGATGATGCTGGTCCGCAGTCAGCATCATACGTCGTTTAGGGAAGATGAGCCGTCGACTTACCATCTTCTTGACAAAGGAGACTTTTGTAAATAGTAGCTGAGTATACGTTGATTTTATCGAGAGAGGAGAGAAGAGTGCGTCTGAGCCCTAGGCTACATAGGACATCCCTACCCCTCGTTTTGTTGATTGGTTTTGAGAGTGGAACCTAAGGTCAGGCCCGCCGGTCTTCAGATTTGCACGCTATCAAGTAGGTCCCAGCGACCCTATTCAAGACCTAGCCTTATCCACCACCCTCGAAACCACATCACTGCTCTTTCTCTAAAGTTTAGTGTAGTTCATAGAAAGCAGACAGCGTCAGTAAGTCAAATAAACGCAGGCTAACTCTGCTATATCGGAGTCAGATCTTGTCACTTTAGATTGTTTATCATAAGACGGAGGCCGCTTGTTGTTGGTCTCTTGTCGGTGTACCATCAATCAAATTCCTAAGCTAGCTGACGAAATTGTGTATGAACCTCACCTGAGATTTCGCGATATTTGAGCTTTGCGGTATTCCTGACGGATCCTGCCGGACATGCCACCGTCGCTGCTAGTACTTCTACTCTGTGTACCATCATTTGCGTCATTTTGTGTTGGCTACTTTATAACTACTTCTCTAAAGAACCTGAAGTGCGAAAGACTTTTGTTCCCTGGGACAAATAGAGTTGGAACAGTCTGAAAAGTTTAAATAAACATGAAATCAACAGAGAATGATCGACTGATCACAAGTATGAAAAGGATCTTGGAACAGTAGTAATTGCGGGATTCTGGTCAAATGAACTGAATTGAGGAACAAAAGTAAATAGTCGAGGCGATAGCCAAGTGACTAATAGTTGCGTTTTGATCCGAATACTCCGTTCCGAATTCTCGTTTCTGAATTCTCAGTTCTCGTACAAATTACCGTTTTTGCTCCTCTGACTTCTCCATTCTCGCTTTTGACGAAAAACATTAGTTTTCCAGCTCGTCCGCAACCCGGTATACGTGTTTATGCATATTGAACACGCGCACTCTGTTGACCAATCAGGGAGGAGAACAGATAGAGGAGAATCGAGAATTCACCATCGGAGCAACATCTCGATTCTGCAGAATCGCGAGGCTTTCCCCGTTATCGATTCTGACGAAAACGCAAGTAAAAGTGAATTCACTTCATCTGAATAGTCCAAAAACGCGAAATAGGAGAATTCGGAGGAGAATCGTGAGGAGAATTCGGATCAAAAACGCGACTAATGTTTATAGGTTCTATCTTGGCTTTGTTTCCTAGGCGGCTTGACTACTTCCTGATATCCGAAAGACTTTTGCCGTCCGTCTGTGATGCTGTGATTCGAAGTGAAGTTTTTGGCAGCGACCACTGCCCCCTAGTTCTCTTCCTTAACATGTAAAGTGTCCTCTTTGCTTTATTACTTTTTTCTTGAACCAATAGCTTCATCTTTGTGTGTTGCCTGTGTTTTCTTCTTTTTCTTCCATGACGTTGAATAGGAGACCTTCTGACACACAAGATTGTTGTGTTATTCCGACCCACACCGGCCATCCTGTAAAAATGAGGCCGAAAAACTATCAAGCTGTAAAGAATTCTAGCGCAAATATTCACTTATGTAGCGTTTACACGGACAAGAAATCCCGTCGAGTAGAAAGGAATTCCGATAGACTCGAAAGGATTCCGTTCGTGAAGACGACTGGAAAAACAAGTCTAGCGGGACGGGAATCCTTTCATGATGAAAGGAATTCCGGTCTACTTGAAAGGAATCTTTTCGGCGGCGCTGGTAAAAAGTACTAAAAAATCTCTAGCTAGCTTTTGAGAGCAGCAATCATCAGTGCTGATGTCATAAATTCTCTCAAAACATTTTTTTTATTGGCTAGTTAATTTATTTATGTCAGATTTTCTGGTTTGAAGAATTATTTTTTTTTCCTCTGCGTGTAAACATAATCTTGTCACCAAGATAGGATTCTGTTCAAGTTTTCCTGTACTTGTAAACGCTGCATTAGCTGTGCGTGTTCTGTTTGTCGATACGCCTCTGCCGGGACGAGTGAACCAAAATGGTTTTTGAGATCCCAAAACGTAAGTGGAGGGATACCTATTACATCGCAAACGTTGTCCGTCCGTCCGCCCGTCTGTCAGTACGATAACCCTCGACATTTTGATGAAACTTGGTGTTGGAATTCTTTCCGTCAAGGGAAAGGTCGAGTTCGTAGATGGTCCCCAAAGCTGTATATTTGGGGGTGGGGGAGAGGTTAAATATGTTTTAAAAGCTAATGAGATAGTCGATTCAGGGGCAAGGAAACGTGCTGAATCCGAATATAAAAATTATTTTCCGCCGGACAAGTAGTTCACCCGGAAGCCGGCAAAAAACCGAAAATTTGTAAAAAGTAAACGTTGAATCTGAAGTTGGTTAGATGTTCGATCTCATGTTGAATCCGAATACGAAAATTATTTTTATCGCCGGACAAGTAGTTCGCCCGGGATCCGGAAGTTTAGCATGAAATTTTAAAACCCAATGAGATAGTCGATATAGGGTGAGGAGACATGCTGTCGCACCAAGAAGCGAAACCAATTCTTTACTAATCGAGTGGTACCACTATGGAATTCCCTCAGTCAAACACTATCATGGCAGATAGTGTGGAGGCCTTCAAGTCGTCGGTTGACAAAGACTGGACTCGGAAGCCTTGGAAAACTGCATGGGATTCCCAAGATGCGGCCCTCTCATCACTGAGCCAGCGCACGACAGGATTACCTTTCTCTGGCAAGTGCGATTTAAGGTAGTTTAAGGTAACTTTCGAACCTTCTTAAGACAAACAAAAAGTATATGCGATCAGTTTAGTTATCTTCAAAGTCCCAACCGGCATTTACTTGAAAAAGGCAGGATGCATCCGAGAACTGTCTGGTGAACAATTTAATAAAATTTGTCGACCTAGTTTTCAAAAAAAAAAGATGGCTATACGAGTCCCGTCTCTGCCCTACCCCTTTGTCCATACAGGCGAAAGCTCTGCACGCCCGACGATACGCTTTGTCTAATCTATGGGCGCCGGAGGGAGTCGCAATTCTTGTACGTATTCTTTAGGTTTAGGCATGGAAGTCTGTCGTGTCGGGGGGCGAGATATCTTGTCGATATTTTGTTCGAACTTCGTATGAGGATTGACTTTGACTGGCAAAGTACAGGCCAAGTTGTGGATGGGTCCTTTGGATATTTGGAGGCAGAGGGGTTTTGAATTAAGGCTAAAAAAACGGTATGTTTTATAAGCTAATGAGATAGTCGTGTAAGGGGTAAGGAAGGAGGCCCGCTAAATCCATATCTGAACTTAATCTTCTTGTCGGACAAATGATTCACCCGGAATTTGGCCGAAACTGGAAATTTGTTTGAAGCTCAAAGTTGTTTCCGAAATCGATTAGAGATTCGGTATCGGGGTAAGGAGACATGCTGAATTGAGTTTTGAACTTTATTTCCTTGACAAATAAGCTGGCAAAATTTGCCAAAACCCGAAAATTTGGATTGAAAGGTTCCCTGCTCAGTTTCACTAGCTCTTTTGCTCTGCATGCAGTTCGCCGGGAATGCTGCTAAAATACGAAGAATTTTGTCAAGTAAAGGACCTTTGGTGAAGTCGATTAGGATGAGATGTTGGAGGAAGCAACCTTCCTGAATCCGTATCTGAACTTTGTTTTCTCATCTGATTAGTCGTTTGGCTGTAGCCTAATAGCCAAAATCTCCAAAACGTTGACATTATTTTTTGTACATATTCAAGCGGTGGGCTATGGATAAATAACAAAATGTTAAAGGGGTCTGGCGAAGACTCGAAAATTTAAAAGATTTGATTGTCTGGATCGAGAAGTCCAATAAATATTAAGTTTTTGGGACCCCATCGAAACCTTTGGTCTTTTTGGCCGTAGAAGCAGCGGTTTCCACATATGTAAAAGATGGTTGTAGTTTCGAAAAAGTGGTTTTGGTTAATTATTTAGGCTTACATTTTCTTCGCAAGTTGAGTAAATTTCGCAATGGGATTTCTGACACTTGGTCGACATGGGTGAGGTTTCGTTGACATCTCAGTAGCTGCTTTTTTCTCAAATTGTTCTTTTTGGCCGAGTAACACACGACTTCAAGTAGTATGTGAAGGACCACGGCCTCCCCTCCCCCCAATCATAGTGAAGCCCAGTTGAAGCCCAAGCCCAAGTGAAGAAATTCATAGATAAGCCCCTACACTGTCAGAGTTTTCGTATTATTTACACAGGATACCGAATTTCAGCAGATGTGGGATAACACACTATCTGTTAACGTTGCAGGACATTTTGTTTCTCTAAAATATGATACTATGTAGGCCTATGGTTTGCAACATTAATTTTAGAGAGAAATAACACCTAAGGCTCATTATACAGTTTTGGGATCCCAAAACGTAAGTGGAGGGATACCTATGACTTCGTAAAAGTAGTCCGTCTGTCCGTCCGTCCGTCCGTCTGTCAGCACGATAACTCTCGAAGAGAATAAAATATTTTGATGAAACTTAGGGTGAGGATTCTTTTGGTCATGGGATAGGTCGAGCTCGAAGATGGGCTCTGTAGCCCTACATTTAGGTATGGGGGAGGGGGTTCAAGTTTAGGGGCGAACAAAACATTTTTCAACAACTAATGAGACAGCCAGTTTAGGGGTAAGAGAACATGCTGAACACTTATAATAATAATTTATTCCTCACGCCTCTCAATACAAAATTTCTACATAACTGACAACTTGTGAAAAGAAAAATGACATGGCAGGGCGAAGAGCGGATCGACTGCGGCACGATTGCCATTTAAAGTCGTCCTACGTTGAAAGTCTCGAGATGTGGTATGTTTATGTTTAGGCTATTGGAGAAGGCTTCCAGTGATTTCATCTTTTCGACTGGAAACGGCAGTTTGTTCCAGATCCTGATGACCCGGGGTATAAACGAATGATGGTAAGAATTAGATCTTGCAATCTTCATCTTCACAGGCTCCAACTGCAGACTATGCGATCTTGTGTTGCTTTGGGGAATTATTTGAACAAGCTTGTCTTTTACGTTCCCAAAATTCATTTTTGAATATGAAAATCATTTTTTCGCCGGAGTTCGCCAAGGAATCCGGCTAAAACCTGAAAATTTGTTTGAAAGTATAAGTTTTATTTGAAGTTGATGAGATGTCCGATTTAGGGGTAAGAAGACATGTTGAACCCGTATATGACAATCATTTTCTACCCGGACATATAGAATCCGGCTGAAACCGGAAAGTTTGTTAAAGGACCCCTGAATGAAGAGTACCAAGTATCATCCCTATCTGTATGACTTCCGTTAACATTGCCTGCAGAAAACCCAATCCAAATACGAAATAGTGTTTCCAAGCTATGATTTTTGCTCCATTTTGCATCTGTCCTTATTTCAGTACCTAATAATTTTAGAAATGAACAAATGTCTCCAATCAACCCTTCTTCTGGAATATTTTTTAACCAGTTAAGCCCAAACGTATATCTAGAAGAAATTCCAATACGGTCCGGCCAGCGCTGTACAAGATTTGAATGAATTGCGCTTTTTGTCTTGGAGTCTGCCTGTGCAAACCTCCAGAAACGAACATCCCTATTTTGAAAACGTCACGCTCAGGAGAAGAATGCTCTCCGTGGCCATGTCTGTAAATGCATTCTCCATGGTGTGTTCAAGTATGGTTTCATTGTTCAGGTGTCCTTTAAACGTTAAGGTTTTATCTGAAGTGGATTAGAGGTTCGAAACAGGGATAAGGAGATATGGTGAATCCGTTTTTGAGCTTTATTTTTTTGCCGGACAAGTAGTTCGCCTGGAATCCGACCGAAACCGGAAATTTGGCAAAAGTCTTGATCAATTTCGTCAAAGTAGAAATGACGTATAGGGGTAAACTTACATGCCGAACCCTACCTCGCTTGGTCTGAGACGAATAGCCATTGGCCTTAATCTGTTTCTAAATTTTAGTAGTAAAAACGTTCAAGGAGTCTGGCGACAGAGTCGTTAATAGCCGAAATGTTTTTTTTTTGGGGGGGGGACAAGGCATTTACCGACTGGCCGGTAATTTTTACCGACTGTTTTTGCAGAAAAAACGACTGTTTTTAAGAAAGAAATGACAGTTTTGAAAAAATCGACTGATTTTCAAAAAACCTAACTGTTTTGACAAAAAATTAACTGATTTTCAGAAAAACCGACTGTTGTCATGAAAAAAAATCAACTACTTTGACGAAAAGTTGCGGCGCTTCGCGCCGAATCGGCTATTTTTTTACCGACTGGCCGACAAGATTGGGGGGGGGGCGTCCCCTCCCCCAGTCGCGACGCCTCTGCTGGCGAAGACCTGATGTATACAATACCCAATTGTCTGGATTAAATTAATAATTTTTGGGATCCCGTCGAAATCTTTGGTCTTGTTCCGTAACGTTAAGGTGTAGAGTTTTATCTCGAATCTGTTGAAATTGCGCATCCTTCTATAAATGTTACGAAAATTCTGACAGTCTAGGCTACACAAAGAATTGTCGTGTTTAAACATTTTCGCATAAAAATAGCCTTATTTGTCCTTTATTCAACACTGCCCTCATCCCTCACCCCCTCCAAGCTGTCACGTAGCCTACTGCAAGGTCTGCAAATGGAACAGCAGATGAATCAACTATAAGACATAAACGCGTCCGTAATTAGATCCATCAACGAAGCCATAGCGTATGGAGGCGATCGAATGCCTCTGCTCCAGTCCAGCAGTACGTAAAAAGAGTTGCAGTCTTCAAGTTGTGTTAGCTGTGTGATCAAGATTTGATGGAAATGGTAAAAGAGAATGGAACGACAAAGAAGAAGCTAAATGTTGCAATTGTGGGAGGTGGATTGGTATGTTGTATTTTTTTTATAAGACATTGTGATTATCAGCTGCTGTTGTGGCATCCTTAGTGTTACAGAATGCCTGGTTCTTTATATAGCCTATCGTTGCGTTCCTGTATTGTGTGCATCAGTGCAATAATAGCAATAATAACGCTTTTTTATTCTGCCAAAAGACCACCATGTAAAGGGCATGCTGTAAGTACGATTATCTTAGGATCCGTGTCCCAAGGAAATTCTAAGGAGATTGTCTGTATGAATGAATTAGTTAGTTTTCTTTAATTATCATGACAGAACGCAACTATGCCCCGTTAAGGAGCACGGTACTCGAGAGATCAAGAAAACAATCAACAAACCGTATATAGTATTATATGTGGGACCATGTCCGCACCTTGTAATTAGTGTCCCTTTGAACCGTCTCTTTTTTAGCTCGTCGAGTAACCCTTCCCGTTCCGAACCAGGTAGAAAGAAGACACTTGTGTCTGGGAGACAGCTTTGGACAAGAGGATGAATATTCGAACATGTTCTAGATTACGTAAATTCGGTTTATTGTGGTCTTTCCTTGAGAAAGTCAGAAAAACGCCTGTATAGTTTGTCAGCGAGGAAAATCAACCGTACTCGGTTCGACTGACAGTTGATTGTCAGTTCTGAGGGGAATTTGGTACAATCCAGATTTTTACGGTAACATAGCTTATTTGTTATACTTTGTCGTCTTTTGCCTGTGTTTATATCGAAGATGATTATTGTAATGTCAAGAAAATTTAACCAGTGGTCAAAGCACGACCAAGGGACGGAAACAGCGCTCGGCCCATTATTTGTCCGTATGTTTCTCTGGTCCTAGGATTTCTTTCCGACGCGTGATACGTTATGTAACTCATTCCTTATTAACATAACGTGTATTTTTGACTTGAGTGTGTTGGATCACTTTTGGTCATTGGCAGCTGCTGTGAATACATTTGTTTCAGGTTGGTGCTTTAAATGCCTGTTACCTGGCAAAAAAGGGTCACGAAGTTCATCTCTACGAGCTGAGAGATGGTAAGAGAAATCGTTAAATTGTAAGAATATAGATTGAATAATCAGCATCCTCTTGACAAAAACACTGTATTTGTCGATTTAGGTTAGTTCGCTTCATAAAATGATTGAAAAAAAAAAGAAATCTGCTATTTAAAGAATTTAGTGAGGTTAACATATTCAAACAATGTTTACAACGGATACGTCAGCTACGATTCTTCATCAGCGATATTACGGCCCTTCTTGGCAAGGGTCCTCGTATTGTTACAGGTTTGTTTCCTTCCCCGACATTGACCCAGAGGATTGACAGCCTGGCGAGGACCCTTGCCAAGAAGGGCCGAAATATCGCTTATGAAGAATCGTAGCTGACGTTTCCGTTGTAGGCTAAACATTGTTTGAATAAATGTTTCAAAGTCAGCTTGGGCTCAAAGAATATTTAATGAGGTTAAGTTTGAACTTGAGTTAGTGTAAGCTACGTTTAGTAAGGAATTCACTGATTTGAGGAATTCTTTTTTAACTTGACTGAGTAGAGGTGGAGACGTTGTAGCCATTCTCATTGGTTCACTCCATTGCGAGTGAGAAGGGAAAGGAAGCTACACAAGCAAAAAATGTATTGATAGGGAAAAAACATGTTTCATGCTCATGGCCCCTGTGAGGACCCCTAACTCGGGATCACCAGACCTATGACAATTATGCCGATGGCTGCAATGTCATAAAAATATTCATTCCGGTCATATTTGATAGAGCAAAACGTGGGATGCAAAACGTAGCGAGATGACCCACAAGTTCGTTTTTCCAACTTGAGCGGCTTTGAGCCTGAAGAGGACCCTTGCCAAGGACTGAAATATAGTTCTAGTAAAATTCAGCTGACGTATCCGTTTTGCACTATCAGGTATGATTTGCAGCTTGGGCTGAAGGAATATTTTATTTGTTCCGATACAGTAAGACTGTAACTGAGTTTTCGCCCTCCCCCCGCCTTTCTCGTGAACTTTCCGATCCGATGTAGCTGTTGTTTGTTGGCGTCTCTTTGATGACGAGTTTGGAGTTTAACCGAAAAGGGCTGGGATAGGACAATCTAGTTACTCATCACTTATTCACTTAAATTGGCCTGAAGACCCGCTGAAAATGCGTTACTTCGTAGTTCCGCTATTTACGGAAAGTCGATTTTCAAATAGTGGAATTTCCGTGTGATTTGTGGTAGCCTACCTCTATGCGCTTGTATTTTTGTTGTATGTCTTACGAGAACGATTATGATTTTTTTTTGTTCAGGCACGAAGCAATCTTAACGAATCTCAACGCTGCCCACTGAAGAGGCGAGTTTGTGTTTAGATTAAATAATCCCGCGTCATAGTAGAATTTACGCTGTAGGTGCGGCCGCAGATATTCTGAACGTCATAACTAGAGCAGATAGTGGAAAATAAAAAAAATCCCTTTTCAGGATCTAAATAATTCCGTGTATTCAGTTAATTGACAGAAAAAATAAGTTTGCTTTTCAGTTAAACTTTAAGGTTGGGGGTACAACCTTGACGGGATAGCAAAATACGTTGGGCCTACAATCCAGAAATGGGAACTGCTTAAACCAGTAGCATCCCTTCGACCTGAGGGCCGGGAGGCGTCATTCTAGGGAGGGATCGAGAACTAGTCCTAACGCCACTCCTTAGGAAAATTAATCAGATTCTAGTCCCTTCTTTGCCAATAAAGCGTTTTACATGTGAGTTTGTATAATCGCTCTCTCGAAGTGTTTAAAAATGTATGATTTTGTGTATGGCCTAACGGCTAAATTAAAGTATCTATCTATCTATTGTTAGCTGTCGTTTATTGATACAATTCAAACGTTTATATTTATCGAAGTTACTAGACCTTTGTCCATAAATAATACAGTACTTATAAACCTTCGTACAATCAAAAAGATAGAGCTGGAGTGTATAGGGAATACAACTGTATGTGCGTTGACACAATCTAACATCGGCTGGTCCGTCCGTGGTTTGAAGAATGAATGAATCCCTCTTACTGACTTTACCTTACCTTCGAAGATATTCGCCTCATGGAACACGTGCCAGGTCGGTCTATCAACTTGGCCATGTCAATTCGAGGTCGCAGTGCCCTCAAAGAAGTCGGCCTGGAGGACTCCGTCATCAGAGATCATGGTATTCCAATGGAAGCGCGGATGATTCACAGGCCAGACGGCACAACTTACTCAATCCCGTATGGAAAGAAGGGTCAGTGCATTTACTCCGTTGGTAGACGGTTCGTGAATGAAGTGTTGCTCAATGGTAAGTCTTTTTTGGCTTCGGGAGGTTTGGCTTGGGAGGGAGGGGCTTAGGGAGAGTTCCGCCAATCAATAGGTTAGTTGGTTTGAGGGGCAGTAAAAAGGTAAAACCGTTAGGGCCCAAAGGTATCTCGTCGAAGTGTAAAGAAAAACCGACCGGCCGAACTAAAAATTACTGCTAGACTAGAGCAGTCGGGACATTTTTTAGGACACGCCGAATCTTGTGAGTTTCACCAAGAACAAATAATCTGATAGAATCTCGATCTCTGTAATACGACCAAGCTGAGTCGAATATATTCTGACACCCTACTCGATGCAAACGATCGGAGGAGGAGCTACGCAGAAAGTCATAATTTGTTGCCTCTTTAAACAGCTACATCTCAGTAGAACCCCGCAGAAGAATGCGAACGCCGTCTCAATCGTTCATGACAGCTGATTGGTTGTCTACCATTGTGACGTCACGTCTAACCGGGTTCTCCACCCCTGCAGGCATCCTACGGTTTATCATACGGTAGGCGCAGCGGCGAAGTAGGATAGTACTAGGTAGTAGACTGGTATCAACTCAACCTCACAGGAAGTACCTCTAGCTCCTCTCAGTTTATCGAGGTATCCATAGTCGCTGCATGGGACCAAAGACGGAGGTTCTATCAGATTATTTATTCTTGCTTTAGTACTGGCACGCCACTTACATACGAAGGAGGAATTTAGCCTGGTGGGGATTAGGGAGGTGCCGTTGGACCAACGCTAGTAAATCCAATGTCAGGATTGCGCGCCAGCGACCCATTTTTTCGATCAGTCTATGTCCACGACATCTTACAGTTTCGCGTTAATCACTGTCGGTTTGTATTCGAGAGAAAAAAAAATACATTTCATTTCAGATTCGCTCAGTTGCTTTTGCGGCTTACCATAGTTATCTCAGTCAATCGGGCGATCGTTGGGGAAGCCCGTAAGCACAATTCTTACTAGAAATGACTTTTTCACTATAAAATGGAACAGAAGAAACTTTTTTCGAGAATACCATTACTGTCCACCTGAATTTAGCGATTTTCTTGTTAGCGCTTGTGGAATCTAGCCAGCCTTCCTGCTCTGCGACGCGGCTGGGCGCAAAACATTTGAAAACTGAACGCGTCGTGGTTAAAAAGACGGAAACTAAGCAAATAAAACATTTTAAAAGCGGAAGATTCTCATATTATTCTGTGTGAAAGAGTTGTCAGTGGACGTTCATTCAGGAAAACTTTACGTTGTGTGACGGGAAAAAGTCGGCACGGCCGAAAAAGTGCCAAAAATTCATAGGCAGAAAACGAAACAATGGAGTGGGGATTTTAGAAGCTTATAATTCCAGAAGCGAGCTTGGTATGTTGTAAAACACAGAATAAGCAAGAGGGGTCCTTTAAAGGACACCTGAACAATGAAACCATACTTGAACACACCATGAAGAATGCATTTACAGACATGGCCACGGAGAGCATTCTTCTCCTGAGCGTGACGTTTTCAAAATAGGGATGTTCGTTTCTGGAGGTTTGCACACGTAGACTCCAAGACAAAAAGCGCAATTCATTCAAATCTTGTACAGCGCTGGCCGGATCGTATTGGAATTTCTTCTAGATATACATTTGGGCTTAAATGGTTAAAAAATGTTCCAGAAGAAGGGTTGGTTGGAGACATTTGTTCATTTATAAAACTGTTCGGTACTGAAATAAGGACAGATGCAAAATGGAGCAAAAATCATAGCTTGGAAACACTATTTCGTATTTGGATTGGGTTTCCTGCAGGCAATGTTAACGGAAGTCATACAGATAGGGATGACACTCGGTACTTTTCATTCAGGTGTCCTTTTAATGCTTATTTTTCCTCTTTGACTACAGACAAATAATGATGGGCTAATCTTCCAGCCGCTGAGAAGTACTCAAACGTCCACTTTCACTTCGAGCACAAACTAGTGACGGCTAACCTGACAAAGGCAAAAATGGAATTTGAAGAGTGAGTTACGTGTTTTGTATCCTAACGGCGTCGAAGTCAGGGTGCTGCAGGGAAACCTAAAGAGAACATAGTTGCGTTTTTGCACATACCATGGTATCTGTTACCACGGTAACTGGATATGCAATTAGTCGTTTTTGCAGTAACCGTGGTATCTGATATACGGTTGCTCTGCAAAAACGACAATTACCGAAATCGCGCATTTCGAAGTCATCCCAAAAGAAAAACTGATATTCAGTCACGTGACTAAGTGCCAAACTTCTTTCCCACCAATTTGACTGAAACTGATGAAATTGAGGTGACTTTATCCGATACCACGACCAGTTACCACGGTCGGACCGTGGTATCTGGAATACCTGATACCACGATAACTGGCCAGATACCACGATAACTGCAATAACGCCTTTTGACCGTGGTATCAGATACCACGATAACTACAAAAACGACGTTAGACCGTGGTATCAGATATCCTGGTATCTGCAAAAACGCAACTCATGCCACTCCGGGTTTTAAAGTGCCATGTTTCAGGATGTATGTTGTACACGTACTTTTTCTAGTAATCTTGTATATCAAGTGAGTACGCAAACGAGGAACCCGGACCCCGTTTTATAATTGTACCGTGTTCTTCAAAACTGTGCTAACTACATTTTCATAACTTTCGGCCCAGTTTTGTGTATGCCATCTGCATGAAGAAAGTGGGAACTCAGAAAGTTAAAACTAATCTACATGTTAGATGGTGCTCATGTCGTCATTTAATACTAAGCACAACTTAACAAATACCTAATCAGCTTTGTTCTTCCCAATGGTATAGTTAACTCAGTTTTCAAAAATTTTTCAGTTAGCACAGTTTTGAAGAACACAGTACAATTAAAGTACAGGACCGGTCAGAGTATTTGGTTTCTGTCACAGCCCAATCATAGCAGGAACCTTCGTGGAGCACCGTGCCCGAACCCTGGTGCATGAGCCAACTTGTGTGGTAGAAGTATACTAGGATGGCACATTACTTACCATTTTGTTATTCATCGTTTGTATTGCCTTCCCCTTTGTTTGTCATTTTGGTTGGCTTCATTAATCTTCCATTCCAGCGTGAAAGCCAAGAAGCAGGTTGAAGTTGACGCAGATGTCATAGTTGGCTGTGATGGAGCCTATTCTGCAATTAGAAAACAGATGATGAAAATGCCGATGTTCAACTATAGCCAAACTTACATTCCAACCGTTTATATGGAACTCTGCATACCTCCCGACGAGGAAGGAAATGTAAGTGCCAAAATCCATTGAAATGCGTCTGTGGCCCAGGTCGCTTCCATTAGTAGTAGAACATTTTTATTGAAAATAAACATTCTGTTTTCAGTAGCACAATAAAAGTGGGGCTTGCGAGGCTGTGCTAACTTATAAGAAAAAAAGAAGAGAAGAGAGAATACGGAGCCAGATCAGGGAAGAAAGGTCAGCCCGGTGATCGCGACTTAGGGCACTTCCAGATGAGCTAGGAATATGAAACTTGGCAGGCGTATAAGAGACCCGACCAAACTAACTTGGAAATAGTCACTTCCCTCATACGACCATTGTGGGGGGAGTGGAGGGAGGTGGAATCAGGAATATTGAGGTATGTACAATTTTTGAACGGGGATCTGATTGAAACCTGATATTTGGAAAGGGGGGAGCTGGAGGAGGGGGGATAGTGTGACACATTCAGAGTGGAGGGATCGGAATGAGACTCGGTGGTAAGAGCAAGCACAAGCCATAGAAACATGGTTCACAGGACCGGACCGGACCGGATCCAGGCACTGGGGTGCTCAGGAGGGCCCGATGAAAAATTTGTAGCCTGTATGGTAGTTTTACGAAAAAGTTGCATATATTGATTTAATATTGATTTAATTGTACAGAATACTTTAATTGTGCCCCACACTGGGCTAATCTTAAGCAGTATTATTCAGTAGCATCCAGCATGTAGTAGAATCAGTTGGTACTGCATGCTACTTTTTCGTACAACTTCGTACTACTATTTTGAGATAATTTTTCGTCGGGGGGAATTCCGGTGATCCAGAGTTATAGGTACTTCCAGATGTGCTACGAAGATGAAACTTGGCAGGCATATCAGGGATTCGACCATTTTTACATAAGAAAAGTCGTTTTCCCGGGGAAGGGGAGTGGAGGGAGGGGGAATCCGTAATCTTGCAGTATGTATAACTTTCGAACGGGTGACCGGATCTTCATGAAACTTGATATTTGGAAACAACACATGTCTCAGAAGTCTCATTTCAAGCCCAGACAGGATCCGGTGACTTTGAGGAAGTTGGAGGGGGGAACCGGAAATCTTGTGACACGGTCAGAGTGGAGGGATTGGGATGAAACTTGGTGGGAAGAACAAGCACGATCCCTAGAAACATCGTTGACAGAACCGTACCTGATCCCGGTACTGTCGGGGGAGGTGGAGGGGGGTTCGGTGATCGAGAGTTAAGGTACTTTAGAGACTGGCACATTAGAGACGCGACAAGATTGACTTCGAAATAGTCATCCCAGATTTGGCTACCCTGGGGGGGGGGGGGGGAGAGAGAGAAAATCCGGAAACTTGAGGCGTGCATAACTTTCGAACCGGTGATAAGATCTTAATGAAACTTGACAACTGGGAAGAGTACATGCCTCTAATGTTTTCGTTTCAACTCAGAATTTCTTGGTCTCCTTAAAGTGCTGATCTTAACCGCAAAGCAAACGACATGTTATCATGATCCCCAAGCGCCCATGATCGCACAAATGAATTCCTAGTCCCCTTCAAGTGTGTATTTTAACCGCAAAGTGAAAAAAATAGTTTGACCGAAAGACACATTTTCATGATTTACAAGGGCCATGATCATCTTTGCCTCTAGGGTTTTGCTTTCGAATGAATTCCTTAAAGAACTCATCTTAACCGCAGAGTACAAAAAATACTTTTGAGCCAACGATACAGTTTCATGATCCCCAAGGCCCATGATCATTTTTGCCTCAAGGGTTTTGCTTACAAGTCAAGTTCTAAAACCCTTAAAGGACACCTGAACAATGAAACCATACTTGAACACACCATAGAGAATGCATTTACGGACATGGCCACGAAGAGCATTCTTCTCCTGAGCGTGACGTTTTCAAAATAGGGATGTTCGTTTCTGGGAGGTTTGCACATGCAGACTCCAAGACAAAAAGCGCAATTCATTCAAATCTTGTACAGCGCTGGCCGGATCGTATTGGAATTTCTTCTAGATATACATTTGGGCTTAACTGGTTAAAAAATATTCCAGAAGAAGGGTTGATTGGAGACATTTGTTCATTTCTAAAATTTTTCGGTACTGAAATAAGGACAGATACAAAATGGAGCAAAAATCATAGCTTGGAAACACTATTTCGTATTTGGATTGGGTTTTCTTCAGGCAATGTTAACGGATGTCATACAGATAGGGATGATACTTGGTACTCTTCATTCAGGTGTCCTTTAAAGTTCGCACTTTTTACCAAAAAATACATTTTCATGATATCCCCGGGCCCATGAACGTTTTTGCCTTAAGGGTTTTGCTTGCAAACGAATTCCTAGCCTCCTTAAAGTGCGCATCATAACTGCAAAGTGTTAAAAAAAATACTGTTGACCAAACGATGGATTTTCATGATCCCCAAGGGCCCATGATCATTTTTGCCACAAGGGTTTTGTTACGAATGAATTTCGTAAAGTACTCATCTTAACCGCAAAGTACAAAATATAACTTTGTGCAAATGATACATTTGATGATCCCCAAGGGCCCATACTCAGTTCTGCCTCGAGGGTTTTACGGTAAATACGACTAAACGACACATTTTCATGATCCCCAAGGGCCTATGATCATTTGTGTCTCAGTAGTTTTACTTACAAAGCATTACAGTTAACCCACGAGTTGACAAACTCCCACAGTCATCCTCTGACCCAACTTTGTGACAAATGAGCTTCTAGCTCTTATTTTTTAGTTCAGGATGCCATCCAGCTACCTTCACATCTGGCCCCGCGGGAAGTTCATGATGATCGCCCTACCAAACCAAGACAAATCCTGGACAGTCACCCTGTTCATGCCCAAAGAAATATTCGATGGTCTAACGACGCCAGAAAAGCTTATTGATTTTTTCAACCAACACTACGCTGATGCTGTACCTCTGATCGGAAAAGAAAAACTCGTTAAGGATTTCTTCGCGGGGAAACCTTCACCGCTTATTTCCGTAAAGGTAAATCCCACGCTTATTTAAACGAAATTTATATATTTGTCTAATGTGAATATTAGGCGTTAGACTTTTTGTTCAATTTGCATTTTGGTCGTCGATGTGTTTATAAAGAATTTCCTTAAGTGCCGTGATTCTGTTTCGTAGTTCGCTAGATTTATTTCTAAGCAGTTCAAGGGCCATGGGGAAATTTGAACGCAGACAGAAAATGGTGGCTGTTTCGCAGTCGCGCTCTGCTTGTTTTGAGTCCAACAACATCCGATATCTGAATGAATGAATGAAGGTTTTAATAAAAAAAACTGGAATCTTCAATGCCCAGAGGCGAACCTGTAAGGGACTAATTACCCTCGAAACAGAACATCAACAACAACAAAAACTTCGACAAAAATAAAGAAAAAAAGGGAAAGAAAGAAAAGAAATAACATCCGATATCGTTGTAGAAATGAGTGGATTTCAGTCTATATTCTGCCTTTCAAATCTTCTAGAAACCACTTTTCAGAGTTCAGCTTAAATGACCCCTCTTGCTTATTCTGCCTTTTAAAATATACCTCCCTTGCGGAATTATAAGCTTTTGAAATCCCCATCTTTCTCCATTGCCTCGTCTTGTGTCTACGAATTTTAGTGCCTTTTCGACCGTGCCGAGTTTGCTCGTTAAAAAACGCAAAGTTTGCCAGAATCTTCTAAGTCCGCTGACAACTCTGTCACACACAAGTATATGAGAATCTTCTGTTTGGACTGATTTTATTTGCATAGTTTTCGTACTTTTTATCCACAGCGCGTTCAGTTTTCAAATGTTTTGCGCCCAGCCGCCGCGTCAGAGAGCAGGAAGGCTGTGCAGAGTCCTCAAGTGCCAACAAGAAAATCGCTAAATTCAGATGGAAAGTATTAGTATTTCCGAGAAAGTCTTTTTCTGATCCATTTCATAGTGAAAAGATCATTTCTAGTAGGAATTGTGATTTAAGGGCCTTACAATACGCATCTGGTCAGCTAATTCAGTGATTCCTAACCGGTGGTACGCTTACCCAAAGGGGTATGAAGACCCTCGCAAGGCGGACGCGAATGTCGCAAAATCGTTAGTCTATATTTTTAATGCCTTGCATCAGTCGTTCTTGAGTCCTCTAACTCTGTTTCAGTAGTGTCCTCAAAATGAGATACCCCATCGTGCACAGTTTCAGATTTACATGCCTTATCATCGATGACAATAGCCTAAATATCGTCTTCTTGATGTTCTGATTGTCGCAAAATGTATTAAAACAACAATTCGCCGTAAAAGGGCTACGGAACCTCTTTGACCTCGATTAGGGGAACGCAACATTTTTGAACCTTGATTAGGGGTACGCAGTACGGAAAAGGTTGGGAACCACCTACCTAATTGACTCATTCCGCCTCGAGAACACGTAAAGAAAGAATTTGCTGCTTCTTCCTGGTCACTTCCCCCCGCTGCCGCTAGTCTTAAATTCTGTCGCATTTCTGCTAACTATATGGAGGTGCTAGTGAAATGTCTCTCAACTAGAGTGGTCAAGTGGGTCTCTGGCGACCATGTCCACAATACGGTTAACTATCAGCTGTTGCGTCCATGGTTTTGAAGAAAAAATAAGTATTTTCTTCTTTTTTTTCTTTTTCAGTCAATCAGTCCAATTTGAAATTTGGTTGGAGCTAATGAGAAAAACAGAATTTAGACCTTTTGTGTCCGGCAGGCTTGGAGATTTTACTGTCGCCTTCGTAAACGTCTCGTGACGCCCGAATCAGAAAAATTGTTGAAATATGGTTGTTTGCCAGAGTTAAGAATGCTTGCAAAAATATTATGTTGTTGTGTTATGTTGTACAGTAGATGTATGCTTCTTTGACCGCTTCTCTAAGTTAAACTTTGGTTTTGTTTTTCGCCAAATGGGATGATAATTTAAACACTTATTATCAGTTAATAGGTGGTTATGAGCCAAGTGTTTTCTTTCTTCTTGATACAAAGAATAAAGGCAAAACCCTTTGGTGCGATTTTTTTACTTACTTACTTAAGTCCATCCTCACAGGACGTTTTGGGGCCACTCCTTTTGACAGGGCATGAACCAGGGCTCGGTACGGTGTTTTATCGTGTGTAATTCGAGTCAACTCTATGGTGCGATTTCGGTCATAGTTTTCGATCCACCTCTTGCGTGGTCTTCCTCGTGGTCGGGATCCATCTGTGGTGCCTTCGATTTTTTTTCGCGATTTTTTTTATTTATTTTTAATGTTATTTTTCTTATGTGCATCTAGAGTCAGCCTCCGTCAGCGACTTCAATGCGTTGAAACCTCTCCAGAAGGTTTATTAACCGTGCTTTCTTTTGCAGTGTAGTCCCTACCATGTTGGCTCAACTTGCGTGATTATGGGTGACGCCGCACACGCCATGGTCCCCTTTTATGGACAAGGGATGAACGCGGTGAGTCTCTGCTTATTTCCTGTTTTTTGGCGAGTGAAGCTCACCCAAGAGCGTTTCCGTACGTTTTGCCATAGTTGTGTTTTTGCAGATACCATGGTATCTGTTACCATGATAACTGGATCTGCGATTAGTCGTTTTTACAGTTATCGTGGTATCTGATACACGGTTGCTCTGCAAAAACGACTATTGCCGAAATTGCACTTTTCGAAATCATCCCCAAAAAACTGATATCCGTTACATCACTAAGTGCTAAACTTCTTTCTCACCAATTTGACAAAATCTGAGGAAAGTGAGATGACTTTTTAGATACCATGGCCGCCTGCTGCCCGTCGACTCCACTCATTCTCCCCCCTTGTTACCGATTATTTTAACAACCAATAAAATTTCAGGTTTGTTGTTTAGTTGTGCCTGTTCGGTCCCTTGATTTATTTCTGTATTTTGTTTTAAGTTTCGTTGTTGATGGTAAATTATTTAGATGTTGTTAGCTATTAACGTGTGTTTATTTATTTTCTTTTTGTTGCCTATTAATTAGCTTTTGCTATTGTGGCAGTTTTTCCGTTAAACCATTAAAACGCCTTTTGACCGTGGTATCAGATACCACGGTAACTGCGAAAACGACTTAAGACCGTGGTGTCAGATACCATGTTATCTGCAAAAACGCAACTGATATTCCGATAACTCCCTACACTGGCTGTCACTCGGGGATTGTCGTGGGGATCAGGAGGCAGATGGGAATCTAGCTCAACCGCGGCCGGAATATTTACTCGGAAGAAATTCCGAACTGAAGTTAAAAAAAATTGTCCTGTGAGGTGACTATCTTGGCAATGGCGAGAGGATATTCGTTAGTTTGTGATTATATTTAATACCGAATCCGAAAGTGCAGGGCCGGGGGTGTCGCTGTTGTTGCCGGCTTTTTTAGGGCTTACTGCAGTGGCACAGGCTGTCCCGTGTAACCAAAAAGCACTGTAGGACTCGATAAAGACTAGGCTCGTCTGCTACTGTATACAGACATAAATCGCGTAAATGTAATCTGACAGCTTTGTTTAACGCCTTATAGTTACACCATGTTTTTTCTAGTTTTTGAAATTGTTCAAATTTCTAGGGCTTCGAGGACTGCCTGATCTTCAACGAGCTCCTCGAACGGTTTGATAACGATCTGTCCCTTGTTCTTCCTGAGTTCACCCGATTCCGGAATCCCGACGCGGAAGCCATATGCGATCTTGCATTATATAACTACATAGAAGTAAGTGTTCTGACATTCGATAGACGGTATCATACCTCTGAAGCCGTATAACGGATTAGTGTAGATCTGAAGGAGGAGGCCCTCCCCCTGCCTACGTGAGAATATGAGCTTGCAGTCGCCATACCTTTAGGCCTGAAAATGTTGGTCGTCGCAATTTGAATCGTAGCCTAATTAGCTCCTGGGTTACGATCCCAGTCGTGGTTCCATTGCCAACCCTATCAGTCACAGGAAGAGGCGTTACTAGCCAAAGTGTTTGGGGGGGGGGGGGGGGCGGATGTATTTACCGACTGTTTTTCAGAAAGAAACGACTGTTTTGACGAATAATCGACTGATTTTCAGAAAAACTCGACAAATCGACTGTTTCAAAAAAAAAATCGGCTGTTTCCAAGAAAAAATGACTGTATTTTCTACCGACTGGGAGGGGGGGGGGAAGGCGCCCCCCCCCCTCCCCCCCGTACGTGACGCCCCTGGTCACAGGAGGAGGATAGTTCTTCCTGGGTAGTCATCTCCTTGTGGTGCCGGGTCCACAGACCCATTCGACAACGATAACGATAAATCCAACCTGAATGCGGCTAGAGTCGCTCTATCCAGCTGGCCCAAGCAACAACCCAGTAAAAGAAGAAGAGATACACTTTCGTCATTGATTCCGTCCTATGGCTATCTTAGTAGAAACAGAAGACTGTGGGGAAAGCTCCCCCCCCCCACCCACCCCATCCACATCAGGTGTCGTCCTGGTTGCAGAAGCTTCCAGATACAGGGAAACGGAAAACACCACCGATGGTCAAGTCATCATCAGCTTTTCTGTATTTTCTGGGCGAAACAGGGGATCTCTGTAGAAACCTCGATATTCCAGGGGCAGAGAACTTGGGTTCATGCTTAGTAATCAAGGTTCAGGGCACAATTTCATCTGCATGCATATTCACCATGAATTATGCGTAAACGTTTTCGGACACGTGTTTGGTTTCTTGCGGATTTTCGTGGCCATAAATCAATGCTCCATTGTGCGTATACGCTAAGATAACGTAAACACCCAACTTCCCGCTTTACATAAGTGTTAGGAACCATGACAGGTTCTTTTTAAATCACTTGCCCAGACTTATCCATAAAACGTGTTTACTTAAGACAATTGTACCGTGTTCTTCAAAACTGTGCTAACTACATTTTCATTATTTTTGGGCGCAGTTTTGTGTATGCTACTGCACGAAAAAAGTAGGAACTCAGAAAGTTAAAACTGATCTACCTGTTAGATGGTGCTCACGTCGTCATCTAACACTTAGCGCAATTTAACAGAATACCAAATCAGCTATGTTCTTTCCAATGGTATAGTTAACTCAGTTTTCAAGAAAATTTCAGTTAGCACAGTTTTGAAGAACACGGTACAATTCAACAGTTGATTCAGTATCGATTTGTGGCCCCAAAAAGCCACTATAACGACGAGCTGATCTGGGTTTCACGCGGGAATAGGCCTACGCCTTCACTGTAAAGAAAAATCTTGCAGTATTTGCTACTGGGATTAATCTTGTCTCTACCGATATAAAAATATCTCTAATTCCGATTAATCTCATCCCAGTAGAGATAAGATTAATCCCAGTAGCAAATACTGCGGTTAACTTTAATCCTTATTCGGAGAAACGCTTTACAGTGTTGTCGCTCACTGTCACCACGATGTTTGCTTGGGTCAAGCGTATTTAAATTGTATTTGACGGTGCGAAACGGATAAGTCAGCTACATTTAATTAGATCTGTATTTCGGCCCTTCTCGGCAAGGTCAAATATGAAACGCAGTCAGCTTGGGCTGAAGGAATATATATTTATATTGTATTTATTAGATGCGGGACTTGGTCAACCAGCTATCCTTCCGACTAAGAAAAAAGCTTGACAACGCTTTGTACTGGTTGCTTCCAAGGACCTGGGTCCCTCTTTATACCTCTGTCACATTCAGCAGAATTCGCTATCACGAGTGCATCAGTAACAAGAAATGGCAAGATGAGGTAAGTCCTCTTTTCTTCGAACCTGTCGTCCCGTGTTTTCTCCGGTGGCCCAGTCAAAAAGTGTTACTTATCCCTTCCTGGAGAGGAGAACTTCCCTTTGTTTACTATTTGCTTTGTTTTTATTTGCCAAAGTTATACCCCAGCCACATGCTAACGGAGCGTTTCCAAGTTAAAGATGCAAGCGTCACACTTTTGGAAATTTCGTCGGCTCTGCCAAAAATCATGGACAACAGGGCCCAGCGAGCACATGACACTCTACATTCTTTTCTGGACGATGAATGAAAAATTGTATATTTTGTTTTTTGTGTTTTATTTCATTCTTTTATTTTATTTTACAAACTCCGCTTTTCAAATGGGGGGTCAGAAATAAATTACTTACTTACTTACTTTACCTTTCGTAGATATCATGTTGCGTTTCCGGCTTTAAATGACTTGTCGTCCTTATTTTGCCTTTATTATCAACCCTAGGGATTATTATCCCTGAGGAATAATAAGCGTCAGAAATCTTCACCCTTCGCTTTTATCTCGTTTAGCACCTAAAACTTTTTGGCGTTTTTTTCTGCCAAGCCGAGTTTGCCAGTCAAACAGCGGAAACTTGACCGAATGCTCTTTCAGAATTTCGAAAATTAGAAGCTTAATTTTTGTATTTTTGTTTTGGAAGACTTATTAGGCCAGTAGTTCTATCTTGAGTTCCCTACTCTTTTTATTTCGTCTTATCTTTCCTACGGCGTGCATCGTTTTCAAATATATTGCGTCGGACTTCCGCTTCGGAGAGCAGGAAGTCTGGCCGGACAAAAGATGGTAAATGTCCATCTTATTTTGGAAGACTTATTAGTTTAGTCAAATCCGTATGTGTCAGAAGTGGGCACCGTGTTTAAAGTGTATTTAAATAATGCACCATTTTTTTTATTCATGCCTATTACTTTTTAATCCGCTGTGCCTAAGAATCTTTGACTTACTTGACTTATGTCTCCTGCCGGGCGTCGCTCAGCTTAGAGAGCGATGTCAGCCTCCTCCAACTGGTGCGATCAGCAGCTAGCGCTGGTGCGTCTCGGATATCTGTAGAATCGGTTCGTAAAAAAATGACAAAAAAGTGTTCGTATGGAAAATTTTGAGGGGCTCACTGCGAACCTGTGCTGTGCTTCTCTTCATTTGTAATTCTTCGAACTTAAGAATCGGTTCGTAAAAAAAATGACAAAAAAGGGTTCGTGTGGTAAATTCTGAGGGGCTCACTGCGAACCTGTGCTGTGCTTTGCTTCTCTTCATTTGTAATTTTTTTCAGGTTGTCAAGAAAGGTCTGTGGGGCCTAGGTGCTGTACTGTCTACTGCCGTAGCCTACAACCTGTATACTTCCTGGATCCCCCTGAAGGAGCTGGCTGGAGACTATGAAAAGTTGCTTGGACGGTTTGTTGGTCCGATGTGATTTAGGTTAATGCCAAAGCAGATTTGTGACGTGTGTTCGAGTACTATAGAACTTTATCAGTTTCCGTCTAACTCTTTTACGTACCGGTTTTGTTACTGTATCTTGCTGATAAAAAGCTACAAAAAAATGGCTAAAACCCGATCCGCTCATAGATGAAATCTTTGAACAAGTAGCATAGGGCTTGGGACTTGAAGCACAACTCTTACTAGAAATGATCTTTTCACTATGAAACGGAATCAGAAAAACATTTCTCGAAAATATCATTAGTGTCCATCTGAATTTAGCGATTTTCTTGTTAGCGCTTGTCGATTCTTTCCAGCCTTCCTGCTCTCCGACGCGGCGGCTGGGCGCAAAACATTTGAAAACTGTACGCGCAGTGGTTAAAAAGTAGGAAGACTAAGCAAATAAAAGAAGTAAAAAATAGAAGATTATCATATCCTTGTGTGTGAAAGAGTTGCCAGCAGACATTCAAGGTTCTGGCAAACTTTGCGTTGTGTAACCAGCAAAACTCGGGACGGCCGAGAAAGCGCTAAAATTCGAAGGTACAAAACGAAACAATGGAGAAAGGTGGGGATTTTGGAAGCTTATAATTCCATAAGAGAGCTAGGTATATTATAAAAGACAATAAGCAAGAGGGGTCCTTTAATAGAATCAGAGGTAAATTGTAAGGTCGTGGAAACGCTTCACAGACCTACAACAGTTTCGTCTAAAATGAATACGCATGAATCTCATCGAGCGCGTTCCACCCTTGGAACAACAGTAACTATAAGTTACTATTTTCGTTCCAACCTCGTGAAAAGTTACTACGCAGACCGTTCGAACCTTGTCGAAATAGTAACTATTTGCTTACCACGCTCGGGAGCGTAGTAATCGTGATAACTACGAATCTCTGTGATGGGATTGGCCGGATTTGCCCGTGGCACGATATTTTGCTGAAAATAGAAAAATATGTTCCAGTCTTGAAGCCAAAAAGCCAGAATTCGGGACGTCATGCGTAGTAACTACGGTAAGTGGGGTGGAACACGCTCATCGTGTCTATGATCTGAGATGTTTTTCCATGATCCCAGAAAGAGGCTATGTCTCAGGTATAGCTCAAAAAGAGCGTTTCTTGACCGTTTGTGTGGCCCACAAGGCTTTTTCCACTACTAACAAAGTTTCTGTGGCTCAAATTTGACAAATAGTTCTCAAGATTATTTTCGATTTTGTGTCTCGAGTTTGACGAAAAATTCAGGTTTAGCAGCAAATTAAAGTCCAAATAATAAAATTGGCCACTTTTATCAATCAGATACACTGTAAAAAGTTTCTCCGTATAAAGATTAAAGTTAACTGCAGTATTTGCTACTCGGATTACCCTTATCTCTACGCAGATAAGATTAATACCAAATAGAGATAAGATGAATCTGAGTAGCAAATACTGCAGTTAACTTTAATCCTTATACGGAAAAACTTTTTACAGTGTAGACATAAAGCTGATGTTCTGTTTATTGATATATTGAAATTACCGGTAAAACAGAGACAAAAAAGCATTTCCGCGATTTTCAGCTTGTGGGTCAAGTATATGGCACATACTTCTGTTTCCGTGACATACACACAGAAATGTGTGGGAAATGCATCTACTTTTTGCATCCGCTGCATAATTTTTTTTTCTAAAAGCCTGCTCTCCCGGAACCCGAATAGTCGGCATTTTTACGTGGTAGCTGAGCTAAACACGGAGGCTGGAGTTTCGGTCAACAGGGCTCCCGATTGACTTATCAAATCAGATCGTAGTCAGATCTAATCAGATCTAACTTCGTAGCTTTCTTCGTCAGAAGATGCTAAATTACGCTGGTCATACAGTTATAAAATAAAAATATATTACACTAATTATTCACTTTGTTAAAAATCTCTGTAAAAAGGGCACAAACGAGTTCATGAACCTTGAAGTTCGTCCTCTGACAGGCACTAGTTTGTTTTGCTGTCTTGTCCTGCTATTTTTCGGAGCATCAGGGGGGTGCAATGATCGGTTGTTCTCATTTGCCAACAGTTTTTTTTCCAAAGTTTACTATCAGTTCTGTTCTTCGGTTGTAGAGGCTCGGGATTCTCAACACTGACAGTGCTTGCTCGTAAGACTGATAGCCAAGACCCATTATAATTTTCGTTGCGCGTTTCTGTACGGATTCGAGCTCTTTCGATAGATAAACCGTGTTTTGTACTTGGGGTCCCCATACCGGGCAGCAGTATTCCGAAAGGGGGCGCACGTGGGTAAGTTAAGCGAGGCGAAGTTCAGGAATTTCAAAACCAAGTCTACGCATTGACACTAAGGTCAGCAGTGAGCAATGTGCCTTTCGCACTACGCTTTCAACGTGATCGTTGAATGAGCAGTCGGGCTTGAAAGTTTCTCCCAAAATAGTAGCACTTCTTGCAATTGGGAACATGACGACTCCGCTTTTAAGCATGTTGAATCGGAGTACTTTTGATTTTTGACGGTTAACTTCAAGCATGCTTGTTTTGCTCTGTTCCTCAAACTCTGAAAAAGGGTAGGGGCGAACTGTGGGAGAGGGGTTAAACCTTCCACTAGGTATTTCAAAAGCAACGAGACATCATCCACGAACTTAAACCGTTCATAAGTTCCAGAGAGGATGTCATTTAAGTAGCGCTGCTAATTTCGTAACCTGCGGTGCGCCACAGGCAAGGTCGCTCCACTCAGAGTTAAGGTCATCCGGAAACAGTCCGTAGACGCACTGGTGTCTGTCGCGTAAAAAAAACTATGACCAGGAGTAAAATGTGCTTCTTTGCGCCCATCGCTTTGAGACTCATTGCTGCTATCAGGTGCTTTAGAAGATCGAATGCTTTGCGGTAGTCGACTAAAGCCGCATTCACAAGCATGCCTAGCCAAGCACAGATGCCTAGGCACGTGCTCAGGCGTAGCCAGGCACCGAGTTCTAGAGCCTGGAACTCCGTGCCTGGCCCAGAACCTGTGGCTAGGCATTGGTGTGAACGGTGATGCTAGGCACGTGCCTAGACATCTGTGCTTGGCTAGGCAGGCTTGTGAGCGGGGCTTAACGACACATCCACGATCGCACTACCTTTGTCTAGCCGCTCTACTATGAGGTGATAGAGTCGGGAACAAGTAAACTGCTGTGCTGTCGGTTATGATGCGAGCAGGCAACCTGGGCACTGCCGGTATTTTGGTAGTCATGAAAATACTTGTATGAGTTTGTCATTAAAGCATGGCTGGTCCGATTGGCAGTCGTCTACCAACCGCGTAAGGGCAGGGTAAGTAGGAGGGACATTCGAACAGATAAACGAGAGAAGGTGCAATAGAACGCGGTTGTGTCAGCTAAAATTTCTTTTCCTTGGCTGAAAGTGTGCAGTCGCGAGATTGCAAGTCGACGCAGTGGATGGGAACATATTGCTCCAAAACACACCTTCGACAGCATGAATCACGTGGAAAGGTTTTTCAGGAGCCGAGCCAGCGATGCCGTCAACACGGTTGAGTCGAATCAACGTTGGAGTCATGAAGTGAGATTTAAGTAGTGAAGTGTGTAAGTAGTAAAGGACTGGCTGTCCTCATATTTCTACATAACAGAAAATAACTTCTGACAGTGTATAAGAAGGACATTGTGATTCGTTTGTTTGTATTAATCCTCTTACTCTAGCCACTCAATCTTCTCAAAGGTCTAGTCACCCGTATAACCTCCGGCGGGATATCACTGAATAATTAATGAGCAATGGCCACCTTGTTTTGAAGAGTGAATTGCGTTCAAGGAATTTTTTATTCAAACAATGTTTACAACGGGTACGTCAGCTACGATTCTTCATCAGCGATATTTCGGCCCTTTTCGGCAAGGGTCCTCGTTAGGCTGTCAATCTTCTGGTTCAACTTCGGGGAAGGAAACAAACCTGTAATAAATAACTGAAGCTTCTACCGACTATAAATATCTTATTAAAGTAAGTTATCTTCAAATACTACTATGATGAAAAAACTAGTCCTGTGATTTTATTTTTGACACGGACGCTGTTTTTGCTGGACGATTGGGGCGATGACAGGAAAGGGTTTTTTCTGCATTTTGGTCGACTTAGGTTTTCTTATTAATAAGGAACAGAAAACTTAAATATTATTTTATTAATAACCTCGTTCTACGTTTCTATTATCGAGCACTCGTCTGTATCTATTACTTTGAATAATGACTGCACGGAAAAACTAGTGCTGAGATTTAATTTTTGACACGGCTGCTGTTTTTGCTGCACGATTGGGGCGACGGCAAGAAACATTTTTTTCTGCATTTTGATTAACTTCGGTTTTGTTGTTAATATGCAGAAAAAAATGTTTCTTGATGATGGTGATGATAATCGGAGCATTCCCCGTCGGTAGGGACTTGCGAGAATACGAGGTGTGAGACCTTGGGACAAACAAAAACGAGGGGACTCCTAAAAAAAGTCCTCGGGGCATAAAGGCGAGAATACACCTGTAGTCACCTCCCACGCCTAAGACCTTCAAATCGTCCCTGAGCTCGGACAGACGACTACGTCAACGCTTGCAGTCAGCGCAGGTTTTACTACGACATATGTGACAAAAAGCTCATATGGGCGGCAGGGGGAAGGCGCCCTGCCGCCCATTCCAAATTTTGCGCCTCGAACCCCTGCTAACGTCTGCTCTGCACTTATTTCAGTGAGTTGGACTCATGCGGTAGAGGTTTCCCGGTCGGTTTTCGTTCGCCTCTCACAGTTTGGCTCCTGAAAATACTCTTGATGACTATCTTTCCCTGCCGATGCAGAATCTCCGGGTACCTGCGGAAGAAAGGAAGAAACGGTGTCACAGCTGCGCTGACTCAGGATTTGAGTCATTGAGTTTGAGTCGCTACGGATACGGTAACTCCTTCTTCCTGAGAATCACTGGCGTGTTTTGGATTTGGTCATATAGAGTACTGAAAAATCTGAAGTCTCGCTGTTCACCGAGGACTCCTCGGGGAATCAAGAGGAACAGCGGTAAACGAGGGAGTCACTCCACGCGGATTCCGAGTACAGAAACAAGTTGAACATGGGGAATGGTCAGGGAATGGATCCAAAGTGGGTTTTGTTAAAAAAGAAAAAACATACGGAAATTAGCATGGGTCCATTTTTTTTTTCACTGTTGTTAATTCTGATTCATTCTAATTAATTTCTACAAAAAAGCAAAATCAAAAGCAACTCCCAAAAGCGATTCCCCTCCGAACCTGAAAGGGAGTCCATTTGTGATGATGTTGACGATAACTAGAGCATTCCCCGTCCGCGGGGAATCGCGAGAATACGGGGAGTCAGACCCTTGGACAAACAAAAAAGCGGGAACTTGTGGGGAACGGCGAGAATATGTTTCTAGTCAACGATGTACAGATTACTGTAATCCATTGATAGAAATGCAATTTTCCTGTACAAGAAAGCAGAAATGAGAAAATCGGGATGAATCCGGGCCTGTTTCTTGATCCTGACAGGGGCTGCAGCAGTCAACGACAAACCCCTGATTTTTGGATACCCTATGCCTAACGGGGGTATGCCAAACGCTAGACATATCCAGCGTTATAGGCATAGGGTATGCCAAACACTGGATATACTATGCCGGGTGCTGGACAATGTAACCCAGTAAAATATCAATGATTTGAGTGAAGCTCAAAAATCAACCGACAGAACTCCTCTATATTGAGGTAGGTTAGGGTTAGGTTACCAACAGGTATTCACTGTTTAGCATAGGGTATCCAGCGTTAGGCATAGCCTATGCCAAATGCTAGATATACCCAGCGTTTGGCATAGGAGGGAATCCAAAAATAAGGATCTGTGGTAGACTGGGTTGCAGTCATCATTGTTCTTGGATATAGAGATTAGAGATACATTTCTTGGAAACACTGAAATCTGAAATGCATGTATTTTTTTTTCGTCTGAGGGATTTAGTGGGAACAAGGACTTAGAAATAATCCGGTTGGCAGCCTTGGGTAATTGTTCACTTTCAACGTATTTACAACAGCAGCATCAACTGGAAGGAATAGCTATTTCGCCATTTCTGCTGAATTAACTGAGTGACTAGTTTTAGGTTTCCGTCTCTACAGTTTAAACAACAATAACTTGGACAGCAGCCTGTGTTATTAGGCAATGTCTGGTCCGGCTAAATCTCATGACGGTATGTATGAAGCTCTGGAAGGTGGAATTAGCAGATTAGGCATATCTGCAGCTCATCATAGACCAGTTGGTATTCTTTGGGTTTTGGATTGTCGAAGGGGTTGATATATGTTGTTAAACGTATAAGGGTTCACTGGCAGTCCGTAGAGGCGTAGATGGGTCCTTTAGCCCTACCTTTAGCAGACCTTTAGAGGCAGAGGATGGGTTTCAAATTTAGGGTAAGAACAATCATGTTTTAAAGCTAACGAGATGTTTGTTGAAGGGGTAAGGAGGCTCACTGAATCCATATCTGAACTTTGTGTTGCCTTGGTTCTTGCCGGACAAATGATTCACCAGGACGGCATAAACTGTTGCTACTGGGCCTATTTTAGGTTGCCTTAAAGCACAGTTTTAACTTGTCCAGAGATATAGATGTAAAAAGCGAATTCTGAAATAGAAAAACTTAATCGAACATTCGCAAAATATAAATATTTGGAGGCTCTTGAAAATTGTGAAAAATAGAAATGTTCCGCTAAACTCTAAAATTAAAAAAAATTGAAAAATTATGTGGAATTTTTGCAAGAAAAATGCAGTTTTCGGGAGATTTGCGCTTCCCAGACTACTACTCAGTCATGTCTGGAGGTAGCAAAGGCTTGCATTTTGAGTGTGATTTACAGATGAGATGAGATACATAGAATAAAAAAGAAAGGGGTAGCCTATTATTTATGATTGGAGATTATATTTCATTTGATTAGTAAGTTGAAAAAAAAGGAGATTGGCATGGACAGCAAGTTCACATCTGAAGCCTGAAGTTCTTGTTAGTCTTGCAAATTAGATTCTTCTGTTGACATTAGACTTGGCCTTAAAGGACCCCTCGCACTGTTTACTCTTCAACTTTTAGTATTTTAATCTATTTGAATACTTTAAAACTAGACTGTGCTTTCAACAAATAACCCACCGTTTTGGCTGTTTAAGCCTTTCCAAGACCCGTTGACTTATAGCGAAAACAGGGAAGCAATTTACATAACCCATTTTCCTAATGGAAAAACTTCTTGCAGACAATCGGCGACAGCTTGATACACACCGAAGGTAGCAAAACACAGCAAGTGAGAAAATCAGGGTGGTTTTGTTGGAGGGGTTAGGATGTACCGTACGAAATTGGGGTTTCCGGGTTTAGAAATATATGGACACATTACAGAAGTAGGTTGCATTACTATTATAGGTAAGACAGGTCTTTTAAATGAGAAATAACTTATTCTTAACTACCCGAAACAGTAGGCTAGCTTAGCAGAAATGATAATGCTTTGCCTAATCAGAGGGGTTTCTTACTTTTGAAACCCATGTATATCAGGTGTCAGTCAGGTACACTTGCTAACTTGTAAATCAGTGTATCAGTTTGTACACCATCATCGGGTGCTGGAGCTCTGTTGAGGATATGAATGTAATACATTTGGCTTTATTTTAACCACAGTATTAATTAATTAGGTAAGAAGTGGAAAGGTAATAAAAATGGAAAACATTCATTCGCGAAACATTGGACCAGTCTCGATTCGAATAATAGGGAATTCTTACTAGATTTTTTCAACTTTCTTAATGGGAGACTATGGGACTTGAAATTCACTTGTTTAAGGCCATGCCCTTCGAAGTAAAAAAAATTCTCTCTGCATGCCCAGGCGCTTGCAACTCAGTCAAAAGCCTCTAGCTCTGTAGAGCCCCTTGAGCCCCTAAGCTTGCTTGGCAAATTTAATTTAAGACATCTATAAAATATCTATTTTTTGCCACTGGAATTTGAAGAAATGGGCAAGAAAAATCAACAGTCCGAAAATTCTTTGTTGATACAGTAAACAGAGATGAAAAAAAAGAGAAAATGTATGGGAGCAAACCAAGTTTTCCCAAATAATTTTGTCATGTAGACAGCAGCGCCAATACCTCGATGTCAAGGTTTGCAACTTTCTGACAACTCAAAAACTTTCCTTATTCTTATGAACTGCAATTTTACTACAGTCAAGGTAGAATGGCGAAAATAGGATGAAAATACTGAGGTTTTAATTGTAGCAAGTCTGGAAATTTTCCTACTTGTTGGTTGTGCTTCTGGTCAGTGATATGGGCTGAGAGAGGGGGGAAGAAGCATTATCTTGAGTGAGTTCCTCAGCTGTCATCTGACCCATTAAAATTTGGAGAAACAATACACTTTTGCCGACCATCTTATTTTGCTGCTTTATTTTTTGCATTTTTGAAAATTTTTCAGTGAAAGTTTGCAATTTTTGCAAGATAAAAGGAGGTTTTGAAATTTTACAACTATATCCAGAGATAAGGAAAGAATGCAAAAAGGTCAGATAATATATTTCTGAAACTGCCTTTTCTTATGCTGTTACTGAAGGCATGGGATGCATTGCATTATACGAGTTCACTCCATTTCACTTAGTTTTTCAGCTGGAATGTGGTGTGGGGTGACAAGACGAGAAGGGAACCATTGGGCATTTGTTCCAGTTTCTAGTCACACAGTTAAATTCATTGTGGTTAGATCATACTTCATACTTATATATCGAGTACCAAATTCAAATAACAAATTCTTTTTTTTTCAGGAAAAGCAACTTATGCATGTTTTTTCCTTAAAATCTACAATGACAAATCGCAACAGTTTCAAATAAGTATTTAACTTGTCTCAATCGTGTGAACTACTCTGAAATACCAATTTTACCCTATATTTCCTGTTTGACAGGCATTAGTAAACCTGAAGAAATAGCAAAAAGTACCATTGGTAAATAATTACCGGAATACAAGTAATGGAAATGCTGATAATGCATGTTGTGAAATAGCTCATAATCCTCAAACACTTTAAATGTTCAAACTTTCCAAGATAGCTGCAATAAAGAACTAATCTAGGCTTGAGGTAGCATAGGCATAAGTCAGCCTAAGCTTGACTAGTACAGTCCAATGGCAAAAGGTAGTAAAGGGTTAGTTTACCATTACCCAGAATGCAGCATGGGCACCCCCTGGACAGGCAAGCTAGCTAGTTTTGAAGTTTATGGCAGTTGTTGGAGCCAGATTAGTTCATAGTGAGTTATTCTTTGATCTAGGCTAATGATTGTAGAAGCGGAAAAAAGGAGACCATTGCACTTATATGGTTCTCTTTGTATTCACACAGATAAATGATAAGAACCCTTCCTTTTCAGCCCTGGAGGAAAACCAAGATACGTTTGAAAAACAGCTTTTGAGCATAGATAAATTTATGTAGGTTCAAATCCTCATCAGTCATCGCTGGTCTTCATTTGGGTTTGTATTTTATAATTGTGCTGAATTTATTTTTATCAGGACATGTTCTCTTCAAGTGATAATAAGAAAAGTGATCCCGAGTTCCTTTGGTGGAAGAAAGGTTTGAGGATGTAGTTGTTTGAAGACATCCTAACTGTAGTTTCATAATAACTGGAGCTTGAATTGACACGCGTCTCTTTCTTAGGATGTTTTGGATCTCTTAATTGGATGTCAGTGTTGGTGAAGAGGTTAGTATCATCGTCACCCAGTGTATGTAGCTCCAGCTCCAGATTGAAAATATCTACTAGGCATAAATTTGGTTGTTAAAAGGGAAACTATCAAAGTAGATTTGGCAGTTTGTGATTTCGAGGAAGTGCAGTACTTTAATGCAAAGCTGTTTTTCGTGTCAAGGTCTCCAAGAGTGAACACCACCCCACTAGATCTTAAAATCGCTTGATCTGTCTTAGAAATGTGATTTGGTGGGAATGTATGGTGACCATTTGGTATGCTATTGCTGTTAACATATCATACTTGCAAGACTGTTTCTAATATCTGTTTCTCTTTCAGACATCGATGCTCAGATACGGGATATCCAGGAGAGAAAGAAGAACCTGGCTGATGGAGGTGATATCCCAGAAAAGGAAAGAATTGGTCTAGGAGAGAGTGGCTTCTTTGATCAAGACATCTATGATGGCACAGTCAGTGGAAAGTATAGTGGATATGTGACATCTATTGCTCCTAATGAAGAACCTGACGTAAGTCTCTTCTTTTCTCTTTTAAACTTCGAATCGAGTAGACCACTGGCCATGCTTAGGTTTGAAGCATGAACACTCAGAGCATGTTCCACCCTCGTACCAATAGTAACTATTAGTTACTAAATCCGTTCCAACCTCACGAAAAGCTACTACGCTGACTTTTCCAGCCTTCTCGAAATAGTTACTAATAGTAACTATTTGCTTACCACGCTCGCGAGTGTGGTAAGCGTAGTAACCACGAATCTCTGTCACATGATTGGTCGGATTCACCCGTGGCATAATATTCCGCTGGAAAATAGACAAATCCAGCCTTGGCGACAAAAAGGCAGAATTTGTGACGTCAAGCGTAGTAACTACGGTAAGTAGGATGGAACACGCTCTCAGCCATCTTCATCTGAATACTTACCCAGGCGTTGGCTCTCGTTTGTAGGAGCTCAGTGTAGGATGTTATTTCATTTGTTTTTTGAACTTCAGTACACTACTCAAGTTCCACATAGGATGTTGATCTTCACATGGTTAGAAGTTGGATCCAAATGCATTCATGTTTTTCGACAAGCTAGAAGTGACGAGATTATTAACAAGCTGACAAAATCTGCACTCGAAAAATGTTTTTCAACACTGCATGGCATATGCCACGTTTCTATATTCCTCGGGGTGTTCTGTTCTTGTAAAGATGCCCTTCGTGCAAATCTTGTCTGTAGAAATTACAGTAGTTACAAGTGTTAAATCCAGCCAGTGGTCAGATATTAGAAAAAGAAAATCCCCAAGGGTGTGTTAGAACCAGATTACACAGGTTGGAACAATGTTAGCAGCTTTTATTATCCATTGCTGGGAGGTTGGAACACTCCTTAAATTTAAAAGTATTTGAATAGACAAATGCTCCTCAGGTGGGGTTTGGACCCCAAGACCTTCGTCTCACAAATCCTGCCCTAGAAGCATTTTCATATTTCTGTTCTCTACTTGTTTCTATCTCTAGGCTGCCTTTCCCCTTTGGATTGAATCTTTGGTTTTCTTTGGTTTCCTCCATGAGCTTCCGATATTGGAGTTCTAATTAGAATCATTTCAGGTTTAATTGTCATGATTAAAAGTTGTGTGTATATTTCCATTTTTTTTTTTGCAAATTAGTACCCTAAACTATCCAAGAGCCTTCCCAAAAGGGCTGATTTCAAATCAAGATATCAAATAGGCTTGGGCTAGAAGATTGTAAGCACTATTCCGCGTGCTTTGCAGCTTTTGACTTTTTAATCTTGATAGCCTATCAGCCTGACAATGGTTGCAATTAATGTGTGCAAGTTTAGACAAAAAGTGTACCGTAAAAGTCAGAAGCAGCTAAGAAATAAGCTCCTGGATGACCCCATGTTAGGCTTCCACCCGTAATTGGACCCTAGCTGAAGCGCAAGGTTACCCTTCTCTTTTTAAGTTGACAGACCTATATTATCATCTTGTGAGACAGATATTCAGGTTTAAATACGATGATTGATTGATTGATTGAAACACGTTTCTAATTGTAGGAAGATGATTATGATACCGGCACGAGCGGAAGGAAAGGATTTGGGGGTGCCGCAGCTTTGCTGAATGATGTCGCCCAAGCAGATAAGGACTATGATCCTTTTTCACAACATAAGAAGCCAACTATTGCTGATAGAGAAGATGAATATAGGGCTATGAGACGTCGAATGGTCATCTCTCCAGAGCGTGTGGATGCTTTTGCTGATGGTAAGTTTGTTTGGTTCATCGGGAGGCCACACATGATCGTGCGTATCCTATTCGTGTAGACTACTATGGCCAGAAAAAATGTTGGATTCTGGCTGGAGAGCCTTTACGGATGGGTTTGGGTGGTTAGGACGGTCCTTTTTTTATATCTGAAAAGACAGTGAAAACTACGACGTCATAAACCTCTTCGTAGACAGCCGTCTGTGAGCACATTGTTATCAATGTGTTAATGCAGTTTAATATGAAGATCCTTTTGACGGGATATAAGGGGTGGGTTGGTTTCTAAGGAGTGTTAGCTCATTTTCAGTTGCTTTTGTAGAATTTCAGAAAGGCTTTAAAAATAATAAGCAATTAGCAAAACCGTGCTATTTTTCCAATTGTAACACAGCACACATCCTCCAAAAAGCAACTCAGGTGTAGTTTGATTTATCCAGAAATTCACATGGAACCAATGCGGAGTGTGAAAAAAGGAAAAAAAAAAAGATAATGTATACTACTTACAACTTACAATATGTTGCTACTGGCATTGGCGAGTCGCCGTTAAGGATGACTATGTACTGACCGTGCGCCAAAGAAGTGAAATGTTCTCCCTATTTTTTCTTCTTGATTATATTTTTGTTCGACTGATATGCCTGTCTCAGCTGACGAAGCACATTGATTTAGGCGGCAAAACACCGGACGTTGGAGCCCGAACTTACGCTCAGATCATGAAAGAACAGAAACTTCGAGGTGAAGAGGTTGCGGTCCGTAAGCAGATGGCCGAAAAAGCCAAGGAAGGAACTCTTAAGGTTGTCGTCTCGAATGGAGATGCAACCAAGGAGAGTGGGTCCGCCGCTCCGAAGAAAAGAGGCCGTTGGGATCAAGCGGTTCCGGGAGCGGAAGATGCAACACCTCTTCTCGATGGAACTCCAGCCGCCAAAAAGAAACCGGCCTGGGATGCTGAGGTGAGCTTCCTGTTTGCTCTTTTTTATATTTTTTAATCACCCGTCATTTCAGGAAAGAAAAATAACGGAGTACAAAAGAGGTAAAGAAAAAATCAAAAGGAAAAGGAAAAAATCAACAATTACAACTGAGTAACATCAGGTTTAAAATAGCAAGCTCAGGGTCTCTTACTCTTATGTACCATAGATCCCTGATTTTGGGATGGCCTTTGACAAACACTGTGTCCATCTAGCATTTGGCATAACATGTGTTAACTCAGGGTACCTATGGGCAGGGGCGTCACTATGGGGGGGGGCTCCCCCCCCCCGAAGATCTTGAGAAAGTACTTTCCTCGGGCGGAGCCCGGCGAAAGTTCACTAGTTTGTGGTTGCGCAGTGCCGGCAAACACGGCAAACACACTAGTTTGTCTTTGCGCAGTGCCGGCAAACACAGAAGGAAAAAAAAAATTGTATGCTTTTGTCGGTTGACTCGTCGGCCCATGGGTTCGTTTTGCATGCAAGAAATCAAATTCTACATATAGATAGATAGATAGATATTTAATGCATAAAAGCCAACAAGGGCCATCGCACAAAAACAACAAAACAAAAAATATATATATACATGCACTCTGTACCAATATTTTCTGCTACAGCCACTACAGGGATATACAATTTTCCCTGTGTGCTAACCCTATCCGGAGGAACCTTCCAAACTGACGAATAGCCGGGAAACTTTTCTCTCTCATTCTCTCAATTATCCAATCAGTCCCACACACACTCACTCCAAACAACTCTTGTCTCAACCCATTCAGTTCCTCACACTCTCCCACAAAATGACTCATACTTTCTTTCTCACATCCACACATAGGGCAAGAGTAAGGACCAGTTTTAACCCTAACTTTACCCAAATATTTTCTTCTTTTACCAAGTGGTAAACCATCCCCTCTCATACTCAAAAATAACACAAGTTCCTCGTGAGACAGACCACACTTGAGGTAAACTTCTTCACCCCAACAATCTTTTGCCTTGGCGTATAAGCACAACGAATCTGACTGGTCCTTTTCCTCGTGCCATGACTGGACTTCCTGATCCTGAAGTACTCTTCGAACCATTTGATGGATCCCTTGACCTGAAGACTGTGGGCCAAGTCCCTCTCCCCAATATCCGGGTAGGCCACATTGTTCCAGGATCTTCTTTACTTGATAAGGCCAAGAATCTTGGCGTTTATCTTTCAGTGCCTCCAGGTATGCTGCCTTCAGTGGTCTTACCCTGGGCATATCTATTATTTTTTCCCAAAATTTTATTATTCTTACCCACCTATCGATCCTTAACCTATAAATACCTAAATCACCTTTCAATACTATATTACTAAATCTATCCGATAGACCTAACATCCTCTTAAAATACCTATTCTGGATACTTTCCAACTTTTTAAAATCCCTAAAACCCCATACTTCACTACCATAATGTATTGTCGGCAATATCTTCGTATTGAAAATCCTTTTCTGGAAACCCACATTCTTTATACGCCTCAAATGACTTTTAGTTACCAAATTACAAACTCTGCCACCTTTTCCTACTGCATGCTCAAATTGCTTACTAAACTTACCATTGCTCGAAAATTTGACCCATAAATACACAAACTCATCCTTCACCACCAACTTCATTCCTTCGTAATACACATCGGCTTGTCGGGCGAAACACAGAAAAAATCGAATTCTGTCTGCTTTTGTCGGGCCTCGGGTGTTCCTTTTATAAAGAAGAACTCAAATTTTATATTGTGTTTGTCGGGTGTCTATCGACTCGTCGGCACATGAGGTTCTGCGAACATTTGTCGGGCGTACCCAGGAAGCTATAACTTATAAGTCACGTCAGCACCTCAAGTTATTTGCAAGGGAAATCAAGGTCTGTACAGTCTTGTCATTCAAAACACAGAAGAAATCAAATGCCGTATCGGTTTTTCGGCGTTGGTATTCTCGTTGGCACATTGGGTTCTTTTTACTCGTAAGAAACCTTATTCTGTAAACGTTTATCGGGCGGATCGCGAAAGTGCAAGTTTCGTCGGCACACGTAAGAAATAACAGGCTTGTCGGTTGTCGGGCAAAACACAGAAGAATCGAATTCCGAATGCTTTGGTCCGGCCTGTTTTCCTGTCGGCACATCGGAATCTTTTTGATACATAAGAAATCAAAGCAGATTCTGAGGACTTGTGTCGGGCGAAGACCAAAAGTTTAAGTCTCGTCGTTAAACCTTTTTTTTTCTTTTTCTTTTTAAATGCACCGTCAAACAATTTTTCGTTCCATACCGTTCCTTGTCGTCAAAATTCGGGAAACCTGTTCTGCGTGCTTTGTTTCTGGGTCGTTTGTCTGCTCACACCGTACCCAGAAACTGCCCTTTTGGTTGATTTGGCTGCACACTGATGGCAATTGTGGGTCCTTATTTCTTTTTTTTTTTTGTCGATTCTCGGTGTGATCCTAATCTCGAAGAGTAAGTGAGGTTACGCAGTGCAATAGCGATCGTGGTACTCCAGTGTTACGCATGTCTTTTTGACGTGAAAACTACTTCTTTTGCGGTAAATTTCGAACAAATCGATTTTGTACCTACTTTACTCTGGATGGCCACTACTTTTTTGACGGGCAGATATGTGATTTCACAGGTAGCCTTACTTTATATCGCAAAAAGGTCTCTTAGCGTCAAAAGACAGGTGTTTAATTTTGTTGGCGTTTTATGCTTCAAATTCTTAGGGGTCTGAACACACATTAAAAGCTAGAACTTGTATGATAGGTATAGATCAGCTTTTCTGGAAAAAGGCAGATTTAAAAAAATTTGTTCAGTCTTTATAGTTAAACAGTTAGTTTTACACAAAATTTCGCCTGCGGCGCATTTCGAAGCGTTTTCTGGTTGGAAGGACGTTTTAGGACGTTAGGATTGAAATTCTTGGGGTTTTGAAACACATTAAAAGCTAGAATTTGTATGGTAAGTATAGTTACATTTTTTCAGAAAAACGGCAGATTTGAAACATTTCGCCTGCGGCGCTTAGTTTAACCTGTTCTAGGTACAGTCGTTGGAAGCTTCACTTTTTAACGAAAGCTGAAATGAAAAGCCGAATATTTTTAATTTAAATATACGAATTAGATTAATGTCAACTGATGCATTACAATTAGTTTTACGCCGGTTCTATTCTGTGCTGGCCGGAAATGTACGCCGTTGCTGCGAAGTGGGTACACGCTACAGGGATATTAGATGCTCGGTTTACAAAAGGTATCACAGATCCATTAATATAACGACCAACGGGTCATAATACAAATATTCTATAACCTTAGCAGCTCACGTCGAAAGTGATTCTATCATGTGTTTTATTTTATCAAAGTGATAGTGTAGCAACTACTTATGTTTCCATTCTGTTCGTCTTGAAAACCTTAATCTGTGTGAGCTTAGTGAATAGCCGCAAAACTACATGTATTTTCTGTATCCATGTTCAACAGTTAAGCGGGATATTTTTTTTTCAACTTCTTTCCCTCAACCTTGCTTACCGTCCTTCGACCAGCAACTAAGTTGCCGATCGCTCTCTACGGGTTCAGAATAGTATAATATTCCGAATCCTCCGGTCACGATCGAATGGTTTGGTATCGGAGGGATGCCCGCGAACTCCCTTCCATCCCTTCGTTACTCCCTTCCCACCATTCCCAATTCCATAACCAACCATCTTTACTCCAAACTCCCTAAAGTTCGTCGCCACTTCAAAAGAATACGCCAAAAAGCTTAGCTCTAAATTTGAAGACAATCGCTTCTAGTGGTACTAGAGAGATAGACAGATAGATATCGCTTTTATTCTTTTCGAACTATCATGGTGAAATCCAAATTGCCGAAATCGTCAATATATACATGTAAACACTCACATTTAAGTATGTCAACGTCATATATAAAAGTAAATACTAAATAAGATTAAAAATTCTAAGAGTGCTACTGGCCTGGCCAAAGCTTGTGCAGGTAAATATTGGCATGGTTTTAATGTCTATACTTATTGGCTCACGAATTGCATCCAAACCAAGTCTAACGTTATTTCTGTTTCCCATAGACTCCCATGGTGCAGCGATGGGATGAAACACCGGGCCGAGCGAAGGGCAGTGAGACGCCGGGAGCTACCCCTTCACAGAATCGCATGTGGGATGCTACCCCTGGCCACATGACACCTGGAGGCGGTGGTGATGAAAGCACCCGCAAGAGGAACAGATGGGACGAAACGCCTAAAACCGAGCGAGGTAAGGGTTAGAGCACGTCTGATTTGATTTTCTTTGGGCCTCCGAGCTGCCAGGCAGTGGTGGTCATGCCCGTGAATCATTGAGTCAAGGTTGTTCAGTCTAATTCCCTATACCAGCCGGAAATTTGTTTTTCTTTGACTGTTTGCTGCCGTTCTTGTCGGAAGATTCGTCAGGTTAAACTTAGTTAGTCTTCAATCAGCAACAAACTTGTTCCTATTTCCTGCTTGATTCGGGGTAGGGGTTCTGAGATCGTGATTGCTGTTTTGCAGTGAGGATCGCGAGAAATCGATCGAGTTGTAGTGGAAGTAAGCAAGAGCTGGAAGCTCATATGACACTTACAAGGCTGGTTCCGAGGATGGTACATAAAATGTGTCTTTTCATTGGTTTTTCATGGATTAGTTCTTTAAGGAATGGTCGGATTTTGAAAGTGACTTCTAAGCTAATCTTGTCGAATCTCTAATTTTCCAGCCAAGTTTTATCGTCCTAGCACATCTGGAAGTACCTTAACTTGCGATCACCGGAATTCCCCCCCCCCCCCCCCCCCAACTTCCCCCACAGTGCCCGGATCCAATCCGATTGTGTAAATGATTTATCTAGAGAATTTGTTCGTTATTCCAACCAAGCTCCGTCCCGATCTCTCCAGTCTAAGCGGGTCACCTATTCCCTTCCCCCCCCCCCTCACCCACCCAATAGTTGTCGGATCCGGCTCGGACATGAAAAAGAACATCAGAGACATGTCCTCTGTCCAATTCTAAAATTTCACTGGAATCAGATCACCCGTTCGAAAGCTACGCATAACTGAATATTCCGGATTCCCCATCCCTCCACTCCCCCCAGGATGATCGGATCGAGTAATTTTTATTTCCAAGTCAGTTTGATCGGGTCCCTGATATGCCGGCCAAGTTTCGTCGTGAAAATCCCCAAAACCGCCGTCACCGGAATTCCGGGACCCCCCCCCCCCCCCTCTCATATGTCGGGATCCAGTCCAATTGTGTAAACGATTTATCTAGAGCAGATATTTGTTCTTTCCCAGCAAGGTTCACTCCAATCCCTCCATTCTAACCGTTTCTCGGGATTTCCCCCCCCCCCCCCCCAACTCCCCCGTAGCTGTCGAATCCGGTCCGGCCTTTAAATCGGACTTCAGAGATATGTCGTCTATTCTGTTATTAAGTTTCATTCCAGTCCGATCACCCGTTTGAAAGTTACGCACTACTCAATTTTCCAATCCCCCCCCCCCCCCCCCACCGCCTCCCAAATGGTCGAATCGGGAAACTGATTATTTTCAAGCTGGTTTGTTAGGGTGCCGTCCTAGCACATCTGGAAGTACCCTAATGATTGCTCGGTCAACCATTGACCGCCCGACCACACAGACCGTCAGACGGAATTGCGATCGGTATATGGCACTTGAGCCAGAGGCTGCAGGTGCGATAAAAATAGCACGGAAATAGGAAACCACGGTCCATCGAATCAGCCTGATGTGCCGTGATTAAGTGTGCGTGAGCTACGCATGAAGTGTAGTTGGTCTATACCTAGGTCAATCTCTACATCTTAAAAATAAGAATAGTACAAGGAACTTTCGGACTAATGATAAAACGAAAGGAAAAAAATTAAAGTGCACAAAAGAAGAGCTCTACATCCGTGAGCCTCATCGAGAGACCGAGACAAACGGAACATTGTACGGATGAAGCGCCCATGTTACGTATAAACGATGCGAACAGAAAAAACGATTCTTTTCAAGCAGGATTTGAGTTCCGCAATTGAAATCCCTGTTACGCCTTTGGTAAACTGCTTTGTTTATTTCAGAGACTCCAGGGCACGCTGGTTGGGCTGAAACCCCTCGTACAGATCGTGGTGCAGGCGCGGATCTCATCCAGGAGACACCCACCCCTTCCGCTAGCAAGCGAAAATCTCGTTGGGATGAAACACCCGGCGCCACTCCGAGCATGACGCCAGCTGCTGGCAGTATGACGCCACAAACGCCGTCTATGATGACTCCAAGCATGACACCGGGTATGATGACTCCGGGCGCGACTCCCATGGGCGCAAAAGCAATGGCCATGGCCACTCCTACGCCTGGCCATTTGGCCATGATGACCCCAGAACAGCTTCAGGCATATCGTTGGGAGAGGGAGATTGACGACCGTAACCGTCCCCTCACTGACGACGAGCTGGACGCCCTGTTCCCAGATGGGTATAAGATTCTTCAGCCACCTGCGGGGTATATCCCCCTCAGGACCCCGGGTAGGAAACTCACCGCGACCCCGACTCCTATTGCTGCAACTCCCCAGGGTTTCTTCATGCAACAGGAAGGTCAGACCCCGAAATTCATGGATAACCAGCCTAAGGGTAATCTGCCGTTCTTGAAACCGGAAGACGCGCAGTATTTCGACAAGCTCCTGATAGATGTGGACGAAGATTCGTTGAGCCCAGAAGAGCAGAAGGAGAGAAAGATCATGAAGCTTCTTCTGAAGATCAAGAACGGCACACCGCCCATGAGAAAGGCCGCTTTGCGTCAAATTACCGACAAAGCGAGAGAATTCGGAGCCGGTCCGCTATTCAATCAAATCCTCCCCCTTCTTATGTCTCCAACGCTTGAAGACCAGGAGCGCCACTTGTTGGTAAAAGTTATTGACCGCGTTCTCTACAAGCTTGATGATCTTGTTCGCCCTTATGTCCACAAGATTCTTGTCGTTATCGAGCCGCTCTTGATTGACGAAGATTACTACGCCCGTGTCGAAGGTCGTGAGATCATTTCGAATCTCGCCAAAGCGGCTGGTCTTGCCACGATGATTTCCACCATGCGTCCTGACATTGACAACATTGATGAATACGTACGAAACACAACAGCTCGTGCGTTCGCCGTCGTCGCGTCGGCTTTGGGAATTCCATCTCTGCTGCCCTTCTTGAAGGCTGTCTGCAAAAGTAAGAAGTCCTGGCAGGCCCGGCACACTGGTATCAAGATTGTTCAGCAAATTGCAATCCTAATGGGGTGCGCCATTTTGCCCCATTTGAGAAGTTTGGTCGAGATTATCGAGCATGGACTCGTGGACGAACAGCAGAAAGTTAGAACCATCACTGCTCTTGGCCTCGCTGCCCTCGCCGAAGCTGCAACCCCCTACGGAATTGAAAGCTTCGACTCGGTTCTGAAGCCGCTGTGGAAAGGTATCCGTACCCACAGAGGTAAGGGGCTTGCCGCGTTCTTGAAGGCGATTGGTTATCTCATCCCGCTTATGGACGCCGAATACGCCAATTACTACACTCGAGAAGTCATGTTGATTCTCATCAGAGAGTTTCAGTCCCCTGACGAAGAAATGAAGAAGATCGTCTTGAAAGTAGTGAAGCAGTGTACTGCTACGGATGGTGTGGAATCGCAGTACATTAAGGACGAAATTTTGCCACCATTTTTCAAACATTTCTGGAACCACAGAATGGCCCTCGATAGGAGGAACTACAGGCAGTTGGTAGATACGACAGTTGAAATTGCGAACAAGGTCGGAGCGTCTGAAATCGTCAGCCGAGTGGTCGATGACTTGAAAGATGAGAACGAAACATACAGAAAGATGGTCATGGAGACGATTGAAAAAACCCTCGCCAACCTCGGTGCTGCCGACATCGACTCACGTCTAGAGGAACAGTTAATCGACGGCATCCTTTATGCTTTCCAGGAGCAAACCACGGAAGACGTAGTCATGCTGAACGGCTTTGGTACTATCGTCAACGCATTGGGCAAGCGTGTCAAGCCTTACTTGCCCCAAATTTGTGGTACTATTCTCTGGCGGTTGAACAACAAAGCGGCGAAGGTCCGACAGCAGGCGGCCGACCTGATCGCCAAGATCGCCGTCGTCATGAAGACCTGTCAAGAAGAAAAGCTGATGGGACACTTGGGTGTTGTTCTCTACGAATACTTAGGTGAAGAATACCCAGAAGTGCTCGGAAGTATTTTGGGCGCGCTGAAGGCCATCGTCAACGTTATTGGAATGACGAAGATGACGCCGCCTATCAAGGATCTTTTGCCGAGGCTCACCCCGATTTTGAAAAACAGACACGAAAAAGTCCAGGAGAATTGTATCGATCTTGTGGGTCGTATTGCCGACAGAGGACCGGAGTACGTATCGGCGAGAGAGTGGATGCGAATTTGCTTCGAGCTTCTTGAGTTGCTCAAAGCACACAAGAAAGCAATTCGACGAGCGACTGTCAACACCTTTGGCTACATTGCCAAAGCAATTGGGTAAGTTCCAGTTGCATTTTGTGCCTCCTTTTTTTCCCGTCTACCTTGTTTACAGTTTATTTGGTACATAAGCGACCCTGTGTAACTTAATAGGTTCTGGAAAAGCTTTAATTTGTAGGCGGGCTTAGCTTTTGACCGAGTAAACTCAACTAAAGGGAAAGTTAAAAAAGCATTGAATTAAAATAGCTCTCTAGCTTTCTAAGCCTCCTACTTCCTCGTGTTTGCTTCATAACCACATTTGGTTTGAGTGTCTACGTACGTCCGCGCTCTCGTCAGGGTCTTCGGGAAAAGCTTTCTTCGCGCGCGTGTTTGGTATGGCTTCAGTTAAGCTTCAGTTTCTGACATGACGAGACCGAATGCGCCTGGCCATAAGCAACAAGCCACGTCGCAGTCGACAGTTCGAACAGCGACCGGATCTTTACAGCGGTGGGGTGGAAATAGTCGGAAAGAATTTTTTTTAATGAAATCCGTAAAGGTAAAGATTTGTAAAGGCTGTGGATTTATCTGTACTATACGGAAATAAACATTATTATTGTATTTCTTTCATTGACGTTGCCGCCAAAGAAAGCATAGAGGCTTGAAACAAGGAAAAATAGTTGCGTTTTTGATCCGAATGCTCCTCGCGATTATCCTCGCAATTCTCCTATTTCGCGTTTTTGGACTGTCCAGATGAAGCGAATTCTCCTTTTCTTGCGTTTTTGTCAAAATCGAGAACGGGAAAAGCCTCGCGATACTGCAGAACCGAGGAGTTGTTCCGATAGTGAATTCTCGATTCTCCTCTCTCCGTTCTCCTCCCTCATTGGTTAACAGAGTGCGGGTGTCCAATATGCATAAACAGGTATACCGGGATGCAGCCGAGCTGCCAAATAAATGTTTTTGTCAAAAGCGAGAATGGAGAAGCGAGAAGAGCAAAAACGGTAATTTGTACGGGGATAGAGAATTCAGAAGCGAGAACGGAGAACTGAGCATTCAGATCAAAAACGCAACTATTGGGTGCAGCCAGCTTCTTAAATAGCATTTTTCCTTGTTTGCGGTGGTGACCATCCGGGAAGTATTTTTCGGGGTCAGAGCCGAAAGCCGAGCGATGCGAAGTTGTGTTCTGGCGAAGCGCGTTTTGGTGTAGCCAGGCGGCGCGATTGTTGATTGAGGATGTGAACCCCTCCTTCTGTCAGAACTGACCTTCATCAGATGAAAGGGGACGATTTTTTGTTCTGTACGTCGTCGTTCTAATGCTTTGTTGAGGGTTTGTAATTTCGTGGTTTCCCTGTTTTAATTTCCCCGTGAGTCAGGATGCTTATATTTCTTTCTCTTATAGTCCCCACGATGTGTTGGCAACGCTGCTGAATAACTTGAAAGTGCAAGAGCGCCAAAACCGTGTGTGTACAACTGTCGCCATTGCCATTGTCGCCGAAACCTGCTCGCCCTTCACGGTTCTGCCTGCGCTGATGAATGAGTATCGTGTACCGGAACTTAACGTTCAAAACGGTGTACTAAAGTCACTGTCTTTCTTGTTTGAGTACATTGGAGAGATGGGCAAAGATTACATCTATGCCGTGTCACCCCTCCTGGAGGACGCACTAATGGACAGGTAAGAGTGCAACATTTTCCGCATCAGCGTGTTATTCGATTACGTTTTTGCAGATACCATGGCATCTGTTACTCCGGTAACTGGATCTGCAATTAGTCGTTTTTGCAGTAACTGTGGTATCTGATATACGGTTGCTCTGCAAAAACGACAATTGCCGAAGTCGCGCATTTTCGAAGTCATCCCAAAAGAAAAACTGATATTCAGTCACGTGACTAAGTGCCAAACTTCTTTCCCACCAATTTGACTGAAGTTGATGAAAGTGAGATGACTCACGTGAGGTCAGACCGTGGTGTCTAAATATCTGATACCACGGTAAATGAAAAAAAACGACTTTAGACCGTGGTATCCGATACCATGGTATCTGCAAAACGCAACTATTATCGTGGTTGTTCGCTAAAACCGTCATAAACGAGTTCCATAAACAGTCTCTGTAACAAGGAGGAGGTGTTTCAGGACAATCAAACTCCTAACTAAATAGAAGCATAACTGCTAGGGGATCCTCGGTATGGGGCAACTATAAGGGCCCTTCTTGGGGATAATAAATTAAAGGTTGTAAGCTTTAAACTGCAATATAAAATTGACTCTCAGACCACATAAGGCGTATTCTCGCCGTTCCTGGAGGACTTCACTTGAGAAGTCCCCGCGTTTTTGTTTGTCCCGGGGACTCACTCGCCGTATTCTCGCGAGTCCCCACGGACGGGGAATGCTCCAGTTATCATCACCATCATCAGCAAGACCAAAGGTTCCGATGGGATTCCAGAATTTTCCAGGCAATTCCGTCTTCTAGATATTCGGGCTTCAACAGACTTCTTAAACCTTTTTACTTTCAAAATTTAAAAACAGGTTAAGGCCAATGGTAATAATCGGAAAAGACCAAGTTCGTATTTAACAGTGCAAAACGGATACGCCAGCTGAATTTCACTAAGTTCAGATATATTCAAAAACACATTTTGCGCTGTCAAATATTCAGATCTAGACTCAGCATATGGTTTACCCCATAGCCTACGTCGTATCTCCTTCCTACCTTACGTCCGCCCAACTTCCAATTTCGGCCGGATTCCGGACAAACTACTTTTGTGGCAAAAAATGAAGCTGAAAAACGAATTCATCATGTCTTCTTGCCCTAACATTGAACCACTAATCAACTTCAGATTAAACTTTTTCTTTTAACAAATTTTCCTTTCAGCCTGATTCCGAGCAACCTATAAGTCCGGCGAGAAAATGATTGTCATATACGGATTCATCATGTCTAAATTACCCCATTACCCCTAAGTCGAATATCTTATTAAATTTAAATAAGACTTTTATTTTGAACAAATTCTCCGGCTTTGGCCGGATTCCGGCCGAACTAATTGTCCGGCGAGAAAGTAGTTTTCATATTCGGACTCAACACGTCTTCTTGCCCCTACATAGAACCTCTAATCAACTTCAGATTAAACTTCTACTTTTCACAAATTGTCCGGTTTTCGCCGGATTCCGGGTGAACTATTTGTCCGGCGAGAAAAGGAATTTCATATTCTGATTTAGTCTCTCTACCCCTAATTCGACTATTTCATTAGCTTTTAAAAAATATTTTTTGTTCCCCTTAATTTCAAACCCCTCCCCCATCCCTAAATATTGGGCTACATAGCCCATCTTCGAACTTGACCTTACCCTTGACCCAAAGAACCTTTACACCAAGTTTCAAAATATCTTATTCCCTTTGAGAGCTCTCGTGCTCACTGACAGACGGTCAGACGGACAACTTTTGCGATGTCATAGGTATCCCTCCACTTAAGTTTTGGGATCCCAAAAAGGACTCCCTTTTTAATTCGGAGGGAATTCAATTTTTGCTGGTGTTGGTGGAATGTATAATTAATTAAACACGATCAGAATAAACAAAACCAAAAATAAAGTGGATCCAGACTAATTTCGTCAACTGCATATTTTTTTTTCGAACAAAATCCATTTTGGAAGCATTCCCCGTGTTCTCGCTGTTTTCTGTACGCGGAGTCCGCGTGGAGTAACTTCCTCTGGTTTCGCCGGCGGGTATACGCCTATAGTATCTTAGTTTATTTTCTACTCGTTTTCGGCTTTACCGGGCTGATGGCGTTCTAGCTGATGGGTTTTCAGACAGTTGTTTCTGTTTTTTCTCGATAAAGCAAGTAAACGTTGACAGATATGACAGATATATAACCGTTGGCTGATAAAGCAAGCATGCAAAAGTAGTGAATAGTTTTGGTGTTTTAAGTCAGTGGTTCCCAACTTTTCCGTACCGGGAACCCCTAATCAAGGTTTGAAAAAGTTGCGTACCGCCTTTTCGCAAACATTTTCGTTAGCTTAATTCGCAACCTGAATGACAATATCGTTTGCAATGTCTTCGATTCTTTTTATAACAGTATTCTTTGGTACAGAAAAAGATTTTACGGTAGTAGGCGAGCTGTTTGGGATCAATATTATTTCATTGACCTTCACTAGGGCTTGTAATCAGAGCCGTCACGCGCGGATTGGGAACACCCCTCCCCCCCCCCCCCAAAGTGGTATTCCAGACGGTTAAAAAGAAACGAGTCGGTAGTAACATCTATCGTAGAAACATCTTTTTTTGGGATCCCACAACGTTAGTGGAGGGATACCTATGACATCGCAAAAGTTGTCTGTCTGTCTGTCCGCACGATAACTTTCGAGGGGATTGAGATATTTGGATGAAACTTGGTGGGAGGATCCTTTGGGTCACAGTACAGGTCAAGTTCGAAGATGGGCTCTGTAGCCCTATATTTGAGGGTGGGGGAGGGGCTTCAAATTAAGGGACAAACAAAATATTTTTAAAAAGCTAATGTGATAGTCGATTATGTGGTAAGAAGACATGCTGAGTACGATGGTGAAAACCATTTTCTGGTCGGACAAGTAGTTCGTCGGGAATCCGGCCAAAACCGGAAAGTTGGGTAAAAGCAAAAGTTTCATTTGAAGTTGATTAAATGTTCGATTTAAGGGTAAAAAGACATGCTGAACAAGATGGTGAAAACCATTTTCTCACCCGACAACTAGTTCGCCAGGAATCCGGCCAAAACCGGAAAGTTTGTTAAAAGCGAAAGTAAAACCTGAAGTTGAAAGTCAAAGTTTTATTTAAAAGTTGATTATATGTTCTTTATAGGGGTAAAGAGATCCGCTGGATTCGTTTCTGAATTTTCTTCTTTTTTTTGTTGGACTATAGTAGTTCGCTCGGAATTCGGGCGAAACCGGAAATTTGGCAGAAGTAAAGCAGGAAGTTTCGGTCAGTATCGTCAAAATAGATATGGCTTATGGAGGTATATCTGAACTTGGTTTTATCTGATGATTAGCCTGGCGAAGACACGACCCAATTGTCTGGATCAAATATTAGATTTTTGGGATCCCATCGAAACCTTTGGTCTTGTTTTTTAACAGTCGGTAAAGATGACCAGCCAGTCAGTAAAAATACCTTGTCCCCAAAAAAACATATTGGCTAGTGATGCCTCTGCTTGTAGTGTTAAGAGGATTCCGGCAATCAAAAATGAGTGATGCGAGATTTTGAAACTACAGACTAAACCGATTATGGTACCTTCGTGTACCCCTTTGGGTACGCGTACCACCGGTTGGGAACCACTGTTTCAGGTAATATGAGGCAGTAAGTCAGTCAGGACTTCCGGAAATAGTCTGTCCAGCCCTATAGTTCACCTTGATATTGCAGTTTGCCAAAGGTCAGACCCCACTTTCCGTACTTAGCCACTCTCATACATTCGTGGTTGGATTTGTGTGTATATGACCCATGTTGTCACGTCCCCTGCGACAGCATGGTGCTACACCCGCAGCGCCCTCCCCAGAAAAATCCAACGCTACACTGTAAAATTTTTTTATTCAAACAATGTTTACAACGGGTACGTCAGCTACGATTCTTCATCAGCGGTATTTCGGCCCTTTTTGGCAAGGGTCCTCGTCAGGCTGTAAATCCTCTGGTACCCGTTGTAAACATTGTTTGAATAAATGTTTCAAAGTCAGCTTGGGCTAAAAGAATATTTATACACTGTAAAAAGTTTCTCCGAGTAACGATCAAAGTTAACTGTAGTATTTTCTACTGGGATTAATCTTGTATCTACTGGGATAAGATTGATCCGAATTAGAGATACATTATCTCAATAGAGACAAGATTAATCCCAGTAGCAAATCCTGCAAGATTTCTATTTACAGTGTACTACACTACCAGCTGAGGGTGCTAAAATAAATCCCGAAATCAGTTGTCAAATTATCTTCTTTGTACTGCAGGGATCTTGTGCACAGACAGACCGCATGCGCAGCGATAAAGCACATGGCGCTTGGCGTTCTTGGCTTCGGCTGCGAAGACGCACTAATTCATCTGATGAACTACGTTTGGCCCAACGTGTTCGAAACTTCACCACATCTTGTGCAAGCATTCATGGACTCCATAGAGGGGATGAGGGTGTCCCTTGGACCCGTTAAGGTCCTCCAGTATACCCTGCAGGTACGCTAACTGTTCGTTTTTTCCAAAAATTCGGGAATCTGTAGGTCTGATGATGAAATTTTAGTTACGCACTTAAGAGAGGAAAATAGCGCAGTACAGACAAATAAAAGAAAATATACACTCAGCTTTCAATAATGTAGTAAATGCACAATATCAAACAATAAACATTAACAAAAAAAGGACTAATCGGGTCTACAAAATCTTCTTCCTAGATGGAGTGCGGAGAAATGGCCAAGGGCAGAAACGGGAAGGTCCTGGGCAATTGAAAATAACTTTGCACAAGGGTTAGAGGGCAGTAACTTACCTTTGCTTCGCATACCATTTACTGTGTCACCTCGGAAAGCCAAAAATCTAAGAAACGAGAAAAGAGTAAATGCGTATTTTCTCTTCGGCTATTATTTATTAATCATCGGTATTTTCTTTATCATGTCCCCAGTAGACGTCATCTAGGGTCTACCCAATACCTGGCCACTGCGTTTGTGAAAGTTTCTGCCGAGGATTGCTGTGATGTGAACACAACGATCTTAATCCTATGACAGCAATCCTGTTGTCTTAATGCTATCAGGCGAGGGTGGTTTACCAGTTGTCCTGTTTTCGCAGGCTCTTGTACAGCCGAGTTAAAAACACGTATCAGCACGTGACAGGTTGCATTTGTACACTTAAATCTAGAAACTAAAATAATATAAGTACAAAAGTTTTGGGTCGAATAGAGTACGGTCGCGCACATTAACAAGAGGAACAAAAATCTAATCTTTCCTCTTAACAAGAGGAAAATAGCGCAGTAGCCTATATAGACAAATACAAGGAAAAAATAATTGTGTGGCGTCTTGCGCACTGAAACATCGTATCTCGTGTGCCCGCAACCTGACAGGTGCTGATACGTGCTTTAACGACGCCAGCCTCTATCTGTTAACATGCATGGCCCTAATATGGTCCCATTTCGCTTTCAAAGCTTTCAGTGAACTTGCTTTTCTCCGAGCAGTTTTCCTTCCTAGTGTTGACCTTTTCCCGTCTGTGGTAGCATAGTTCCAATGTTGGTGTAATTAGAAGAAACGACTAAAAATGCGTGACACGGTCGTCAAAGACGGGACTGCCAATTACAGTTTTGCGCAGTTTTTTGGCGTCTTCTGGGGCATTAAGAGCTCTTTGTGAAACGTGGGAAAAACAGAAATGTCCTGTGTGCTTTGAAGCAAGTATATAATAGAAATTTATTCGCTCACACTTCCACGGTAACAATACCAAAATTGGTCAGTACCGTCGTGCACTAATTGGTCAGAATTACAGTTACGTTAACCTAATTATAAAAAAAATTCAGATTTTGATCAGAAAAATGAGTAGATTTCAAAAATGGCCTCCAAAAATCCCCTATCTCCCCCCTCCCCCTGTTGAACGTCCACTTGAGGGAACATTCGGTCCCAGTTCTTTCAAAGTACCTACAAATGATCAAAGACTATTTGAAATTTCAACAATCTTTGGTATAAAACTATTTTGGGATCGGCTATGTTTGCCCGCTACTGGTTGGAATTTTTGGACCTTCGTAGGGACTGCTCGATCTTGGCTCTCCATTACATTATCAAATGGGGAGTTGCCGGTGTATGCGGTTTTCTTGTCGCCCAGATGGACTTTTTATGGCCCTTGCCCTTCGGCCAAGTGCCATATAGCGATCGCAATTCCTGTCCGTCCGTCGGTCGGTCTGTCCGTGTTAATAAGACATAGATGACACTTTACACAAGGGACTTGTACCGTGACCAATACACCATTCGAAAAAACTGTTTCTGGTTTATTGGTCACGGTACAAGTCCCTTGTGGAAAGTGCCATCTGTGTCTTATTATTGATTTCCGTGTCATGGGGATGTGAACTGGTTAAATGAATTTGCCTTCTGGCGGGATCACTGTTCCTATTGCCGGCTTCTACCAGATTATTGTATTGATTTGCGAACTCTGTTCACAAGCACCTGTGTAGCTCAAATGGTAAGAGCGCCTGCCCTGTAAGCAGAAGGTCCTGGGTTCAAAAGTCACTTTCCCTATCCGACCATCTGGGGGGGGGGAGGAGGGAGGGGGAATCCGGAAACTTGAGGTATTTGTAACTTCCGAACGAGTGATCGGATCTTAAACCTTGGTATTTGCAAAGACCTCGTGTCTCAGACGACCCAGTTAAATTCCAGACCGGATCCGGTTACGTTTGGGGAGTAGGAGGGGGAGGTTAGGAAACGCTTATAGTGGTGGGATAGGGATGAAACTTGGTGGGAAGAACAGGCCCAGCCCTAGATGTATTGCTAACAAAACCGGATTGGATTCGGCCACTTTGGGGGGAGTTGGAGGGGGTTCAGGAATTTCGGCGATTCCGCGATTTCGGTACTTCCTGATGTACTAGGACGATGAAACTTGGTAGGCATATCAGACTGACCTAAGAATAGTCGTTTCTCTGATTCCGACCTTCGTGGGGGGAGCGGAGCGATTGGGAATCCGGAATCTAATGGTATGGATAACTTTTGAACGAGTGTTCGGAATTAAATGAAACTTGGCAAGTGGAAAGAGCTATCGTATCAGATGTTCGATGTCAATTCTCGACAAGATACTTGTAGGGGTAAGTTGGGGGGGGGGACATCTCGTGAAACGCTTGGAGTTGAGGGATCGGGATAGAATTCGGTGGGGAGAACAAACATAAGCCCTAGATCGTATAGGAGATCTTTGGCAGGTGTTGGAGCCAGATGGAGGGGTTTCCAGGAATTTCCGGTGATTGCGAGTTAGGATACTTCCAGGTGTGCTAAGGACGATGAAACATGGAAGGCATATCAGTGGACCCGACACAATGTCCTAGGAAAATTTCCGGTCCTGGATCCGACCGTTTTTGGGGGAATTGAAGGAAGGGTAATCCGGAAATTACTAACTTCCGTAGGTTGGGTGGTCCGATTCGAGCGAACTTTATGCGCGATAAGAACTGATGACCTAAGTATGAAAACATGCGTCCGAACTACATGCAGCACAGAACCGAGTTTATGTGGCCTAGATTCGTTGTTTGGCGTCCGGACCGGATCTGGTCATGGTAGGATCAGAGGATGAAACGGGAACTGGAAATTTGCAGGTATAATGCTTCGCTTCGAGTCAAATTTATGGACGGGAAGAGGAGATGTCAGAGATCCAACGTTTATGTTTCCGAGCCTTATTCGGCCACAGTGGGCGGCGTTGGAGGGGAGTCCCGGAAATTTTTGGCTCGCATAGTGGCCAAACGAGTGGAGCGATTTGAATGAAACTTGGAAAGTAGAGAGTTATGTGCTGTAGACGACATATTTTAGGGTCCGGACCGGATCCGAGCACGGTGGGGGGATATCCCGAAAATGTTCGGATTTGAGTGAAACTCGATAGGTGGTAAGAAAAGCTTTGGATGATCAAGTTATGCGTCTGAATCAGATACGGCCGCGGTAGGGGAGTTGGAGGTAGGGGTTACCGGAAATAGTGGGGCACGTCTAGGGATCAAACGAGTGGATCTGGACTTAGAAGGTAGAAAATTTATTTGTCCTAGATGATCCGCGGCGATGCAAGAAATGCTCAGACTCAAGTACACTAGGTATCCTATTTCTATGTCCGAACCTAGGAGGTTGAAGGGGGCATTTTATGATGTTTTCATCTACTTTCTTGCATCACCTACCCGTAGCAAGTGCCATATGAGCTCGTAGCTCTTGTTTGCTGCATGAACGGCATTTTCCGCGTCCTGTCCGTTTCGGCTTTCCCGGAATGTGGAATTTAGTCGCTTCGGTTTCATTCGTAGGAAATATTAATTTCGTCCCTCTTTTCTAGGGTTTGTTCCATCCTGCCAGGAAAGTCAGAGAAGTTTACTGGAGAATATATAACTCCCTGTACATCGGTGGACAGGATGCCCTCGTAGCCGGATACCCTAGGGTGCCCAATGACATGAAAAACCAGTATGTTCGGTATGAGCTAGATTACTTTATTTAGATGAGTGGACGTTAACTTTCGACATGTCGTTTTTCTTTTATATTCAGTTAAATAATACAAAAATCTGTCGTAATCAGCTTGAGAAACAATCTGGTTTCTCGGAACTTTTACTTTGTTGAAAGGTACAGTAGAGCAGTGGTTCCCAACCCTTTGGGTACGCGAAGGTCCATAATCTCTGAATTCGAAAACGTCTAATTTCGTCTTGACATTAGAGTTTTGGCTTACGAAGGTTCAGCGCAAGTGTCTTTCCGACCCTTGACCAGTTTGCGGAGGATAATAGAGGATTTAGGAAAAAAAGGTCAACTGAAATGGCGACTATTAAACTTGTTGACTGGGTAAATACGGCGTTTGAAGCGGGTCTGATTCCAGCTGCGTTATTCCTGGATTTGAAGAAGGCGTTTGACACGATTGACCATAAACAGTTATTACTTGAGCTGGAAAAAATCGGTGTGACTGGAAAGAGTTTGTCATGGTTTGAATCTTATTTGAGTGACCGGGAGCAAATTGTGGTGAATGGGTGTTTTACTTCTGTTGCTAGTGAGATAACTTGCGGAATTCCCCAGGGGTCTATACTAGGTCCCCTTTAATTTTTTTATTTTTATAGATCGGATTAAGTACTATTTGTCAGAGGCTGGTATAATCCTTTTTGAAGACGATACTCTATTACTTGTAGCTGCTCTATCAGCTGATCTACTTTTTGATAAAATGAGAAAGGCATTGACCGAGTTTGTTGAGTGGGCAGATTTCAATCTTTTGACATTAAATTATACCAAAACTAATTACATTTTATTTTCTCGGATATCTAGTATTGAAACTAATTTAGAATTAATAGTAAACGGAAATCAAATAAAAAGAGTAAAGGAAACAAAGTACCTGGGTTTTATGATTGATGAAATCTATCATGGAAAACACATTCAAATAGCTTCAAAATTGTCAAGGTCTCTGGGAGTACTTCGCCGAGTTAAAAACCTAGTCTCACAGAAAATTCTTCGATTGCTTTATTTCGCTATTTTTTACCCGTACATTTGCTATGGTTGCTCTATATGGGCAAGTAATTTTGTGTCATGTTATAAAAAAATCCAAAATAAAGCCGTTAAACTTTTGTCACCTAAAACTTTGATTACTCTTAATATAAATGAACTTTACATTAAGAATCAACTACTTGATATTTCAACAAGAGCTGTAAGCTCATATGGCACTTGCATGGGTCAAGATGATTTGATTGATCAAAAGTAAGTTTCGACTTTGCGGTTGAGATGCGCGCTCTAAGGGAGCTGGAACTTCATTTGTAAACAAAACCCTTGAGGCAAAACTGCTAATGGGCTGATGGGCATCACGGAAATGCATATATTGCTTAAAAGTATTTTTTTTACTTTGCGGTCAAGATTGGTACTTTAAGGAATAATCGGATTTGGGAAGTAGCAATTTCTAAGCAAATGTTGTTGAGTCTCCAATATTCCAGCGAAGTTTCATCGTCCTAGCACATCTGGAAGTACCTTAACGCGCGATCACCGTAATCCCAGACCCCCCTCCACCTCCTCCAACTCCACCCACAATAACCGGAGCCAATCCGGTTCTGTAAATGATTAATCCAGAGCATCTGTTTGTCATTCCCACGAAGTTCGATCCAGATCACACCAGTCTAAGCGGGTCAAGTATTTTCCGCCCTCCCTCCAAATAATTGCCGGATTCGGTCCGGAAATGAAAAAGGTCACAAGAGAAAAATGTCCTCTGTTTAATTATTAAATTTCACTCGAATCCGATCACCCGTTCCAAAGTTACGCATGACTCAATATTCCGGATTCCCCTCCCTCAACTCCCCCCCCCCCCAAGATTATCATATCGAGGATTTTTTTTTTATTCCAAGTCAGTTTGACCGGGTCCCTGGTATGCCTTCCAAGTTTCGTCGTGAAAATCCCCCAAAAAACGGAATTCCGGGAAACCCCCTCCTCCCCCCCCCCTCAAGTGTCCGGATCCACTCAAATTATGTAAAAGATTTACATGGACCAGATGTTTGTTCTTCCCAGCAAGTTTCAGTCCGATACCATCATTCTAACCGTTTCTCGAGATTTCCGGTCCACCCCCCCCCCCTGCTCCCCCGTGGTGCACGTAGCCAATCCGATTCAGCAAATGACTTACCTAGAGCATCTGTTTGTTCTTCCCACAAAGTTCCATCCCAATCCCTCCATTCTAAACGGGTCACGTATTCCCCCCCCCCCCCAATAGTTGCCGGATCCGGTCCGGATATGAAAAAAATCAATCGGAGAAATGTCCTCTGTTCAATTCTTAAATTTCACTCGAATCCGATCACCCATTCCAAAATTACGCATGACTGAAAATTTCGGAATCCCCTCCCTCCACTCCCCCCACCATTATCTGATCGACAAAATTTTAATTTTGAAGTCAGTTTGATTTGGTCCCTCATATGCCTGCCAAGTTTCATCGTGAAAATCCCCAAAACCACTATCACCAGAATTCCGGGACCCCCCCCCCCCCCCATAAGTGTCCGGATCCAGTACAATGGTCTAAAGGACTTATCTAGAGCAGATGCTTGCTCTTCCCAGAAAGTTTCACTCCGATCCCTCCATTCTAACCGTTTCTTGAAATTTCCGGTCTCCCCCCCCCCAACTCTCCCCTGGCTACCGAATCCGGTCAAGACTTTAAACGGGACATTACAGATATATATTCTATTCAGTTATGAAGTTTCATTACAATCTGATCATCCGTTCGAAAGTTACACACTTCTCAATTTCCCGGATTCCCCTGCGGATTCCCCTCCCTCCACTCCCCCACCATTATCTGATCGACAAAATTTTTATTTTGAAGTCAGTTTGATTGGGTCCCTGATATGCCTGCCAAGTTTCATCGTGAAAATCCCCAAAACCACCATCACCGGAATTCCGGGACCCCCCCCCCCCCTCATAAGTGTCCGGATCCAGTACAATGGTCTAAAGGACTTATCTAGAGCAGATGCTTGTTCTTCCCAGCAAGTTTCACTCCGATCCCTCCATTCTAACCGTTTCTTGAAATTTCCGGTCTCCCCCCCCCCCCCAACTCCCCCCTGGCTACCGAATCCGGTCAAGACTTTAAATGGGACATTACAGATATATATTCTCAATTTCCCGGATTCCCCTGCCCTTCACCCCCCCCCCCCCCAAAATGGTCGGATCAGAAAACTGATTATTTCTAAGTTTGTTTGGTCGGGTCTCTGATATGCCTGCCAAGTTTCATGGTCCTAGCACAACTGGAAGTACCCTAACTCGAAAAAGTGTGACAAAATGCCCTAAATTTTCAAGTTTCCAGCGCCCCCACTTCCCCGTATATGGTTGGATCGGGAAACTGATTATTTCCAGGTTAGTTTGGTCGGGTCCCTGATATTCCTGCCAAGTTTCATTGTCCTAGCTCATCTGGAAGTACCCTCACTCGAAAAAGTGTGACAAAATGCCCTAAATTTTCAAGTTTCCAGCGCCCCAACTCCCCCGCATATGGTCGGATCGGGAAACTTATTATTTCCAGGTTACTTTGGTCAGGTCCCTGATATTCCTGCCAAGTTTCATTGTCCTAGCTCATCTGGAAGTACCCTAACTCGAAAAAGTGTGACGAAATGCCCTAAATTTTCAAGTTTCGAGTGCCCCCACTCCCCCGCATATGGTCGGATCGGGAAACTTATTATTTCCAGGTTCGTTTGGTCGGGTCCCTGATATTCCTGCCAAGTTTCATTGTCCTAGCTCATCTAGAAGTACCCTAACTCGGAAAAAAGTGACAAAATGCCCCTAAATTTTCAAGTTTCCAGCGCCCCGCACTCCCCCGCATATGGTCGGATCGGGAAACTGATTATTTCCAGGTTAGTTTGGTCGGGTCCCTGATATGCCTGCCAAGTTTCATTGTCCTAGCACATCTGGAAGTACCTTAACTCGGATAAGTGGGACAAAAAACTCGGACCGACCGACAGACGGAATTGTGATCGGTTAATGGCACTTGAGCCAGAGGCTGCAAGTGCCATAAAAACTAGAGATTATCAAGTTGGTATTTTCACATATAAATTTCTCAATAATATACTTCCCCCCTCTTTTGAAATTTTTTCTGCATTAACAGTGATCTCCATAGTCATGATACACGAGGGGCGTCAAATCTGGTACACTAATTTAGAAACACGACTAGAACTTCTTTCGCGATTAGAAATTTTGCCCCCTCTGTATGGGATATAATTCCAGTTGAAATTAGAAATTCGAGTCATCTGGCATCCTTCAAGGCTACAGCGAAGAGATTTTTCCTTGCAAAAGAATAGTAATTGATGCGTGGGTGTTTTTTTGTAAGCAGAATGTTTGTTGTATATGTGTGAACCGGGTATGAATGGCATGTGTAATAATGTAAAAATAGTGTTACCACATTATGTAGAATAGAGAAGACTGCCACATGCGGCCAACAAACCCTTTGGGGCTTTCTTAGCAGGTGTTGTAAAATGTTTTGTATACATGTGTAAAATAAAATCTAATCTAATCTAATCTAAAAAATAAAATTGACAACCAACCTTGCAGCCTCGATTATCCCATTTGTTTGTATATATTTTTACGCACTAAATGCCGTCTACAACAATGATTCTTCTAAAAGGGGTAGGGTACGCAACTTTTTTTTATCTTTAGTTAGGGGTACACGGTACGGAAAAGGTTGGGAACCACTGCAGTATAGGTATGCTTCTTTGAAAGTTCGTTCGCTTTGAACAGTGCAGTTTTGGGCTAAATAGTAAAAATAAAGACCCAGAACGATTCAGATGTTCTTATGGAGCCCTTAATTAGCTACTGTGGCTGGATATTACGTAGATGGCGCTTTCTACAAGAGACTTGTACCGTGACAAATGAACAAAATCCACATTTTTTTTAATTTAAGTTAAAAACTTTGGCTCTGGTTCATTTGTCACTGTACAAGTCGCTTGATTCAAGCGCCATCTACGCAGTCTCTTTTATCTTCCGTGACTTAGGAATGTGAACTGATTAGATGGATTGTCCTTCGGGTGGGATCATTGTCCCTATGGCCGGCTTCTATCTGACTATGGTAGTGGTTTGCGATCTAGGGTCATAAGCCCCTCGGCAGCTCAATTTGTACAGCGATCGCCCGGTCTGCGAAGGGTTCCTGGTTCAAATCCCGGCTGAGGAGCATTTAACTATTCGTAAATACCTTGGCGACTTTGGTCACAGGAAGTGAATGAATATGGCAGTGTTAGAAAACTAACGTTCAAAGAAGCATGCCTCCACTGTACATACTGTGAATCGGCGTGTCTAGTACTCCCGAGCACCATTCTCCCCCGCAAACGGATTCGATGGTCGTCATCACTTGCGTTTTCAGAGGTACAATGGTATCTCATACCACTGTCCAAAGTCTTTTTCGCAGTTACTGTGGTTTCTGATACCACGGTCAAAAGGTGTTTTTGTGGTTACCGTGATATCTGGCCAGTCACCGTGGTAACTAATATTCGGATACCACGGTACCGGCCGTTTTACTTTGCTTTCATCATCAATAACACAGAAGTCTGGTTTTTTGACAAATTGGTGTAAACGAATTCTGGCACTTGTGTTGTGATGTCAGTGGATATTAGTATTTCTTTTCGAACGACTTCTAAAGCGCAAATTCTGCAATTGTCGTGTCTGCAAAGCAACCTTCGTATAGATAACGCGGTAACTGCAAAAACGACGAAATGCAGGTCCAGCTACCGTGGTATCAGATACCATGGTATCTGCAAAAAAGCAACTGTTATCAGGCATAAGACAACCATGAAGGTCTTTTCACGGTCCCCGATCAGCGGCTTGTCGTAGAGACCACGGGATGCAGGACTATCTGAAGAATAACGCATGGATGCGCATCCTTAAAGTTATTGCGGATGCCGAGAATGTTCGTGTTACGTCCCTTTTATCTGTTATCTTTTCACGAAACGTAACACTTAAGAGGGAGACAACACAAATATTCCCGTCATATCGTCGTAAGCACAGCTTTTACTGGAAATGATCTTTTCACGATAAATTGGTTCAGAAATATGTTTTTTCTGGAATATCAGACCTCGCCCTGTGGAGTTGGCGATTTTCTTGTTAGCTTTGTCGTCTCCCCGCTTTCCGACGTGGAAGTTCGACGCAAAATATTTGAAAACTGCGCGCCGTGGTTAAGGGTGGCAAAAGCCAAGCAAAAGAAAACGAGTCCGATTGTGCAAAGAAATGCATTATGTGACATAAATGCTAGACGTGTTCGACTATCGAGTCTTCCAACCATTTTTTTTCCTCCTTGAAGAAGTTGTTGGCGGACCTTGAAGCTTATTTGACAAAAACATTGTTTGAATTTTTAACTTATTTGACTGAAGGAATATCTTGAAGGTTCAAGTGATAGTAGTTGAGAGTTGGTATTCCTAGATGTCTTTAAATAATTATGTTTCTTCTTACGTATGTTATAAAAATAAGTATTATTGAATGTGCTCCTTACTTGTATGTTCGCTCCCATAGGCCGCATGGCCTTTTTTTAGGCGCGGACATGCAGTTTGTTCCAGGAATTATATTATTTTTTGTGTTAATAAATAAATAATCTGAAATCTAATCTGAAGCTTTCCTATAGTCTGCTTGACTAGGAAAACCCGGTTCGGCAAAAAAAATCTATTCTAAATAATTCTGTAGTGAGCTAGGGACAGTGTAAAAGGCAGAATAACGACGAGGGGACGTTTAACACAAGCATTCGCATCCATGTGATAACACGTTATGACACTTTTGACAGTGTAAGGACGTTGCCTTTTCTGGCTCGGCTTGGTGACTACAGTTGGAACTCTCAGATTTATGCTTATTCTTTTATTCATAAAAGCAGCGACTAAACTGGGCAGCCAGGGTGTGCATGTTTTAAGAAAATGTTTACCTTGCTTTTTCCTATACTTGCACAACCTTACGAGTGATCTTTCTTGTCTAAAGACTCGATATTTTGTCATAGAATATAACCTGGAATTTACTTTAGCATTCTTGAGGCTCTAAGGTTTGGCACTAAAAATAGTAAAAGGCACGAAAAATGTAGGCATACCTTACACGCTACCGTGAATAACAAAAAATAAGGCACGAGCAAAATGACATTAAAAATCGCGGAGTATCACCCTATCTTCGAGTTCACCGGAATCTCTACATCGGTTTTTGGCACAAATTTCAAAGAGTAAAATGGCGTGGGTCTGATCCAGTAGATCATTTCAACGTGACGTAACACCGAGGGGGTGAAGCATTGACAAATAAAGAACGAGGTTGTCTTATAAACAATTCGCACTGGGTCGAGTAAATCAACAATAATACATACATAATGTCAGGTGAAAACTACTTCACTTAGCTTGGCCCTACGGTACTACAAAATATCACAACATATGCATTAACGTGACGGCGTACTTACTAAACAAATAATTCACTAACTGGAATGGCTGTTCACCACGTTGTTCCTACTACGGCCATGGTTGATCAATGAGGTTGACTGACTTGGGTTACTTTTTCACCAGTTTTAGTTATGGCCCGCAACGGCACGTAGATACGATTACTGAGATGAGGTAGTTCCTACTAAGCCTTGATTTATATCTCTGCGAAGCCTCGCTGCACTCCGAAAGCAACAGCGTCTCTGCTTGGAGCCATCGCTGTTTACGACAAAACGGTCAGATCCGTGTTTTTCTTCCAGATAAAACGCCCCAGTTTAACAGTATTACTGAGTAACCCTATAAGTTTGTGAACAGTTGTTGCTTTACATCTTCGTATCACACCAAAACCATCTCCCCCCACCCCCCCAAATCTTTACCGATTCCAGACGACGGAAGCTTTCAATCCTTCAAATGGCTCGTAAAACGTGAAATCTGTTGAAGTTTCATTTTGAAACGACGGAAAACCTCTAATCCCTTGACATTCCGAAATATAGCACCCAAAGCAAGAGATAACCGAAAATTAACTAATCCTTATTAACCACAGACTCTGCACTACAACTAATATCGCACTTGGTGCGAAAAAAAAAAACTTTGGCAAAGCACAACTAGAAAACTAGCGTATAGACGTAGTAACGCGTTCATCGTAACTAGAATTTTACGTTAAGCTAAACTGAATCTAATTCACTCCATATGCCTATATTTGTGAGCAGACATTTGCGATAGTCCTAGCACCACGTACGAGCACTTCAGGCAATGGTAATGTGTCTGTTTGTTATTGTGTGGGCAGGTTTCTGCCCTGCACGATTGCGATGGTGTAAACTTTTCAAAACCGGCGGCAAGAATGGAGTCCTGTTTCTGGTGCTGACGACGGTGCGCCACCACTTTGTTGGTGTCGGTACAGACGAAATCACACTTAAGGCAGTGGAAGTGCGAAGCTTTGTTTTGCACTGATCCTGAAAAATGAATAGGAGATTAGCAAATTGGGCTCGGAATTCGCGACTTGGAGTTTTCACGCGTCTAAGACCCCTCAGGAACAGAGGAAGGAACGCTTGACTATGTTAAACTCCTAACGAGTCCAGTGCGAATACTCGGATGGGCGCAGGGCTTCGGTATCGAAAGAAAATAGATTTGTTGGAATCAAGCTTTTCATAGGTCTTAACTGAAGACTTCCTCGCGAAGACCTGAGCTACGTTTTTGTTGCACTCTGCAGGTCAACTTCTCGGCCGCTTCCGGGCTGATTCTTTCTACATTCGTTTTTGCACTGCAGTGCTTCTGAGGAAGACGGCAGCGCTTCTCGAGGATCGCGGACTTGCTTATCGACCAAGTCCGTGCTTCTTTGCAAGGTGCTACATCAACCAAGAAGAAATCGTGCAGGAAGTGAATCCAAAACGCATCTTGTGCAGAAGCAAAGAAGTGCTGCAGCAAGCGGCAGCACTATTGCAACAAAACGAGGCTTTGGTTTGTGCTGGCCTAGAATTACCAAATGCGGAGCTCGTCTGAGTTGTCAGGTAGACATGGTAAAAAAAAAAAAGAACCTGCTGAAACCATGTGCATTAAGAATTCCTAGAGGCGATGCCGTCGATGTGGCTAAAGGTTCCGAAGTGCATCCCCCCTAAAAAAAAAGAAACAAATTAAAGGTCTAGAGATGTGTTCTCACCTAAGCTAGCAATGTGAAGACAGCCTTGGCGACCGCAAGGGATACTTGCTCGATATTGTAGGAAATCGCCACCCATGAGCGTGTCCAGGCGTTCGTGTCGAGCAGTGTGCTGAACAAATCGGGTCTTGTCGCAGAAGCTATACCCACAGTCGACCCGTGTGCAATGGAAGTGAGTCTGGTGCTCCCGGTATCCACACTGCGTGTACCGACAGTCTTCGTTGAACCTATGGCAAGACAATGAAAAAATATTAGGTTGTGCTGACAGTTTTTCATCAGGATGACATGGAACGAACTGAGAGTCGCACGCGGAGGATCTGGCGGGGCGTGACCGCTGCAGTTGCAACAGGTAAATTATGTTTTCTTACTAGAACTCATCCCTCCGCACCTTTTGATGTCAACCAAAATGGCAACGTTCAGCTAGTCTGGAGATACCAGGTGCGCGATCTCGCAATACGAAGATACCACGTGTCGATATCTGGACCTACAGTGTTTTATGAAGAAGTATCTCCTTTCCTTCATGATCTAACGCCTCCAACTTTCAAAAACACTTGATTTTTCGTTCGTCGATCATGATCCTCGAAGGTACCCTTGACTCTTTTTTTCGCAACGGATATATTTTTCTGTTCAATAGGTCTCCTTGGAAACTTCGGCCGTTACAAAAAAAACGCGAAACTTCGCGATAACCGTCGCAGGAGAGTAGTGCCCGAAGCGAAACGTTTCCGGCTGAAGAGACTACAGGTAAGACAGACTATGGTAAGACAATGAAAAAATATTAGGTTGTGCTGACAGTTTATCATCAGGATGACATGGAACGAACTGAGAGTCGCGCGCGGAGGATCTGGCGGGGCGTGACCGCTGCAGTTGCAACAGGTAAATTATGTTTTCTTACTAGAACTCATCCCTCCGCACCTTTTGATGTCAACCAAAATGGCAACGTTCAGCTAGTCTGGAGATACCAGGTGCGCGATCTCGCAACACGAAGATACCCCGTGGCGATATCTGGACCTACAGCGTTTTATGAAGAAGTATCTCCTGTCCTTCATGATCTAACGCCTCCAACTTTCAAAAACACTTGATTTTTCGTTCGTCGATCATGATCCTCGAAGGTACCCTTGACTTTTTTCTTCGCAACGGATATCTTTTTCTGTTCAATAGGTATCCTTGGAAACTTCGGCCGTTACAAAAAAAACGCGAAACTTCGCGATAACCGTCGCAGGAGAGTAGTGCCCGGAAGCGAAACGTTTCCGGCTGAAGAGACTACAGTAATGCAAACTCACCTGAAGCGAATGTAACCTTCAGGAACCGGCTCTTCCTTTAGTATTCTTGTATTTGTAGCAGCTCGGATTTTCTTTGGATCCCAGGGGCTTTCCGGCGTTGAAGGTGGGTTTGGAGTAGGTGCGTCTCCAGGTTTTCGAGAAGGTGGTCGAACATCCATGAGGCTGGGCGGCATGGGTGGTAGGACACCAGGTGGGAAAGGTAGAGGCGGTCCAGGCAACATGTAACCTGTAAGTTAGAAACTGTCTGAATTTCCTGCCGAAATTTTGCGCCTCCAAACGATCATTACAATAAATAGATGGTAATAATAACCATCGAGTATAACACACATTTCTTATGCGAAGAAACAATGCTGGCGTCCGAATGTATAACTCAACTGCAAATTTTTCCGAAATACTTCTGAAATATAGTCCCGAAAATAGTTTCATTAGGGCCTTCGTGGTCTTCTCTGTATCCTGAGAAAATGTAAATAAAATAAGTAACAGTGTAATTTAAAAATTAAATTATAACCATAAAATTAGATTGCTTGAGGAACAAAATAATTGTGAGTTATTTGTTGAGATCGCTATTTACTTGATGTTTCGTTTCCAAGTTCGCAAGTTTCGCAGTTCGCTACGTATAATTTTTTTTTTTCAGATTATACCTTGTCCATGTGATCCAAAGAGCATCGGGTTGAATCCATGAGGTCCCATGAAGTGTGGTCCCATATACCCATAAGGGTGTAGTGGGGCCACAAAGGCGCTAAGGGACTGCAGAGGATGGCCACCCATACCACCGAAAGGATCTTCAGATATATGGCTGAGACTCGCCGACATGGAGCGGATTTCCTCTGGGTGTTTGGGACCTAGTAGAGAAGGGTGGTTATTAGCAGGTCAACGACGACAACAAAAAAGTTTGAGTTTTATGTACAAAAAAGGCCGATACTACTTCATGTCCTATAAGTTTATTTTTATTTCTTTGTCACCTGGTCAAGCCATAATGACGGTGTTGACTAAACTTTAGCCGATTATCTACGGGTCTTCGTGACGTCACACGAAAAGTCTATATTTTTCATTTACTAACGGAACTGATTGTCCCTAGAACGGTTTATAAGAGTAAACGCGTCGGCGACTCGCTGGCCGCTCGGCTCTCTGTATGTAGAAATAAATATATATTCTGCAACATTAATTTAATTTTCCTATTTCTTTCATGACGTCATGAAAGCGTCAGGGGCTGTAGATCATCCGCTTAAGTTTAGTCAATACCCGAAAGACGTGCGGCTTTCAGTCTATCGGCGAAACCGCTACTCACGACTTCTTTTGTAACTTTTACCTGCCGCAGTCTGCTTATCTTCTGGTGAAAAGATCATGCACGGCCATTTCAGTTTTAAACGAGAACAATTCTCTGTAAAGAAACGGACTTGAGAAAAGACTACACTGTAAAACAAAAATCTTGCAGTATTTACTACTGAGATTAATCTTGTCTCTACTGATATAAGATTATCTCTGTTCGGATTAATCTTATCCCAGTAGAGATAAGATTAATCCCAGTAGCAAATACCGCAGTTAACTTTAATCTTACTCGGAGAAACTTTTTACAGTGTAGTCAAAGGAGAAAAAACAGGAAAAGAAACACTTACCAGTGCCCAACTCCGGCTCGTTAGACCTCTTTTCTTCTTCTTCTTCCCTATGCTCGGAACTGTCAGAGCCCCTATCTTCCTCCATAACTCTCTGCATATTTGGGCTGAGTACGCCGTCGCTATGCTTCTTCATGTGAGGTTTCAGCCTTTCCACCTCCGAGAATGCTTGATTGCATACATTGCAGTGGTAGTGCTCACGGCGCTTTAATTTGCAGAAGGGCCTGCCGCAGGACTGTTCGGGGCCATACAATTCTGGTGTGGCGTTTAAATCGAACTTTGATTCGGTTTCAACTGGTGGCTCATTCTGTCGTGAGGGAGGCGATGAAGAGCCTGGTGTAGACACGGGGTAGAAGGTGCCAGCCGCTCGAACAACTAGAAGAAACGATTGATTCAAAATCAACGAGTGGAGAACATAGAAGTAAAGAGTGGACCGGTCAACTACAACAACAACCTTACTCTTGCCCTATGTGTGGATGCGACAAAGAAAGTATGAGTCATTTTGTGGGAGAGTGTGAGGAATTGAATGGGTTGAGACAAGAGTTGTTTGGAGTGAGAGCTTGTGGGAGTGAGTGGATAATTGAGAGAATGAAAGAAAAAAGTTTTCAGGCTATTCAACTGTTTGGACGGTTCCTCCGGACGGGGTTAGCGCACAGGGAAAATTGTATATCCCTGTAGTTATAAATATTGGCATAGTTTTCTTGTTTTTTATATATATTTTTTCTTTTGTTGTTTTGGTGCGATGGCCCTTGTTGGCTTTTATGCATTAAATATCTACCTATCTATCTATAATATCAACACCACCGGAGGAAGACCTTGATCGCTCCTATGTGCGAATTAAGGTAATTGTGGACTGAACAAGTGGCTTCCGACTCTGTCACTTGATTACCAATTCTCTACTCTACGGAAGTAAAACAAGCAAAATGTGTGGGAACATCCTACTCCTACGAGTCCTTGTACGCACATGTGATCGATCACCCAACAAGGGTTGGGAAAAGACACCAGAATGGTAGATGTACTGACTAGAAGCTATGCAGAATTAACAATGATAGATGGCTTTCTGGACCGATATCTCAGTAGCGATTACGAGATTTAGTCCTTGCCACGCTAGGGGAAGAGATGTGAAACTTCAGTGGAAGACACTTTAGCTTAAAGCACAAGTCTTACTAGGAATGCTCTTTTCGCTATGAAATGGACCAGAGAAAACGTTTTCCGAAAGTACCATTACTTTCCACCTGAATTTAACGATTTTCTTTCTAGCGCTTGTCGACTCAGTCCAGCCTTCCTTCTCTCCGACGCGGCTGGGCGCAAAACATTTGAAAACTGAACGCGCCGGTTAAAAGCACGGAAAACTAAGCAAATAAAAAAAGTAAAAAATAGAAGACTCTCATATCCTTATATGTGAAAGAGTTGTCAGAAGACGTTGAAGATTCCGGCAAACTTTACGTTGTGTGACGGGCAAAACTCGGCACGGCCGAAAAAGTGCTAAAAATTCGTAGGTACAAACCGAAACAGTGGAGGAAGGTGGGGACTTTAGAAGCTTAAAATTCCATAAGAGAGCTAGGTGCATTATGAAAGGTAGAATAAGCAAGAGGGGTCCTTTAAACGGTTTTAATCTTAAGTGATCAATAAATGAGGGCTGCAAATGTTCACTATCTTACCTGTCGCTCTTGAACTAGGCTCGCTGTCATTCTCACTCAGTGGTCTGGGTTCGTGACAGACAGAAGGGGTTCGACGTTCGTGTTCTTCACTGGGAGGAGCCATCATCAGGCTATGCTCCCGATCGTGGATGAGAATGAGGTCGGAACGAACTGACACGAACGGGCAACCAGGTCGCAGACAGTGATAGTGATGAGTCAACTTCGAGCTAGAGAAAACATCTGTTAGGTTAACTAAACAGACAGCCACCATTGAAACGTAGAATAGACGTACATGCTAGAATTTGGCCAATTCCTTCTAAGAAGTGACAAAGATTGGGCCATACTACCACCAGTCATGTCGGATCGAATAGACATCAGGTCTAAAAACAAAGAAATACTGGTACCGCCTTCCACACGAACAAATCGGTTTTTAAACACGTTCGTTCCGTATTGCACATCAGTGCTTAACAAGTGCTGAAGTTTCTGTTCTTAATTTGTGTCGTCTTTTAGTTGTAAGCCCAAGCGCCATTTAGTTGAGCTCTCTTTGACTATGAGAGCTTGTGTAAATGAATGATTCTGATTCTGAATATGTGTACGTCTGTGTCCGTGGCACCTACGACGGAACTCTTCTATAAATACTGTACACGCCGTATGGTAAGGCAAACTGTTACATAGAAGTGAGGCAGACATTCATCCCGTCCTTGAGACAACTTGAGAGATGGACCCAGTGTCATAAAAAAGAATCTGCTTTGACTCCTGTCCTGACAGGGAAAAATCCTAAAAAGAAATCCTCGAATCTATGTAGGAATGTAGTGCTCAGTAGATCTTCGCCGGTACAGGTCGGGTAGCGAGTAGACCTCGCGAAGAGATGGTGGGGGTAGACTGACCGCCCATTGGCCTAAGATCCCGCCCTCAGCTCTTAGAGCCTGCATTAAGCCCCCAGGCCAAGGCCAAATGAGGCTTTTATGCCGTAACGGGATTCAAAAAACATTGAAACAAACAACCAGTAACGGCTAGTTTACAATGGGGATAAAGTACGCTGCAGTAACCTAAAACTGAATGAAAAGGTCTCAAGTGTTTCCTGTAACGACGGGAAGTTCGCTCAGCGAAGCGGAAATCGCTCAAAGTCGAAACTAACCTGAAGATCAGGCAAAAGATTCGTTTACCTTTGGCATCGTGGATGTCCGCATTCACTGGAATCCCCGAAGGCCGCAAAGGCTTCTACAATTGGCTGGTGCCGGTGACTAGAAACAGCGTCAGGGCCATCTGTCGTGAATCCACAGCGTGGGAAAAGGCAGTGGTAGTGAACCGTCTTGACGAACTGACACGGAATGAAAGGGCACTCCGCTCCATCAGGAATGGTCAAGATGTTGTTATCGTTGATCTCCGCCTGGAAGCGAAATCTGGCTTAAATATCATTGACCCGAACATTCGGAGGGGTATTCAAAGCGAAAGCCTAGAACGCAAACAAAATTAAACCCGAAAAGTGTGTCATGGCATCGGTGAATTATTTTGGAATGACATTTCAAGTCTTTCGATCCTGTTGTAGTCTAGAAGATCCTCAAGTAGAGGTATGCACCTATGCTTTTTGGGAGGGTTATTTACTGATTACAAAGTGGTATTCATACATTTTTTTTTATGAATTGATTTGTTACACAGAATTATTGGTGGGTTTTCTTCCTTTTGTTATGGTTGTAGTGTACTCCATCTGAACCATTTTCATGTTACGACAGGTGAACAAACATGCATACACATATCTATATATATAGTGCATCAGAAAAAGGCCTTTGTCTCTATATATACGAAGAAACTGAGAATAATTATGCTTAGCACATTCGAAAATATTCACTGTTATACACTTGGATCTGATGATTGATTCAGCATTAACAGCATGAAGCTCTTCCAGGGTCCAAAAATTCAGTTTCCGAAACTCAACTTGCCCACGTCCTTGTAGAAACATTATTTCGCAAGGTTATATGCCTGTCTCCCACGATGACGGGTGTTACTGAAGTTTACAATGCCTCATACGTTCTTAAGGTACCTTCCGGAACTGACTTTATGTCCGAAGTGAGATAACGTGAAAAGAAGCATGCCTCTACTGAAGGAAGATAGGTAAAGCTACGTTTACACGGAGGGTGTTTACCCGTAATCCGCGGGTATTTTTCCCCGCAACAGCAACAAATCCCCGGTTATTTTCGCGAACTTTTTACCCGGGGATTTGCTTGTCGAAGGGTGTTCTTCGACGTCAGCGACAACAAAATCGGATTTTCCAGCAATAATTTTGATTATGTAAGAAGTGATTCAAATGGACACATGTTGGTGTCCACTGAAGAGAGATATTCTGAGCTTTACAACCTCGGAATCTATTGCCACATGACAGTACTCTCCCTCGAAAAATACCCGGGTTCCGTGTGGACACTTTACCCTCTCGTCTCCGGGGAAAAATACCCGCCGTGTAAATGATCCTTAAAGGACTGTTTAGTCTTCAACTTGCAGTATTTTAATATATTTACATACTTCAAAACTCGACTTTGCTTTCAACAAATAACCCACGGTTTTGGCTGTTTTAAGCCCTTTCCTAGACCTGTTGACTTAAAGCGAAAACAGGGAAACAATTTTAAAAACCGGTTTTAGTGAAAAACTTCTCGCAGGTAACCATCGACAGCGTGATACGCATCGAAGGTAGCAAAAAACGGCAAGTGAGAAAATCAGCGTGGTTTTGTTATAGAGGTTAAAATGTACCGTACGAAATTGGGGTCTCCGGGTTTAGAAATATATGGAGTGATTATGGAACTAGGTTGCGTTAGTATTATAGGTAAGATAGGCCCTTTAAGAGGAAGGAAAAGGAGAGATGTATCAATTTTCTGAAGGCACCGGGTGTAGTCCGAAAGCAGCATGTCTTTACTGAAACACAACTAACCACTGCCCCTTCCAAGAAGGGATTGCTTGCGCCAGGTACGAAGAATGAAACTCCACACGCAAATCCCTTTGTGTGTGGGCGGTATGAACAATGACAAATCTCACACAAATCACTAAAACTACAGCACAAATTCATCTTGCTCCAAAACCTCTGTTTTTGCGTCAAACTTGATCAAAATACGAGCAAACAAACTAACACAAATTGAGGAGAACAGCCGCGCCTCCCTGTTAACTGTTTTTCTTCATCCACTAAACAAACCCTGTATTTGGTAATCCAGCGAATTGCACGCTGAGAAGCAGGTTTTCAAAACAGCAAAAAATAACATGAACAGCTACACACTGGTAGTTGACAAGTAAGATAAGACGGCGAGTATCGAATTTAGCAAAAATTGTGACTAGAAAATCCTATTTTGCGTCTCACTGGCTGATTGAATAATCAGATACCGCTATCAGAATAAGCCTGCATCGTCTTCGTATACCGTTAATACTTTCATTTGTGTGTAACAAAATACATTGGATTTCAAAAAAAAAAAATTCATCGCCGACTGAGACGAAAAACTGTATGGAAAAGGAAGACCACCCAAGTTCATCTCAGAAATCCAGCAATTTTAGTGACAAGCTGACAAACAATAGAAGAGGGCGAATAAAGCAGATATCTCTATGTGAGATAATTAGAATATACACTGTAAAAACAATCTTGCAGCATCTGCTACTGGGATTAACCTTGTCTCTAATGAGATAAGATTATCTCTAATTCGGATTAATCTTATCCCAGTAGACATAAGATTAATCCCAGTAGCAAACACTGCAGTTAACTTTGATCCTTACTCGGAGAAACTTTTTACAGTGTAGATAGAAAGACTCGGCCGTGAAAGCATCCATACAAGATAATGGACTATTTTCAAATTTCTCCTTTAATTTTTATTTCTGTTCTTGATCGAACTTGGTCGCTACGTAGGACAAGAATATCTCATGCCTGAAATCTTGGGTAGCATTCACGAGGACCCACAAGAGAAGGTAGGTTTGTGTGAAACAGAAGATTGGACTGGAGTTAGTAGCCTATGTCCAGGTACGGACTTTAAGGGATAACCTATAAACAATTTAGCGCATGTACATTGCTATGGTGCAGGTAAGACTGGTTAAAAACAGATCGAGACCTAAAATAGGAACAGTGCAGGTTTTGAGCTATATTCTTCAAGCTAGCTTTATTTTTTCTTTTATATCCCAGACTCACACAAAAGCGAAAAACGGAGTAGGCTATTTCAAAAACGTAATATAAAAATAGAAAAAATATCGAAGGTAAGGCAAATTCTTCACTGCATCTGCAATATTAGTATGCTTACGAGCTCATTTTGCTTAACTTAAAACCTTTAAGCACTGTTGCAACGTATTCTGACTAATTTTTACTTTATTTTCTACATAAAAGGCTAGGCGAAGAGTCCCGATTTGGACCGTCTTGTATTAATACTTTATCTGACGTTTCAACTCCTGCCCAGATCCATAATAGGATGAGAGATAACCAACAAGAGCAGCCAAATATGTCATTTTGTAGGTGAGGCTGAAGCGCGGAAACGAAAAAAAGAGCCTCGTTAAAGGCCTTCCTCTCTGCTTTTGTAGAGGTTCATTGCATATGTTCTACATTGTATTATGTTCGCACCTAGGAATATAACGCACAGACGGCAGGTCCACTGTCCAGTAGCCCACGTCGAAAAAAGCCTAATTTAAGGCCTTCCTATCTGCTTATGTAGAGATTCATTGCCTACGTTCTACATTCTATTATGTTAGCACCTAGGAATATAACGCACAGACGGTAGGTCCCCTGTTCAGTAGCCCACGTGGAGTGTTGGGGCTAGTCCCCGACGCTTCCGCTGTTGTCACAGGCGTCTTCAGGAACCACTTCCCTCGATACTGCCTTGACTCACCCCAATGTTTCACTGTGAGAAATTCGTAAAGCAAGATAAAGTGATTGTTAGAAAGCGAAAAAGTTCTGAAAGGCATCTTAAGTCACACGGAAGTTCGCACACGATCCATCTAGAGCGTGTTCCACCCTTCTAACAATAGTAACTATTAGTTATTATTTCCGCGCCAACCTCACGAAAAGTTACTACGCTGGCCGTTCATACCTTCTCGAAATAGTAACTAATAGTAACTATTTGCTTACCATGCTCGGAGCGTAGTAAGCGTGGTAACTCCGGATCTCTGTAACGTGATTGGCCGGATTGCCTTGACGGCAAGCAGCCAAAATTCGTGACGTCATGTGTAGTAGCAATGGTAAGAAGGGTGGAACACGCTCTTAGACACAAATGGGAAGAGGCCGAAGAGGGAACTTACTGTTTTCCGTCCTTCAAGAGAGGCAGGAGTAGGCGTTCGGACCACTGTTCGAGGGTATAGTGCAGGACGGGTCGGCGAGGGGCTGAGTAGCCTCTGACTAGCTGACAGGCTGATGGGTAGTGGAGATTCTCTCGTTGGTGAGGGTGTTGGCTTCGGTAGTTTGAAGCTAGCGTAGATTGCTTGAGGGCCTTCGCCCTTACTTGACCCGCTTGGCAAGGACATCTAAGAAATAATAAAGTCTACTGACAAAGTTCGTACAAGTTCTATATATGTGATACAGCCGCAGAACACGTGGTTGAACACAGTGAAAAAAAGCACAGTACATATGTAAACTGGCGAAACTACTTTTCCATTTCCTCTAATCCGCGTTCGAAATAGTGAATTCTGGTAGGGCCACTGCACTACATACTAAAGGCAGCTTTCTATCACTACTGGCACGACACCTAGTTTGGAGCCACGAAAGACCGATCTCAATGACTGCGTTTGCCAGCAGTTAAAGTTTAACTGAAAAGGTCTTAGATAGGACAATCTAGTTACAAATCACTTATTTAATTAAAGAAGCTTGAAAACCTGGCGAAAATGCGTTACTTCGTTGCTCCGCTGTTCACGAATAATCGATTTTCAAATAGTGGAATTTCCTTGTCTGATTTGTATGCTCTATGCGCTTGTATCTGTGTTGCATGCTCGAAGAATACGATTTACGAAAAATAAGTGTTCATGCAGTGAGCTACCTTCCGTAAGCTGATCACTGGCCACTGAAACGCCGCGTATGTATTGAGATTCAATTCTGCAACATAGTAGAAATTTGCGTTGTGAGGACGACTGTAGATTTTCTGAACGTCATTCTAGAGCAAATAGTGAAAAATAAAAAAATCCCTTAAGACAATCCAAAAAATGCCGTGTATTCAGTTAAATGATAAAAAAATAAGTTGGCTTTTCAGTTAAACTTTAAAGGAAATTTTGACACACATTTTTTGGCAAGGGGCATGACCTCACTCGACAGAGAGCATACACATTATATTATGGAACATTCAGTAAATCGCAGGACCAAGCTGACTGTCCCTCTAACTCACTGAAATAACCGCAAATGACGCAATGGCCACCACAGACGATTTCCGCATTGACCCTTTCATATGAGACACCAAACTGATCAAGCATGACCAAAGATTAATTCGTTTTGGCAAGCGAATGCCACCAAGAAATACATTTTATAATTGATGATCCAGAACAGAAAAAATAATTTGCTCGTATATTTACGTTGTTTCGCGGCTTGTGGTATTTTATTACCGCCATTCGTAAGAAATGAGTACATTCATCATCAGAATAAATGACACTTGTTTGCTTTGATTTCTTTCCTCCCCTACTCAAATATACGGAATCCATAGAGCTACAATAATTTTCTTAGGGGAAGAAACAACTTGGCTTCATTCCAAACTAAAAAAGTGTCCGGCACGAGCGACCGTGTGACTCCTGGCTGAGACGTTGACTACCGGTTTGCGAACTAGTGACAACCACCTTTTCAGGTCAATCCCAGCTTAAAAAGTGCCCCGAAAAAATTAAGAGTTGTTGGTAGCTTAACTGAATCATGCTGAGATAAGACGTAAGGCAAATCAGTTCCTATTATCCGTCTTACAACTCTCTAGGCTCGTTTCTTGACTGTGCTCTGAGACTGAATTCATAATCACATCCCTTCCGAAATAAAAACACCATAATGGCATCCATTTATGACATTTTAGAAAATGGCAGATCGAACAACACATTCAAGAAATAAAGCAAAAGTGTTTGTTCCAGACAGGAAGTCCAAAACACCTGGAGTTTCTAGCATTTACAAACCAGACAGACCCCCCCCCCTTTCCCATCTAAGTCACAAGTTCAAACCAGGCTCGGTACAACCGTGGGACCACCTAGTGACTCGATCCGGAAGCACTCTTACGGTGAAGCTACAAAAAAAAATATACTCCTTCAGTCCATATTTGACACTCCAAAACGGGCCCGTCAGCTAAACTTGATTGGAGCTACACTTCGGCCCTTCTTGGCAAGGGTCCTCTTCCGGCCGCTCACGCTGACTGCGAATCCTATTTGAGATTCTTACAGGAAAATCAGACAAAAAGAAAATGGTTTAGCTGGTATATGAATAAAAAATAAAAAAAGGTTAGATATTTGGTATTATTTCTTTCTTTCAGTAACAATTCGTTAGCTTCCTCTTCGCTGTTTGTTCAAATCAACAATAATAAAACTACGAACCCTACCGTTTTCTGTATGATGCGATACATGAGGAATGCCGAATACACACTCTGACAAAGTAGTGTGAAGCAAAGTGTACATAAGCCTACCTCAATCACGCGGTTCTTAGGCGGCCTTCCTCTCTTTCTTCGGAACATACTATCCAAAAAACTGTTCATTCCAGGGTCACTGGGTTGACTAGGTACCTCTTTCGGAGACTCGGCGAGGATGACTCGCTTCGAGTATTCGTGCATTTTGAAGTGATCCAGGCGGCAGAAAGGCTTATCCCCCGAGAAGACAACCTCAGGGCAATCCTCCTGAAATGAGCAACGTTAAAGGACCCCTCGCACTATTTACTCTTCAACTTACAGTATTTTAAAATATTTGAATACTTTAAAACTAGGCTGTGCTTTCAAAAAATAACCCATGGTTTAGGCTGTTTTAGGCCTTTTCCGAGACCCGTCGACTTGTAGCGAAAACAGCGAAACAATTTACATAACCGTTTTTTCTGATGGAAAAATTTCTCGCAGACAACCGTCGACAGCGTGATACACATCAAAGGTAGCAAAACACGGCAAGTGAGAAAATCAGCGTGTTTTTTGTTAGAGGGGTTAGAATGTACCTTACGAAATTGAGGTCTCCGGGTTTAGAAATATATGGAGTGATTATGGAAGTAGGTTGCGTTAGTATTATAGATAATCCAGGTCCTTTAACTCCAGGCCTCGCCTTCCAGATTTTTTATTCAAGGACTCAATACAGCCGTTTTCGTCGAGACGCCCGATGACAAATTTATCTAAAAATAGTAGTATGAAGTTGTAAGAAAAAGTTGCATGCAGTACGAACTGATGCTACTACATGGTTCTATGTCAAGGCTACCGCGTTACTGCATTCTGCTGCATGCTACTATTAACAAGACTGGATGCTACTATAGCAATACAGGATGCTACTGGATACTACTGCTTAAGATTGGCCCAGTCTGAGGCACATTAAATGATAGTATTCTTTACTATTTATACATATCAACACATGCAACTTTTTCGTACAACTATCATACATTTACGCAGGCTGCAAATTTTTCATCGGGCGGGTCTGGATAGTTAATCCAGGCCAAAAATGTCTGGAATTCCGGGGTGTTCCGTATCTGCAAGATGTCATAGAGGCGAAACATTTGAGAGCCCCAATAATACTCTATGACCAAGTCGGAAACAAGCCAGTGAACCTCAGGAAGAACGAGAAACGTCACCCAACCGAATCCTCAAAACTGATTCAAATCCTATGTAAACCAATCAAGAACGTTTGTTGTGGTAAGGTTGTGGTGACATTTCTGGCTCTTCGCTAGGCACACGGCGATTCTTCATCGGGACGAAGAGTTAGTGATCAAGAGTATTATGCAAATGAATGGAATAGTAGAGAAGGGAAAGTGATTGATAGTTATGACTGGGAAACAAAAGATATTTGAAGGGGACATCTCGGCAATGTTGAAGGAGAGTGACATAAGATATCATCGTTACCATGGAAATACGGAAGGGTTGGCGTGCCGAAGCCCCAGATATCTGGAAGTTTGGAAAGGGAAGCCTGGCTTTTAGACGAACCCAGTCTGTTCATCTCCACTATCAAAACATCGGGAACACGAATGTACCCCTAGGATCCTGTCAAGCAGAAATCGCTGTCACATCATATCGGATGAGACCTTGGCTAAATAGCCCAGCCAGGGACTAAGAAGATAGACCTGACCCGACGCTGGTTTGAAAGATTTCATAATATCCCTTTACTTAGTATTCTTTTCAATAAAGATACCGATAATTTTGTATTTTTCGCGAGATAGTTCGACGAATCCTCGGCTTCCACTGCAGCGAAATAACGACTTACCCAGAGGCAGTGGTAGTGGACAGTCTTGCCGACGTGCCGACAATCCTGCGCGTACGGACATCTGCTCTGTCCCTGCCTGACTGTAACATAAAACATTGTCGTGATCAAATCTTGATGCCGATGATTGCCATGATGCTCTCTCGCGCCGTCGCTCGATCTAAAATCAAATTTAAAAAATTAACTATTTTGGTATATGCAGTAAATTACGGACGCCCTGTAATTAACAGAAAAGCTTGTGTATGCAACCTGCCTGCAATCTGTGCGTAAAAGGCATTAATCCATCAGTGGCGACTTCAAAGTATTTTCATAGGAAATTAGGACTTGTTGGGAGTGGTCTCGCGGCCCGATGAAAAATTTATCTCAAAATAGTACTATGAAGTAGTACGAAAAAGTTGCATGCAGTACTAACGATGCTACTACATGCTTCTACTTCAAGTCTACCGTGTTACTGCATACTACTATATGCTTCTATGGCAAGACAGGATGCTACTGGATACTACTACATAAGATTGGACCAGTCTGAGGAACATTAAATGATAGTATTCTTTGCTATTACATAGTATTACATGCAACGTTTTCGTACTACTACCATACTACTACACAGGCTACAAATTTATCATCGGGGGGGGGGGGGGGCAGTGGCCATACATGGGGTTGGGTTTGGGGCTGGGGGGGGGGAAGGGTTGGCGCATTTGGCATTTGGCTAATGTTGCTAGGACAGTGGGAGCCCCCAGTCTTCGGAAAGCCGCCAACCGTTTGCGCCTTTCAAATTGCCATTCGGAGTGGGGCGAGATGCTGAGGTCAAGTACACGGTAGCCCGCCCAAACAATAGTTGACGTGTTTAGTATGGAGGGAAGAGCCAACTTAACCACTTTTTCCTATTAAATGAATACAAAGATTAGTTGCGTTTTTGCGGATACCATGGAATTTGTTACCACGGTCTAAAGTCGTTTTTGCAGTTACCGTGGTATCTGGCCAGTTATCGCAGTATCAGATATTCAGATACCACGGTCCGACCGTGGCAACTGGTCGTGGTATCTGAAAAAGTCATCTCACTTTCATCAATTTTGATCAAATTGGTGGGAAAGAAGTTTGGCACTTACTGACATGACTGAATATCAGTTTTTCTTTGGGGATGACTTCGAAAAGCGCAATTTCGGTAACTGTCGTTTTTGCAGAGCAACCGTATATCAGATACCACAGTTACTGCTAAAACGACTAATTGCAGATCCAGTTACCGTGGTAACAGATACCATGGTATCTGCAAAAACGCAACTATTATAACCTTATTTGAGAATTGTTTTTATTAATTCAGGCATCAAGCACTTCTTCCATAGCGGACACACTCAGTGGAGTAATGTAAGATATTTCGCTGTGAAGACTTGAAGCCTCGATATTCCTGCAGGCCTAAGCGCACGTTCCTGCCTAAGATTATCTCAGAAATGGTTTACGTAATAACTTGTTTAATTTCCACTTCTTCCCTCCATCAAGTATACATCCGTGTAACAAAGATAGGCGTTTCCAGTGTGATTAAGATTCAATACGTCGAAACTACCTTACATATGGTTTCGCCCAATAAGATATTTATATTGCCCGAATAAGATATTTATCCCATTACTCGCTGGATTCTCTAAAACTTTCACATGAGCCTTAGTGTCGGCAATGCCACCAAGGAAAATGAGAAATGTAAAGTAATATTTGATTATAAGTAAGTAAGTTAATACTTAATACAAAAAAGGAACTAAAACTGGATTCACCCGTCCTCCACCCCTTACCAAGACGAATGGTCGAATCCGAAAAACGAAGCTTTCGAAAGCCCCTGGTGAAGAAAACACATACGAGACTGTACTGTAAAAAGTTTCTCCGAGTATGGATTTTTTCCTACGACTTTTTAGCACTTTTTCGGCCGTGCCGAGTTTTGCTCATCACACAACGTGAAGTTTGCCAAAATCTTCAACGTCCACTAACAACTCTTTCACATATAAGGATATGAGAGTCTTCTGTTTTTACTTTTTTTATTTGCTTAGTTTTCTGTGTTTTTAACCACGGCGCGTTCAGTTTTCAAATATTTTGCGCCCAGCCGCTGCGTCGGAGATCAGGAAGGCTGGACTGAGTCACCAAGCGCAAACAAGAAAATCGCTAAATTCAGGTGGAAAGTAATGGTACTTTTGAAAAAAAATTCTCTGATCCATTTCATAGTGAAAAGATAATTTCTAGTAAGAGTTGTGCTTTAAAGTTAACTGCAGTATTTGCTACTGGGGTTAATCTTAGCTCTACTGGGATAAGATTAATCCCAATAAGAGATAATCTTATCTCAGTAGAGACAAGAGTAATCCCAGTAGCAAATACTGCAAGATTTTTTTTACAGCGTGGTAGCCTACAAGCGCGAGAAATACACACTACGCCAGAATGGAAAACAAAAACTTGTTCCAATGAATGATCTGCACGGCTTCCACGAAATGCAACAAGTACCATAGCTATCGACTGCATCTCTGTTCTGATATTCCGCTCGCAGGTGATTTTAATTACTACTGATGATGTCAGACCCCTAAGAGGTAATTTTACATATTTATGGCAAAAAGAGAGCCAAGGTGAAGTGAGAAATTGAAACCAAATTACTGTAATTGGTATGTTAGACGTGTTTTTACTTCAGGGAAAATCACTGCGACCAATACACTTAAGACTTGATGGAAAAGAAGCCCAAGATTTCACTCAAGGGTATTTTAATGACAGTTATTAACGCCCTTTTTATGTAAATTTTGCGAAGGTTGGGCACATTTGGCAAACTATTGAGAACACAAAAATCAAATTCAGCCGCAAGCGCAGATGAACAGAAGTAAATGAAACAAAAGTAAAACAAAGTTTTCAGACAGCAGACTTTCTCGATATTAGAACTGAATTCGTCTTTGGACCCATACAAAAGCTAGTTTTTGACTTGAGTGCGTGCAGAGTAAAAAAAAATCGGTGAGGCAAAATGGAAGAGCGGTCCTTACTTTTGTCCCAAGTGTGGTAGTGATGATTTTTGTCGTTTAGTGTGCCTGTACGAGGAATCTAGTGATTGGAGAAGAGAGTGTGTATGCATAGTACTGAAGAGCTGAGCGCACAATGATAACTCACTTTTTGCTTATTTCGAGATAATCACGTTTAAAAATTTGGAAGTTAGTGCATCGAAACCTAGTTCATAGAAAGCTACCTTTGTCGACTGACTATCTCACGTGGGGCGAAGGTGAAGACTGTGATAGCACAGGGAGAAAGAGCGCAATGTCTCTTAACTCAACCTGCCAAAAATGCGAGTTATCACTTTTGTGCGCTCAACTTTTCTATTATATGTCGCTTCTATCCAGTAACCGACAATCGGATAAGTAACGAATATGTAGCCCAACAGTATCGCAGGATTTTATATTAGTAAGTAAGTATTTGTATAAGTAAGTATTGAAAAGGCAGAGTAAATGAAAGAAAATAAATAAAACACATAAACACACAGAAAAAGACACTTAGTTTTCAATCTTTATTACATGTCGCTTCTATCGGTTAACGGACAATCGGATTATGTAACGAATATGTAGCCCAATGGTATCGCAGAATTTGAACATTCAACTGTCAACGACCAAAGTGTTTGTCTTCTTTTCTCTCTCTCCCATTCTTACAGTACCTATATTACATCATGCAATGCACCTCAGCCTTCGGCCTTACCATGCCCGGTGTTTGATCATCAATTGGTTTGTCAGAGACCCCTTGCCGCGCCATACCGTGTATGCAAATGGATTTGGAGGTATCAGTATTGCATTATTCTTAAAAATCTTACTAGTACATCGTGTTTGAATGTTATGCTTTTGTTTTTACTATTTATTTACGCTGTCTTAGGCTATTCAGTCAATCATCATCGAGCAGCCCTGGAAGTTTTTTCCTCTCTACAAGAAATTACTGTTGCGTCAGGATCTACCGCTACATTGTCAGAGGTCTATTAACAAGGATGCGCAATTTTTATGTCCAGCAATTTCTCAAAATTTTGTCCAGCTTTTGACACGGATTTAACTGCCCAAATTTGACCTGGAATTAGGGAAAAACTCAAGAGCGACTGTTCTGGAGGAATCCTCGGTTAAACAAAGCGAATAAAGTTTTATTATGGCACTAGCTTCCCATCGAGCTATTGGGGTTTTAACACTGAAATTAGCATTTCTATCAGGAATCCGGCGAATCGTAAAGTTTTCATGTTTCCTATATCTTTTGGATTTCGCGATTTTATTCCCGACATTTATCGGAAACCAACAACGCGAGCACATTTTACGCCTACCGCGATAAGATCCAAATGAGTTTCCCACTCGTAGATATCTCAATAAACACGGCGTTTCGCGCCATCCCAAGGAGGTACCATCCCATTTCTATGTAGAAATAAAACGCCTTTCCGGGCATACGAGCAAAAAATCATTCGAATTTTAGAACCAGTAAAACAGAGGTTTACGACGACTTAAAACGATCGTCGTAAAAAGCCCCGCCTGCTCCTATTTGCTCAATTCTATCGAATTTTTGTGTTGAAGACATGAAAGCTTTCGACACATTTCTCCATTTCCCCATCGAGGAACTACTAAAAACTCAAAAGACCAGTTTATTATAGGTATTGATCTGTCCATCGTAACTTTTAAGAGCGTCGTAAATCCTATGAATGATGCGCCCTCGACGATCATGGATCCCTATTCCAGGGTCCATGAGGACCGAACATCTCCTCCGAGTGATGTTCGGAATGGGGCAACGGTCGGTTTTATTGCCCCTGGCCAATTTACAGCTGAAAAATAATAGTTCCTGACAGTAAAAAAAAAGTCATTCTTTAACCCCCACTTCCCGAAAGGACGTAAACGTTACACGCGCCACACTTTCCTAAGAAAAATAAAAGGTCCAGATCGGGGAGAGGTCAGGACAGTTCGTTTGGAAGGAAATTTTGAAAATCTGAATGGAAAATTCTCAAGAGGGTATAAAAATGTCTGCCCTTGGTTTAGGATTCCCAAAAATCCCTAATTATATTTTAGTTACAACGCTAAATTTTTTGAATGTTCGGTCATCATGGAAGAATTTAAACCTCCTTCTACTTCTTTGTTTTATCATGTGCCTTATTTATACTAAGAATTTCAATTTCAATTCCAATCAGGGATTTGCAGATATTATGCTGACAAGACCAGTGCTGTTTTTAGTCTTTAATGTACATGGTTAATCCAACTACTTCTGAACTAGATGCTTTAAGGGAAGTCCCGTTTTAGTTTTCTTACTTAGATTCTAATAGGCGCAATCTCACAATTTTCTCGCCAAATTTTATTTCTGACCGGCAAAAAAATCTGTGATGTGCCTAGTTTCCCAGACATAAAGCCCAGTCCTTAGAAAAAGTGCCAGTACCTGAACACCATTGAGCAATCTTCTTCCCGGCAGTGGTAGTGATCTTTCTTAGAATGAGCGCAATCAGGCCGACAATCCGCCGCTTCGGAAATGAAAGAAAATGCGATTTTCCAGTCATTATTCATCTCTACGGCGGGTTTATGGTTCCCCTGAGTAAGGTCCATCGCCTCCGGGGAGGACACATCCTCTCTGTCAGCAGGTGAGCGGGAGACGGACGGCCGACGCTCAGGTGGATCTGGAAGAAAAAACGTTAGCTGGAGCTTTTTTCTCTCAGATTTTTAACGTCACTGAGTCGAGGAAGTGATGCTTGTATCTCTATGCGCTCTATGCGCTTGCATTTCTGTTGTATACCTTACGAGAAAGGTTTATGATTTGATTTTTTCGCCAGTCGCCACTTACTAGTTGAGTTTTTGCAGATACCATCGTATCTGATACCACGGTCTAGAGTCGTTTTTGCAGTTATCGTGGTATCTGATATCCAGATAATATGGTCCGACCGTGGTAACTGGTCGTGGTATCTGAAAAAGTCATCTCACTTTCATCAATTTTTGTCAAATTGGTGGGAAAAATGTTTGGCACTTGGTGATGTGATTGAATATCAGTTTTTCTTTTGGGATGACCTCGAAAAGCGCAATTTTGGCAATTGTCGTTTTTGCAGGGCAACCGTGTAATCAGATACCACGATAACTGCAAAAACGACTAATTGCAGATCCAGTTACCGTGGTAACAGATACCATGGTCTCTACAAAAACGCAGCTACTGTAATTCATTCGATCGATAGTAAGGAAAAAGAGGAAAAGATAGTTATTTGGGAATAAAAAAAAAAAAGTAACTTATTTGTCCTTTTCGCTACTTAATAATTTTTAGGCCAAGCTACCGGGATCGACGGTGCCAGAAACAATGCTGAACGACCTTTTCAGATTTTAAAATTCAGATTCACAGTTCAACCGAAAAGGGCTGGGACAGGACAATCTAGTTACCAATCACTTATTCAATTAAATTGGCTTGAAAACCCGCTGAAAATGCGTTACTTCGTCGTTCCGCTATCCAGAAATAATCGATTTTCAAATAGTGAAAGTTCCGTGTGATTTGTGGTACCTCTATGCGCTTGTATTTCTGTTGTATACCTTACGAGAAAGGTTTATGATTTTTTTTTTCCGACACTAAGCAATCTCACCACTGCCCACTGGAAAGCCCCGTTTGTGTTGAGATCAAAATTTCCCGCGTAATAGTAAATTTACGCTGTGGGGAGGCCACAGGTATCCTGAACGTCATAACTAGAGCAGGTAGTGGAAAAATAAAAAAAATACCTTGCAGAATACAAATAAGTCAGTGTATTCAATGAAATGACACAAAAATAAGTTTGCTTTTCAGTTAAAGGATCCCTCGCACTATTTGCTCTTCAACTCACAGTATTTTCAAATATTTGAATACTTTAAAAGTAGGCTGTGCTTTCAACAAATAACCCACAGTGTTCTCTGTTTTAAGCCTTTTCCGAGACCCGTTGACTTGTAGCGAAAACAGGGAAACAAATTACATAACCGGTTTTTCTGATAGAAAAACTTCTCGGAGACAACCGTCGACAGCGTGATACACATCGAAGGTAGCAAAACACGGCAAGTGAGAAAGTCAGCGTGGTTTTGTTAGAGGGGTTAGAATGTACCCTACGAAATTGGAGTCTCCGGGTTTAGAAATATACGGAGTGATTACGGAAGTGTGTTGCGTTAGTTTTATAGGTAAGACAGGCTTTAAATGGTGGCAAGTTAAAAGCTTAACACCAAATGTAATAATAAATAAAGAAATAAAGAAAAATGTATGTCAGCACATGGTTTCAGCTAACCGGCCGTAACGTATTCCAAATAAATTTAATCCCCTAAGTAAAACTTGTCGTTTGGAGATCAACAATGCTCGCACTGTCGATAGAAACTACTGGAACGGTCCTTGCAGTTCAAAAACACGTTTTTCTAGGAGGTAAAACCCTTTTTGTGAGAGCATCTTGAGAAACGTCCAAACATTTTTCTCCCGTGAAGTCCTGCATGGATGCGGCTGACTGCGGAACGAACTGGATTCTGATTCAATTCATCAAATCCGACAGATTCCTTCAAATTTTAATTACAGACTTATCGATTTTTCAATTATGTCTGGTAATTGTCGGCAGATAAATCCTTTTTAGGGCTGGGAACGAGAAAACGGATTTCAAAAATGACCTCACCTGGTTAGTAAGGCATGAATCTGAGGTCTTCGGCTACAGTTATCATTTAATAAGTGTTCCTTCAGCCCAAGCTGACTGCGAATCTTGCATGATGGGGCTAATTGGATAGGTCAGCTGAGATTTATTACAGCGATATTTCGGACCTTCTCGGCAAGACTTCTCTTCAGGTTGTAGCCAGAAGCACGAACCTGCTTCTACATTCGTACTTCTAGTGAAAAGCCTAAAGAGGGCCCTTGCCAAGAAGGGCCAAAGTATCGCTGCAATAAATCTCAGCTGATTTATCGGTCTAGCGCCATCAATTCGTATTAATTAGTTAAAACATTTGTTATTACTTTCATTTCATACACTTCCTAAGCTCAAGTTATCCGTGGCCGAGTGGTTAGCGCGCCGGGCTCGTAAGTGAAGGGTCGCTTGTTCGAGTCTCGGTAGTGCCTACTGTTTGGTTTGGGACGGGGGTTAGTGGCGTAACCCTGTAAGACAAGCCAAAGTCCACCCAGCTTCAAATGGGTACCTGGAGAAATCCGGGGAAGGTGACAGGAAGGGTGTGTGAAAGCACAGGATGGCCGGCCCCCAACCCCCCCCCCCCCCCCCCATTGCACTTCTTGGCTGAGGGCCGAGAATCGGAAATCAGCACCGCCAGCTTGGCCTGTCAAGGCTAGTGCTGAAACCTTTACCTTTTTTACCTTTAAGCTCAAGTTGGGCAACTTGCGTGCATGAATACTACACTGTAAAAAAAAATAATCTTGCAGTATTTCCTACTGGGATTAATCTTGTCTAAGGGATGACTCATTTTTTTTTTAAGCTGATGTTGGATTCGATTTAGATCAGAGGTCAGAATGCATCCTGAATCTATATCTGAACTGTATGGTCCCGCCGGACAAGTAGACTGACCGGAATCTGGCGAAAACCGGAAATTTGGTAGGAGTAGGAATTTGGTAGGGGTATGAGTAAGTTTATTCTGAAGTCAACCGGAACACCCTAGAGAAGATTACACGCTGAATCAATGTATGAACCTGAATTTTCTCGCAGGATAATTAGTTCATCTGGAATCCGGCAGAAACCAGAAATCTGATAGAAGTAAACAAATTATTTAAGTCGATCGGAGAATCGATAAGGGGCTAACAGTGTATGCCGAACCCAAAGATGAGCTTTATTTGTCACCGGACAATTAGTTTGACTGGAGTCTGGCCAAAACCGGAAAATTCGAAGAAGTAAATTAAAATTCTGATAGCGATAAAATCTGGTTGAAGGAGGTAGGTGTACCCGAAAAAGACAAGGTGAATCACTGTTTATTCTCGCCTCGGATGGATAGTTCTGTCGGAATCTAGCCAAAACACGATTTTTTCGAATAAGCCTGATTGTTTGATACGCTTTTAGATGGAAAGTATGACCTAGTGGCTGTTGTTCAGTGATCTGTTAAAGTGATGTCAAATGTACACGGGTTCGGCAAAGACTGAACATCTGCAAGACCTGATAATCTGTATCAAAATTCGACAAATACTCCTCTTTGGGATCCCATCGAAACCTTTGGTCTTGTTCTTCCACTGTTCAGCAATAGAGTATACGGAATTATCCTGGGAACAGGTTCTTTTGGGCCATAAAACCCGAAAAGACGATGAGAAGTTTGAGTTATTTTGTTGTAAAAGCCTCGACAAAAACCGCATGCAGATGTTGGAGATTTGTGTTCCGTGCATAATTACAAGTCAAAAGTCAGCAGGACGGGATTATAAAAATACATTTCACATTGTTTTCTTCGCAGAGAGAGATTGCAGACTGACATGCGACTACAAAACGCAATTTTGGCCCAATCCTACCATCTCAGCGTGCACGTCTACAGAGCTATCTAGAAAGAGAGGGAGGAACCGTCGTCCATATTTGCTTGAAGTTTGAGATATCGTCCATACGAATGATGCAAATGGTCTGTCTTACGCTTGGTTCACACACACGTACACTGCGTCGTTTGAGCTTATGAGCAAAACGACGAGTCAAAACACAGAAACGCAGCGTTTAACGGAAAAGTGCCGTCCGTGTCTATCATGGACTAGACAAGTAGACACCCCCTTAGTAGACCGTTTGTGAGGGATAACAATTACCCTTCCATAACTAATTACTGTATAGGCTACTGGTTGTTTCTGGTAAAAAAAGGTAATGAGCAAGTTGTAGACCAGGGAAGCACTTTAGCGGGGGCGGGTAAAATATTCCAATGATACTGGATGTTCACTAGTGGTGGTGGGGGGGGGTGCGGGGGTTACAACTTTTGGACAGACGGCCTTGGCAGGCATTACAAACCATGACGTTTATTTTTACGAGACGAGACTTCGACGTTCCCAAACTACATTTATCGGTACGGCTCCTAACTGAAGAAGTAGAAGAACGTATGCCGGAAGAAAATAACAAGATAAATCCAACTCCAATATCGGCAACTAAGGATTCGACAAAATACAGTTATTCGATCGGAGGAAGAAGATCCTCAAAACGCCTCCCTTGGCGCCTCAGCGTGTACGCTTTGTCTTTGGCTTAATTTGCACAGTAATGGTGGGTTTACACACTGCGTAAAATCCGAGCGTATTTTACGCACGTTTTGAGCTTGAAAACATTTCTAGCAATACGGACGTATTTGAGAAATCAGTCGGTTTTGTATCTAAATACGTCCGTACTGCTGGAATTCTTTTCAAGCTCAAAACGTGCGTAAAATACGCTCGGATTTTACGCAGTGTGTAAATGGACCATAAGCTTCCATCATCGAAAACTACGACCTCACTCTCACTACCCTCCGTCTAGTTCTGAAAAGTAGTAAACCTTACAAGTACAGAAAAGTCGAAAAAAGGCTGGAGGCGGTGCAACATAAAGTACAAATTTAAATTTACTAGTCGGGCAGTCAGCTCATTAGCATATGCGCTCTGGTGATAAAGAAACGATGAGTTAAAATAGCGATACTAAAAAATGGCTAAAATTTTATGGCCGCCAAAAATATTCAAACAGTGTGTAATAACCACTGATAAAAGTCATGTCCTTCAGATATGGAGCCTAAAACACGGCAATGAATGGAAAATAACAGGTTAGTGAAACAACGAAAGATCCTTTCCTTGTAATTGTACAATAAAAAAACGGAGTTACGTTATAATTAACTAGCGCGAATAATAAGTCCAAAAAAGAAATGAGTCTGGAAAAAATGATTTTCCTCTCGCTTTTTTACGACCGCAGAACCATGAACGGATTGTAAACTCTGGTGATAATGTGAGACATAAAAACAACATCAACACTTAGGCTAGTATAAAGAAAATAATACTAATGACGCAGAAAGGTAGGCCATAATTGCAAAGGGTAATGGTTTTTCGACCATGCTGATAAAAAAAACCCCGCAAAAACTAAAAAAAAATTAGAAGTAATCATTCCGCCAAACCTGGCTGCGTATATGAGGTGTCGACTAAGTTGTATCGGAATTCCAAACAGTCGTGACGTACATAGTGACGTCATGTGATTGAGGATCCAACATAAGATTTGATTATCCCTAGGTCGTTTTAGAAATGTAAACGCGCCCGGCTCTATATATATTATATACGCGCTCTATATACGCGCTTGTGTGGAATTCTGATACAACTTAGTTTAGAACGTATATGATGGCAGGTAACTAAAAACCTCTACCATGTTAACCTCGATGTCTACGATCCAATTGAGCAGCAAAATTAGAAGCCGTGTTCAAAATGAATTTCCAACATTATATCTCACTCGAGCTTTCACCTCCAGCTATTCCTAAGAAGGATCTCTTTAAAATATGATATTTATAGTTGCTGAAAATTTCACTTAGTTTATCGCAGATTAGTTTTTCTGGCTAGACCTGAAGAGGAACCTTGCCAAGAAGGGCCGAAATATCGGCTATTAAATATTACAGCCATTAATTATGCAAAAAGCTCAAACTCGAACAGATGTATACACAAATCAACCCGTTTCGTTATATGAAAGCCTGGTAATTCTATGTGCTCCTTTAATTGGATCTGCTTCTCTACTTGTAAATAAGCATTGCAATAAAAAAAAATCAAAAGGAATCCCACATTTACATACCACGCCAACCTCAATGGATAAAATCAAACGAGACCTCCGTCTACTAATTAGCTACAAAACGGCTCTTGAGTTATCCACGCATTCCATCACTAAAGTCGCTTATGTCTCCACAAGGCATGAAAGTCATGAAACGCAATTAATGCTAATTACAGCTATTCTTGAGGAAGCACCGTTTAATTTTCTTAAAATCGAGCTGACCGCGTCGCGCGGCGTCACGAAGCGACACGCGCGCGTCCATCTGGTCTTAGTGGACGGTCAAGTCGGGCGCGCGAAACAATGGTAGCTCAAATATTTAGCGTGCGTCAATCCAATTCCTAGTGTCTTTCATCATATTAAGTAGCAATTCAAGTGTCAGACGGGAAAATGGGTGTGGACATTAATGGCGCAATAAAACATGGACGCTTTATCGACAGACAAGAACCGGGCGGCGGAAAATAACGGGTTCCCAAATCGAAATATCAGAGGCTGGAAGACCGAGCCAGAGCCGAAAATTTGTATCCAATATCCGATGGCTATCTGGCTAACTTAGCGACCTGTTAAGCTAAAGTAATATTCTCCCTCAATAGGCGTATTCTCGCCGTTCCCCGAGGACTCCTCGGGGAATTCGACGGGAACGGCGAGAATAGAGGAAGTCACTCCACGTACAGAAAACAGCGTGAGCACGGGGATTGCTTCCAAAACGGATTTTGTTCGAAAAAAAATATCCAGTGGACGAAATCAGTCTGGATCCACTTTATTTTCGGTTTTCTCCTGATTGTTTTTAATTAATTTTAAATTGCACCAACACCAGCAAAAATTGATTCCCCTCCGAATCTGAAAGGAAGTCCTTTTTAATGACGGTGATGATAATCGGAGCATTCCTGGTCCGGGGGGACTCGCGAGAATACGGAAACAGAGTCCCCGTGACAAACAAAAACGCAGGGACTCCTCAAGTGGAGTCCTCGGGGAACGGCGAGAATACGCCTAATGTGTTGGTTTCTCTCTGTTGGGAACACGAATGCTCTGTATGAATGAATGATTTTATTACACGCAGCCCAGTAATTAGGTATTTGCACAGTATATCCACAACAAAAGAGGAATAAACGGATAACAAGAAATACATATAAAGGAATTATAAAATCAAACCTTGAACATTTCTGTCTAGGCAATGTGAAAATTATATGTTTCTACCCAAGCAGAAATGCCGACAAACAGCATGTTTCCCAAAAGTCCCTATTCTTTCACAAAATCTTTCCCCTTTTTCTATATCTGTTCAAATTTCAGAGCGTTCTACCGCTGGTTTTAAAAGCCCTTGGTATCCTAGCTTTCCCTTTACCCCAGAAATGTCTGAACAAATCCATGCTGATGTCACGCACTCTGCCTCACACGCCACCTGTGACTACATCCGCGCTAGGTCACGCCCAAATTTACCGAAATTTGTATCGATGGGTGGAAAATGGGAACCGGTAAAGACGGCGTAAGATTGACGAAGTGCGGTTTTGGGATTCTGCGCGTTTTCGAATGGTTGTACAGAGTTTTAAGGACTGAATGAAAAAGGAGAATAACTATCATGCTGTTTGTGGTTGCCGTCAATTCTTGACAGACATAGTTTCCAACCCTTTATACTTTTTAGCGGGCGCTTCAGTGAATTTTTCCAACCCCAGCTTTATTCCCACGGTTCTGACATAATTCAAACCTCTAACCCCTTCAGAACCGTCTTCCCGCCAAGACTCCCACGGTCTCCAAATTGTTGCACTTTTTTCTCAATTCCTGGAATACATTAAAGCTGTTCGGGAAGGCCCTTACCTTGACAGTCCTTCCGACGAGATTCATCTGGAGACTGTCGATCATCCTGGATTTTCCGTTGTGGAGACGGCGAGCGGTCCCCGTCACACTCGAAGTGTTTTCTCTGAAAATCAAGGATCATAAAGTCCCTGACTAACATCAACAAAGCAGCGGTTACTTCTTACCCGTTGATAAGGAACGAAGCGGCAAAAACGCGCTTGGCATTAAATGCCGAACATCTGTACACTGACCCGTCGATCGCGTTTTTCGTACTCTCAATACAATCAAGTATGCAAAAATCGACAAGGTAGCTGCGGGACACTGCCGTGTGCAGTGTACCTTTTAACAGCACTCAAGTCTACAATTAACAAACATTAGCCCAACCCAGTCCCAAAACAACTTTTAATTTATTATCTAATCTAGAGTTTCAAAATTTGTTGGGAATTTGTTGCTAGATTGCGCAAAAAAGTGAGTTCGAATTAAAAACAGGCGACTATCAGATTTGTGTTTAAAAAAAAATCATTTAAAAAGTTGGATAATCTCCTGCAGGGAAAGGGGTTCCATACATACTTGGATGGAGGTAATGACAAAAAGCTCATTGTTGCGTCTCTAGGGAGACACTTAGCCTGGACTCTTCTTCTAGATTTTGAGTAGTCATGGATTTAAAGCAACTATAATAGTCGCTACTCTTGACCTCAGAAACTGCAAAAAAGTCAAAACGATATTTTTGGGATGTTCTTTTTTACCAGAAGACGAACTTGGCCCCACCTCCTGTACATCCACATCAGCGGACCTTCCAAAGGTCTTCCATGTTACGACTCGGGGTCACCGGATTAACGGCTGTCCCTGATGGACTTGCAGTTAAGAAAGGCGGTGTGGCATGCTGAAGCGTGATATAGGGTATTATTTCCAGGATTTTATGATTGCGCTGGAATTTCCGAAAAGGACTGGAACCTAGAGGGGCTGCAAATTTTATGTACGCGACAGCGGAGTTATTACGGAGTAAAACTCCAGGAATCTTCTGCTACTGATTTTACGACGACGAAGAATGTCAAGTAGTATAATGGCAAATGTCACTACATTAGGTTCACATGGAAAAAAAGACGAATAAAAAGGAGAGAGGTGATTCTTCAACAAAGGAAATAAGGGCACAGCATGATCTCTAATATAATTAGGGCGACAATTTTTTAGCCGAGCGGCTCAACATCACGTCGGAATAAAGCCGGGAATGTCTGGTCGAAATTTTCTGGTCTCAAAAGCCAGTGTTGCCAGTTACAGGTATGGGTACAGGTATGTATAAAGAGTCCGTAGACTCTAGCACCAGGAGAGAAAAAGGTCAAAACAGGTAGGTAAAATGCTTCAACTATTGGTAGAGCTTTGTCAATTTCGGGAAAATGCTACAACCCCCACAGGGTTGATGGTTAACCCGTTGGATACCCTCTACACCTGTAGCCAGGGAGATACGAATCCTTTGGTACCAAACAATATGGCACCTATGATTTTGCGAGGGGGGGGGGGGGGCACTACTAGAGGTAGGACCGACACACCCTGGCTCGTTCGAACTGGGTTATTTATTACTCAAGGCCGATATTTTATACCATGTACCATATGACACTTTGGAAAAGGTTTTACAATGGAAAATCCGGCCTTATTTGGGGTTTGGGAAACAGCAGCCTGTTATAATAGTTTAGTCACATGGGAATTAAAACATTTAATCCAATCGCCAAGTGTATTAGGTGAGAGTTGAGTAGACAAACTTGTGTATTCGGCACTATAACTTAAAACTAAAGATTATCACAACAAAATACTCCACAACATACATACAGAGTGTTTCACTCAGTGCCAACGCTGCCAACAAAATATGAAGCTAGAAATAATCCAAAATATACGGTTCTCTGTCCATTCGATTCGTATGCAAATTAGTTTATTAGCATTTCCTTGACCTTTTTCTCGCCCCTTTCCAGTGCCAAAGCTCCTGTGTTTATGACCAAAATAATCCTGAACTGTATTTCAGACGCTACAATGTGGCGACCCCAAAAAAACGCGCCTAGCTTTTTATAATCCCCATTAAATTCGGACAGGGCCAACAGCCTCTCCTGTCTAGCTGAAATAATAATTTTATCCATTTTCTGTAGATGATCGAGATTTAGCGACCCGGAGAGCCTAAAAAACATGCGGCAAAAACGGCATAACAAATGAGAGATTATGCGAACGTCAGGCAAAAAATGAAGAATCTCAGACGACTGCGGTGGGTAAAAAATGAGCGCAACATAAACAAGTGATTCCAAATGTTCTTTGTGAAACTCAAAACGATTCTTGGAAACTTGAGAAATCCTGAAAACAGATGGAACCAACGACACTAAACGCGGCATTTTTACGCGAATCAAAGGGTCGATTGAGGAATACCGGCTAATCAGTTCATTATCTCCGACAAGGAGAATATGCGAAAGTGACTTGATGGATGGAGGAATGCAAAGTATTTACATAACTTAAATTTAAACTTGAAACAAATGAAGTAAATAAATGAGGCTTTGTTTTGCACGATGTGGGTGAAGGTCAATAAATAGTGGTACAGTAGGACATAAGTCTGTGACTGTGCCACATAACTTATGCCGCTTTTGTTATTTGAGACTAATGCATCTAAACTACCCCAAAACTAAGCAACAAAGATAAATAAATGCCAGGCGGCAGCTTTGACCGAAAATATTTTTCGACGACAAACGAAGAAATATTTTCTTTTTATTTAAGTATTATGAACGAGGTCTGGGAATGACGTCGGTTTGGAGACCGTCTGGTAGGACCTGCTGCCAAACATTACAATGTAACGGTGACTTAATTATCGATACATAAATAGTCCGCTTCGCCGGTAGGAATTTCAACATTCCGCTGATCTACAGTAGATGTATGTTTATGTGAACAGTTACTTTAATGCAGTGCAGTTCTGGGCTAAATGGCAGAATGAAGATCCAAGGTACCTATCCAGGCGTTTTCAGATGCCCTTAAAGTTCAATAGGCGGATCAAACAATCATGATACCATGTTACATCAGAAATCAGCATTTTCCTCGACAAGTTATTGTCGCTAATATATCGTTACGCCGTTTTTTGTGACTGCCATACTCCGGTTTACTAGCTTCGACAAATATAAGCGGAGTTTCTTTTTTCTTATCCATTCGTTGTTATTATAGACTCCGGATTATTTGTATTTTTTACAAATGTTCATATTAACCGTGTTAACTGAGAATTCCTTGTAAGCTCTGGAATCGCTGCAAGTAAGTCGGTTATATTTGTACATTTTTGGCAGTGTTGTAACTTTACAAACATCCAGAAAACAAAACTTTTCTTGTACTTAAGCAACAGAAAGTTTCATCAGATAATACTGGAGCAATCTGCCAGCTACAGAGACGTTTTATTTTAGCAGCCACGGCACTCTCATCACTCAGCTCTACCGAACGATCGATTTTCATACAAGGCCGAGAGTTTTCAATTTCCGCGCCTTGCAATACCATGCTCACAAATCGCCTCCGAAGATACACCGGAGAGTCAACGACAAGCGATAACAAGAAAACCGCTTATTTTTTAAGCGCTATCTAGTGGATGTCAGAAATGTGTATGTGTGAAGCATTTTATAAAAATTAAAGCATAGTTAGTGCCCATTGTGCTTTAATTATCTATTTTGGCTAACTGGTAGTTAGCTTCAGATCTTGGTCATACTGGGCTCAAAACCAGCCAATCAGACAACAACTAAAATCCCTAGGGGACGTGAGATCACGGCGATCTTCGGGGTCAGCTGTGATACCGCTTCTGGCTCTTCGGCGATTTTGCATCGGCAAGGAGAGTTAGTCATCAAGAATATAGGCCAAATGGTACCTCTCTAAATAAATTCAGCTCTCAATTTCTTACCTCTTCTGCAGTCAGTGCTGCCCTCTGGGCCTCAAACATAGCCAACTGATGCGTACTCAGCCCCAGGGGGAGCTGAAAGGACGAGGGGTGATCCGGGAGTCCAAAACCCATCCCGAGGGCCATCTGCTGTTCTAAGTTTGCCTGAAGACTGGCAGCTAACGCCGCTTGGTGCATTGCAGTCGCTGAAAGACTAGAGGGTAGGTCGCCGTCCGGGGAAAAAGCGATCTGAAAGGAAATTCAAAGGTGAGTTATAAATAACTGGGTACAGAGTTTCTGTAAGAAAATTTTCCAAGGGCCTACGCGCGTTTAGTCAGTAGTCAGCCGGGTCAACGGGCTATGAGCCAAATAGCGGTTTCTCATGATGACGATTCACTCCGGATTCTGGACCCAACTTCCAGCTCGAAATGCTGCAAGAACAATGTGAAGAGGGCTCACTTCGAATTTCTTCACTATTTTACGAAGGCTGAGATTTGCTTAAATCTTCGTTAAGACGGAGAATTGAACGATGAGAACTCGGCAGCAGAGGCGTTGCGACCCAAAATGTTTGGGGGGGGGGGACGAAGTTACCGACTGGCTGGTAATTTTTACCAACTATTTTTGCAGAAAAAACAACTGTTTTCTAGAAAAACGACCGTTTTGACGAAAAATTGACTAATCTTCAGAAAAACCAATTGTTTTTAAGAAAAAACCTACTGTTTTGGCGAAAAAAGAAATTAATTTCAGAAAAAAACGACTGATTTCACAACTACATAAACTCAACACAGTCTGTATCAGTTATCAAAATGAATTACTGCGAGGAGAGAGGAAAAAGTATCGGCAGTCGGAATAAAGTAATTTCGAATTTCGAAACAAGATGTGTGCAACTAAACCGGTCAGGAATATCTTACCCTTGTCGCTGGCAAGTGCGATTTAATGTATCAATAGGATCACATCGCGACAAACTCAAAGCCTAGTGCAAGCTTAAAGGACCTGTCTAACCTATAATACTACGCAACCTACTTCCATAATCAGTCCATATATTTCTAAACCCGGAGACCCCAATTTCGTACGGTACATTCTAACCCCTCTAACAAAACCACGCTGATTTTCTCACTTCCCGTGTTTTGCTACCTTCGATATGTATCATGCTGTTGACGGCTGTCTGCGGTAAATTTTCCATCAGAAAAACCGGTTATGCAAATTGTTTCCCTGTTTTCGCTACAAATCAACGGGTCTCGGAAAAGGCTTAAAACAGCAAAAACCGTGGGTTATTTGTTGAAGCCACAGCCTAGTTTTAAAGTATCCAAATATGTCGGACATGTTCTTCCTTATCCTAAAGAGTACATGTATCAGGTGGGTAAAAACAACTGTGTCCAACTGCCAACAATGAAATGAATAACGTCGCTGTTTACTCACTTGGTCAACACCCATCATTCCTTCTCCATCGCCAATGCGCATAATCCCACCGTGAGCGATTTTATAGTTGCGATATGCTATTTCAGTGTCTCTTCTTTCGTGCTTCCGTTTATGGGAATACAGTTGTCCGCTGGAGTGCAGTACGTAGTTGCATCCTGGCCGAATGCAGTGGATGTGGTTGCAGACCTTCGAGAATCTGCAGCCGTCGTAACTGCAGCTTTCTGTCTTCATAAACTTCTTGAATCCGTCCCGACTTAGTTGTTCGTCCTTGGCATGGTAGGTCTTGTGTTTTTCTGAAATTTGTTTCAACTTACTTTCAAATAATGTACACAACGGATGCGTCAGCTACGATTCTTCAAACTTGTAATCAAATTACAGGTTTGTTTCCTTCCCCGACGTTGACCCTGAAGATTGACAGCCAGACGAGGACCTTTGCCAAGAAGGGCCGAAATATTGCTGATGAAGAATCGTGGCTTACGTATCCGTAGTAGGCTATACATGATTTGAATATATGTTTCAAAGTCAGCTGGGCTCAAGGAATATTTATTTTTTTAAACTGATATTCTTATGTAAGCAGAAACAAAAAGGCAACTTAGAAATGAGATAAAAGAACGGAGGGATCGCGAGATCCGTCTTTCATAATATATTGCGACAGACAAGGCTTTCGCTTTTAAATATCTCTGAGAAATCGGGAGGAAACATCTTATGAATAATACACTAGAAACTATTAATCGATTGAGCACTAAGACTGTTCCAAGGACCCACAATTCTGTTCACTAGCTGTTTCGGTACCCAAGGGTAACATATCGGAGCCTCGTTTTCGTTGCAATAGCGCTGCCGCATCGCTGCTGCAGCACTTTTTCGCTTTTGCACAATATGCGTTTTTGGATGCAGTTTCTTCTTGGTTGAAGCGGCAGCGCTGCAGCATCTTGCAGGGAAGCACGGACTTGGTCGGTGAGCAAGTCCGTGATTCTCGAGAAGCGCTGCCGTCTTCCTCGGAAGCGCTGCAGTGCAAAAACGGATGTAGAAAGAGTCATTCCGGAATCGGACGAGAAGTGGACCTGCAGCATGCAACAAAAACGAGGCTCGGGAATCAAACAGAATCTGAAGCTTTCGTTTGACTCTAAGGTAGAAGCAAAGAATATTTTCGTGGAGTTGCAATTTCTTCGAAAAAACAACTGCAGGAAATGCAGCAATGTAATCCGTTTGCTGCAACCACTTCATACTTCATGACAAACTAAAATGACAAAGAAACGGATTTTGCAGCAATGATGATAGAGCAATCCCATCACACACCGTAACCATCCAACTTTCCCCACTCTTTTCTCCCAATACAAGACCATGAAACGTCTTTGGAAAAAATCTGCAAAGTTACAAATCACAGAGAACGCAACATAAATCTGTAAAAAATGACAATGGTGCGGAAAGATTAAGGAGATTCTCAGTCATAACGTGATTCCGATGTCTGGTTTCATATTTTTCACTCGAAAACACTCAGCAAATACGAACTGACAATCTGATGGATGGGATATTCTGTATAATGAGAGAGAACAGGACAAAAGAAAAGCAGGCAAAAACAGGAAAAGTTAGGAGTCGACAATCAGGTTTACCTCATCCGTCAAAGTTTACAGGCGATGATGGCAAAGATTTTGAAATCTAAAATCCTGGATTTGGAGAGGCTCAGCGGGAAATAAACAGGAAAAAAGACGCATTGTATTCAAGAAAAAAAGACTTACCATGTAGGTAGAATAGAAACATCTAATATTCAGATCTTGGTTGATTATCATTTTTATTCTTTTAGCGGGAAAGGGCATAGACGGACGAACGAAAAAGAACATGGTCTAAAAGACCAAATGTCGAGACCCCTTTAAGTTTGACAAACATAATTATTTAGGTATCCAAATATTGAAATGAAAAATCTGGGCGCAAGGATATATGTGTATTTTGTACGACCTTTATAATAAACAACACAGATACACAGTAAGAAGTTTCTTCGAATAAGGATGCAGTATTTGCTACTGGGATCAGTCTTATCTTTATTGGGATAAAATTAATCCAAATTAGGGATAATCTTATCTCAATAAAGACAAGATTAATCCCAGTAGCAAATACTGCAAGATTTTTTTTTGAAGTGTAAGTCCTTGAATCAAAGTTGTGGATACAAGAAATCAGTTCTTTCCACCTGCTTCACCAAGCTGTCCAAGTTCTCAGATAATGAGACCCAACCACAGAAGTATCTAAACGACACCTCCTTCGAAACCCTCGGGATCATCCATGGAAAAGTACACGCGTGACGTGTAGATCCGGAAGCGCTGCATGAGCATAAAAGAGAACAAACTAAGAGCGTGTTCCACCCTCGTACCAATAGTAGCTATTAGTTACTAAATCCGTTCCAACCTCACGAAAAGTTACTACGCTGACCGTTCCAGCCTTCTCGAAATAGTAACTAATAGTAACTATTTGCTTACCACGCTCGGGAGCGTAGTTAGCGTAGTAACTACGGATCTCTGTCCCGTGATTGGTCGGATTCGCCCGTGGCATGATATTCTGCTGGAAAATAGAAAAATCGTTCCAGCCTTGACGACAAAAAGGCAGAATTTGTGACGTCATGCGTAGCAACTACGGTAAGTAGGATGGAACACGCTCTAAATAACATAAACTAGCTGGGAAACGACATTAGAGTTATAGTACTCGTCAGGAATACAGGATTGCCCAATAAGGAGAGCCTGTCCTCATCGGTCTTTTTAACTATTATAAATCCGCAATGGATACTGCTTCTTTCCCAATATTCTAAATATTTTCCTCCTTTCCCGATCACTCGAAAAACAACAATGAAAATAGCGCAGTACGAAGACAGAAAAATAAATAACTGCACTGAGCTTTCGTCAACGAGGCGGAATTGCAAGACAAAAAAGAAATACAAAATAATAGAAAGAAAAAAGTCCTCCGGCTAAGACTACGTGCACACACAGCTCAATAAGATTTCGCTTGCGAGAATAGAAATACGAAAGTCATTATAGGGAAACCTGCATGCGACGTGTCAAATTTCGGGGCAAATGAGGAAACTCGCATTCTACTGCGAAAATTGGACTGTGTTCACGTGCCTTACAAATCCGAGTTGAGACATGGTCAGGAACAGACACGTGGAGGTCCTGGCAACAGATGATAACTTCACACAACACAAGGATTGAACGCTAACGTCACAGAAGGTGTAAAATAAAATTACAGAGGGTGACTTACCCATATCGGCCTTATTCTTGAATGTGAACAGGCAGCCTTGCCTCCTGCAGTGAAAGTGGGTTGTATGTTGACCAGCGAAGGGACAGTGCGGTTGCCTGCAGTCCTCTGACCCCCTGTACCGCTGAAATCCCTCCTGCATAATGGCTGAGTCCTTCCTATGATAGTTCGCATGCATCTGAACATCAGAAGTGCTGATGTAGACTTTGTCACAGCCATCCTGCAAAAGCAAAATATGGTTTCAAATAATAACTGAATAAAATAAAAAAAGTTAAAAAAAGTCGCGTGCTGCCAAAGCGACTGAGATTCTCCTTCTGTCAACGTACCCTTTGTGATATGCACCCATAATGAGGCAACTACACTGTAAAAAGTTTCTCCGAGTCAGGATTAAAGTTAACTGCAGTATTTGCTACTGGGATTAAGCTTATCTCCACTGGGATAACATTAATCCGAATAAGAGATAATCTTATCTCAGTGGAGACAAGATTAATCCCAGTAGTAAATACTGCAAGCTTTTTTTTTTACAGTGTATAGGTATTATAATTTACGCTTTATGGGTCCCAACTAATTCTTAAAGTTGAGTATAGTTATTACCGGGGAAGAACCATGCTTCGCCTTGGGAATTTAGCTTCGTAAGAAACTTCGTAAGTAAGCATTTTATAAAAAATTCTATTTTCTCCCCAACGTTAAAAGAACATAACACTCATGCCCTATGGCCTACAAACTGTGGCTGTTTGGATTGCAACAAGTTAAAATGGTGAAACCAATATAAAAACTACACATAAGATATTACTCGAAAATTTTGCACCGAACCTAAAATTTAAACAAAACGTAACCAACAGAAGCTGGACCCCAAACACTTCAACCACCACAGCGACAATAACGACAATAAGAATTTTGTCTAAAAAGGGTGTAAATAGGTAGATAGGTTATTATTTTATCACTAACTGCATTAGCTAATATTAAAACGAAACAGAACGACCCGAGCGAAATTCTCTTTGAATCGAAAATCTCTCTCAATCGGTATCAGGCTTCAGCCTACAGACCACAAAATCCGACGCCCGACAAAAACATAAAAAAAAATTTATTTCTTATGTATAAAAAGAACCCGAGGTGGCGACGAGAGTGTCGACTTCTGTGTTTTACCTTTCGAGTGTGTCAGCTTAAAAGAATAGATGGGCTAGCGCCTAGCATGTTCGGCGTTTTGCCAAGACGGAAAATCATAATTAAAATCAGCAGGAAGATCAACATTTCAAAAATTAAATCTATCATGACATTTGGCACAAATCCGGACAGTAAAAAAAAAATCTTGAGTTTATAATTTCACGCCAAAATCCAGGAAAGCTTTATTCTCTCCGCCTGAATTCAAATCCCCGCGCTCATCTTTAGCGATATCTGCGGGATGCTAATTGCCATCAAAGAAATGTGAAATGTGGGGCCATTATTTACTACTTGAATTCTTTGGAACTCAGCTTTACACATTTACAAAGATTTTCTATAATAAATCTCGTTTCTTTACAGTTACACAATTCACTCAACTTGATAAACGTTCAACTCGTGCTTTGTTAGCAACGCGGTATTTTCAAATATAATGAGGCATGTGCCAAACCAAGGTAGTGTGAACTCAAGCTGGACTTACAAAAAAAGTACGTTATAGAAAAAACAGACACAGATATTATAATATATACAAGGTTTAGTGAACAAATAATAAGAGGAACAATTTAGAAAGTTTGATTCCAGAATCTCCCAGAAATTAGAATTTTTCAATTCAGTGCACTTCAGTTCATCTTTGACCCAACTACAACAAAAGGAGGGCGAGACACCCTAAAGATGGAGTATCAAAACAAAACAAAAATGAAAAAAAAAAGTAAAAAAGGCTTCAAAAATCAAGATCCAGAAGTATGGTACGAAGATCATGTAGCAGTTTATCAATTACAGAACTAGAAGATCCCGATGAAAAACTTGTAGCCTGCGTAGCTGTATGATAGTTGTACGAAAAAGTTGCATGTATTGATATTTAATAGTAAAGAATACTATCATTTAATGAGCCTCAGACTGGGCCAACCTTAAGCAGTAGTATTCAGTAGCATCCTGTCTTGCTAATAGTATCATGCTGTAGAATGCAGTAACACGGTAGCCTTGACATAGAAGCATGGAGTAGCATCAGTTCGTACTGCATGCTCCTTTTTCGTACAACTTCAAACTACTATTTTGAGAAAAATTTTTCATCGGGATGTCAAACGGCGATTCGCAAGCACACAGTAAAACGGCGAATAAAGAAGTTTTCGACGAATATACAACGGACTTGATCCCTCCGTCGGTTCGGGCGGTTTCTCAGACAAGCCATGGAGCACTGGGAACGCTTTGAGGGACAAGATCTTTATTGGTATTTATATTGGATTTGTGAGTGATGTCTCTTATTACATTTTTGTTTTTACCGCCATGGCCCTGGTTTTTTTTGGGAATAAATTCACTAATTCCTTCATTCATTGCACCCTATGGAATGAATTAGACCAAGCCATTTTCTGACAGTATGCGAGCAATTTTCGAATACCAGGGGTCTTTTTCTTGGCGGTTATGATGCAAAGCTCCCTGAGATGCCTGAGTCTCACAGTAACGTAAAAAAAAAAAATCAACGAAGAAAACAACGAAAATGGAGTTTGTAAAGGTCAACGAATATACTGAGATAAAAGGCGAATATTTCCCCATTTTCGTTGTTTTATTCGTTGATTTGTTAGTGATACGTCAGGCCACTGTGGTTTACGAAATTATCAACGTAAAAATAATTAAGATAAGCGAATTTTAATAAGTGCCTTAGCCAAATAAAGGCAAAAGGATGTAGAGAGTGCTTCAAAGTGTGGTCTTCTTCTTGTCCATGTATTGGTCTCTTATTAACCATCAAGTGTGGTAACTGCTTAAGTACACATCCTGCGTACAGTCTCATTTGTCCGTGAGAGTATCATTTATTTTTTCATATATGACTCGCTTAATAGTTACAGGGGATTAACACAAAATATAAGACAGTCAAGGCACGAATGAAAACAATAGACAGAACAGAGTACCAAAACATGTTGACGTTATTTCTGGTATTGTTGTTGTATTGTTCTTTCTGGTATTTTCAGACCTGCACCTTAGAATATTGCTCCAGCCCGTTCGAAGTGAAAAAAAGAACTGGACAACCTGTCCAAGGACTCTCTGTCAAGTATATGGTCTAGTTATTAGTCAGTTGTAGACCGATTGTGTGTATTTTATTATATTTTTTCTACTCGTCAGCTTTGGCGGATACAAATAAATGAATTGAACTGAAAGTGGAATAACTCCTTCCTTATGAACGCTATTACTGTGTCAATACTTTGTTAATTCCTGTTTACTTTTTCATGTTTCTGTCTCTCTTTTATGCTCCACCTTTTTTGTCTTCGACAGCCCGACCAGTGATAGGTCACAAATAAATACTACTAATAATTTATTGACAATGGGCTCTTAAACGGCTATTATTATTATTATGGCCTTCCAACCACAGGCATCACTAAAAACGCGTTTCCCCTATACCTAGACACATTAGAGAAGACGCTAAATTTTACTCAAACGATGGTAAAGACTGGGATAAAGAGCCGTCTACGAACAACAACGCCTTGCGGGCATTGTGAGTCAAGTCCTTAATCAGAGACTTTTGATTATGCAAAACAGGAATCAAGCAGTTGGCATGACTGGAATCAAAATTCTTTGTGTCCGCTCATTAGACATGGAAATAAATAACATTTTCATAAACGTATTCTTTGTAAACCGTTTGACAGCCTCCTGTCGAAATGAGAGAACAAATGACTCGTAGACTCATCACTCTTTCCTTGGTATTTACAAACAACAAATGCGGCGCACTCCCAACAAAACTTCAACCATTCTCAAAGTTGATTGCGTCATTAATACGTACCACCTGGCTACATTTAAGTGTAAATGATATACATTTTTGTTTGTGCTTGTTTTATGGCACCATTAACTTTTTGCGGTAATCCATCTGATTCTTTCATGTATCAATAGTCAACTCACTCTGTTTATTGCCCCTGCATAAAGTCAATAACGATAAAATACAAGAAGCTAAGCCGAAAGATTGTGATTTTTCTGGAAAAAAATCAGAAAAAAACAAGGAGCCCTAAGTCGCTTGGTACCAATCGTTTATGTCAGAAATCAATTAAAACATAAGAAAATTCGCCAAAACAATAACCGAAAGAACTTTTAAAGTTTTGAAGTTTCATGTCGGGGACAATTTTTTTGTTTGAAGAAATTTGGAACTCAAGCCTGAAAACACATGCATGGAACAAAATTTGAATTTTTCTGCGCTGGGCGTTCTAGGATTTCCATCGAACGTTCAGATACTTCGGAATTGCAAGAGTTGGAGAACGAGACCTTATGAAACGATAACGCATACCATTCTAAATATTTTTTTTCTTTGCCTATTTTATACAAATTTGGGGGGGGGGGGAATAAATTTATTCAAATTCATTCATATATAGCCTACTGTCCTTTGTGCTTTAACAAAAACATACTGGAATTTTTTTTTGCACTTTAGGCATCGAGGCCAAATGTAACAAACACTTGTTTTCCTGTCGCAAAAGCATCAAGTTAATGTTTTTGTTTACTGAAAAGATTTAAATGAAGCTGATTATACAAAAAGTCATCATTTGATCTTTCCAGATAAAGCCAAAGCAGCTTTGCGAACCACAAACGCAAAAAGAACAGCAACCGCTCGGATCAAATTGCGTCTGCTTTTCCACATGTTAGAACACAGTCAAGATGTGGAATGTCAAATGACCAGTTCTGGATTATTTTTGTTTTGCTTGAACAACAAATACAAGCCAAAAGCAACCAGATACCTTGATATGGGAAACCGCATGGATCCGACGTCTGGTGTTTTTTTGTAACTTTATTTCCGCAAGGGGAAAATTCAAGATAGGTAATAGGTAAATAAATATTCCTTCAACCCAAGCTGACTGCGAATCATATTTGATAGTGCAAAACGGATACGTCAGCTGAATTTTAATTAGCGTTTTAATAACAGCGGCTCTGAGCCTGAAGAGGACCCTTGCCAAGAAGGGCCGAAATATAGCTCTAATAAAATTCAGCTGACGTATCCGTTTTGCACTATTAAAAAATAATCATAGAACTGATTTCTTAAAAAATGGAGAGCCACGTGTAAGACTATAATCACATGTGTAACCAAACTGGGATTCTTATTTTTATCAGGAGGCGTATTATCTGTTTTTTTTCATACACAAAGACGTTCAAAAGGTCGGAAAATCTATATTTCTGATATTCTCAGAAATATTTAATCTTCAACCATCTCGGCAGATGAGCCAACCAGGCGCACAAAATACAAATTCTTGGTTAAAATGATTATGGAACATCTGGGCAAATAATGAAGACGGAATTAGATTGTGGGTGGATGTTTTATGGAAAAAAATGCTGATAAGACGATTAAATAAACATTGACAATTATCAGCATAGACTCTCTATAACGCTCTACAATTCGTACTCTATTTCAGTTACGAAGGAACCAAATGAAACTTCTGTTTTTTACGAGATAAAGACAATTTCGCAAACAGAATTGAAGGGATATCAAGTTTCAATCAGGTTCCAGTGGAAGAAGTGAGTGTCTGATCAGGAAACACAGTTTATTTTACTGCATTTTATCTGAATTAAAAATCAACAAAAAAATTCGGGGTTTGATAGGGCTATCATGCCGAAATGGTGGATAACCCAAAATATCACATTCTTTCCCGCCATCAAGCCACAATTCTCACGGAGAACTTAAAGCACAGCTCTTACTAGAAATGATCTTTTCACTATGAAATGGATCAGAAAAAAACTGTCTCGAAAATACCATTACTTTCCATCTGAATTTAGCGATTGTCTTGTTAGCGTTTGACGACTGTGCAGCCTTCCTGCTCTCCGACGCGGCGGTTGGGCGCAAAGCATTTGGAAACTGAATGCGCCATGGATAAAAAGTACGAAAACAAAGCAAATAAAACTAGTCAAAAACAGAAGATTCTCAAATCCTTGTGTGTGAAAGAATTTGCAGCGGACGTTGAAGATTCTGGCAAACTTTGCGTTGTGCAACGGGCAAAACTCGGCACGGCCGAAAAGGCACTAAAAATTCGTAGGCACAGAACGAAACAATAGAGAAACATGGGGATTTCAAAAGCTTATAATTCCATCAGAGCTAAATATATCATAAAAGGCAGTAAAAGATTCCCTCAATCCCGTACCAGGGACTGACGTACCGAAAGCTATCTTGAAGATTATGCATCTCTAGTTACCATGCTGTAACCAACCGAGCTTGATCTTCCTGCTTACGACTGCCAACGACTATGTTTTTACAAAGCATCAATCCCGTGATATGACCCTTCGATTAGACTTTCTATAATAGCTTAGCTTCCAGACATACATTATTTGATCCAGGAGAATGTCATTCTATCCATTTTGGGGTGACAAGCTGGTCACGGCAGACCGATAAGGTTACAGGCAAAAAAGCCATTCCAGTTTACTTTGTACTCAATGGCATTGTGAATAAATCCACTAGAGTTGTTATGGTCCAGTTTTTGCAAGCCTTCCATTATGTTGGTCGTGTCTTATGGTTACATTGTAGCTGGCTGGTAAAAAGTTGGATGACGGATCGGTTCGAATCTGATACACTAGCTTCACAAAATACACCGCAGATCGAGGCAGAACATGCTGCAAAAAACTCCGTATCAATGTTCGCCTCGGGTAAAAAAATGTTTCATATAACGAGAATGTTTTGGACATAACTGGAAACAAATGTACAAAAATAAAGGTCACAATCTGTAAGGACCAGGTCCCTTGACCGAAATTCTTTTCTGTAAATTTTGGGTGACTAGAATGTCCGGCAGTTGGTCTGCAAAAAGCGTAAAATATAGTCTGGAGCCGATATTTTGGGCATGGCTGAGAGGAGTGCTAGCGAGTTCAATCCAGTTCCAATTTGGTCCAGTTTGAGGTTCTCTGGGAAGGCAAGTGATGCTTAGCTTTTTCTTTGTTCTCTTTCTGTTTTCTGTTTTTTGGTAATTAACATTTTTTTTAGTTACTGACATTTATAAGGGTTGACCGAATTTGAGACGTGTACTACTATGGGGGACTTTTTAAGTTATGTCGTTGAATTTGCCAACATTTAAAATATTCAGGAAATCCAGTTTAATAAGAAATAGATGGCACTTTACACAAAAGACTTTACCTTGTAAACCAGAAACAGTTTTTTCGAATATAATTTAGGGACGCCAGGACGCCGCCCCTACCCCCTTAGTTTTGAGCGAAATTACGCCTCTGTATAGAATAGAACAGAATATATCACCGAAAAAGCCCGTGGGCCATGGCATCACGAAGATTATAAATAAACTAACTTGTATAACTAAAAAACTCCTCCTATTCTAAAAATCTCATATAGACAAATGTTTGGAATTAAGAAGAAGTCTGAGCGTTTACGTTATATTTTTGTTGTTATTCTGTGTATATAGCCCTTGGGCTTTTGAAATACACTGATATATCTATCATCTATTCTTTCGCACGAACACCCGCCGGGAAGTTGTAACTGTATATGGAAACCAGACCCCTCTCCACTCAGCTGGGACACTTGCTCTATTCCAACATTTTATGAAAACCAATAAAACTGTTACTACACATCCCCCTAATTTGAAAGCAAGTATTTAAAATTTAATGGCCTATCGTTTCTCGAAAAGTTTATGCTCTAATCTTCGCGCTCCGCTGAAATTTACGATTTCCTCGAAAACCGGGGAAACGTCTGAATTAAAGCTCAAGCCCTAAAATCCCCCAATTCGCGAACCTAAGCACGGAGATTCCCGCTTTATGGTCACTCGAAGTACACCTATAAAAGCTAGCTTTCGAGAAGTTTCCGAAAAAGCTAAGCCGGATTTTATTCCCGAAAGCCGTAAAAGGGAGAGGCGAACGCTTCGTCGAACTAAGATGGCTGACCATTTTGCTGGAAATTCCCCCATTTCTACCAAAATGGTGTTTTTATTCTCTTTAGGAAGTATGTACATTCAAAACAGGAAAAACAGACGAACTAATTATTGCTGTAGAGACAGATGGACTTGAAAGTAGGGCTAAAAGCTGACACAGTTTTCTTTCTCAAACTCTTCTCAAGCTTGCACTATTTTCGATTCTTACACCGATAGTGTTTCTTATGTGCTGTGTAACGATGGTTAAGCTTGCACTATTCTCGATTCTTACACCGATAACGTTTCTTATGTGCTGTGCAACGATGGTTTCTACATGCAAGTACTACACTGTAAACAAAAATCTTGCAGTATTTGCTACTGGGATTAATATTGTCTCTACTGAGATAAGATTATTTCTAATTCGCATTAATCTTATCCCAGTAGAGATAAGATTAATCCCAGTAGCAAACACTGCAGTTAACTATAATCCTTTCTCGGGGAAACTTTTTACAGTGTCATGAGCAACGACTTACTGCCCATAATGACGGAATGACAAACCATTAAAGGACCCCTCTTGCTTATTCTGCTTTTTATAATAAACCTAGCTTCCATACAGAATTATAAAATTCTAAAGTCCACACCTTTCTCCACTGTCTCGTTTTGTGCCTATGAATTTTTAGCGCTTTTTTGGCCTTACCGAGTTTTGCCCGTCACACAACGAAACTTTTGCCGGAATCTTCAACGACCGCTGACAACTCTTTCACACATAACTATCTCAGAAGCATCTGTTTATTACTTTTATTTGCTTAGTTTTCCCACTTTTTAACCACGGCGCGTTCAGTTTTCAAATGTTTTGCGCCCAGTCGCCGCGTCGGAGAGCAGGAAGGCTGGAGATCATCGACAAGCGCTAACAAGAAAATCGCTAGTTTCAGGTGGAAAGTAATGGTATATTCGAAAACGTTATTTTCTGATCCATTTCATTGGGAAAAGATCTTTTCTAGTAAGAGTTGTGCTTTAAGAGTCCTAGGCCTACGGAAATACGTGTCAATATGTAATATGGCGTATTATGTGGCAATATGTATCATGGTGTATTTTTTAAAGAATGCTTTTTTTGAGTTTCAGGCTCTGTTCCCAACCACGCTGACTTTTATTTCGTTCGTGACATTGGATTTCTTCTAGATTTGTTTTGCAACAGTGAAAAAGCGGTTCTCTTATTCTGACAAGAAGACGTGATAAGACAAAATGAAGATTAGATTTCCTCTAAAAAAAAAGAACCAGTATGACACGAATTCCCAAATTTACAGACTGTAAATCAAACAAGAGGCGATAAACATGACGGGAAAAAAACGGTTCGAGTCAACATTCTCTTACTATGACGATTCAGCAAGTTTTGAAGCCAACTTCACTAATAAAATCTTTGTAAAAGTAAACAAAATCAAACCGGTGAAGCATAGCGATCCTGTTTTTTAAACGAAAAGTTTTTTTTGAAAATTCAACTGTTCAATCAGCCCCATTAAGAACAGGGGCTGGAGGTTCCCCAAGCGAAATTCACCCCAAAAACGTGTTCTGCTGTCGATTTTTCTCAACGATCTTTTCGACGAATTTGGGCACCTCAGTGACAAATACTTCCCCTCAAAATATGGCAAACTTAATTGCTACCTCGTGAAAATAACTGTATTTGCAGTGCACTTTTACCTTAAGGATTATTGGATGCCCCCACCCCTCCAAACCGTTCTTCTACAAATCAAAGAATGCTCGTGCGCGATAAAGCTAAAGGACGATCGCGCTATTTATCTTGTTTATGTTTCAGTATTTTAAAATAGTTAGGTACTTTAAACTAAACTAAGCTGTCGACAAATTACCCCCGTCTTTGGCTGTTTTCAGACTTTTCCAAGCTCGTTGACTTCTAGCGAAAAAAGGGACAAACTCATATAACCCGTCTGTCTGATGAGTAAACTTCTCGCAAACAACCGTTGACAGCATAATGCGCATCGGAAGTAGAAGCTAAACAAGGCTAGTGAGGAACTCAGTGTGATGTCGTTGCGGTGGTTAGAATGTGCCGTATGAAATCAGGGTCTACGGGTTTAAGAACGGACGGAGCGATTACGGAAGTAGGTTCGATTAGTATCACATGTAAGACAGGTGCTTTAAGGCTTACCTAACGCAGATATCGAAAACAGATACGCAGAAAGCGTGGGTGGTTAAAACTCGGAGGAGGGTGGAGGGATAGAGAAAAAAAATAATGAGTCAAATCTTCAAACCTTCAAGCAGTGGTAATGAGTCTGCTTCCTATTATGTGTGCATCTGGAGAACATATCCCCACAGTCATCCATTGGTGAGTATCGCATAAATCCATGCTGCAAAGATTCATCCCTCTTTTTATGCCACTTGAAATGCCGAATCATTTCTTCCTTCTTCACAAAAACCCGAGTATTACAATCCAAACAGTGAAAATGTTCTCTGAAAGAAGAAAAAAGTTGTCAGATTTTTACTGGCGAAGACAAAACGGTTGGTTTCGTTTACGGTAATCTTTATTCGTGGTTCACACGGGGGGTTACGAGTTTCTATTGACAGTGTGTTTTGTGCAGAGTAAAATAACACTAGTGAGTAGCGTCAAGACCTATGCTTTCCTTGATTCGCAAATGGGCCATACTCATAGCGCCGCCCACTACGCTTGCGGCATTTAAAGCGAGACACACTTGCGGGTTTAGAAATTTCTAGTAAAGCTAAGATGCCGTCTACACACTCGAGGAAACAGGGGAGGTTGTATCTTTTTTTTTTGCTTTGTTTAGGACATGAAGTTACTGGAGCCAGCGCTGGTGCACGACCGATTGAGTTTTATTAGGGACGTTCACTATCGCTAGTGGTGCTAGTGTCGCTGCCATTCGAGGGTGTGTCACGTTTTTCAAGTCTTGGCGCTACTCACTAGTGCTATTCTGCTCTGGACTTGTGAGCAGAGCAAAATAACACTACGCAGTAGCGCCAACACTTGCAAGAAGTGACACACACTCGAATAACAGCGACACTAGCACCACTGAACGTCCCTACTGAAACTCAATCTGTCTTTCACCTGTCTTTCACCAACGCTGGCTACGATAACTTCATATCCTGAACACAGCAAAAAAATGATACAGCCTCCATTGTTACCTTGGTGTGTGCAGACCGCACCTTTGCTTTCTAGAAATTTCTGAACCCGAAAGTTTGTCTCGCTTTAAATGCCGCAAGCGTAGTGGTCGGCGCTATGAGTATGGCCCGCTTGCAAAGCATAGAAAGCATAGGTATTGGCGCTACTCCCTAGTGTTATTTTGCTCTGGTCTAGGCTTAAGTGTTGGAATGCAGGACATGCGGATTCGCATCGAGCTGGTCACTGGGTACAGGAGAAAACTGAGCATCGGACCGATCATTAACTACTATCGGTTTTGTCCGGCATTCCTGACCACCTGCGTCGACTTTTCCATCAAGGAGCAGCAAATTAGTATTAAAGTACGCGCACAGACAGTCCGATTTTCGCAGTCGGATGCGAATTTCCTCCTTCGCTTCGAAATTTTTGACGCATCGCATGTAGGTTTCCCATCCTGATGCGAATTTCGCATGCGTATTTTCATATGCGTATTTTCGCATGCGTATTTTCTCATGCGAAATTTTATCGGACTGTGTGTTTACGCAACTTTAAGAAGTTTGTTGCGTTCGTTGTTGGAGAACTGCGCACGCTTCCGAACATTTTAAAAGGTTCCACTTTTCTCATCTAACGATGCGAAAATCGCCGACTGAACCGGTACACTGTAAAATGTTCCTCCGAGTAAGGATAAAAGTTAACCGCGGTATTTGATACTGAGATTAATCTTATCTCTTATTAATCCGAATTAGAGATAAGATTATCTTTTTGGAAACAAGATTAATCCCAGTAGCAAATCCTGCAAGATTTTTTTTTACAGTGTAATCCGTATTGGTGGGAACTTAGTTTTAGCCGGATCTCTCCCAAATGGTTAGTATCCTTAAATCGCTGACTTTAAGCCGTCGAAACCCTTGTTCTTGACTTTCGCACCATCGTCTAATTTACCCCCAAATTACGACGAGTTTCCACAGACTTGGCAAATGAATAAGCGCTGTCTTCGCATAGGTGTCACATGAGGTCTTGAGCTTGCCGCGGGCGATGTTTCTTGAGCAAATAGTCATTTATCATCCCAAAAGGCCCGTAATGAGATGGAGAATGGAAATAGGTTCTACCTGTTGTTCCTAGCCGTCTCTACTCCTGGAATGCTTCCCGGGAAAACAAAGGAACAGATTTTCTATGAGTGAGAGGAGAAGTGATGGAGATTATCTTGGAAATGTTGTGAAAACGAAAGTGCCAAAACATAACAAGAACAACTGTATGAGCATTCCTCTGCCGAGGGGTGAGAGACCCTATAAGTAGAAGGTGTGGAAGAAGGGAATAACAACGGTGGAAGTCTGTCAGAATACAAAATATGAAAAAGGACAGAGTTAAAGGAGAGCCCGAGAGTGGATACTGTTTTCTGTTCCAATTTTGTTGTTTGCCAAGAAGCTAGACACGGCTGCTGCTGCTTCTAAACAATCTTAAAGCCCACTGTATTCGGAAACAAAACTGACATAACCAACCAATCAAGCTTATTTTCCAAATAGCTTAAAGCTAGAAGAGGAATAAAATATTTACGAAACACACAGACACGGAACAAATTAACCAATACACTTACAAGACCAGAAATAAATGATGGGCTGATGGGGGAACAAATTAACCAATACACTTACAAGACCAGAAATAAATGATGGGCTGAAACTGGATGTAAAAATTATGGACAATAGTGATTGCCAGTGTTCCGAGTAATTTGCATGCTTGGTATTTCTGACCTGTGTGCTCTCGGAAACAAAATCTGAGAACTAAGGGGTCTCGAGGCAAACCCGGCAAGCATAGACATCAGTATTCGGGCTGATTATGGGCTTAACTTTTGTTTCAGTAGCATTTTCCATAGCTCCAGTTGAGCCGTTTCACAAGCACGTCACAATCTCTTGTTCTGAACAGATGCTGCACATACAAAGAGCTAAAAAGAAAAGCTCCAGCGTCACTCGTTAATAGGCTATTGGACTCCGAGAATCCTTTAATCGTTACTGCAAGTAATCATATACATCACAATCTTCCACTGTGGCGACATTTTCTGTCAGTCCACACGTTCCCAGTGAGGTGAACTGTGGAACTGTGTTTTTTAGCTTTTGTATTTTGTTTGTTTTTAGTGTTTTTTGTACAGTCTTGAGACTGAATTAAAGAAATTGATTGACTGATTGACTACCCTTGGGATGGAGATACTATATCACACGAGACCCAAAATTCCGGATAAGAACAAAAGGAACAATTAGGTACACTGTAAAAAGTTTCTCCAAGTGAGGATTAAAGTTAACTTAAATATTTCCTACTGGGACTAATCTTATCTCTACTGAGATAATATCTAATAAGATCTAAATCTCTAATAAGACTTAGAGATAAGATTATCTCATTAAAGACAAGATTAATCCAAGTAATAAATACTGGAAGATTTTTTTTTACAGTGTAATAGCGTGGATTAGTATTATTATGTACCACCACTCCTCTAAAATATGAGAGAAAGGGGACAAACAGGCTACAAAGCAGAAGACTTGCAAAACAATGGAACTGATAAGTATGATGACCCAGTCACAATGTTACGTAGGTATAACTGAAAAAGGAAAGGGGTGGACAAAGGAGTCAAACAATGAAAGAAAGGGTGAAAAAGTTGGAAGGAAAAGGCTCGGCACTAAAGGAGATAACGGATCAGCCAGAAAAGAACGCCCATCAGCAGATATCATAATGCGGACAAAAGAGAAACGCTTTAAAGATAAAAGAAAGAGATAGTAACCCTGGATCCTACACATCTCCAAGTATCACAAGTTAGATCTACATTATCAACTGCATACAGCACTAGCAAACACAACTTTGGATGATGGACGAGCTACTTTAATCTATTCTGTGATTTTGACATGTTTGTCGAATTAAGACCCCCGAACGGCTACAATTCTGCTCTAAACATGGCATTTTTAATTTGTTTAATAACCACGCTCGTGACATCATCTATCAATTTGAGGCAAACCATCAAAAATTGTAGTCTGATTACGCCACACCCACTCCACGCCTTACCTGTAATTGAGATCCTTGCAGTAATTGCTTCCACATTCTACGGCACTTGAGAATCGTTTTACGTAGCGTGTGTAATCCACAGGTCCACCCTGCTTGCTCGGTGGATGCCCGATTCGATTGCCGATGGATGTACCGACGGACGGTTGACTAGAGATTGACGACTTGGTCGATTCTGACACTAACCTCGACAGTCCTGAGCAGCCTGAAAAATACACACTGTTAGATGCGAGTGTGCTATAGTCTTCTTCTTCTTAGTATAGTTCTACTGCTCTCTCTATTTCTTTTTGAGTTTTTTCTTTTCCTTGTCTATATCCCGCTTTTTTTACTGTGTCAAGTGCAATGGGTCTATACAAAGCATTCATTCATTTATAAATAGCTGATTTTGTGGAAGTTGACAGTTGTTAAAGACCCGTCTTGCCTACATTACTGATTCCCTCTACGCCCCTAACCGTCTCTTCCTTTGTCATTTCCTAGGTTCTGAACTTACTTATACGTCAGTTTTATCCACCCTTACAGTGATTTTTAATACTAAGCTGAGCTGATTTTTCGATTTTCTGTGTCAGAGCTGATGCCCTGTAAGATACCGAATGGACTGTCCGATCTTTCGTCAGAAAAACCTTGAAAGCTCAATTGGCCCAAGTGCCAGAATTAAGCAAGCGGATACCAAAACGACATATTGCAAACGGAGGGTGTGTTAACTTTTCCGTTGTTTATTTATTTATTACTGCTTCATTTCAGTCTATAAGACCATATCAACAAGAAACAAACATACACTAAAACAGACAGTGAACAAAAATACAAAAGAAATCTACCCCATGCAAAAGATATTCAGGAGGATACCCTTCCATACGGGTAGCACATAAAAAATGGGTAGAGCAGCAAAAGCCACCATATCATTTTCACAATCTTTTAATCGGAAAAACATAGCAACATTAGCTTTGCGGCGCAGCTCCTTCAGGGTAGCAACTCTTTCTTCAACCATTGCACCACTGACACTGCATCGCCTAGCCAAATGGGAAGTTTTGCGAAAACCCGCGTTGTAGACAACTTTTAAAGCTGACAAAGACCGAGCATGGGTAGAGGAAACCAGGCCGAGAGCAAACAAGAGCTACGAGCTCATATGGCACTTGTAACGAGTAGGTGCTGCAAGAAAGTAGATGAGAGTGTCACAAAATACCACTTTCAACCCCCCTAGGTTCGAACCTAGAAATAGGATATTCAGTTTCACTCGAGTCTGAGTATTTCCGGTACTGCGTCGGATTACCTAGGGCATATTACTCTTCTACCTTTAAGTTTAGATCCACTCTTTTGATTCCTAAACGTGCCATGCCATTTCCGGTACCCACCCCCCCCCCCTCCAAATCCCCTTAGCTCCCTCAAAAACGGTCGGATCCAGGAACGCAAGTTTTCTTAGGGCATCGTGACGGGTCTATTTGGTCGGGTCAGTAATATGCCCGCCAAGTTTTATCGTCCTTGGCACATCTGGAAGTGTCATAACTCGCTGTCACTGGAATTCCGGGAAACCTCCTCCAACTCCCCCAAAGAGCCCCGGTAAGATCTGTTTCTGTCGAGAACGTGTCCACACGGCTTATGCTTGTTTTTCCTACAAAATTCTATCCCGATCCCTCGACTCTAAGCGTTTCACAAGATTTCCGGTGGCCTCCTCCAACTCCCCCCACAAGAATCGGATCCGATCCGGACTTAACGTGGAACATCTGAGAAGATAGCTCTTTCCACTTGCCGAGTTATATTTAAATACGTTCACCCGTTCAAAAGTTATGCATGCCACTAGATTCCGGATTCCCCGTCCCTCCACGCCCCCCATGATGGTCGGATATGGGAAACAACTAATCTCAAGGCAGTCTGTTCGGATCCCTGATATACCTACCAAATTTCATCGTCCTAGTTCGAACTTGCGGGATCACCGAATTCCCCCTCCCCCCAACTTCCCCCACTGTGTTCGAATCTGGTCCGGTTATGTCAACGATGTATCTAAGACTTTAGAAAGTTCTTCCCACCAAGTTTCGTCCCAATCCCTCCACTCTAAGCGTTTCCCAAGATTTCCGGTTTCCCCCTCCAGCTCCCCCCAAAGTCACCGGATCCGGTCCGGATTTTAAGTGGGTTGTCTGAGGCACGAGGTCTCTCCAGATATTCAATTTCATTGTTATCCGATCACCCGTTCGAAGGTTATAAATACCTCAAAATCCCGGATTCCCCATCCCTCCACCCCCCCCCCCACGATGCTCGGATCGGGGAAATTACTATTTCCAGCTTAATCACTTAAGGTCCCTGATATGCCTGCCAAGTTTCATTGTCCCAGCACATCCAGAAGTACGAACTAGCGCGATCACCGGAATTCCGTCCCCCCCCCCCTCAACCCCCACAGTGCCCGAATCCATCCCGGACATGTCAAAGATGTATCTAGGACTTGTTCTTGTTCTTCCCACCAAGTTTCATCCCGATCCCTCCACTCGAAGGCTTTTCCAAGATTTCCGGTTCCCCCCTTCCAGCTCCCCCGAAAGTCGCAGGATCCGGTCCGGATTTTAAGCGGGTCTTCAGAAACACGGGGTCTTTCTAAATATCAAGTTTTATTAAGATCCGATCACCCGTTCAAAAGTTAAAAATCCCTCTAGATTCCGGATTCCCCCTCCCTCCACTCCCCCCACGATGCTCAGGTCGGAGAAGTGACTATTTCCAACTTAATCTTTTGGGGTCCCTGATACGCCTGCCAAGTTTCATCGTCCTAGCTTATGTAGAAGTGCCCGAACTAGCAAAACCTGGACAGACCGACCGACAGAGCGACAGACCGACGGACGGACAGAAATTACGATCGCTATATGGCACTTGGCCGAAGGGCAAGCGCCATAAAAATTGGTAACAATAAGCCTTGAAAAGACTTACTTGTTGCATACTCGGGATTTTTTTTAGTTCTAAGATACGGTAGAGCAAACTTGCTGAAAGTTATAAGAAGCGGTAGATGCCCCTCTATCTCTGTAAGGGATGCGGTTTAATTACATACGGCGCTCGGATGGAAGCCCCAAAACGGACCCAGGTGGTCAGTATTTTTGTTAGTGAAGTAAACTAACACCAAGCCACTTTTCAAAATTCTGGAGACCACACACTGCCTAAATTGTAGTTCTTATTTAGTGAGGGGAAGGACTAGATTTTGCCAGAGACCCTAAAGGTGCCAACTGCCGACGTGGCTATAGTGCCACACCACAACAATAACAATAAAATGATATAGTGTATGTGTGTATGTAGCCTATTCAGTGAAACACCAAAGCAAAAGACGAAGTACGCAATAAAAAGATAAAAGAAATAAAACTGAATTGTTACAAAAACTGTTAATCTATGCCAGTAGGCTTTCGTAAACCATTCAGGATATGAGTTAAGAAGGCGAATTTTGTAACTGATTATTGCAGTTCTGACAGCTGAACAAAATTTCAGTTGCCTGTCCAAAGCAGTTGTTTGCAGAGTAGAGTGAATAAAACTGGATTAGATATTTGATTCTCCACGAAAATCAAACGCACTGAAACAAAATTGCCAATACCCTAGAAGGCGCCCTGTAGACATCACTCGATCATTTCGAAATTTGTATGAAATAGTATCTATGTTTCCCCGCGGTATCGAACAAAATTTCATTTAAACGTTTCACAGAAATCAACGAAGAAACCAACAAAAATGGGGTTCGTAAAGGCCAACGAATATACTGAAATAAAAGGCGAATATTTCGGGAAGACAACCACCTCCCTTCTTCAGCGCAGATAGAATATTTCGAGGGAAAATGCCAAAACGAAGATGAAGATCAACAACCAAGAAAACCAAAACAAAGCAGAAAACCAACAAGAAACCGAAAATTGAAACAAAATTGGAAGAACTGAAAGCCTAAATAACAATTACGACTGTTCTCGCTCGGTACTAGCGAGTGACTGCACTGGGGTTTTACAAACCCCATTTTCGTTGTTTTTTTGTCGTTGATTTTTTGTGATATGTCATGTGGTTTACAAAATTATATTTAAACCTTTATTTCCTGTTTATTTCTGACAAATGATTCCTGATCCAAAAGATCAACCCAGGACACGACTAGAGCGAGACTACAGGCGCATCTACGGATGTAAATTGATTTTTTGCCACCCAAACGAAAACACGGTCATGACTCTGACAAGCGGAAAAGAACCGGAATTTTTGATTGATCACCCGATACTTCAAACGAACGAATTCTATATTGAGTGCTATCGCTTCAGCTTCAGTCCCTAATTTGCATCTCATTTTGAGAACGAAAATAAGAATATCTGATACAGAACAGGATGCGGTACATGAAACCTTAAAACTCCTGATGAGTGTAACCACTCCCTGATCTCGAGAACTGATCGTTTTTTGGAAGTCTAAGACTAGGCGAACCTGAAATGTGCTCAAAAATAAGCCGGGACAGCTGGTATTGTGGCTGCATTTGGACAGCTCAGGATGGTTATATTTGCATTTTCAACGCTGAGGATAACGATTAGAGTAGGTCTTGGAAGTTTTTCTTTTACTGTCTGCTTCAGCCCCACGAGGCGAAGTGTCGTCTCCTAATTAGAGACTTTTAATTCGCCAAAATGACGATCAAATAAAATAATAAATAAGAATTATACGCTCATGGTTAAAGTCATGACATTTCCTAATCTTAAGACATACAAGTATGTATCAGTTAAACCAAGAATAAATTCTGGTTTAAATATATTTTCCTTAATTATTAAGATTCTCTATAAATTCTACTTATTTATTCTTGGTTAAACCAGAGTATCTAATTAAGAACGAACAACATAATGAAACAGAAAAAAAACTCCTGGGAGTCCTGATCTTTTCTTCCAATTTTTTTCCAATGACAGTATTCGTAATTGGTTCCTACGAGTAGCCTACACGAATATTACTTCAAATTGTGTGTTTGTAGTGCATTGTGTCCTACTTTGAAACTCACAAACCTAAAACGCCTCTGGCTACCTTCAACCCCTCGTCATTGGCAAGAACAACACGAATCTTAGGAGACCAATGTTATAATCCTTCAAATGTGATAACGGGGAGAACCCTGTGAGAGCCCGGGTAGAGCCAGCAGTGCTCAGCCTGGGCTCACTTCCATCGAGTGATACCATCTCTGCTAATGTGGTACTCAACTGTTGTAATATGACTCATCTTAAAACACCAGGAAGACGAAATAAACTACTGTTTGCAATGAGGGCTACATGGCGTGCTGATAAGACAATAAGGAAGAAAATAATCTTAAAAGGCGGTTTTCGAATTTTATACATAGTTTAATATCGTTATACTGAAAGAAGTGTTCAAGTGTTTGTTACTGAATTGTCATAATGTATAATTATTTTTAAGGTGATTTTTTTGAATATTTTTTTTTATTATTATTTTTTGTAGTTTCCTGGTCAATGTTGGCGGAAAGACATGAACTGTAATAAACACTTTTCACTCGTCCCCAGTACCATATGTCACGTCCAACTTTCGCCATTTTTGAGGTTCGTAAAAGTCACTGACCTAAACCCCTCCAATTCAAAACCAGTCACCTTGGTCTCCTAGTAGTGCCACCTTAAATCAAAGATTCACAAGTCCCATTACTCCCGCCCAGGGCCGTATCCAGGGGGGGGGGGGGGCAAAAAATAACCATTTCTTATAGGCTTTTCCCTCTGAACTGTCTTTTTTGTCCGATTCTGGATACAGGGCCTGCTCCCGCCATTCACTGATCAGCCGCTAACAACATTTCAAGTAAACAACATTCGTTGTTTTATACTATCTTCATGGCTTACGGTTTTTCGTGCTTTATGATTGATTATTTTCATCATGCTCGATTTCTCGGACGAGGGTCCTGAATCACTTCAAGGTAAACTCGATAGTAAATCTCAAAACCAGATCCCTTGTTCTCCACACCTGCTCCACACTACCAGAACTTTGATAACATGTTACACATTGTCATATTTTCGCATTCTACACTGTCAGAAGTTACATAACAGATAACACGAGGACGCGCGGTTTCAACAGATAATGCGTAACAGATAACACTTCGGATGTTATCTGTTGTGTTTGAAAACCTTATGCATGAAAAGTTATGCATAACAAGCTTTGTTAGGAAGAGCCAAAAAACATCGTCCTTATCGTCATGATGTGATGTCATCGTCATGATACTTTTTGGCGGTTTTTCGGTTCTTCCCGATGGTAACACTCATTACGCATAACATTTTGAAACACAACAGATAACAAACCGCGCATCCTCGTGTTATCTGTTACGAAACTTCTGACAGTGTAGTGTTAAACGTTATGATAATATATCTGTTATGAACCTTTTGAGGGTTACGTTTTGAGACAAAACTTCTATTATGTGTACAGTTTAGCAAAAAGATAGCATTTGAGACTGTTATAACAGATATATTATCATGAGGTTTAACACAAGCATCGCAAACATGCGTTACCTATTATTAAACTTCCGGCAGTGCAGTCGTCTATATAACCTCAAATCCAAATCTTCCCTCTCAGCTCCATTGCTTCCATTCCTCTCGCCATTCATTAATTTAACCACCACCAGTTTAAGAATGTATATGCAAATGAGACTGACTATACTCTGGTGAACATAAAAAATTACTTTCGGCAGAAAAATAAATTGCGTAGACTCACAACATTCCATATATGTAGAGGATCGCTTTTTGGCGGTAATAAAAAGCCAAAGGAGACGATGCTGTAAATCAAGAACGCTAGCGGACAAAAGGCTGGGCTGGGAAATTCTGAATCCGATATAGAGTTTTTAAGAGTTAAATTTGGCCCGCGTTTTGAGGCTCGAAGAACCGGACAAAATAAAGCGGGTATTGTTCACTCCTGTAGTTTATGAGAGACGAAGGTATTACCATAAATCCGAAAATAAACTCCAAAGGAACAAAATGTCCTAGCGGGACTGATAAAGGACAGGAGTTAAATACAAAAAAAAGTAGGAAAACAACTCCCAACATGACATCATAACATGCTGTGACTGTAAACAAAAGAAATGACGACAATCTGTCAATGGGAGAAAACGACGTCTTCGCCCGGAATATCTCTTGTACAGATACTCAGTTGACTACTCCCATACGCTCAATTTCACATTTTTTGGAGACTGGTAGGATGTTTGCCATGGAAAAGAGTCGGACTTTTTGTTAATGGTCTTAATTGGATGTTTCAGGACAGACGTGTGTGGACATCGAAGGAAAGCTAGGTCGGCTCTCACAATGGCTTTCTCAGGCCGTCTAATCCCCCCCCCCCACCTCCCCCACCACTATCCCGCGGTGCGATGATCAGTATGTTATTATGACCGAGATTACGACAAAACCCTACCGAGAAGTATGCAACCCCTCGTACGATTCAAAAAGTAAACTAATAAAAAAAATTAAATCCTGTTTAAAGGGGACAGTTGGTCATGGAAACCTTTCATTCCAAATTCTTAATGTGATGACAAAAAAATGCAATTCGTGTTAAGAAATTTTCATAGACTGGAAAATGAAAAAATTAAATAAAGCATGCAGGCAGATTATGCAAATTTCAGTGAAACGCCAAAACCTTTTGGATGGTTTCAATCCGTCTTCTTTGTTCGATCTAAATGTAAGATTTCCTTCGACGTCACTCACGAATTAATCCACGCATCAGGCGAGAAGTTATAACCAGTTTTATTACGTAAGACAGAAGTTAGAATTCTACAACTTTTCTAAGAAAAAAGAAAAATGATAGATTAGAGGGTTTAACATAAAATCCTTGTTTTGTTTTGTTGTTTATTTTATTTAACTGAGAAATGTCGGTACCTGAACTTCCCTTAAGGAAATATAAAAAAGATATACTAGAGTATTTTTTTATTTATATTAAAACCCGGTTATTAAATTTATCTGAGCGACGAAGTATCCCTTCAGGCCAAGCTAACTGCAATCTATAATTTGATCTAGGGCTAAAGATGTCGGAATCGAAGTGAAACTTTTCAGATCTCCATGTTTTCCTTTTTCCTTTTTGCGAAGGATTTTGTTATCGATAAATCTGTAATATTGTACTATACAGCTTATATCTGTCATTTTACATCTAAAGATACAAAATTTCAATCAGTTCAGGCAGAAAAATATTCCTGTCAGTTAGAATGGTGTATGATTTTTTTTTTCAGCGCGCAATCTTAAGACGCGATGTCGACAATCCGCTAGAAACCGTTGACAATTTCAAACGAATTCATTCAATTTCTGTATTTCTGGTATCTCAACAAGCCGAACAAAGATTTCAAAAGACCCGCCTGTCCAAAAAACTCCTTGAATGAAAACCACCGATTCTTCAACAATTTACCCTTTCCCATTAGAAGTCGGATCATCTGCCATTTGAGCAAAAAACGTCGTTCCGTTACCCCCTTCCTGCCGTGGGAGAGATAGAAAAAAGATGAGAGAAAATCTTCCGCGGCTAAAGAAACCTATCTCTTTATTTCGGCAAAAAGATAACATCACGGCAGCTGCAACGAGTTGTGAAGGGTTTAAAATGTGAATAATTGGCCCAAAATACGGATAGGGTGGTATCATGTGAATTTTCACACGGGGTGCCGATGGAAGGCGGTAACACTTGTGATTGATGATACAATGCTTAGGAGGAACTGATTAGTTTTGTTCCAAGATTCCGGCATGCTGCATACGATGGTATATGTTTGTTACAGAACATCGTGTTTTAGTGTAATTTTTATATGTGATGTGTAAGAACACGAAGTAAATAAACTGATCGATTGATTGATAGTGATTACTACACTGTGTGTCTTGACAAGCTCGGACATGTACGACTGAATAATAAGACAATCCTTTTTTTTTCGAAATGTACCAGGAGGAAGCGCCTCGGGAAGCAACAATACGCTTCTTCAAAACCCAACTCCAAAAATTATTTACTTTTGTAGCCATTCTGTTGCCAAGTCTTACACAAAACAGAAGGATTACAAAAGATCAAATCAAATACCTCCAATAAAATAACTCCAAAAAGCGTTACTTTTTATGCCATTAAAGTTTCAACCCCACCCCACTATTGGAGTCGTCACGCCACAGGCTTTATAAGACTCCGTGAACCCTAAGAGTTAAACAACCAAGGCCGTATCCAGGGGGGGGGTAGGGGGTTGACCCACCCCCACCCCGAAACATACAAAAATAACCGTTTTTATAGGCTTTTCCCTCTGATCTATGTCTTTTTCGTACTTTTTGTCCGACCCGCAGTCAACCCCCCCCCCCCCCCAAAGGCGACCCCCCCCCGAAATAAATTCCTGGATACTATACACAAACTAAACCAATGATTGTTTATTTAACAGGGATGATAGCTCTAACGTTTTATAACTTTATGCTTATCTATTTCTTGTCATGTAGTCTCAAAAGTAGCACTTCAGTCTTCAGAACCCTTTTTTCAACATCAAAAGTAAACCAAACTTTTCTTTGCCAGGAAAAGCGAGTATGACCACCAGGGCCGTATCCAGGCGGGGGGGGGGGGGGGGGGGGTTAGGGGTCAACTCCCCCCTCCCCCCCCCCCCGAAACATACAAAAATAATCAATTTTCATAGGCTTTTCCCTCAGATCTATGTCTTTTTTGCACTTTTTTGTCCGACCGGCAGCGGCAGGCAACCCTCCCCCCCCGAAAGCCCCCCCCCTCCCTCCCCCGAAATAATTTTCTGGATACGGGCCTGATGACCACCTCATCGAATGATTCTAGTAGCCGCTGGAATTCTTATCACATTTTCAATTCTGGAAACTTATTGACAGACGCCAAATAGAAAATTATTTCATTTTCATATACTGTCACATCTCATCTGTCACCCAGATGGGACGGAGGTAAACTCAAAAAGCATGTCACTCCCAGATCAATGTTTCTTGACATGGTATTTTATCTACGGCTCCACTTTTTGCCACTTAACTAAGATTTGTTGAATTCATGATTTTGCCAAGAATCTGGTTTTACTGTGTAGTAGCCCTTCCAGGTTCATTGGGATCAAAACGCTCGCAAAACTGGAATCGACGGAGATGTTTGGGTGACGGGTTCCGCAGGTGTTTCTGGAAAACGAGTCCGATGTGCTGTGAAGCATCGACTCGAAGCCAGATCTAGATTATGCTTTAACTTTTTCGCACGTTCTCTTTTAAAAACGAAGCCCTTGGATTTCATAGAGAGTGGATTCTCAAAACCGAAACAGAAACAAAAAAAAATAAAATCACACACATCTAGTAAAATATAATTACTGTTTTTTTTTAACCCACGTAGAATATTTTCTAGCCTATGTATTTCTCACCTTTTAGGTTACGAATCTCGTTCTATCGGTGATCTTTCTAACGTCCTACTCTTTCGAATATACAGGAGAATTAACTGACCTTAGTCATTCATTCTCCATTTAACTTATTTTTAGCCTAGACAAGTAATACTATTATTTTTCTTTTAATCAAACTTACTTATAATCTTATTTTAATTTAATATTCATGAGCGAACTTTACTCAGATCGCTCCCTACGTGGTACCGAAGATTATGATCAGCTCAAAAGGAACTTGGCAGAGGCACAACCTTCAGCCAAAATCCAGACACGCACAGACTGATCATAAAGGCATATTTTTGCCGAGTAGTGGATATCAATTTCCAAGCTCCGCGTTATCAACACCACACAACACAAACACGGCTTTCTCACATATGCGCAAATAAATCAGGCTTTCTAATTAAATATTCCATTTGTGATCTGGTTTTAATCAGCAAAAACTTTTGCATTCGATAAATCGGGGTAACCCGATCGCACATACACTGGAGGTGTCTGGAAAACAAATTATAAAGTCAAAGCATGAGAAGGAACGCGCAACGCGGTGAGAGAATGCTGTCTAATAATGATCAGTCTGATCGAAACGAGTCTAATTTTTGACGCATGAGAAAACGAAGTGAAACCGCGATAACTCTGATGTATGCTACGTCGAGAAGAAAAGATGACTATGAAATCATCAGTTACGAACATCTGCCTAACTAACCTAGGCAGCTGACTATGCCCCTACATCTTGCAAGCATAAGTTAAAATCATATCCAAGTCGTCTTGTCTATTATCCCCAGTCAAAGTACTTTAAATAAATAAAATAAAAGTATCCTAATTTTTTGTTGACTAAATGACCAAAAAGGTGACCTCGACTCTTTTACCTGTCTAAAAGGCCCTGGATCTCCATGATGTCCGGTCATGGACAGACAGACAGCGAACTCTGCAGGTTTCATTTAGATTTAATAATGGTTTGTTCCACGCTGATATAGGGGCACAGAACCCACACTCCAGTCAGTTGTCGATTCCTCATGTAAGGAAAGGTGTGGTTTTCTAAAGGTTCGTGTTTTACATCGATTAGTTTTTGAAAATCCACAGTGCTTATTTTCTGCTCTTGTATTTACTCAATTGATTCGCGGGTTGTGTGCTGCTAACAACGGGCTAAAAAATAAGTTCATTCCCTCTTAGTATAGAACATTAGAGAAATAATATTATTAGAATACGTGTTTTCTTCCGTTACGGGGTACAGTATACTGAAAAACAAGTGAAAGAGCTGGCTAAGTCTTATTTAAATGAAAACGGATATACCCGACGCAATACCATTACCCAGTTATTAGTTCCGACTTAAAATTTTGCTGGGTCTAATAACATTTCTGAAGAAGGCAAAGCGCTTATTTTGCAGAACCGTACGCCTCAACACACAAATTATTAGCAGAACTGAATTGGGGATGGCCTTTTCCAAGTCATTCAGAAACCTGTAATCCTAAGAATCAATTTCATATCCATACTTTGCCACTGCAACTATATAATCTGAAAATTAAAATTTATTTTATGTAATTTATTTATGTCATTCAGAAACCTGTAATCCTAATAATCAATTTCATATCCATACTTTGCCACTGCAACTATACAATCCCGTCATGACAGTCTCATGACCCCGACAGAAACCAGATAATTCCAGATTTTACTTGTTCCTCACAGATTTTCATCTCATAATAATCCTCCCGACACACAGGCTTTGCGCCATCCCTCACTTCCCCAAATTATGGGATTTGCCAAAACCGGCCGGACGCGCAATTACTGTTTCGAACCGCGACCTAAGCTCTATTATCAGACGGGCTCTTAGCTTTTCGAAATCGACGAATCGATTTTTTGAAATTTCAAATCCCTGGATTTAGAGAGCTTCAAACGCCACCCTTTTGAAATGAATGACACAAAATCCGTTATATATGCGTTTTGCACTCCCCTCACCCCTTTTAGACCCAATCCTTCAAAAGACACACCAGCTGCGAGCGACCATTGCATTATAGTGTATCCTGCATTAAATTTTAAACTCTATTCTTTGAAGTAAGGGGGGTCAGTTTTTTACCCCTTTACACTGAGAAAGCATAGATGCGGGCTTTCCGGTTTTCGAGAAAGGGGTAAGAGCACTCTTGTGGAATCTGACAGGGGAAAGGGAACAATACACACGTAGACAGATATCCCCCATCGGCACGCAGGGTGAAAAAAAGCCAAAATCTCAAGAGAAATCTCAATTTCGATTTTTTTGCATCATGAAAATGTGCGTTCGGCGTTCATGCTTGGATGTAAAATTTGTCGCCTGCGGGTTTGATAAGAATTTCCGGCTGGTTTGAGGCAGAGATGCTGTTACAATCTAAAAATCTGGAAACCGAAGGGCTAATCGAGAATCAACAGTTGTACAGGAAACGAATAATAACACTTGTCTCCGTATATCGCCCAACGACGAAACGCCCATTACAGACATCATTGGAAGTGCCATGAAGCTATTTGGCTGTCAGCTATTGATGGCGAGAATAAAAATGTCCACCGAAGATTTAGAAGTCGGAGGACTACTAGGTGTTTAAACAGGGTTAAACAACTTCTGTTTGGTACATGAAACTGATTCGTTTGAGTGGACGGATTTTAAGTTATTTCAATACGGAACTGTTGCTGAGCTTGTGGTTTCTGTGCGCGCATACCCTTTTTAATTCACGCTATTTATCCACTTCTATAGAGCGGTCGTAGCGGTCAAGCACCATTTAGTCGAGTTTCTTCTTCTTGAATATGATAGCTTGTGTAAATAAATGATTCTGATTTGATATACAAAATGTTATCCGAAGAAGAACCGGTGAACCAGCGAACACGGCACCAGAACCTCTTGGTGCCAATGAAGGACCGTAAAAACCGAGACCCAACAAAAAGTCCAAAAACTGGAAAGACGGACTCACCTTCGCCCATCCTGTGTTGGGATGAGGACAGTAGCTCGCCCCTCCCATGACTTGATCCAGAGGGATGCATAGAGTTCGACACAGAAAGACTCTGCAAGTAAGACACCATTTCTGAGCCTTGGTGGTTCGTTGCCTAAAAATATAAACGCATTATAGCGTTGAGGTTTAATACTATTTTCCCGAAAGGTGCATTACCTGGAGGACCAGATACTGGCAAGCACCTGGTGGAACAAGCTACAGATGTATGCGCTACACATCGAAACCGACTTCAAACGAAGCAAGCTAACTAAATTTCACAACTTTCAAGATTTGTGTAATGAGCCTAGAGTAATCATTCCCTCAAGGCCAATACTTTCCTAAATGCTAGACAGGTGTACTTTAGAACTCCTGCTCGTTCATCCAACTCCTAGACCTACCGGCTACTTCAGACAGCTTTCCCGAGTAGCCAGGAGGTTTCTGGGATCCCAAAACGTGAGTGATCTTCCTATGGTTTTGTAAAGTTGTTCCGTCCGTCTGTCTGTTAGTGCATTCTCTCATATTTGATAGTGCAAAACGGATACGTCAGCTGAATTTTATTGGCTATATTTCGGCCCTTCTTGGCAAGGGTCCTCTTCAGGCTCAAAACCGCTAAAGTTGAAAAAAATTAACTTGTGGGAAACAAAGGCCGCCAAGAAGGGCCGAAATATAGCTCCAATAAAATTCAGCTGTCGTATCCGTTTTGCACTATCAAATATGATTCGCAGTCAGCTTGAGGTGAAGGAATAGATAGATAGATAGATCAGTGTATTTCAAAAGCCCAAGGGCCATATACACAAACAAACAAAAACAAAAATATAACTTAAACAATCAGACTCCTTCTTAACTCTAAGATTTATCTATGTACGCGCCCACTCGAGTAATAACGGTAGGGTTAGTATTTCTCAAAATTTCAGGAAGGGACAAAGTCACCCCCTCTAGATACATTTTCCTTAAATCAGAAAGCTTCGGGCATCTACGGAGGAAATGGTCCAAATTTTCTTCCTCCATCTCACAAAGCATTCTCTCAAACGGACTGAATATTTTGCTGAAACTTATTCCGTCCCGAATTAGATTTCTGTTTCCCATCCTAAAGTGAAACATGCAACAGGCAATTCAAGGTCCATAGTACAATTAAATTATTTAAAAAACGGAGGTCATTTCGTTCGACACAGGTCGAGTGAGTTAGCCCACCTACAAATAAAAAATAAAGAGCGGCACAAATGCAGGACCTCCAAAGTGCACTGTACAAAGTTTCTCCGTGTTAGTTAACTGCAGTATTTGCTACTGGGATTAATCTAACCTCTACTGGGATAAGATTAATCCGAATTAGAGATAATCTTGTTTCAATATAGACAACATTAATCCCAGTAGCAAATCCTGCAAGATTTTTTTTTACAGTGTGCAACAAACTCCTTTCTTACCGTCGACGCTGAATGAAGGGAGGACCGCGCTCCTTGACGACCAAGGGATTCCGACGTCTCAGAGTTCGAGACACTCGAAGTGGGACTTGGACTACGAGGGGCCCCCACGGACCGAAGCACAGATTGCATATGAGCATGAAGGGCAGCCAAAGTGTTCTCAGAGCTGGCTGGCACTGCATCCCTGAAATTTGGCTGGAAGCCATGGTTCTGGGGGGTCTCCGGGGGTGTGGGGGGATTGCTGGGAGAAGGCGAAGGACTGAGAGATTCTGAAAAGAAAATAGAGATTATTACTACCTTAGTTCAGGCCGCATAATTACTTTTACAAATGACTAAAGTGACTTTTAATATTACAAAAGATTTTAAAAATACCAGCCATTGCGAAGGAAATGCATCTGTAAATTAAAACGAGAGCTAAGAGCTGATATCGCACTTGTTACGAGTAGTTGATGCAAGAAAGTAGATGAGAGCGTCACAAAATACCCCCTAGGTTCGAACCTAGAAGTAGGATATCTAGTTTCACTCGAGTCTGCCAAGTTTTATTGTCCTATTACAATAGGAAGTATCGAACTCGCGGCATCACCGGAATTACGGGCCCCCCTCCAACTCCCCCCACAGTGAACGAATCCGGTCCAGCTATGTCAGCGATATACTCATGACCTGTGCTTGTTCTTCCCACCAAGTTTCCGGTTCCCTCCTCCAACTCCCCCCAGAGTTACGGGATCCGGTCCGAAATTGAAGTGGGTCGTCTGAGGCACGATAACTTTCCAAATATCAAATTTCATTAAGATCCGACCACCCGTTCGAAAGTTATACATACCTCAAATTTCCAGATTCTCCCTCCCTCCACCCCCCACCCCCCTCCAGATCGCCGGATCGATATGTGTGATTGATATGTGTGCCAAGTTTCATCGTCCTAGCACATCTGTAAGTACCCTATCTAGCCAAAACCCGGACCGACGGACGGACAGAAACTGCGATCGCTGTATGGCACTTGGCCGAAGGGCAAGTGCCATGAAAAAGACACGTGCTTTGACCCGCACTATTTTTATTTAACTGTCCAGGTCCGATGACACTTACCAACTACCGTATCAACCACCAACGCAAATCCATCTAACCCCCTCCCCCCCCCCCCCCGCCCAACAACAAATACGTATTTAAAAACGGTGAGGAGTGGTAATGAGTGTGTGCAGTACCACAAAAACTATTCAAACAGGATACTGGATGAATGATTTAATGCGCATATTATGCCAAATACACTTCGTGTACGGTACGTCATAATACTGGGACAAACAAAAAGAAAATCCTTTTTTAAGTATGGCCGTGTAGCAGACCACTTAGTCGCCAAATCTGAATATGACCTACATCATTACAGAAACTTCGCCTAATTCGAAGTTGAGATGAACATGAAGTTAATGACCAAGCCCGCTACCTGAGTAGTTTTTGCTCTTCGGAACAAGTACTGGCCATCAATTTAGGAAAATCCAGAAGGTCATCCATATTTCGGTGCATAAGAATTATCGACAATTGGAGAACAAGATTTTAATCATCCGCGATGATTGGCCCTTCCAGCAAAAAAACACAATTTAAGAACACAATTAAGCGAAACATTCGTTTTAAATAATGCCCCATGGTCAAAAGTTCATCTACACACGGTCATGATTGCAGAAGCCTTTTAAAAACAAGCAAGCTAGACGAAAACTGTTTCGATGGTTTGCTTAGCTCTTGCGAAGCAGTAAACATAAAATTACGACGGTTTGTTGAGAAAACGTGCAATTTTATTTATGGTCAAGTACATAATAGACCGTATCGCATAACGATTGGCTAGCGAGTGTACTGAACCAGTTATACCTGACCGAAGCAGCCAATGACTATCACTGCAGAAAACCGAATTGCAAATGGGTGAATCTGCGAAAAAACGGATCTCCTCTTTGTACTTAGAAATTTGCATTCAAAACGTTCAAGAATACTAAATTATGAATAGTAATAAGCAAGAGCACTACCCAATGCCAAGGCAGATACAACAAGAAACATTATAATCCACAAGGTCGAGATTATTTTCGACATGGGGAAAACACAAAAGGTTTGTTTGAGGAAAAGAAAGGTTTGTATGAAATCACAGTTAATCCGAGTGGCCTACATGTGACTCGCTTCAGGGTCCATCTTCTGAATTTTGTAACCGGACACGAAATTTTACAGTAAGGAGGAAAAACCAGATGATGATCGCATCCAAATTCGCACCTGATTCGGGGAAACTTAGCCTAATTGGGAACTGACCTAACAGGTTTAAGGTTGCAGACAACTGGTTAGGGAATGAAGTTCAAAACTACCCAGCGTTTGAATGGTGGCCGTCCAAGTTTCTTGGCTCGACAGGGAAATTCACGAGGACAGTTCATTCATACGTTAATGTAAACCAAATAAAAGATATATTAACATGCTGTAGCGTTTATTCCATAGTTTCCAGGAGGGCAAAATTCGAAATGTCTTTTTAACCTTTCCGCAAAAAGTTTAAGATAAAATTTTGGATCGTATTATTTTCGAAAGAATTTCTTCGACGAAACTCTCTTTGAATAATTATTCTTCGTTTGGGCCTCTTCGTTGATGATTTACCCTATCTGTTCCCAGGGGATGCTCATTCCCCAAATCGCAGTTCAGCAAGTGCCCAGGGAGGCTCTACAGTGGTGTCCACCGAGTTAGCAACCCCTTGACCTGTACGTAAAAGAAAGCAAGTGTGTTGCCTTTATTGCTATATAGTAGACAGGCGAAGACATCAGTCCTAAAATACGAAGTGATCTCATACAAGCGCTCCAGAAATTAATAGTCAACAAACAGCGCAGAGAAAATAGGTACGACCAGCTAAAGGCAAAACATCCACTTTTTGAACAATGAAAAAGAATGTGAAACGCTGCATTAATTAAAAAATCCAGATGGTCTCCGCCTATGCAAATTCCGTCAGACAATAACATTGTTCAGTAAGTATCCGGAAGACGGAAAATTAATGAGAAACTGTTAAGAGGAAAGCGGAACACTTGAAAAGAGTTGTTATTACTAGAAAACGTAAAAGGCGTACTATAAATGCTGACTTCTAATTTTTAAAACGGAAACAATGCACAAAGCCCGGTACTTCATTACCGACGCAATGATAAGAACTGCTAAGACGAGGATGCAATAAGATTTCCATATCAGTTACGCTATATTTAACAATGCACATAATGAGCCAACGAAGAACATTAGAAAAAGGGTTTTTGCAGCCAGAAGCGTACTAGCCAAAATGTTTGGGGGGAGGCGAGATATTTTTACCGACTGGCTGGTAATTTTTACCTATTGTTTTTCAGAAAAAATCGAATGTTTTCGAGAAGAATTTTTTTTTACGAAGAACCGCAGCCCTTTACAGATTGGTCGACAACATTTGGGGGGGAGGGAGGCCGTCCCCCTGCCACTCCATACGTGACGCCCCTGGAAAAAAAGATGATAGACTGCATGCACTTAACGTATCAGTGACTCAAATAGTGATTTCAAGCTAACCTTTGGTATCCTAAGGTTCTCCAAAAAGTTTCTCAATCAGAATTAAGGGGCTTTCGCATGACAGTCTTGCGTTGTGTTCGCGTACAGTTCGCGTTGGGTATGCGCGGCGTCGGTCCTTTCATACTGCGAGGGCTCGTGCGTTCTGCATGAATGTAAGACTGCTAGTGCCAATGAAGAAATAATATTGATTTATATGATGCTTAGTATCTTTATATACTGGTATCGCATATAAATCTTGTTTTTTTCTATGAATTATATATATTGTTTATCTACATGTGTGTATGTATTGTACATGGAAAGCCCAAAGGGCCATGGTACACAAAAATATTATGCAAATAAAATATTAACTACATATTCAACAAACTTTCTGTAGACAAAACAAGATTTGACAAAAGACAAAACAAGATATATTCGTATTTATGTGGTTTCGATTAATTGTGGGATGGGTTGCACTAACGGAACGTAAAAATATGCTTGACTCCCAGACTTACGTTGTGTAGATTTTTCGTGCGTAAAGCTTGCATTGCGTATATTAAACAAAGGCCCAAAACGGCAAATTCAGGTACGATTCCCTATTCACTTGGGTCCAGTGCCGTATCCAGGGGGTTCGAGTCCCCCCCCCCCCCAAAAAAAAAAAAAAAAAACACACACACAAAAAAACATACAAATATAATCGATTATTATAGGCTTTCATCTCTGATCTAACAACAGTAGCTCATATGGCACTTGCAAGGCTGGTTCAGAAGATGAAATATAGAATTTGCCTTTTCGTGAGTTTGTTCCGATCATTTGTAAGCAAAACCCTTGAGATAACAATGATCATGGACTTGGAAATCACGCGAATGTATCGTTTAATGAAAGGTATTTATTTCTCAACTTGGCTGTGATGATGCGCACTTCAAAGGCGCTAGAAATTCATCTGTAAGCAAAACTCTTGACGCAAAAACGAACAGGCCCTTGGGGATTATTAATATATAGCCTACCGGTAAAAAGTTTTTTTTTTTTCACTTTTCGGTTAAGATGCGCACTTTAAGGGTGCTAGGAATAAATTTTTAAGCCAAATCCTTGTGGCACAAATGATCATGCGCTAAGATGACGTATCGTTTGATTAAAAGTACATTTTGACTTTTTGAGCTAGAACTTCATTTGTAAGCAAAACCCTTGAGAAAAAATGATAATGGGCTAATGGGGATCAAGGAACTGATGAAAATGTATATTTTGCTTAAAAGTATTTTTCTTACTTTGCGGTCAAGATTGGTATTTTAAAGAATAGTCGGATTTGGAAAGTGGTGATTTCTAAGCCAATCTTGTCGAATCTCTAATATTCAAGCCAAGTTTTCCGAACCCCTCATCCAACTCCCCCATAGTGCCCGGAAGAAAATCCGAATCTGCAAATGGTTCCCACAAACTTCCATCCCGATCTCTCCAACTGACAACACCTGGGATGTTATCTGTTGTCGCGACAAACGTTATGATTGAAATGTTATGCATAACAAGCATTGCCAGGAAGAGCCGAAAAACCACCAAAAAAGGACCTGCTGACGTTTTTATTCGTCGCCACGTATCGGAAAATTCAGCAGATGATTTTTTGGCAGTTTTTGGCTCTTCCTGGCAATGCATGTTATGCATAACATTTGTCGCGACAACAGATAACATCCCAAGTGTTGTCTGTTGAGAGCTGCCTGTGTAAACCGCGCATCCTTGTGTTGTCTGTTATGAAACTTCTGACAGTTTAAAACTCATCTGCGCAAATATTACCAGAAAACAAGTTTATATCAAACAACTCACTACTCCAACTTCAATACTCAAACCAAGGTGCCGACGGATCGAAGTCCGTCATTTGTTCGTCTGAAATCGGGGATTAATTGAAGTTTACTTATCTCATACGGATCATGCATTATTTTGTTAGTTCATACTGTTTTCGGGATAGCTAAATGAGAAACTCTTCTATTACTTTCATTGCAGAATTTGGATATGGTCCTAGTGTGAGAAAAAGATGGCTACCAGTTCTCCTTTTTTATGGCACTTGCAGCCTCTGACTCAAGTGCCATATACCGATCCCAATTCCGTCTGCTGGTCTGTCGGTCGGTCGGTCTGTCCGTTTTCTGTCACACTTTTTCGAGTTAGGGTACTTCTAGATGTGCTAGGACAATGGTGTATCAGGGACCCGATCAAGCTAACCTGGAAATAACCAGTTGTCCAACCGATCATCTGGTGGCGGGGGAGTGGAGGGCGGGGGAATCTGGAAAGTACTTCCAGATGTGCTAGGACGATGAAACTTGGCTGAAATTTAAGAGATTCGACAAGATTGGCTTAGAAATCGTCATTTTCCAAATCCGACTATTTCTTAAAGTACCAATCTTTACCGCAAAGTAAGAATGTCGAGTCGAAAAATACTTTTGATCAAACGATACAATCTCAACCCATGATCATTTGCGCCGCAAGGGTTTTGCTTAAAAATGTATTTCTAGTACCCTTAAAGTGCGCATCTTAACCGAAAAGTGAGAAAATTACTTTTGACCAAACGGTATATATTAATGATACCCAAGGGCCTGATACCATTTTTGCCTCAAGGGTTTTGCTTACAGATGAATTTCTAGCGCCTTTAAAGTGCGCATCATTACAGCCAAGTTCAAAAATAAAATACTTTTTTCCAAGCGATACATCCTCGTGATCTCCAAGTCCATGATCATTCTTATCTCAAGGGCTTTTACTTACAAATGGTCAGAACAAACCCACGAAAAGGTAAATTCTATATTTCATCTTATGAACCACCCTTGCAAGTGCCACACGAGCTTCTAGCTCTTGTTCTATAGCTTATAGTTTCGACCGTCTCTTATCGTGTGACCGAAAACATTGACGAACGAGTAGATACATGCCTTCAACTATGCCTACGGGGTAAAGCAACAAAAATGTCTTACCTGCCCCTTCTCGCTCGAAAGACTGAGTCAGCCGATCCACAATTTCACCCGGTATTCCGTACATGCTAAACATATTTCTCACACCCCCATTTTTGGGGCAATTGTCGTTCAAAAAGCGGTCATATTCCGATCTCAGACCTACGCCCTGCTTGTTCTGATTTTCATCATTCGAGTCCTGGTTCGACCACTCGGCGTTAGTTCCGTCCATCCAATTTGTAGGCGAAGGTGCGGATAACTTATCTGACGATCCATCATCGGAATCCTGTTCAGCGATATTTTTACACGACAAGTCGACGGGGTCAGATGATACATCATTTGATTTTGTTAACATTTTCTGGGGAAGCAACGTCCGTCGGAAAGGATCTTGGAGCTCCTGATCACTGTCGCATTCAGTGGTCTCAACGGAGCGGATGTTTCGGGGCCTGAAATTCTTTCGCTTGTTCGGTCGTCGCTCACACTCTTCCGAATCGGCGGGGGTAGAGGGCTGGGGTTGAATTTGGTGTGAGCCCCACAGCGGCCAGCCCATGGAGGTCTGGGCATGAAGTTCAATGCCTACGGTCATGCTGGGGCTTGCTTTCTCGTTTCCAACTGGCAAACCTGCAATACAAATTACTCAGCGCTCTACCAAATTCTAACATTGTTCTCCCTGGAAACTACGTCACTTGATCAACGAAGCTCTTAGTGCTAAATTCTTAAAGGACCCCTCTTGCTTGTTCTGCCTTTTATAATATACTTAGCTCCCATATGGAATTATAAGCTTCTAAAATCCCCACCTTTCTCCATTGTTTCGTTTCGTAACTACGAATTTTTACCGTTTTTTCGGTCTTGCCGAGTTTTCCCGCAACCCAACGAAAAGTTTACCGGAATCTTCAAGGTCCACTCTTTCACACATAAGGATATGATAATCTTCGGTTTATTACTTCTTTTGTTTGCTTAGTTTTCCCGCTTTTTAACCAAGGCACGTTCAGTTTTCAAATGCTTTGCGCCCAGCCGACACATTGGAGAGCAGGATATAGTCGACAAGCGCTAACAAGAGAACCACTAGTTTTAGGTGGAAAGTAATGGTATTTCCAAAAGCGTTTTTTCTGATTCATTTCATAAGGAAAAGATCATTTCTAGTACGAGTTGTGCTTTAAAGGACCCCGTGCACTATCTACTGTTCAACTTACAGTATTTTAAAATATTTGAATACTTTAAAACTAGGCTGTGCTTTCAACAAATAACCCACGGTTTTGGCTGTTTTAAGCCTTTTCCGAGACCCGTCGACTTGTAGCGCAGGGAAACAATTTACCTAACCGGTTTTTCTGATGGAAAACTTCTCGCAGACAACCGTCGACAGCTTGATACACATCGAAGGTAGCAAAACACGGCAAAGTGAGAAAAACAGCGTGGTTTTGTTAGAGGGGTTAAAATGTACTGTACGGAATTGGAAGCTCCAGGTTTAGGAATATATTGAGTGATTATGGAAGCAGAGGCGTTACTAGCCAAAATGTTGGGGGAGGGGGCAAGGAATTTACCGACTGGCTGGTAATTTTGACCTACTGTTTTTGCAGAAAAACGTCTGTTTTCAAGAAAAAAAGACAGTTTCGAAAAATCGACTGATTTTCAGAAAAAAGCGACTGTTTTGACGAAAAATCGACTGTTCTAATTAAAAAATCAACTGTTTTGGCGAAAAATCGCGGCGCTAGCGCCGACTGGCCGAGTCCCCCCCCCCCCGGTCGTGACGCCCCTGTATGGAAGTTGGTTGCATTAGTATTATAGGTAAGACAATTCCTTTAAAAAAAACAGAAATATGTTTTTCTTCTTCCTCGGCATCAATTATTCCCATAAGTTCCGGTACAAAATTTTGGATACGAACATCCAATTTTCCTCACGCGTCTGCTATTTCCGAGTCCGGTTACGAAATTCGGATCCTCAGTTAACTAGACCTCAGGATTTAGTCACAAGCTGGCTCATTAGAAGGTGTATAGTATCGTTTACCCTCAAGCATAGGTTACCGACCTCGAACAACCATGTTCAACAAGGATTATGGAATCCCAAATATCGGCGGGAATGGTCCTAAAAGGGGCGCCGACCGGATAAGAAATCTGCCGGACGAGTATGCCGGATTCAGGAGAATCTGCCGGATTCAGGAGAATCTGCCGGATTCTCCGGTATGATTGCATTGGGAAAACAGGGTCCTTTGAAGAGGGTATACATCTTCTAGTGCTTTTACTTAGGGTCATTTTGTTTAGTCTAATTTCTTTCTTTCATTTTTGCCTATACTCCATACGGGCATGGTTTGTGCCAGTTTTTATACGGGTAGTAAATTACTGTTTTTTCTTGGAACAAGGGCGCTAGTTTACAGTGACGGGAAGAACAGGAGAACATCGACACCCTGTTTATAGCTTGGTTCCCACAGAAAGCGGATTCGTTCGCCAAGTCGAATCCGGCGTCGCTACATCGCGGAAAAAATTGGTGCTGCGAACAGTCGAATATTTTTCGCGTCACGGAAAAAGAATCGCTTTCTGTCTAAAGGCGTATTCTCGCCGTTCCCCGAGGACTCCACTTGAAGAGTCTCCGCGTTTTTGTTTGCCTCGGGGACTCACTCCCCGTATTCTTGCGAGTCCCCACGGACGGGGAATGCTTCGATTATCATCACCATCGGAGGGGAATCAAGTTTTGCTGGTGTTGGTGCAATGTAAAATTAATCAAAAACGATCAGGATAAACAAAACCAAAAATAAAGTGGATCCAGACTAATTTCGTCAACTACATTTTATTTTTTTTAAACAAAATCCATTCTGGAAGCATTCCCCGTGTTCTCGCTGTTTCTGTACGAGGAGTCCGCATGGAGTGACTCCCTCTATTTCCGCCGTTCCCTTCGATTCCCCGAGGAGTCCTCGGGGAACGGCGAGAATACGCCTTAAGCTTCAGAGTGCAAGTTCGCGATGGCAGCGGCCGCAGTGGAGCTACGCGCTGTTGCTCTGTCCTTAGAATTAGAAGTGTTCGATGGTCGAATACTGCGGTGACAGGTATGAAAGGCTTACCAAAATGTGACGATAACAAATAAAGAAATACAAGAAATGAAGAACCAGTCATTACCTTCGTTGCTTGATACATCCATTTCGCCATTTTCGGACTTCCTCTTTCTCGCAAGCATACTTGGATGAGTCAATAGAGGCCTCCCTCCACTAATGCTATTTGCAAGGATCTCCGACATCTTAACACAATCTCATTTCGTTAATCGTCATCCGCTGAAGAAAAGACAAAAGTTAGAAACTCCTGCCCATCCTATTAAACGCGGTGATGCATCACCGAAAAGTTCCCTCTTTTCCTAAGATAGCGGCCTAGAATGACCTCGAAACCGGCAACTGGTCGCAGTACAGCTGGCGGCCTACACTGAGCAACCCCTCGTTTAAAACTAACTCTCTTTCACACGAATTTCACATTTCACAAACAAAAAATGCAACCTCTTATCCAACTACGGTAATTAAAATCCATAAGAACTGAAAAAACCTAGAAAGTCTAGCGATTTCAGCAGAAATTCCGCCATCCAGCATGAACTCCAGGTCAACCAAATCCCATAATTAGCCTTTGGCCAAGGACAAAGTTCAGACGAGCCAAACGGCTAACCAATAAATTACACAAAAAATATGAAAAATGTTCTCACCGCTAAAAGGAGCGCCCATCTGCATATGCCGCTAAATAGGGAATCTATAAATGCAACTTACAGAGGAATCTGACGTGAGAAGTATACAACGGGAAAGTCTGTTCATTAGCATTCAGTTCTGGTACAATGCCTTTCATGCATGAGGCGTGCCTCGTCTGTTTTGCATATTTTGTTGCATTTAAGCATCAGGTGATGTAAAGGCTTGAATTTTTACTTAGCTTCCTCGATGTGAGGTGTCATTTTCTACAGAATGGAATTGATGGTATTTAAGTGCCGGTTTTCACTGATTATGGACCAATGACGCGGCAGAAAGTAAACCTTTTTCTCGATTTAGATCGAAAAGTCAAAGGTCGTGACAAGTTTGGAACAATAATTGATGATTCGCTTGTTTCTTATTTGTCAGCCCTAAATTCGGGAAGACAAATGATGCCGAATCGAATATCAAAGCTTATATTACTATGCGTAATTATTTTGCAGAGCTAAGCTTCCTTCATGAAAACAAAATATTTATTTTTCCTGCATGTAAACAAAAAATAACCAAAAATACTGCAGACAAAATTATTTTTACGGGGTGCCCCCCTTGACTGGGAGCACATGATTCCAGGATATTAAGAAACTGGTAAGGCCTAGTGTCATTAGCCCAAAAACAAGTTTCTTCAGTTTTTTAGTCAAGTTGACTCTCTATGGGGTTTTTTTTGAATATCCTTGCCGTCAGGCTTTTCGTGATGATAAAATTATCAATAATACAATTATTAATATTCAATTCACTACTATAATACACCCAATTTGATTCAAATAAGAAAGGATTGCACTTTCGCAACACAAAAATAGCTAATTGCGTAGTTTTGGCAACTCAATTGATAACAAAACTACAGGATTCATTTTACTACCTGACGGTTGTGTGTTTTACTACTTGTATCTACATTTAGTATTCTTCTTCCCGACAAAGAGCCCTTGCTATTACGACTCCTGTACGCAACAGGTCTACATGAACAAGACCAAAGGTTTCGATGGGATCCCAAAGTGGAATATTTGTCGATCTTTTTTATACAGATAATAAGTTCTTGCAGATGTTCAGTCTTTACGAACCCGTACACATTTGATATCACTGAACAGAATTCTGAAGAACAGCCACTAAGTCATACTTTCCAGCTAAAAACATATAAAACAATCAGGCTTTTTCGAAAAAATCGTATTCCGACTAGAAAGCGACAGAGCTATCCATCCGAGGCGAGAATAAACAGTATTTCCTGATTCACGGTGTCTTTTTCGGGTACACCTACCTCCCCCAACCAAATTTTATCGATACCAGAATTTTATTTTACTTTTTCGAATTTTCCGGTTTTGGCCAGACTCCGGTCAAACTACTTGTCCGGTGAGAAATAAAGCTCATTTTTGGATTCAACATATACTGCTAGCTAGCCCTTTATCGATTCTCCGACCGACTTGGATAATTTGTTTACTTCTATCAAATTTCCGGTTTCTGCCGGATTCCGGATGAACTAATTACCCAGCGAGAAAATTCAGGTTCACGCATGGATTCAGCTTGTATTCTTGCTCCTATAAGGATGTTCCGATCGACTTCAGAATAAACTGTACTCCTACCAAATTTCCGGTTTTCACCAGATTCCGGTCAGTCGACGTGTCCGGCGGGACCATAAAGTTCAAATTCAGATTCAGGATGTACTCTTACCTCTAAATTGTCGCTCTAGTTGACCAACCTCTAATCAACTTAAGACACGACTTTGACTCTTACAAATTTTCCGATTTTCGCCGGATTCCAGGCAAACTACTTGTACAACAAAAAAGGAAAACTCAGAAACAGATTCAACATGTCTCTGTACCCTAAATCGAATCTCACCTCAGCTCAAAAAATATTTTTGTCATCCCTTAATCTAAAATCCCCTCCCCCATTCCTAAATACTGGGCTTCAGGGCCCATCTACGAACTTGACCTGGACTTCAATCCAATGGATGCTCACAACAAGTTTCAGTTTGAACAATCAACCCCTTCGAGAGTTATCGTGCTGACAGACGGACAGACACACAGACAGACGGACAACTGTTACAAAGTCATAGGTATTCCTCCACTTACGTTTCGGGATCCCAAAAACCGCTACGAAAGAAATGGACTAACCAGACAGTATTTATCAAATGAAAGTTCCAAAGTTTCAAATAAAGTTCATTTCCAAGCCAACGGCCATATTAAATAACAGACAATTAAGCATGCTCCACATGTTTTGAACCCCACTTCAAAACTGCAAGAGATGAGTCAGAGTGCACAACTTTTATCACCGTCCAGCTGCTTTCCTGTCGAATGCTATCGTTCAGTAAATTTAGTGCTTCTTATTTGTTCTTTCTTTGTTATATACCCCAAGTATTAGGTAGCGCGCAGTAAATTTATTCATATGTGTATACAAACACGTGACTCATTATATCCACCAAACTCAGTACAGGTGGAAAGGGCGTATGAAAACCCGAGTTTCCCCAATCTCCCCTAAATTAGACTGAATAGCATATTAGCGACACTGACTTGAGTGTTATTGCCACCGAACCGTAATCCCAGGGTGCACCCAACCCTCAAAGGGCCAATGAATAATATCATCCTAACAATGCCTAAGCAGGTAAGGAAAGCAGGTAGAAGATGGCACGCGTGCGGTGTCTACCCCAGCCATCAATTCTCACCAAGTGACCATTAGTCCGTCAAGTACGCGGGTTCCGGCAATGAAAAGAAGCTGAAAAGGGCCGACAGTCTACATTGATACCCAGACCGTGACAATTGATATGATGAAGTCAACGATTGTCACAACTACGAGTTAAAGGAGCTATGACCGATATCTTGTCATTTAAAGAAAATACTGCTTGGTTGGTACTTCTGGTTGTCACTACTTCTCATTCTCGTTTCAGCCGGGAACAGAAATATACAGACATTTAGTTTCTTTGAAAGTTCAATAATTTTCTATTTCCAACTCGGAATTCCATTCAAGAGCAGCATGTTGGGCTTGTATGGTTCATATACCCCAAAAAATCACTTTTAGGTTTACAGTTCTCTGGATTTAACATTGCCAGAAATATGTTTAACACAGTGATTCGCATACTTGTGTTAAAAAGTTATGACAGATGACGATGATATTTATGTTATGACCCTTTCAACTGTTACCTTTTCACGGAACACAACACAAAGGGTCAAAACAAGAATACTATCCGCATCCTACACGATCCAACGCAGCATTCAACACAAGGAAAGTCAACATGAAGCCTTCGAATCAGCGTTGGTGTCATTTCGGCTACCAAACTGACCGAAGCCAAGATCCTTTTCGTTAACGATGTCGCCCTTTCCCACATAAATCAAATAATACTGCCTCCCAAATTACCAACAACTTTGTCGAAGCTCATAAACAAACACTACGTGACGTCACGTTACATTTTTGTTTAGTTTGCAGCTATGCACAATTTGCATGCGGAATGAAAATCTGTTGTTTCCCGTAAGGTATGTATTAACTTTTTTCTGACGGAACTTTTCCGTTTTCCCAAACTTATGAATCCGAAATGCAAACACGGTAAATTCGATTTGAATACAAAGTTTATAGGAATCAGAATGTTAAGCACCTGTTTTTTCGTCAGTTTCAACAAAGTTGGAGGGGTTGCGGTTGCTCGGTCAGAGTACAGTAAATTCTTTGACCGTTGATTAACTTTGAACAGTGCAGTTTTAGGATGAATGATAAAATTAAGGACCAAAGCACCCCCTCAGGGGTTCTTAGGAGCCGTAACTAGCTACTTCGGGTGAACGGTAATTGACTTTATAGTCACAGCAAGCATTGTCTAAACTTAACTAACGTTCAAGAAGCAAAACAAAACCAGGTTTAACTACAGCAGATTGCGTCGGGTCCACACCAAGAAGCGCAGCACAACTCTCTAGCGTACAGATGCAGTTGTACAGTCCACCCTCTAGAACACTTTTGACTTACCAGTCCCCACCCCTCAAAGATTTTTAATCGTTTGCTATTTTTTGCTCAGTTACTCTTGCAGCCTCTAACAGCTAGGTTGCGGCGTAGTTGTGAATTATTTTTCTTCTTTTTAGTGGATTTGCTGTTGCTACGGCCTGTTTGCTCATGTCGAAAACATGATTCGCAGTCAGCTCGGGCCGAAAGAAAAGGTGTACGAGCCGTCAACGACCAAAGGCGGTACACCCTTTCGGATACAGTCAGCCCTTTGTGGAAGCTGCGTGTAAGGAAATTTTCATTGCGGAAACTAAAAATCAGGGAAAGAATCTGTCAGGTCGTAATTAATGTCAATTCTTATTCACCTCATGTTTTTATTGTATGGCATTTCCTTCTATGTGAGACTTCAAATTTACAGACCTTTTTTGTAAAGAGATAAATACGATCATAATTTCTCTCTTCCGTCTTATATCCTACTGAAGCCTTTATTCTCTGAACGACGGAAACTGGTATTTTGGTGAATTAACGAGTCTTGATAAGAAAAAAAAATGTGTCAAAGATGAGAGATAAGGCCTAACAGACTAATCCTTCTAAAGGTTAACCAGTTACGCTCGCTTCTTTTTATACTGGCCGGTTCACAGATGCGACTGTATATGCCGAAAACTGCACAGACACAGTGGCGTCACTCCAGTAAACTATGGGATTGACTCACCTTTATCACGCTGACATTATTCAATATTAATTGCAGTGTAATTTTAAGGTTCAAATGACCAGGTAGATGATGACCCAATCCAATGCATGATAAGCTTATATAGTGTCGGTGACATACTAATTTAACTTCAACTGTTAGGTGTTTAGTGAATTTGTTTTCAAACTCTCTTGCTGCTTGGCCTTCAGACCACAAACGAATAAATTTCCCCCAAAATCCTGAGGGGCCATGGCGGGATAAACAAGGGGAAAAAACACACTGAGCTAATCCCGACGAAAATTATTCGAGAATTAGTCGTATGGAGCTGTACGAAAAAGTAGCATGCAGTAGTAACTGTTGCCACTACATGCTACTACTAGCAAACTGGATGTTACTAAACTGGATGCTATCGGGTGCTACTACTTAAGATTATCTCAGTCGAAGGCATGTTAAATCAAAGTATTCCATACTACTTACTACATATCAATACACGCAACTTTTCGTGCAACTACCGTACAACTAACTACACAGTCAGATAATTTGTCATCGGGATTAGTCTTAAACTCTACTTGGTTGGCTCTAAGACCACTTTCTGAGCTACTGTTTTTTGTTGTTCCCCTCACAACGCATGGATGCGACTCAAGCCCCCCCCCCCCCCACACACACACACACACACAAGCATGCCCCTGCAGTACAACTTTATAAACTCTTAAAAGAATGCATTTCTTCCTCTATTCTGTCATCCGAAGTGAAATACTGACTCTTGCACAAACTTAACAGCTAACATTGTTATGATCGGTGCATTGCATCTGAAACTGCGATAAAATGCCAAAAGGCGATATTTGCCATCTAGCTGCCGAGGCCTGATGATAGTGTAATTTTAAAAGCGTTTAATTACCCGGATATGAATTAAAATTGCGCCTGAGAGCATCCAAATTGCAAACTTTGCCTTAATCTGAACAGGTCTACGTTACAAAAACCAAAAAAAATGATGAGAGGAGAGTCATTCAGACCCGAGACCCATCGATCAGTCGAAAACCCGGAAGCCATCGTTTTCAAGTCGAAATACCAAAATAAGAGATTGCTTGTAGACGTGGCTGCTGCATGTCATTAGAGAATGACAGTAATCTCATGGTTGTGAGCAAAAACCGAGCGATGCCACGAAATCCGGGATGGGCACAGGTGACAGACGAGACACCATTAGAAGAAAACCTGATATGTTCGACGATTTTTGGGCTTCTTTCCTTCTGGAAAATACAGAAAAGGAAGTAGCATAATTTGGTAATTGTGGTGTAGGTTCTGTCTACATTTTTCGGCGCCATTTAATTATAACATAGTTTCATCCTAGGCGAAGTCTCCAAATGGTAGAGGTTCCGCTTGCTTAGTAGAAGATACAGCTCAACTCGGTTGGTCCGGCGTGACGTCGGATACTGGCGTTGGATTAAATTTGGAAGAGAAAATTGTACGCCCGTTTTTCCGCTGAAAAATATTGAGAAGCAAAAACGAACGTAAGAAAGAAATACCCTCGGATTTTAGAATCTGGGCCTATTTTAAGCCCGATTTAACAAGATAGAAAAAAATGAGAAGTGAACACGCATGCATGTAAGAATGAAATCCCTCGGATTTTAGAATCTAAGCCTATTTTAAGCCCATTTTTGCGCTAGAAAAAGATAAATAGAAGCGAAAACGCATGTAAGAATGAGATATGCTCAGTTTTTCGGCAGAGAGTAAAATACTCTTATTTTGTGACGAGCCTGTCTTGTTATACCTAGGTCCTTTTTAAAAGGTACAAATTGTGTTAACGCTTCATAATTAAAAGATCAACATAATAATCGAATGAACATCAATCAACGCACAATTTCAGAAATGGTAGACAAAAAGACAAAACAAACTCAGGATACTGTTGGAATGAGGAAAAATGCGAGTATTATCGGTCAGCCTAAGAGATCCTACTTGTTTCTGTGTTATTTTGAGACGACAGACCGAGAGACAGATGCGATCAAATTATTTCCTAATGCAAGAATCTTAACATGGAACAATAGTTACTATTCCGTATCCTGTTAACGTTGTCTACCAAAACTCAAACTAGGGGGGTAGAATGGATTAGGGCAACACCACGAGATTACGGAAAGCGATGTTTCAATTCTGTCTAATCCAGGTCTAATCTTTAAAACATCATAATGTAAGGAGAGCAATGGATAAACCAGGGTCAATAAGGATCATGGAAGTGACTTTGTTCCAGTTTGGTTGTTGCTAAATGTCGCAAGTGTCCATATAGTCCCATGGCTACATACACATATATTAGCCTACTTCTACAACTTGACCTGTTTCATTTTATTGGGGAGTAAGCAGACATGTTTAACGTTGTTCAATGTATCGCATTCGGAGAACAACAGTGATAGGCCTGTGTTACTTAGTACATCGTCTAGCTCTGAACTGCCCAAAGAGAATGATGAAATAGAAACCTTTCAAATGTTCATGCACAGTAATGGGCGAACAGGCGAACAGTAATTTAAGTAAAATGAAGTTAATTTAAAGCCACGCGGCATAATTCGTTGACCCTTATGCTGCGACGGTGTTGTATTACTTTCACGACCGTCCGAGGTATCCCATCGTTTCACATTTTTGTAATGGTTTATTTTTATTGGACATAGCCTACAGTTTTTTGTTCTAATAAAATGTCTATTTATCAGGGTTTCAGAATTTGTCTCTTCCCTATTGCCTAAAATAAAACAACTAAACACGTCTACCGTAGAATTCAGAAGACGCAAAAGATGCCACAGTAGTTCAAAGATCAAAAGCATGCCATCTATCCTATCCTCAGAGAATGAGAATGAGATAGACAATTTTCAGATAAAGACCGTCACTATTTCGCACCATCAACTGAGACATCACTGTTACATCCTTGTATTTTAGTATACAGAACAAAGTTTAAAACTAAACCAACACATCCTTATATCTTAGCACTAGCATCCCACGCCTCAAATTCTTATTTTTGTTGGACACTGCTTCTTCTTACGCTATGAACTACTGCTACACCGCTTCACTGTATTCCATTCAACTTACTTTATGTTCAATCCTTTTCTTCAAACCAATCACACTGACCCTTTTCCCACCAGCTTAGCACACATTTCAACTTTAACTAGTTTCAGTAAACTTGCTTCCACGAAGTATTCGGAAACATTCAGAGGACTTCGGCGCTGTTTCGGCCGAAACCGTTTCGCGCAGCTCGCAAGTGGCGACCACAATTCCCGGATTCCATGAATCTTACAGGTTTGGACCAGCTCATGGGCGGCGCTTCTGACCGTTTTGTGGAAATTCTCGGGAGCCAATGGGGAAATTCGTGGGGACATGTAATGGAAATACAGAAGCAACAGAAAACTAGTAAAAGAAGGACGAAAAGTCAGACGTTGGGTGCTGTCAAATCAAAGTACTGAAACAAGCAATAGTATTTTTAATTTGTTTAGTTGTATATTTGATTTTGAATTCTTCACGATTTCTAGAGTAACTTTTATTTATTTACGTTTTGGTTTGGGCTTGGTATACGTTAGAACATTTCCTTTCGCGGCATCTCTTACATTTAATCTTTAAAGAGTGTTCAGCGTGTATTCATCGTGCCTTACCCCATAGTCTAAAAGATTTCAGGAGTTTCAAACATAGAGATCAATTAAATACAATAAAGCTGTCTGAAGGTCTATGTGCCAAAGTACACACATTGGTTTACAGAGATTTCAAGCTTAAGCCTATTCTCTACTTTTTATCCTAATGAAATTACAAGTTCTTAGTCAAACGTTTACACTGTAGATTTTTTTTGCAGTATTTTCTACTGGGACTAACCTTGTCTCCAAAAAGATAATCTTATCTCTAATTTTGAGTATCTTATCTCAGTAGGGATAAGATTAATCCCAGTAGCAAATACTGGAGTTAACTTTAATCCTGACTCGGACAAACTTTTTACAGTGTAACCATAAAAAGTCAAATGCTAAGACATGCATTCAGTCTCGAGCGGTTGCCCACTATCGATTATGGTGTACACAAGGTTCCCAGTGCACGGCCGGCACCGCTGCGACGTACTAGAATATTAAAATCAGCATATTTATAAGTCCTTTGAATCGCCGAATTTATGCTCGGCACCACGAAATGGTGTACATCAAGTGCCAGGAAGGGGCTAACACCTCGCTCAGTCTCATGGCTGTCGCTTGCTTCTTTCCCGACCTTTTGAGTGCCAAATTATTGAATTTTACTTTGATTTTTTGCACAACTCCGTTATAATACTGTCAACATGACAAAGTTTCGTGTGCAAAATACCGTGCGAGACATTCAGTTAAAAACTACAGCAAAACCACAAAAAAAGGTTAGAGAAGGACTTTCTTCCTTTGTGCATTTTTTATTCGATTCCAAAACGATACTCAAGGTTCAAAAGGTGAGTCTTTAATTATCTTCCATGTGAAATTGACACAAAAATATAAATTCCTCGTGGTCTACCATTATTTGTCGATTAGAAATACGAGCATCTGCTAAAAGTACCTTTTCAAAGACAGCCTCTGGTGAATGATCGTAGAAGGAGCTGAAACCACTAATTTCTTTCAGAAGTAAGAAAACGAAAAATTGATGCTTCCACGGACCGATAATCGAGGAATTGCGCAGTTTCAATTCACCGCCGGTTGGAAAGAGATGATCTAGACGTCATAATTATACTTTAAGGATTCGGGGCTAATGATGCAACCACCATTCAGGTCCGGACCCAGGAATTTATTTCGGGGTGGGGGGTTGCCGCGGGCCGGACCGAAAAGTACAAATGACATGAATCAGAGGTTAAAGCCTATACGATTGTACGTTTCGCGGGTGGGGGTTGAACCCCCCCCCCCCCACTGGATATGGCCCTGCTACCATTAATGCCAATTTCTTCTAAGCCCATATCAAACTTGGAAATATACACCTAATCAGGTGCGTCACGTATGGGGAGGGGGGGGGGGTACGCCCCCTCCAATGTTGTCGGCCAGTCGGTTAAACGTTTTTCGTAAAAAACAGTTGATTTCTTCATGAAAACAGACGGTTTTTCTGAAAATCAGTCGATTGTCATCAAACAGTAGGTTTTTCTTGAGAACAGTCGATTTTTCTGAAAATCAGTCATTTTTGTCAGAACTGTCGTTTCTTTCTTGAAAACAGTTGTTTTGTCTGCAGTCCCTAAACATTTTGGCTAGTAACGCTCTGTTCCGAATCCAGTCTTTGTTTCGTGCTTGACCCTAACCAGCCCTCCCTTGCGAGTCATTCACGTCCACCATTGCCACCAACTTCGGGCAAAAACAAAAGTAAAAATGGAAGGAGACACCGCCGACGGTTCTAACGCAAGATAGTTAAAAATCCGGCGTCGCCGAAACGCAGCCAGGTGGCAGGAGGGGTTAGGTGGCAAAGGGGTTAGTCATTTACGAGTAACAACCTGAAGAAAGTGAATTTATGTGCATTTCTTTTTCAGTATCTATTGCATACTTGGGGAAGGAAAAGGTTGCCAGTAACATGATTTGTACAGAAGAGTTAGTTCTAAGCAGAAACGGCCTAATTCGAGACCCTCTTTACGTCTCCATACAAGTCCCAGTTGCCAAAGCTTCCTCCCACTCGTCATTCCAGGATAGTCACTAGTTCTTTGTCAAAGAAAGTACACTATAAATGCATATGGAATTCTCAACTACACTAGGAATTCCAAGCGGTCATTATCGCAAACTGCGGGCGAACTGATTTTGTTTCGCGCCACTGAAAATGTACGTTTACTTGCTGCCACTTCTGTTCGGCAATAATCCATTATGTTAAAGGACCGCTCGCACTATTTACTATTCAACTTACAGTACTTTAAAATATTTTAATACTTTAAAACTAGGCTTGCTTTCAACATATAACCCACGGTTTTGGCTGTTTTAAACCTTTTCCGAGACCCGTTGAGTTACAGCGAAAACAGGGAAAAAATCTACATAACCATTTTTTCTGATGGAAAAGCTTCTCGCAGACAACCGTCGACAGCGTGATACACATCGGAGGTAGCCTAACACGGCAAGTGAGAAAATCTGCGTAGTTTTGCTAGAGAGGTTAGAATATACCGTACAAAATTGAGGTTTCCGGGTTCAGAAATATATGGAGTGATTATGGAAGTAGGTTGCGTTAATATTATAGGTAAGAAAGGTCCTTTAAGGAAACCTTATACAATGTCGTATGTTGCAGCTGCAACACATACGCGATACCCAGTGATGCGATACAACCAGTTCTTAATAACTGGATGTCCTGGTAGCTTTATGCGGGAACCGCTCGCTCTTTCAATTGTGACTAGGTATTGCCTAACTATCCCCCTAACTATCCACAATTGCCTCCTCCTTCCATTACCCCTTTACATAATTACATAAATAACTTGACGTGGAGGGATATCGTTCCGAAAACGATTATTCCCTTCATAGGTCTAACTGAGTGAAAAAAAGTTACGCGGCCGGCAGACGTTCGTCAAAGCAATTTGGCCTGTTCTAGAACGGACAACGCCCAATTTTCAATAACTCTTGACCAAATGAAGTCTCCAGCTCAATTTGATCCTTGTCGTTCTGCTCACCACTTGAGATTAACCCAATTCGATCACGAAGTTTAATACGAGCCAGATTTTCGGAAACCGAAACCAGAATTCCTGGAATCGTGATAAACAACAAATTCTAATTTATTCACACAGAGGGTTTCTGGATTTGTCTGCAATGGGTCTGTCTAGGATGACTGGGTCAAAATATCTAAATTGCTTTCCGTTCACTCTGCAATCCATTCAAGTTTTACCCCCCGGCGGGTTCAAGCGGTCTGGGACTGGAACTGAGGGGGAAACTAAGCAGTACCTTTACATGCTCTCAGGCATCGGATAAGTGAGATCCGATAATCCTGAAAGCAAAATTCTTACTAGAAATGACCTTGCCACGACGAAATGGCTCAGAAATATCGTTTTACGAAATACCAATACTTACCCCATGAACCTGGCGAGTTTCCTAACGGCACTTGTCGACTCTTTCCAGACTTCCCGCGCTGTCTGAAGCGGAGGTTTGACGCAAAATATTTGGAACAAGTGTGCAAGCGCTCAAACGTAGAGTGTGAAAGTAAAATGCTTATCACGTCTTATATACAAACAGCGTTAGAACCAAGACATTTCACATCCCCTATAACCAAACAAGTATTGAAATAACCTAATTTAAAATTATTCCACTTGAAAAGCTTTTAATGTAAGCAAACCGTATGTAGGAATCCAAAGAGATACTGAAGATCTTGCAAGAACAGTTTCAGTATCAATACTGAATGTCTTGTCAGCCACTCCGACCCTTTAAACCTTTTTTCAATTAGCAAGGTTAATTAGCAAGTGAAACCAAATCGTATCAGCCTAATACCCCCTTCGTCACAACTTCATTAGGAACGGCATGTTCAAGAATATGACAAAACCGTCCAGTTTTCAACTTTTCATTAAGGATTGAAGTACGTCGCGTGGTCTTATTTGATGCTGTTACACCAAAATCGACATGTGTACATATATATCTACAAGCATACAAGAGTTGAACTTGAGACCCCTCATAGACAAGCCTTGGACGAGAGGGGGGGGGGGGGGGGGTCGGGACCCATCAAAAATGCCTATCTAGACCTATATATCCTCAAGTATACCAACTTAAGAGTTTGATTCCAGTCACGGGTCAAAAACTTAACTCATAGGCAATTTGGGCCTACTTGCCAATGAACGTTGAGGGTGGTTCAACTCCGCATATATATTCCCAACCCTAAGATCTCAAAGCACAAGGAATTTCATCGCCCGATCTCCAGTTATTGTCAAGTTATAAACATTAAAACTGGGCAATTGGGGCCCAATAGCCCCTGAGCCAAGCGGTTCAGTTTGAGACCCCCGAAAAGCAAAAATAGGCCCCAATGCTCACAAGCCTACCAAGTTTAAACGGCTTATCGACGGAACGTCCCCATGACAAAACGTCCCCTGGCGAAACGTCCCCGTGACAGAACGTCCCCACGACAAAACGTCCCCGTGACAAAACGTCCCCGTGGCGAAACGTCCCCAAGCATAGATCTTTAAGTTCGCCTCAATCTTCATGTGCATGATCGAGGTAAAACAACTTCAGTGTGTGCATTACAGATGTGGGAACATTCCTTATAAGTAGGGAAGATCGGACATAGGACCGGTTGCATCATAAATCTATTGTTTTCAGTTAAAATATGTCGTGTAATATGCCTTGCAAGTTGCAATTGACTCGTAACTGATCAGTTCTAGGTCGTTTGAAGCAACATGCACAATCTGAGGAGCGCCAATATGCTCCTCAGAGAAAGGGGAAGCCCGCTTTGGCTCAAAGAGAGTCAAACAAGGAAAATGCAAAAATAAGCGTAGTGCCGTTATGATGCATAAAAATGACATGGGAAGCGAAGAACCAAAAGCGGATGGAACGATTAGTTAGGGAGAGGGACATAGTAAATCTAGGTTAGACGGGTTTGATACTTTAATAAAATCCTTTAATAATAAGTATCGCCAAATATCGAACAAAAGCAACATCAATAAGTTGTATCGCAGCGTAAACTAACACACAAAATAAACCAGTTAAATAAAAGACAAAACGAAAACTGACAAACTGGTTAAGTCTTTGCGCTTTCCTTAAGGAATTGCTATAGCCGGGAGCAACACTTTGGTTTGTTTCTTGAGTGTCGGTTAAATGCTGAAGTAGTCAACCCATCGTGGTTTTCAAAAGTATACATTCCAAAAACATTTTTTTTCTGAACGGATGACGCAGTCGTATAGTCTCATAGGCCTAGCTATCCCTCAGCGATGAAAACAAATTCTATAGCCGGGGACGTTTCGCCAGGGGACGTTTTGATCGGCGACGTTTCACCACGGGGACGTTTTGTCATGGGGACGCTTTGTCACGGGGTTGTTTCGTCAGGGGACGTTTCGTCAGGGGACGTTTCGAATGGGGACGTTTTGTCGACAACCCGTTTAAACTAGATACCTGTTAATTCCTGTCACGGGTCATGAGCTGGCCCCAGCTGCCCATGAACGGGGTGGGTGGGGGAGGTGCAACTTTAAAAGTAATTTCCCAGCCCTAGGATATACAAGTACAGGGAATTTCATCGTCCTATGTCCAGCTCTGGTCAAGTTATGAACATTATTCGCCGGGCAATCTGGGCCCATTTGCCACTAAACCGGGTGGGTGTGGGGGTTGGAACAACAGAATTGTCGGCTGCGAAGGGTTACCAACCCCCCGCCACCTGTTGTACACCCTTTCCCGGCACCGACCGAAACCAGCGGTACCGGTACCGGTGCCGCTCATAAATTAGGCGATTCCCGCCACTAGACAAGCTGGTTTTACTGTTCTGACACGTGTCAACCGGTGCCTTCACCGCGGCACAGGCGCTTGCTGTACTTACGCGAAAATCGAGAGTGGGCAGCCCCTCGGTCGGCTGATCCTGACGCTTGCCCAGTTTGCGCTGCTCGTAAAATTCGGCTTGGCCAAAAAATCGCTAAAAAGGTGTCGGTGCGAAACGAAACAATGGCAAAGGGTTGGGATTTCTGAAAATTATAGTTAAATAGGGGAGTTAAAGATAATATAATTATGATAGTAAATGTTTCAAAAAATTTCGCCGGCGGTATGCCTTTCGTAGTAGTCCTCATTTACTGGCAGTGCAGGCCATTTAAGTGGTGTTTTAGGCTTGCGAATTTGGGCTGAGCCATGTTAAAAGGTATAGCGTGTATGGCAAGTAGCCTAGTTCAATTTGCCAAAAAATTAGGATTTTAAAATTTTGCTGCGGCAATGTCTTAAAAAGCTGATGCCGGAGCTACACTCCCTAGAGAATGCTGAAATGATGGACATGCTGGAATTCACATTCCTATAAATGATCAGCATATGATTGTATAACCGCTGAAGTATATCAGCTGCGGAAAACCTATGAGCATGTACTTCTAAACTCCATCAAAGCTCGCATCAAAGGCTCCATTGTACATCGTTTCATATTGGACGACTGTGGTATGCGTTTCTTCCGACACAAAAATAACAAAACCCAGTCGAGAAACACGCGTACATGTATTTTCGACATACATATTTCTGCGGGCTCTTGCTTCGCTATCCCATAGAGATGCTAATGTGGCCGAGGCAAGTGGTCACCCCTTTCGGGCGATGAGTTTTCAAGAATAATAGCCATTTCATCCTCCATCATTTTTCGTCATAAAGGATTGGCAGTGACTCGACGCGTTTTCGGAAAGAAGGAATGTTCGTTTGCGATTGAAAAACGGGAAAGGTCAAAATGCTGCATTATTCATATATCAAAGCTAACCTGTAACTACAATGCATGTCGGCAAAATACATGTTGTATAATTAGGTTCTTTGAAAGTGGTGTTAATACCGTATATCGCCACAGGTTCGTTCTGACAGCCTCTCCAAGTATTCTGAAGGTGTTCGTCGTTAAGGCGAGAAAAATAGGTGGGCAGAAAGTACTATGGAGAATATGTAATATTTTCTTATATCCATGTGCAAATGACGTAAACATAACCAATCGGCTTGTTCGTTATGTGTTTTTTTTTTAAATTAAACTGGATTTATTTTGGTGTAATTTTCTCTGAACGGACTCGTGATAAGACTCGAACATCTGAAAATCGGTGTCAGAAGCTTAACAAAACATTCGATCGCCGTTCACCTGTGACTTATGTTCGCTTTTACCTAATTAAGCTCAGTTCCAATAGGAAGGGAGTTTCGCGTCGCCTTTCAGATCTCACGTCGGCTGACGATGAAGTCCTGCGCCGCCGACTGAATATTTTCCTCGCTTGACTTACGGCTGGGCTCCAAAAAAAATCCCTCCGCGGCATGATTGCAGGGGAAAAGTATGATTCTTTTGAGGATTGATTCTAACAGCACAGCACCACACTGTCGGAAGTTTCATAACATCAAACAGGAGGACGCGCAAAATCAACAAAGAGCAAAAAATATATCTGTGAATGTTATAGAAAAGTGTATTATGATATTATTTTTGTTGCAAAAATGTAAGTTACTTTTTGCTTCTAAGTGTTACTTCTTACAAAACAAACACACTTAAACACACAACACGACCGTAATATTAATACTATTCGAAATATCAATACTATTTGAAGACATCGAACATCCCGATTCAATATGCTATTTATTTGAATGAATGAATGACAATTTGAATGAATGAATGACAAAAGATGGAGTATGTGGAAAAAAGAAAAGAAAAACAAAACACAACGACTACAAAAACAAAACAACATTAACCTAGGTACAAATCAAACAAATCTTATCAAAAAAGAATACCCATCCAGGGGTGTACAACATCCTTATTATTAAGGTTCGTGACCAGATTATCAACACTAATTAATTTTTATCATAGACATACACATTTTTTTTAATTTCATCAAAAACATACAAATTAAACAAACAATTTACCATTAACGGCCACTTTTAAGAAAAAAAAATCCTGAGTGTGTCCGCGATTCTAACCACCATGAATCCGCTAGATCGTTCCTTCATTAAAAATAAAAAATAAATAATTTACTCAAACAATGTTTACAACGGGTACGTCAGCTATGATTCTTCATCAGCGATATTTCGGCCCTTTTTGGCAAGGGTCCTCGTCAGGCTGTCAATCCTCTGGTTCAACTTCGGGGAAGGAAACAAGTTTGTTTCCTTCCCCGAAGTTGAACCAAAAAGGGCCGAAATATCGCTGATGAAGAATCATAGCTGTTTGTGTCAGCTTGGGTCAGCTTGGGCTCAAAGAATATTTAAAATAAATAAGATTAAATAAATACCCTTTCCTCTTATCAACAGATATTCAAAGAATAGGATGATAATTATTAATTATTATTATTAATTTCCTTATTATTTCCATCATAGGATGCTGTTCTTTCCGAAATGTCCGGTATACATCAGATTTCAGCCGCAACAATTGCCCGGTTGGACAGAAAGCATATAGATGGAACAGTCGTCTTGATATCCCTTTACTGAGAGTAACGACTCTAGAAAGACATTTTTAGAACCAATAAATTTACCATTTTCGCCGGGTCCCGGCGAATCCGGCCGAACTATCGATTTGATGGGAAACAGAAGCTGGAAGATCGATTTCCCATGTCTTCTCACCCCTCCATCGAAACTACAAACATCCGATAAAAATGATAATACATAGATGGCACTTTACACAAGGGACTTGTACCGTGACCAATAAACCAGAAACAGGTGTAATTTTCTGTGAAACTGTTTCTGGTTTATTGGTCACAGTACAAGTCCTTTGTGTAAAGTGCCACCTATGTATTGTTATTAACCCCTCCCTAAACCCTAACAGACGGACGGACAGGCGGGTGGACGGACAGACGGGCGTACGGACAGACGGGTGCACGGAAAGACGGGCGGACGGACAGACGGGTGCACGGACAGACGGGTGCACGAACAGACGGGTGCACGAACAGACGGGCGGATGGACAGACGGACAGCCGGGTAGACGGACAGACAAGCGGATAAAACAGGTTTAAATCAAGAGTTCAAATCCATTTTTCCAACCCAAGTCTCTACCCATTTTCTAGAAGCGATGAATTCAAGACGTCGCCATGTAAAGTCTGTCTTTGTTTGGGGCCTACTTGAATTTCTAGTGCCCTTAGAAAAGGTTTCTTCCTTTAGAAAAAGTGATTCTTTTATTGACCACACTTTGGGACCAGGCTTGACGGACTAATGTGTCTTGTTCCGGTCAACATCTGGGGATAGAGGAGCAGGGTCGAATTGCTAGTCCCGAGTGTGAGAATCTTTCTTTTGCCCGTTTTGTTGTTAGTCCAGTGCCTACGTTCGCCACCTATACATGTATTAGTCCTTAGAACCAATATAGAACAATCGTCTACTTAGTCTTGTGTACAACTACTAACATTAATGTGGACACTGTAAAGAGACAGAACACCAACACAGCAGTGTCCACCAGTGTCCACAGAGTGGTGAGCAGCGGAAAGTGGGATATTTTGAGCCATTGGAACCTCGATTGACTGTGTGAAATCAAATCAGTTGTGCCGAAAAGCAAATCGCTACCCATTGCTGTGCTCAACAGGTGCCCTATCAGGATTTTGAAGAACAGTTGGCGGTGATATCTGAGGCCCGTTGCCTATGGGTTTGACCCCACCTATGTCCGCTTAGCACGTTTGTCTGCGTTTCATCAAATCTACATTTGTCCGCGTTTGAACGTGTCACCGATTCTGCCATTGCCCATTTCTCCGTTTGTCTGCGTTTGCCCACATCTTCGTGTGTCTGCGTTTGCCCATATCTTCGTTTTCTGCGTTTGCCCATTTCTCCGTTTGTCAACTCCAGTTTTCCCAGGAATTACTACAAACATAAGTGAAAGTGTTTTTCTGCCAGGATTTGGCACAGGATCCAAGGATTGGATGACAGGATTCCCCTCGACCAAATAAAGATAAGTTCCGCGAAAGTTTAGGCCCAGTTGACAGGAGTGTTCCGAAATAGTTTTACCTTTTCTCATTGATTGTTTTAATCATATTTACTGAATCATGTCATTTTCAGTCCCGGTTCTCGATCCGTCTTTTGCAGAATACGACAAGAAAGTTGCTCTCGATTTTGTAAAACTGTGGCGATCGAAAGGCGTTTACCCGCCCCTTATTTTTGATTCGAGCGATGATGATTATGATGTTGCAGAATTCCTAGAGTATATTGCAAAAGTCAAGTCAGCCCCACCCCCAAGCACTGTTTCAACCCCAGTCCCTACCCCTTTAAGTGATAATAATCAGTCGCTGTTTGTCGGATCCATGATTGACCCTATGGCCGCAATAAAACCATCATCCAGACCATCGTGTCGCAATTACGTAAATTTCAGGAATTGTGCAACTGGACCGATTCCAGGGCAATTCAGACCGCATCCCTTTTAGCACACGGGCCGTTTTCGTCATTTCTTCGAGGATCTTGACCCTAGTACAAGAAATTTTGCAGATTTGAGAAGGGAATTATTAGCTGCTTCTTATACCATCGGAGAAAAGGTCAGGAAAAAGAATGGAAGAATTTGTGGGTGCGAAACAAGGAAACGACAAAACTGTGTACCTGTTTTACAAGCGTATACAAAAGTTACAAAGGGTATGTTAGTCCTCTCTGAGTGTAACCGATGATGACACACTTTTGGGAACGTTGGCATTGAATGCGTTCAAAGAAGGCGTCAAACCATCGTATAAGAGGTACCTGTTAGAACATAGTGCAGATATTGATTCTTTAGATAGTGCGTATAGGGTTGCCAAAAAGTATGAGCAGATAGACCAGATAGTTGGGGAGACGTCTTCAACTACGTCTACTGAAGAATACTTTGAGTGCTGCGACGAATGTGGGTAATGGACTCAAATTTAGTGGTTTGTACGGTAATGGTGATGGTAAGGATCGTACAGAAACAGGTATTAGAGGTCGTAGTTTTGCGCGTGGGAGGAGTAGTTACGCAGGTAGACCAAGTAACGACAGGTATGCTACAGGAGGAGGTAGAGGATGTTTTACATGTGGAGGAAACCATAGGGCTATGGAATGTTTTTAGAAGTGTGGCATTTTGTAGGAAACCAGGTCACCAGGGTTTTAGTTTTCCTACCAAGGTAAGATAAGAATTTTGAATATTATATTTGGGGATGAGAAGTTCATATCCTAACTGGTTGTAAAGCCATAACGTTCCTGCGTAGCTGTAAAGATAGGTCCTCGAAATTGTTTAGAATCTCCGTGTTGCAACGCTAGTTGCAAAGCAAATAGTGGAAGCAACTGAGCCTGTAAGCATGACAAATGATAAACTAGATTTTTTGCAGCACCTGCGGGGCTGAAAAAGATTGATTATTTCGGATTGGATAATCAAGAGTTAGCAAAACTCCAGAGAGACGATAGGGAATTACGACCGATAATAGAATACCTAGAAAGTAAGGATATGAAACTCGAGTTAGAACAACGTAAATCTGCAGATGGTTTCGTGGGTATTGGAGAAACCGGGAAATTTGGAATTGCAATTAGTGAAGACGAGCCACCTGTGCGTCAGGAGCTTGTGGTTAGAGAATGCCTACTGGATGTATCAGAGATTCCAGTGGAAGCGACGTCGACAAACTCAGTTAGGGGTTTTGGTTGGGTGAGCACTGCCGCTGATGCGTTGGCGGAAAGACCCCAAAGTACTGCACTGACCAGTGATGGGTCAGCTCGTGGGGATGCGTTTTCACGGGGTTCCCGGGAATGTGTAAATATGCTGAAAGAAGATCGCGATCGGGAGGAAGAAGGGTTAGACGAAATTCGGAGTAGGGTAGGAAAAACCATGGTTGAAAAAAATTGTTGCTGCAGCGTTTCTTGAACAACAGTGTCTTGTACTGCCAACCGGAGAAGGAAGGACGCCTAACGTTAAATCCAACCCCAAAGTTGATCCTCCCGGAAATACTGGTTGACAGCACAATTAAGTTGATTCATGAACACCCTTTCGCATGTGCACATTTAGGTGTTGAGAAAACTTTAGAGAGCGTCAGGGCTTTTTGTGTCTTTGAATGTATGTCAAAACGTGTTGAAGTAGTGTGTCTGAACTGCCACGTGTGTATGCGTAGAAATCCGCAACATAAAATTTCCCCATCTCACCCATTTTCCCTAGATTTAATAACTGACTTTGCCAGACCTTTTTCATTTTTCTTCATTTTAAAGTTGCTCGTGAAATTATGATTTTGTATTCGTTTACATGTGTGTATCAGCGTAGGTGTAGGGAGACGTGAGCCTAGCGCCGTCTCGGAGACGTTTTCGTCCCCCGTAGTGAAGTGAGGTGAGAAGTGTGAAAGTGACGTCACAGAAAGACGCGAGTATGAACACTGCCTCTGGAAACGAGAGCTGAGTGCCATTTATGGAAAGTGTTGTTTCCTACTGATTGTGCTTTCGCGTCTATTTTTCGAGTGCCAACCTTCCATTATCTAATTGTTGTCCAACTGTATGTTTTATTTGTAATTAGTTTCTTAAATTTTTGGTAAAAATTTCATTCTTCTGGGGGGTGGATCTGTAAAGTCTGTCTTTGTTTGGGGCCTACTTGAATTTCTAGTGCCCTTAGAAAAGGTTTCTTCCTTTAGAAAAAGTGATTCTTTTATTGACCACACTTTGGGACCAGGCTTGACGGACTAATGTGTCTTGTTCCGGTCAACATCTGGGGATAGAGGAGCAGGGTCGAATTGCTAGTCCCGAGTGTGAGAATCTTTCTTTTGCCCGTTTTGTTGTTAGTCCAGTGCCTACGTTCGCCACCTATACATGTATTAGTCCTTAGAACCAATATAGAACAATCGTCTACTTAGTCTTGTGTACAACTACTAACATTAATGTGGACACTGTAAAGAGACAGAACACCAACACAGCAGTGTCCACCAGTGTCCACAGCCAACTTAAAGCCAGTTATTTTATTTTTTTTTTTTTTTCATTTTTCTTATAGTATTTACATTGTTGTTAAATGAACAAAATTTACTGAGCTATGATTTTTGCTTCTTTGATACATCACTCCTCAGGGATACCAGTAAATATAGAAACGAATAAGCCTTAATCTATGAAGGTCAATAAACGACCCGCCACTCATCGATAGCCCAGCCCCAAGCACATAGCTATTTCCCTCTGATACATTATTATTACTTCTCCTTCCTTTGTATCTCAGCAGCCAACACCTTGAAACATCCAAATTGCCACAATGAATCTTTGTCGCCTTTACTACCAAATCTGGAATTCGATTAACACCCGTGGCCAATAATTTCATACAAGTTATAATGAGTGCATTCATACCAGAAAAAAAACACTGCAAACACGATTTCCACTTTCTAATCTCGAATATTAAGTATTTTCGGTGACAGCACTAAATGAGTATGAGCTCGAAATTACAAGCATAAATGCAACTATAGTTGGCGACCAGAATGAGCATAGACTCGGGCTCTATCTCATAAATACGGCATTACATGTTGTTTTTTCTGAAGCCAGAATCTGCATATTAGAAGCGATTCTTTTCAGCACAAATGAGTATGAATACATTTTATCATTAAAGGTACCAGGTGTGAGGCAGCATGCCCGGGGTCGTATTTTAGTGAAATTTTGAAGATGACGGTTTCATAGTTGATTACTTTTTCTTTTTTCTTGATGACTGGCAATCAGTTAACTTCTCGGAAATTGGTTTTTGATCCACGAGCCCCAGATTTCTGCCGAATCACTACACATTCTACGCGTAAGACAGAATCAATAGACCGTTTTGTATTTTAATTTACTAGCCCGTATATCTCCAATAATTGCTCGCTAATCCTTCTAGCTGTTTTCGGAAACACGAGATTGTGTCCTCCATGTAATGAAATAGAAGAAGAGAGCCATCTTCCGAGATTTCGTAGGTAATGCTACGAAACAACTTTTATAATGAAGTGGACAAAATCTCAACTGTCCAGGATGGAACTGATGATCGTGCCGAAAATTCTGGTAGGAAGTCAGGTCCGCCACGGCCCGACCCTCATCGTCTGTCCATAACGGGTCCCAGGGGGCATTTCCATGATGATTCTGATGTTCCCAGATACTCTTGAGACCAGCAACGAAGCAAAAATATAACACATGTTTTTTTTTTAAGTTTAACTGAAAAGCTAACTTATTTTTATATCTTGCATTTGAATTCATTTGATTATTTTTGCTCTAGGAAGGGATTTGTCTTAGGCTCTAGTATTGACGTTCAGAATATTCGCCGCTTGCACGACAATCCAAAATTCATCCAGACGCGGCGAATTTGAATGTCAGCAAAAGCCTGGATTTCAACGGCCAACAAAGCGAAGCTTCTGAAATATCGTCCGATTAAATCCGATTCCAATCACGTCCGAAGAAAGCCCTCTATTTCGAGGACTGAAAAGCTGCCATTTCTAGTTTACTTTTTGGCAATTTTTTACCGTTGAAACTGCTGAATACTTTAAGCATAGAGGTTCAAGCACACAGAGGTACGAGAGATCCGAAGAATTAAGTTCATTCGAAAAAATCATTTACTGGAAACAGTGAATTAACGAGTAACTCGTTTTCGTCGAGTCTTCAAGCCTACGTAAGTGAATAAGGGATGGATAATTAGACTGTCGTATCTCAGCCCTATTCGGTTAAACTTCAAAGGGCAGTAGGTCATTCAATCGCAAGTAACGTAACAAGTGTTGCCAAAAAAAAAAAAAATATTCTTTGAGCCCAAGCTGACTTTGAAACATTTATTCAAACAATGTTTACAACGGGTACGTCAGCTACGATTCTTCATCATGATGAAGAATCGTAGCTGACGTACCCGTTGTAAACATTGTTTGAATAAATGTTTCAAAGTCAGCTTGGGCTCAAAGAATATTTATCTACGAAGTACGGAACTTGCACAGCCCAGACATGCAGAGCTGATGAAGAATCGTAGCTGACGTACCCGTTGTAAACATTGTTTGAATAAATGTTTCAAAGTCAGCTTGGGCTCAAAGAATATTTATCTACGAAGTACGGAACTTGCACAGCCCAGACATGCAGAGCTGATGAAGAATCGTAGCTGACGTACCCGTTGTAAACATTGTTTGAATAAATGTTTCAAAGTCAGCTTGGGCTCAAAGAATATTTATCTACGAAGTACGGAACTTGCACAGCCCAGACATGCAGAGCTGATGAAGAATCGTAGCTGACGTACCCGTTGTAAACATTGTTTGAATAAAAGTGTTGCCAACTGTAGCTTTTTGGGATCCCAAAACATGAGTGGACGGATACCTATGAAATCGCAAAAGTTGTCCGTCTGTCTGTCCGTCTGTCCGCACGATAACTCTCGAGGGGATTGAGATATTTTTAGAAAACTTGGTGGGAGGATTCTTTGGGTCAAAGTACAGGTCAAGTTCGAAGATGGGCTATGTAGCCCTATATTTGAGGGTGGGGGAGGGGGTTCATATTAAGGGACAAACAAAATATTTTGAAACAGCTAATGTGATAGTCGATTATGGCGTAAGAAGACATTTTGAGTACGGTGGTGTAAACCATTTTCTTGTCGGACAAGTAATTCGTCCGGAATCCGGCAAAAACCGGAAAGTTGGGTAAAAGTAAAAGTTTCATTTGAAGTTGATTAAATGTTCTATTGTGAGGAGACATGTTGAACATGATGGTGAAAATCAGTTTCTTGCCCGAAAAGTAGTTTGTCCGGAATCCGGCAAAAACCGGAAAGTTGATTAAAAGTGAAAGTTTCATTTGAAGTTGATTAAATGTTCGATTTCAGGGTAAGAAGGTATACTGATCACGATGGTTAAAACCATTTTCTCATCGGACAACTAGTTAGCCAGGAACCCGGCTAAAGCCCGAAAGTTTGTTAAAAGCGAAAGTTTTATCTGAAGTTGATTATATGACAGATTTAGGGGTAAGAAGAGACGCTGAGTCTGTATAGGACAATCATTTTTTACCCGGACATATAATTAGTCCGGAATCCGGTTGTAACCGGAATTTGTTTTAAGTCAAAGTTTTATTTAAAGCTGATTAGATGTTCTTTATAGGGATAAAGAGATCCGCTGGATTCGTTTCTGAATTTTCTTTTTTTGCTGGGCTAGTAGTTCGCTCGGAATTCGGGCGAAACCTGAGATTTGGCAGAAGTAAAGCAGGATTCGAAGTTTCGGTCAGTATCGTCAAAATAGATATGGCTTATAGAGGTATATCTGAACTTGGTATTATCTGGTGATTAGCCTGGCGAAGACTGGAGTTGGGTCCACAAGACCCAATTGTCTGGATCAAATATTAGATTTTTGGGATCCCACTGAAACCTTTGGTCTTGTTTGTCTATGTTTTACTATATGGCCAATCAATTGATGACCACTATTCCACAGTACACTGCACAGTAAAAACATCTTAGAAATGGTTTCCACTTTCCCTATTCTTGTTCAATTTCTCAGGATAATTTTTGACAATGGACCAATAACCGTAAACGTCGCAGGAAGTAATGTCAGGCCAATATGAATTGGATGTGAAGTGCTGCATTCTTTGAACCATGATTTTGTTCATAACAAGTCCTGTAAATTCCCTCCTATGAGATTTATTTGAAACACATTTACACAACCGAACTAACAAATACCGGACTATTTGCCGCAAAAGGGTTTTCCCCACTTCAAAAATGCTCTTCCTACATCACAGTGAGATAGATATAGATGGCTCTGTGCTCACTAATCGATCCTTGAAGTTGCGTCTCCATGTCGCGTTTGACATATTAGAATTATGAGTTGAGTGTTGAATATGTGGACTGGTACAATTCAGTTGGAGTGCTTATTTATTTTTATATTTTGTCCCGCTGTGGCCCATAGGGCTTTTTTGGGAATACATTCATACATTCATCGTACTTGTAGCAAGAAGGGATGGCTAGAAAAAGGACAGTAAATTAGTAAGTAAGTAATTTATTTGTAACCCGCCATTTCGAAAATGCGGAGTAAATGAAAGAAAAGAAATAAGCACATAAAAACACAGAAAGAGACATAACTTTTCAATATTCGGCCAGGAAGCAGTGGAGAAGGTCGTGCGCTTGTTGGGCTCTGTTGTCAGTGATATTTGATAGCGACGAAGAAAAGTGGTCGCTACAAACCTTCTAATTCGCATTCTACTACTAATCAAGTCAGACCGAAAGATCATCAGGCAGAAACGAAGGTCTCTGTGATAGAGAGGCCTCGGCAAATCCGTCTGATAGATGTAAATATCTTAGACAGACGGTAAGTAGATATACAGGAGGGATATCCAACCTAAGACAAGATTTCAAACTTCCACAGAAGTCGTCTTTCCTTCGGAATAGGCTTTCCTTCGGCAGGCTCCTTCTGTCTGGCTTAAGAAGGAATAAAAAAATATGAGAAACGAACTAGACTGAAGCTAACTGAATGGTTTACATATTCGATAAACAAATAATGCTTCAATATTTCTCGTTGAATATTTTTCTTTTCAAACAAGATCACCTCATTCTAGCCTTAGCTCGAATTCCTCGCCGTGACTTACAAAATAATGAAAAAGGTAGAGTTATCAAAGTCAATAGCCAGAAAATCCCTTTTCGAAACAGCTTCAAAACAAAGAAAAGGCAGAACTTTAATATTTTTGGGCACATGACTGTTGAAAAATCATATTTTGCCTCTTGGCTGTCAGGACAGCATGGACATTTCATTTTAACATTTTCGCGGCAGCATTCGAGGTAGTCTGGAGGTAGTGTAAAAAAGGGAGAAATCAGACATTTCCTCGATGGTGGTTGCATTCAGAGTCGGTGGAAGTACTGTTCTCCTTTCGGGCTTATGTGTTGCTGCTAGAAGGGGTTGCGTTCTTAGTGACACTTGATTCCGACCTGCCTATAAAGATTAGAAGGGTGCGCATCGAAGTTTCCTATATCACCCATTCCATTCGTCCTCCCGGAGACGAAGATGCAACAGGTTTCCCGAAGAAGAAATCTCAACAGATTCATCAGACATCTATTAAATGCAGACCCAACCTCAACTAAAATGCTTATAACTGTTCACACTAGTGCCCTATGTTTAGACCAGTCAGTATGGGTAAGACTAGGCCTACAAAGAGCCTCCTAAGCCCTGGCGCTAAGGCTGACTCATCGAGATCGGAACTTTTTCGAATGCTAGCCTTTATACGTGGATGCAAGATTGATATTTTCCACGAGGCTTATTTGTTCTTGTTGTAGTCAATGTTGTAGTCAATTGTAGCATTTCTCGCTGCAATTCATGCCGAATGAAAACATACACTTGTTGACCGAGTCCCCTTTTGGTAATTTAGCAAAAACAAAGTTAACGTGCATTGAGCTTAGAAAATAGACAAGCAGACTTTAAACTAAAACGGACAAGTGCCAACTATATGCAATGAATTATATGGTTATACTTTGAAAAAAAATGGACAAGCACCAAACAGATTTTATACACATTGGAGTTGCCGCTTCGGCTCCTCGCCGGGGCACCTTCCGAGGAAAGGATTAAGAAGTTGGTCACCCCTGTTTCAATGGTCTTCGTCTCGCCGGAAATTTAGTGCGTGGTAGGGAGCTAACCATCTACTGCTTCCCATCTTTCTCCCGAATTTCTCCGTGTTCCCGCTTTAAAGTGCGAACACACGATCAGGATCGGTCGCTCCCGGAATGGAATTCCTGCCCAGATTTTCGGCACCACCATCACTTACATTTGGAAAAGTTGAGATTTTTCAACTTTATGATGAAAGGGAAGAAAATTCGGCTGGGAAATCCTTATCCCGTGTTCGCACTTCTAGGGCCCGGCCTCCCGCGACTAGTTTTGAAGAATCAAGCTACTGAAGTCCCTCGCAGACCAAAGGCTGAGGCAGGGCGGCCCTAGTCCCAAATCCACCAGCTTATTCTTTCGGCCACGGTGACAACGAAAACCTTAAGAAATACCGGAAAAAAAGATCTGAGAAAAATTAAGACTCCCAAGGAGCTGCTGTGAGTCATTTGTCTCAACCAGTTTACAACTTCAAAGATACCAGGATTTATGAGTCAATGGCGTGAGACATCAGAACCGTGGGAGAAACATAGTCGAGCTTAGATGAAAATCAGAATAATAAATAAAGAAACTCTTCATTGCGACAGCAATTAAAAGCAATAAATTTTCATATCAGGTGCTTGAATTGCTCTTGTGTTGAAAATTCCGGGGCCTGTTTTGCATCAGCATCAGAAAAAGTGGATCATAAACAGCTTCCGTCAAGTCGCGAACGAGCTTCTGTCGTGAAGTCAAGTTTGGAACGAGATTATTTTCCTTCGCCATATCGACAGGTGGGTGGTTTAGGCGTTGGATTTTGTCGTATCCTCGCCGAGGCGCCCGACAATCGCTCGAAACCAGAGGTGTATCCTCGCCGTTCCCCGAGGACTCCTCTCGAGGAGTCCCTGCGTTTTTGTTTGTCACAGGGGCTAACTCCCCGTATTCTGAGAATTTCTGACCTTATTGTTTTTTTTTTAAAGTAAATGTTAGAGATGGTTAATACAAATTTATAAGATCAATATTGAGTTTGGTTATGTTTCAAAACAGATTTCGAGAAAAAAACATGTTTTTCATTGTGTTTACGATTTTTTCAAGTGAATAATAACAGAGTAAAATTAAGTAAGAACGATCAGACTAAACACAACCAAAAATAAAGCCGATCCGAACAATTCGGTCACCTGAAAATATTTTTTCCGAACTAAGTCCATTTTGGAATTATTCCCCGTGTTCTTTTTGTTTTCCGTCCACGGAATCCGCGTGGATTGACCCCTCTATTCTCGTTCCCCTTGTGTCCCAAGGAGTCCCCATAGGACGGCGAGAATACGCCTCAGGACAGATCCAGTGGTGCGGTTCTGTAATTATTTGGAAGGTGCAAAGTTCGCATGAACTTTTGAGGGTACCAGAAATTTACCGGAAATGCTCAGGTTTTAGAGAAACTTGATGAGTAGTAAGAGAATATGCCTTATGTGATGATGAAGTGATGCCTTAAATTTCCTGGAAGTTGTGTTGCGCCTAAGGATAAGACGAGTGAAGCGATTGAGATGAAGCTCATATGCCCTAGATTCCCTATTTTAGGGTCTCGGTCGCCGACCCCAGTTGGGGGAGTTGGAGGGGGGTACTGGACATTACTCGGAAATGCATAAAACTTAATGGATGGTAAGAGAAGAAGCCCTAGATGATCTATTTATATATCCGAACCTGATGTGGCCATGGTGCGGGAAATTGAGGGGATTTCTGAAGATATTTTGGCACGTCTAGGGGCAAAATGAGCAGAGTGGGGGGAGTTGGAGTTGAGGTGTCGTGTATTTCCCGGAAATATTCAGATTAGACTGATTCTGGATGGGCGGTATGAGCATGTGCCGTAGATGCACTGTTTCTAGTTCTGAGCAGCACCCGGCGACGGTGAGGGAGTGTTGTGGTATTTTGTGACGTTCTCATTCACCACCTACTTGTAGCAAGTGCCAAGGGAATTAGAAGCTCTTGTTTTATTAGTGATATCTGTTAGACTTAATATATTAGCGAATTTTGTTTTAGCCGGTCAAAGTCTTACGGGTGGGGATGTTTTAAACGAGGACGTTTGTCATAGGAACTCTTTCGTGACGTACTGGTAGGGGACATTTTATTTTTTATTTTTTCAAACAATCAAGTTTAATCCAAATAGCTAAAAGCTAGAAGAAGAATATATTTTGGGAGTAGACGTTCTGAAGACAACCCACTTAGGCAAACAGACGTCTGGAATGGTTTGGCACGAACATTATATTTTATAATATGAGTAGCTCACTTATGGAATTATAAGCTTCTAAAATCCCCATCTTTCTCCATTTTTTCGTTTTGTTCCTACGAATTTTAGCGCTTTTTCGGCCGTGCCGAGTTTTGCCCGTTACGCAACTCAAAGTTTGCCAGAATCTTCAACGTCCGCTAAGAGCTCTTTCCCACACAAGGATATGAGAATCTTCTGTTTTCGAAATTCTCTTATTTGCTTAGTTTTACCACTTTTTAACCACGGCGCGTTCAGTTTTCAAATGTTTTGCGCCCAGCCGCCGCGTCGGAGAGCAGGAAGGCTGGATAGAATCGACAAGCGCTAACAAGAGAATCGCTAAATTCAGGGAGAAAGTAATGGTATTTTAGAAAAACGTTTTTGTGATCCACTTCATAGTGAAAACATCATCTCTAGTAGGAGTTGTGCTTTAACTTATTTGTTTTTCGATTTCGAGGGAAATAAGGAACTGTGTTGAATGTCTAGTTTAGTTCCACCATTATACGTTAAATGCCCAGTTATAATTGGGCTAGTTAAAAGTCCGAGCTGAGAGGTCACATTAGCCACTCGACTAATAACACGTCATTAAGCCACGAAAGCACCCTAACAAAAACCAAGACGAGAAATCCATTGCTCCAAGCTTGGTAGCCGGACCATCATTTTCCACCGTTTTATTTAACAAAAACCAAAAAAGACTACACTGCACTCACTAATACTACCGCTCAAGTATAATTTCGTGTCCTAGTTTTTACTAGCCTTTTGCATGCATGAAAAATAAGTACTTTAAATTTTACGAGTTTCTTTCCGTGTACCACGCTCATATGCTTAAATAAGATCCCTCTTCATCATGGCTTCAGTACTTGCCTCCACTGAAATTATAATACTTTTGCTACAAAAGAGGCTGTAGACCGCTGTCTACATTGCATATATGGTTATACATAAGCACTTACGTATTTTGAATCCAAGAGGTATGCAAATCGGGTTTAATACCCATAAATCGCTATACAATTTACCAGTACTGTGAATGCAGCGAGCCATTTTCATGAAACAGCATGTCTTGATTTATTTATTTCAGAAAGCTAGTTTTCGTCGATGACCTCAACTGATAAAAGGAGTCTGTATCTGTTGCATAGAGGTACTACAACTGACTACAGAGAAGAATTCGCGCTGTACCGAAGACTGTCCGGCGAAAGCAGGTTTCTGGTGACCACTAATTAAATGATGAATTTGTTTGAATCCAAGACAGCTATTTTTCCTCCGCCCTGGTGTAAAACCACACTAAAGATTCCTTGTAGCAGAAACGGGATTTTAGCTTAGAAACTAAATCGTCTAGAAATATAGTGTAGTACATATTTGATGGTGCAAACGGATACGTCAGCTAAATTTTTATTGGAGCTATATTTCGGCCCTTCTTGGCAAGGGTCCTCTTCAGGCTCAATCCGGCTCAAGTTGGAAAAACGAACTTGTGGGAAACACAAAACTAAAGATTCTAGCCTAGCGTTAAATATTTAACGTCGTTGATTCCTTCGGGAGTCTTGCTTGGAGTTAAAAAGGTTGCTGTGATTTGATTTTGGACACGGCTGCTGTTTTTGCTGCTCGATTGGGTCGTTGGTCGGGTAGAAATTTTTCTGCATTTGGGTTGAATTTCGGTTTGTTGTAGAGAAGAGCTTGGGGTCTGAACTTCCTTTCACTGATGATGCCTTTCCATGTTTCTGGTAGTGAGTATTCGCCTGTGTCTCTGTTGATCCCTGAACGGTTTTTCATAATTTCAACGGCTTCTCTTATAGTTTGATGAAGTCCGGTGCATGTCGCAAGAATCTGGGCTTTTCCAAAATGTACAACGTGGGATGGGTTTTCGAAAACGTGTTCCGCCAGTGCTGATTTGAACATGTTCGTTTCACAAGTTCGTTTTTCCAACTTGAGCGGTATTGAGCCTGAAGAGGACCCTTGCCAAGAAGGGCCGAAATATAGCTCCAATAAAAATTTAGCTGACGTATCCGTTTGCACCATCAAATATGATTCGCAGTCAGCTTGGGCTGAAGGAATATTTATAGTGTAGTACGCCGACCAGCCTGCGCTTTGAGGCTGCATTACAGACATTTTTCTACCAGCTGCTTCTTCCAGATCATTACTATGCTTAGTATATTTAGTCAGAGTTCAAGGACTAATACTGATGAAAGAGGGTCTCAAAATACTTAGACTAATGCTTAAAACAAGCACTGTTGTGTATGGTATATCATGAAACCAGCAACGTTTTCCTTCCATAAGACGAAAGTGTGATGAACACTGAAAAAAATGCACAAACCCTCAAACGTGGAGTGTAGAAGAACGAGTCAAGTTCAGGTATCGATCAGGAGAGGAGGTAGAACCATGCAGATCCGAACCCAGATACAACCAACCCGGTACGGTTTTCTTCGTCCTAACTCAAACTGTTGCAAAGTTACGCTCAAAGAAACCTCACACCAAGCTTCATCAAAATATCTCATTCCCTTAGACGGACGGACAGATGCGAGGACAGACGGACAACTTTTAATAAGTCATAGGTAGCCATCCACTTACGTTTTGGGATCCCAAAAATGACCTGGAAGGCTAACGAAAGAGGGGTTATTCCAGGGATGCTTACATGTTTTCCCAGGCACAGCCCCTACCGCGTGAGCCAAGCTGTGTCTTCTAACAGGCAGTAGTTCTGCATCCATGGTGGTAAGTGCATCAGAATATGGGTTTTACTGTTGAGTTTTAAATAGGATGAATAACTTGTTGTTGGTATCTGTAGCACATTTTAAGTTATACGGCCAGTTGCTTTTTTAAATACACATGTCTAACTGGAAGAAAAGACGTACATTGCTAGGCAAATAGTAATAATCACGACAAGGTTTTATCTTCGTGAATAACGCAGCATTTATACACTGCGTAAAATCCAAAACCAGCACAAGGCGTATTTAAGAAGAATGGTGCATTTACACCAGATTTACACAGTGCGTTTTTTGTTGCTAGAGTTTTTCAACGCGCAAAGACGAATTTAAAATACAACAATATTTGAAATAGGGTCGGATTTACGCAACGTGTAAGCTGGCGTATGTATGAAAGTTATTCACAGAGGCGGTCCGCAGCTCGAACTGTAGTTGTAAGAAGTGGCCCTAAGAATAAGCGATTGGCAACATAGTTTGGAATATACTCACAAATAGCGATAATTCCCCTTTTCTCTGGCAACGAACGTTAATGATGTGCCCGGAGTTTGATCCAATGGTTGCTTGTTTGTTTGCATACGATCAAGGCGATGCACAAAATTTAAGGAACGGCCTGACTTATGCATTTTGCATTACCCGATTTTACGCTATGGTTATAAATTACAAAAACATTTCATACTTACCATGCTGACATGCAAATGGCCTTTAAGTTTTATGGTAAAAAAATAAATTATTCAGCTGAAAAGGTTCCGATGCAGTGACTAATTCACGCTTATGTGACCGTAATGAAAAACATTATTTGATGGTAGAAAACGGGTACGTCAGCTGAATCTTATTGGAGCTATATTTCGGCCCTTCTTGTGGGAAACACACAAGTTCGTTTTTCCAACTTGAGCGGTTTGAGCCTGAAGAGGACCCTTGCCAAGAAGGGCCGAAGTATAGCTCCAGTAAGTTCAGCTGACGTATCCGTTTTCTACCATCAAATATGATTCGCAGTGAGCTTGGGCTGAAGGAATCTTTATGAAAAAAGTTATAATAATAACCTTCCTGTAATTTGTCGGTTTGAACCACTAGCGATAAAAAGGTATACAGAACACAATTCATTCTTACTAACCCAGCCACTGATTAGACCCTAATTCGCGGAATAGCCCCTGGAGTATCCAAGAAGAGATACTTAAGGATACACGTATCCTTAATACTTATATCATTAATCCTCATTAACCTTCGTCAAGAAGTGTATACTAACTGCATAACCTTATCGGAATGTCCACATTCGAACTTTGAATGAATGAATGAATTTACTTTACTACGTGCAGCCTAGTAATAAGGCATTTGCACAGTACATTCAGAAAAAGGTAAATGAACGCTGAACAATGAATACAGAGGGTACATAAAATCTACAGCGATAGCAAAATATAAATAAACGCAAAACAAGAAATAAAACAAGAGTCCTTTGCACAGGGCTCTGCGAGATCCTTCTACCCTTCTCACCAGAGACAAATTTGACTTTCCAATTCCCTCCCCCTGAAAATAACTCGTTTATCGGCTAAGAACCACCGCCCACAAGCACTAGCAGACATGTCCGGGCGACAACTTTGTCATCTCTAACGTCAAGGGTTCTTCAGGTTCTTTCTCTTTTCCGACGAAAACTTATTTTTCCACGTCCGTCGTCCGTCAACACTGATGAGTTTTTCTTCCATAACCCTTTGGAACTAGAACAGGTGACTCTCTGCCAAAAACGACCGCCGCTCGGTCCTTTTGTTTTGACTGAAACATTAATGATGGCAGTGTCTCCAAACACCTCGTTAGCTTATGCGGGCGGAATGAAGAAACGGTGAAAGACGGAGAAAAAGACGACTTCATAAATCAAAATTCCACAAAACCGACAGAGCGGAAGGAGCCACCCCAAAACATACTGTGATTTGAAGAAAACATGACACATATGGGACAACTCCCCAAGTGACACAATATTTAAGCCCTTCATTCTCCTACGCTCGGATCTGAAGTCTTCGAAAATGTTCCTAAGAAAAGAAGGTGCGATGGGACGATTGCCCATCACTTTCAAACATAAATATTCAAAAATGGAAGGTTTAATTTTTGCTTCTGATGGAATCGAGATTATTTCCAATGACGACAAATGGCGCTAGCCACCTTTGACGGCAAGGAAACAAAACTAGTACGAAGGTTTTCAGAAGAAATTTTCTTAGTAATTTCCCAACCATTTTTTACCGCTCGAAAGTACCAGCTGAAACATAAATGTCAACTGTTGTCACTTCTTACCATCGGTAAAGTGTGTCAGCTTCTCCTTTTGTGCCGTTCACGCCTACAAACCCCTTGTTCCATCAAATAAGTAGACCAGGAAGGTCAGCCTCACCTCTTGGAAGAAATTTGTCGGCCCCGATTTTATATTTCCTATTCTATCATGCGCATTTACCTCAATATTTGGCAAAATTTCTGACAACATTTGTATATATATAAGACAACAAGAGCTAGAAGCTCATATGGCACTTGCAAGGCTGGGTAAGAGGATGAAAGTAGGATGCTAATTCGCGAGTTTGTTGTGATCGTTTGTATGCAAAACCCTTGAGATAAGGATGATCATGGATCATTGGAAATCACGATAATGTATCGTACGGTAAAAATTTGACTTTTTTTTTGCACTTGGCTTTGATGATGCGGACTAAGGGTGCTAGAAATTCATCTGTAATCAAAATCCTTGAGGATTCAATATTCCGATTCCGATCAATATTCCGGATTCCCCCTCCCTCCACTCCCCCACGATGGTCGGATCGAGAAATTTTATATCTCTAAGTCAGTTTGATCGGGTCCCTGACATGCCTGCCAAGTTTCGTCGTGACAATCCCCAAAACCGCCATCATTGGAATTCCGAGAAACACCCCTCCAGCCCCCCCCCCCCAAAGTGTAAGGATTCAGTCTGATTGTGTAAACGATTGATCTAGAACAGATGCTAGTTCTTCCCAGCAAGTTTCAGTCCGATCCCTCCATTCTAGCCATTTCTCGAGATTTCTGGTCTCCCCCCCCCCCCCAAATCCCCCACAGCTGTCGAATCGGGTCCGGACTTCAAATAGGACATCTGTCATCTATTCAGTTCTTAAGTTTTATTCAAATCCGATCACCCGTTCGAAAGTTACGCACTACTAAATTTTCCAGATTCCCCCTCCCTCAACCCCCCCCCCCCCCCAGGTGGTCGAATCGGGAATCCATCGTCCTAGCACATCGGGAAGTACCCTAACTCGCGATCACCGGACTGACCGACCGACAGACGGAAAAGTGATCGGTATATAGCACTTGCCCGAAGGCAAGTGCCATAAAAACTAGCAAATCCCCAGACTGCCACCATGCCAAAGGTTCTAAATGGCGATTGAACGTTTTTTTTTTTCTTTGTAGCCTTTTATACTATTTTCCTTTTGGTGACCAGTGCGTAGTAAAATTTAAATATCATGATCACTCTTTCGTATCGTGTAACAAGCTGATTTCCGTACATTTTCAGCTGTGGGGAAACTAGAGAAACTGAGCGAATAAATAGGCTAGACAGTCTATTCCAACAAATGCATAAACAAGACTAAAGGTGGGGTAACATCCGGAATTTCGTTTAGTCTTTGATAGCGGCTGAGCTATTAATATAAAACAAAAAAGAATTCGATTGGGATTCAGACAAAGTACTGCTTAATTTTACATATCTGTGGTGCATGTTTTGCCAGAAAAGACGGAAATGTTAAGTAATTTTTTCATGATATTCCGGTTTTCACAGGATTCAGGCCGAACTATCAGTTTCAAGTAAACAACATATTTTATTTCAGTTTATTGGTTTGCCTAAACTCGAAGTACATCGTGGTCGTACCTTAGTCTTGACCCGAAGAACCCTGCGAAGTTTCACAATATCTAACACAGGTCGAGGGTTATACTGCCTAGAGATAGGCGGACGGACGAACATACGAAGTCACGGAGAAAACGGTTAACGAAGAAAGTTATTTGTTTATAAATATCGCGCTGTTGTGAATACTAGTTGAATTCGTTCGTGTTGAAATTCATTTTTTAATTCAAGTACAATCTTCTACAATTCCAGTATAAAATCACATGTAACACTTAAGTAGAACAACAAGGAGAAAGATATTCCTTCAGCCCAAGCTGACTGCGAATCATATTTGACGGTGCAAAACGGATAAGTCAGCTTCATTTTATTAGAGCTATATTTCGGCCCTTATGGGCAAGGGTCCTCTTCAAGCTCAAGCCGCTCAAGCTGGAAAATTAACTTGTGGAAAAACAATTAAAGATTCTTCCTTAAGTAGCTGATTTTGCGAACTTCTTCTCTGAAAATTGGTTTGAGTTAAGTCTCGTGCTGGGATTGGATTCTGGACACGGCTGTTGTTTTTGCTGTTCGATTAGGTCGTCGAAAGTGTAGAAATTCTTCTGCATTTTGGCTTTGGAGTCACCTGTCTCTTTCAACTTTCTCCAAGGAGAAACTTGTTGCATAAATAATAAAGCAAAAAATACTCTATAATAGTCAAACTTTTTTTTTTAAATCATTCTGGCCTCTGTTCATTTCTTTGGAAGCAAAAACCCTGTAATTAACTTCGAAACTTCGTACTGCTTCTTCAGCAACAGCCGCGCCTGGGCCAACGAAATAAACTCAGTTCGAGAATCCATCTTCCCAAAGAAGAAAACAAGGGATGCAGGAATACATTTCCCTCGGTTCCTTACAATTTGAAACCATTTTGAATAACAATGCCTCCAACACTGAGTTCCTTTTCCCACCGGGCATGGAGTCCCCAAACCTTTCAGGGGTTTCGCTGCTTAAAACGTGGAAAAAAATCAGCCGGCTTTTAACCCTTCAATATGGCTTCCTCGAACGGGCAAATTAAGAGTTTTATCAAACGTATTCTTGCATAAGAAATTTTTGATTTGAATACGAAAAGATTGAGCTAATTCATGCAAACTGGGATCGGAAGAGTTACCAGGAAAAAAAAGTGATATATGTTCCATCTGCTCCAGGTTTTACACTTTCTTCGCATATGTAAATGATATGCAAAAGTACACCGTTCCAAATGTACAGCTAAGAGAACAACGCATATGTAGAACGAGACCCGATAAGGGGGTCCTGATGGTCACATTGTACATGTAGAAGAAAAAAGCGAACCCTTTCCCTCTTTATCCCACATCACATATTCCTTCTATGCAGAGAGGAAAAGAAAATAGAAACGTTGATTTGTAAGCCCTTAGACAAATTTATAGCTCTGGGAAAGCGTCACTGAATATCTTGATATTTAGAAGCAGAACTGTGAGAAACCTTAAAATAGGCTCTATCCATCAATAAAGGATGCCCATGATATGATATGATATGATACGATATTTATTACACTAAAAGCCCAAGGGCCATGGCAATACAATCAAAAATAAACACAATGACGAACTTTTTTCTACCCAGTACTAAAACTACAAAAAAATTACTAAAAATGTTCTCTGTGCATCATTGACAGCTTGAGGAATCTACCCACTTTCTTTATAGTAGCATAACATTCACTCTTAAACATTTGCTCCATCCATTCCTGATCACACTCATTTACTCCAAATATTTCATTTCTCAAGTCATTCAATTCCCTACAATCACACATAAGATGTCGCACACACTCATTCATATCTCCACACATCGGGCAAAAGTAAGGACCAATCCTCCCAATCGGCCATGCCCGTGAAAGAATGAAATGAATTCATTTGTTCCAAATTATACACTGTCAGAAGTTTAATAACAGATAACACAAGGATGCGCGGTTTCAACGGACAATGTGGAACAGATAACACTTCGGATGTTATCTGTTGTGTTTGAAAACATTATGCATGAAATGTTATGCAGAACAAGCTTTGCAAGGAAGAGCAAAAAAACAGCCAAAAAAGCATCTACTGACTTTATTCTTTATGGTCATGATGTCGGAAAACTCAGCAGACGTTTTATGGCGGTTTTTCGGCTCTTCCTGATGGTAACGCTTATTATGCATAACATTTTGAAACACAACAGACAACATCCGAAGTGTTATCTGTTACGCATTATCTGTTGAAACCGCGCATCCTTGTGTTATCAGTTATTTATTTATTTATTATTACATTTGGCGTTAAGCTTTTAGCTTGTCGCCACTACTACACAAGTACAAACGGATCAGATACACTTTACACACACAAAAGTAAACAAATTTTCAAACTACAAAAGCAACTGAGTAAAATGGGATGTCGACTATCCCACGCTTAAACGTATGAAACTTCTGCACTGTCAGAAGTTTCATAACAGATTGCGCATAACACTTTCAAGAATAACACCTTTTCACTTAGAAAAAGCGTTATGACCAATTAAGTTTATACTATTTCGTGCCCACATCTCCAACAACAACTTCAATAGGTAAAAATACTACACTGTCAGAAGTTACATAACGACAACAGCAGGATGCGCGGTTTCAACAGATAACACTTTGGGATGTTATATGTTATTTTTCTTTCGTCCCCATTAGTATTTTTACGAATTTAAGGTGTTGTTGGAGATCTAGGCACGAAATAGTGTAAACTTAATTGGTCATAACACTATATTTCTAAGTGAAAAGGTGTTATTCTTGAAAGTGTTATGCGCAATCTGTTATGAAACTTCTGACAGTGTGAAACTGTACATGTCTGATGTCTGATGGCAATAAACTAAACTGCAAATAGGTGGGAGAGATGACTCCTTGCCAGTACAGATTCACGAACATTCAGCCAAATGTGGAAACTGTTTTTGGTTCAGTCGGCGTTTGACGAATCAAAAATGGTTCAAGGGTCAATTTGCTTCCCATGAAGGGCCATTTTTTAGCTTACTTTCATATCCCGAAAAAATTTTGCAGACAGAGAGAGAGTCGGGTTTATATCAAGACAACCGGCAGTGAAACACTGAAAGGGTTTTATTAAAAAAAAGGTGACCGGTAAAAATGATATGTTACCGGTTACCTCAAGATTTAGGAAGTCTCACATGCTCGACTTATTTACAAGACCCGAGTCCTAGGCTGTTCCTTAGTCGTCTTTTCACAGTACTCTGTATAGCCTTTGCTTCACAACTTGCCTTTCATTCCCGGCAACCTTTCGGGATTGAGAACCTATCTGCCGGAAAAATAGCCGCCAGCCTATGCGTAATGGATTTGATTCTTACTCTTGGAAAAAAATTTAGGATCAAGAAATCGAAAAAGAAAAGCAATTTAAAATTGGTCACTAGCACGAATTCGCCTCCAAGAACCAAATTATTTATTTGGGATCAGCAAAATTAAAGAACTGGACGCCTGGAAAGTATAGTTAGTTAAATTTACATATGTTAAATATATATACAAAATATATATCTTATTTATTTAATTTCTATATATTTGTTACATTTACCCATTTTCTGGGTGCGTATAGAATTTAGACAACAGTCCAGAAGAAGCATAACCCTGGTGTGCTATGGCGGAAGCCATGTTGCTCTCACTTAAGCTAGGACATTTTTCATTCGTTAGAACTTCAACTCTCTTCAGGTCACTGTCCTGCACTCCAAAAGGGTTGCCCACTCCCGGCCCTTGCTGTACACCCTTTTCTGGAACCAGCCGATACCAGCGTTGCCGGCCATAAATTAGACGATTCCCGCTTCTAAAAATGCCGATTTTAATGTTCTAACACGTGGCAACCGGCACCGGCCTGGCACCGGGCACTTGCTGTATTGCCTACTAAAATCGAGAGGGCAACCGATATTCCAGAACTAGGAGTACAAGCCAAGGAAGAAGGTCCACCACCTTCTTCATTTTCTCGAAAAAAGGACCCGACTAGGTATTCATGCTCAATTATAGCGCCAAATGATCCATTATTTTCTTGCAGTTTTCTCGTTCATATACAATGTTGCTTGGAGGCGTGTCGAGCAAAGATTGTCCGAAATTCAAAATGGAGATCGTTGTAAGCACGTGAAGAACTCATTGCAGAGACAATGTTTTTACGAAATTACGAGTCGGCGAAAAGCTAGAGATGATGGATCAGGGTCTATTCATACTGCTAGCTATCAATTTTCTTGAAAATAATTCGTGTTTTTCATTAAAGCTGCAACAATGTATTCATTCTCAGTTTTTGCGCGACTAACGAAGGATCCTGTTCTCGGGGGAGATTTTGAAATTATATGCGAATAAGAGGTTCAGTTGTGTTTTTACAACATTCGAATGGATCTGTTTGTTACGGGACTCGGATAATGACGAGAAACAGATACGGCGAAAAACAAGCCATTCGAGAAAACGGTAACGAGGCACGAAGGAGAAACAAGAGCAAGAAGCTCATATGGCACTTGCAAGGCTGGGTCGGAGGATGAAAGTAGGAATTCGTCAATTCGTGGGTTTGTTGCGATCATTTGTAAGCAAAACCTTTGAAATAGGAAGGACCCTTAGAAATCACGAGAATGTATCCTTTGTGAACAACATTTTATTTTTGCATTTGGCTGTGATGATGCGCACTTTACGGGCACTAGAAATCCATCTGTAGTGAAAACTCTTGAAGCAAAAATGATGATAAGCTCATAGGGATCATGAAAATCTATATTTTGCTCAAAATTATTGTTTGTACTTTAAGGAATTCACTTGTAAGCAAAACTCTTGAGGCAAAAATTAGCATGGGCCTTGGGGATCGTGAATATATATCGTTTGGTCAATAGTATTTTTTTTTATCATGAAAATGTATATTTTGCTTAAAAGTATTTGTTGTAATTTGCCGTTAGGATTAGCACTTTAAGGGTTGGTCGGATTTGAGAAATTACAGTTTAAGCCAATCTTGTCAAGTCTCTAATGTCCAAGGCAGGTTTCATCGTCCTAGCACATCTGGAAGTACCTTAATTCGTGATCAGCGGAATTCCGCCCCCCCCCCTCCAACTCTCCCACAGTGCCCGAACCCGGTCCGGTACTGTCACTGATGTATCTATCGGACTTGTGCCTATTCTTCCAACCAAGTTTCATCCTGCGTGTCACCAGGTTTTCGGTTCTCCCCTCCCCCCCCCCTCAACATTCATTGGATCAGGTCCGAACTTTAAATAGGAAATTTGAGACACGGTGTCTTTTCAAATATCAAGTTTCGTTAATATCCGATCCCCCGTTCAAAAGTTATACATACCTCAAGATTCAGGATTCACCCTCCCTGTACTCCCCCCACGATGGTTGGATCGGGGAAATGACTAATTCTAAGACAATCATGCCAAGTCTCTAATGTTCAAGCCGAGTTTCATCGTCCTAGCACATCTGGAAGTACCATCTGGAGGTACGGAATTCCCTCACCGGAATTCCGGAACCCCCCTCCGGACTTGAAATGGGACATCCGAGACACGAGGTCATTCCAAATATCAAGTTTCATTAAGATCCGATCGCCCGTTCCAAAGTTATACATACTTCAAGATTCCGGATTCCCCTTCCCTCCACTCACCCACGGTGGTTTGACCTGGGAAGTGACTATTTCAAGTTAGTTTGGTCGGGTCCCTGATATGCTTGCCAAGTTTCATCATCCTAGCACTTCTAGAAGTACCCTAACTCGAGAACAGTGGCCTGACAGATCGACCGACCGACAGACCGAGGGACCGAAAAGTGATCGGTATATGGCACTTGAGCGAAGCTGCAAGTGCCATAAGAAACTGATGTAAGAGAGACAGAGCTTTTCGGTTATCTTCAGGATCATTCGAGAACCTCCATTATACATATATATTTGTATGTATATATATATATATATATACGTCTGTATTTAATAAGCCATTAAACCCTATACAGAAAACACCAACCACAAAAATATTCTTCTTTGTCATAACTTGCTTCTTGCGCCTATGGATCTAAATAACTTTCGGCTAGCTTCGTCACTCTGGTAATTAGATTTTCGAAAGCAACTGTGAATCTAGGGGACGTAGACCTAGAACAGTTTTCTTCGGTCCACAAAAAAGGAATCTTTTGGTCCGCCCATGTCTGCTGCCTTCGCCAACCACCATACCAAGGTGAAAGTAACACCAATCAAGCTTATGCTGAACGAATACTTGTGTTTTGAACCGCTGATTCCAGTTACTTAGCACATTTAGTTTTCCTCAAACCATAAGACGGAACCCTCCATCGAATCAAGTCTCATCGATAAGGCATGCCAAAATTACTCATAAAGTCCAAATTTACGACGAATGAATTTGACATCCTTGTCTGTTACGATTTTGTTCGATTCGTAATTTTTGTCAGACCGCTGATCCCGCACATTCTCAAACTCAGTCGAGTGCCGAAAAACGTTGGAAGACTAATCCCATAAATTCAGGTAATTTTGTCTTTTTCAGATGTGACAACGTCGCAGAGAGATGATTTAATGAAGTTTCGCTTCATTCTCTATCCGTCGTGCCAAAAACCAGTTTCACGTGACATTTCCAGCTGATTTATACCAGGACTGAAATCAAGAATACGGGAACCATTTCTCTGAATCGCTTCAAATGCAGTCTCAGTCGAGTCCAAGGTGAATCCAGGCACTGTCTCTGCTCACTGGGCCATGATTTTATTCGCCCGATAAATATTTCATCTCGAGGAATAACTCACATAATGCCAGAGCGCATAAACGAGGAAATATGCTGAGGCAGAAACATGTACAAATGCAACCGGCGTCCAGTTCCACGTCATAGTCTTTGCCATCATGTACTGCTGGAGTGGGTTTCAACACTGTCAACGGTGCTAACCGTGTCTGTCAGCTATTTGTCGACAAGGAGTCTGACGAGATAATCCTGGCTAACACGCTTAGGCCCCACACTTCGTCCTATACCCAGCGGAACTCAAACACCCTGCACCACCTTACGAGAAAGCTGTACTATGTAAACTATTCAGGATAGTTGCGATAGTTGCTATTCAGGATTAACTTCTCTTGACTGAACAAACACACAAAACAGAAGTGAATAAATTTTGTTTGTGTGAGAGAGTTTTACTCGTCGGTTTCCAAACCTACAAAATCTGGTGGCTAAGCGCCTAAGCCTTTCAGCTAGCCTTTAAAGGACATCTCTTGCTTATTCTCCCTTTGGTATTATCCTTAGCTCCCTTATGGGTTGTGAGCTTCTGAAATCCAGGCCGTTCGCCATTTTTCGTTTTGTATCCACCACTTTTTAGCGCTTTTTTGGCCTAGCCGAGTTGTGACAGTTCCACAACGCAAACTTCACCAAAGGCTTCAAGGTCCGCCGACAACTCTTTCACATGACGATGATCACATGATGAGACGCTTCAAAAATTTTGTTTTTCATTTTGGAAGACATGGTTAACCACGGCGCGTTCAGTTTTCAAATGTTTTGCGTCCAGCCGCCGCGTCGGCGAGCAGAAAGGCTGGACAGATTCGACACGGTCTAACAAGAAAATCGCCAATTCCACGTGGGAAGTAATGTTTTTTTTTCGGAAGCGTTATTCCTGATTGTGATTCTGATCGTGAAAAGATAATTTTTAGTAAGAGTTGTGCTTTAAGATGTTTCTTACACGATGCTACAAGAGAACTTTTATCACACTATTAGATTGCAATACAATAGAGATATGCTTCTTTGAACACTTCTTGTTTTCCTTTTTCGTGTTTTTATAATAATATAATAATAATAGCAATAGATACAAGTGTTTCAGCTTTCTCTTGACGCAAAACGGAATACAACTAATATAGCCGTAGACGGCGACTGGCGATGATGGGACTGAAAAAAAAATCTGAATTTATTTTATACTTTTTATTTAGAAGTTTATTACTCAAAAGTTGGGGACTCGTAGACATACCAGAACCCGCAAGGCCTCACGGTACAATGTCAGAAGTTTCATAACAGACAACAGAAGGATACGCGATTTCATAGACAGTGCGTAACAGACAACACTTGGAATGTTATCTGTTATGAAAACGTTATACATGAAATGTTATGCATATTAAGTGCCAGGAAGAGCCAACAAACAGCCAAAAAAGCATCTACCGCCTTTTTTGTTTGTCGTCACGATGTCCGAAAATTCAGCAGATGATTTTTCGCAATTTTTCGGCTCTTCCTGATGGCAACGCTTGCTTTGCATAACATTTTCAAACACAATTCAGAGAACATCCGAAGTGTTGTTTGTTACGCATTGTCTGTTGAAATCGCTTCTGTTATCTGTTATGAAACTTCTGACAGTATAGAAACCATTAAAAACCAAAGATATAGTTTTCTTTGTGATTTGTTGCATCTTTTTCAAAGTTCTACTTCTTCAGTTGGGATACACTGGATGGTCATGAAAGACTGCAAAAAAGGTTCGATTCTTCCGACACCCGTAGCCTGGCCGTAAGAGTGAGTAAAGATACCAAAAAAAATATTAACAAGATTAATAAAAATAACAATGTGTGGTTTCAATTTGACTTCCTTATACTTACGGGTTGCGCTCAGTACTGTACATGATTACTTGCTAGGTTCGAATTTCGTCACATTCTTTGACGTCAGTCAGCGACGTTAGAAGTAACATCGTCGCTGTCACGCATTACGGGGTCAAGCGAAATGTTTCAAAATGTTCAGGAGAAGATAAAACATTTTAAAAATCTATTTTTCAACCGATCTTGATGATTTTTATGTCGAATAACATTTTTCCTTGCAGCGGGCAGAAGAAATGAACACTTAAGGTTTGTTTGTCGCTTAGCTGTTTTGACCGTTACCGTGGCGGTTAGATCTTTTGAGCAACCCCTTTATCTCAGGAACGGCTTGTCGTAGGTGTCTGAAAAACATACTGTAAATGCAGGAGCTAAGGTCGATATTCCTAGTATCAGTAACTCATTTTCACAAAAACTGCCGCTTGTCCTCTTAATGCTTGACTGCGACAATATATCCACTGTACTTCTAGCAATGTGATTGGGTGTTCCACCCCTTTTTTTCAGTGTATTTGGCTATGGCGTCTTTGGCCTTGCGTTAATCAGTTGCAACCAGCCGTCTCAAAAATGGTAAGGAACTGCAGAGACTTACCCCACACCGACACCCCTTAATTTCTGCCATGCCTTTTTCGACGGCAAAATCAACAGCCTGTGTTTTGTGCCAAAGGTTGCCATGGGACCACCACTGCTCTGTCCAACCGGTATTTACACATGCAACATTGTAAGATAAATCTTCATTTGGGGCGAAAAATGCAAATGAATGATGCATTCAGTGCCTGAAAGAAAAATGTGAGCGTACAGATGTCAAAGTTTTCTTAGCTCCGAATCCTTTAAGCTCATTATCAGTGAAAAATTGTTTTCGCAGCCAGAGAAAAGGACCCTACGACATTCCAGGGTCAGCATTTACATGATACATCATGTTATTTTCCCGACATTTCAAACATGAAGCTTCGAGATTTCCCACTTGCATCTCTAAAAAAGTATATTAATCTCCGAAAGAGGGTGTATAGTCAGCGTCGGAACAACTGAACTCCTGGAATGATAAAATACAGCAGTATAGAGGCAGGTTGAGCCTGTGAAATAAAGCACATATCTCCAATGGAAAACATTAAATGTGGTCATACAGCAGTATAGAGGCAGGTTGAGCCTGTGAAATAAAGCACATATCTCCAATGGAAAACATTAAATGTGGTATTCAAAGTTGGATTCGCCAGGATATGCCTGATGTACAAAATCTACGATTTAGATCATACAATTTTGTATGAATTGTCTAAGGCAGTGGTTCCCAACCTTGTCCGTGCCGCGTATACCTTAAGCAGAGTTCAATATGGTTGCGTAACCCTTTTTTGACCGAATCGATGTTTTACTGTACTTTACCACGAGAAGAAAGTAAAAAATACGATATTTAGTGTCCTCAACGATATGGCATACATGTGTATTTGAAATTGCGTATGATGAGGTTTCTGACCCTTTGGACAATATTGAAACTAAGTCAGAAAACTGAAAAATGTTTGAGGCGAGATAATAAAGCTACAGAGTAACTTGAGTTTGAGGACGTTCGATAACCCCTTGCGAGGGTCTCTCGTACCCCTTTGGGTACGCGTACCACCGGTTGGGAACCACTGGTCTAAGGATCATACAACTTCGCCATATAAAAGAGACAAATAAGTTGTTCGACCCTCCGTTCTTAGGAGGTTTCCAGAGTTGCCTCCTTAGCTCCGAATCCTTTAAGCTCAATATCAGTGGAAAAAAAAATCGCAGCCAGAGAAAAGGACCCTACGACATTCCAGCAGGGGCGTAATTTCGTCAAAATCCTGGGGGGGGGGGGGGCAAAGTTGGAGCCGATTTTCCGAAGTCAAGTGAAAATGAGCAGTTTTATTTCAAGAAGAAAAACGTAATAAAAGCAAAAAAAAAAAACAAAGAGATATTTTACTAATCGACCAAGGCGAAACGACGCTTCTTCAGATTCGCGAAACTGTCCACTGCGCGATTGACGTCAAGCTTCTTCGCTTTTCCAGGTTGGGTACCAATGACCAAAAGATCACTTAGTCGGTCGTCTGACCTGGCCCCCCACCCCCAATGTTGTCGGCCAGTCGGTGAAAAATAACCGAGTCGGCGCGAAGTTGATTTTTTCATTAAAACAGTCGATTTTTCTGAAAATTAGTGGATTTTTCGTCAAAATAGTCGTATTTCTCTTGAAAACAGTCGTTTTTTTCTGCAAAAACAGTCGGTAAAAATTACCAGCCGGTCGGTAAATTCCTTGCCCCCCCCCCAAAAAAAAAAAAAAAATTTGGCTAGTTACGCCTCTGCGTCTGACATAGACATGCATGCATAGCGCATGCATATCGCTATAAAAGTTACAAGACTTCCGTGTTCCAATCTTACCATAAAGACAAAGGTATACTAAAGAAAACCGATCTGTTTCTGTGGATGCTTGAATTCTGTAGGCCTATCTTAGTTTCGACGAGAGTTTCAAAGACGCTAAATTTCAGCGGGGGGGGGGGGGCAAACATCAAGCTGGGGGGGGGGGAGGCAGTTGCCCCCCCTGCCCCATAGCAAATTACGCCCCTGCATTCCAGGGTCAGCATTTACAAGATACATCATGTTATTTCCCCGACATTTCAAACATTTCGAGATTTCCGTCTTATATTAATCTCCGAAAGAGGGTAACTAGTCAGCGTCGGAACAACTGAACTCCTCGAATTATCTAATACAGCAGTATAGAGGCAAGTTGAACCTGTGAAATAAAGCACATATCTCCAATGGAAAACATTAGAATATGCATTTGTATTATAAATATTCCTTCAGGCCAAGCTCAAAGGCTCAAAGCCGCTCAAGTTGGAAATACTAACTTGAGCGGCTTTGAGCCCGAAGAGAACCCTTGCCAGGAAGGGCCGAAATATAGCTCCAATAAAATTCAGCTGACGTATCCGTTTTGCACTATCAAAAATGCATTTGTATTTAAAGTTGTATTCGCCAGGATTTACCTGATGCATAAAATTTACGATTTAGATCATACAGTTCTGTATGAGCTGTCTATGAGTCATACAACTGTGCCATGTAAAAGAGACGAATAAATTGTTCGACCCTCCGTTCTTAGGAGGTTTCCGCAGTTACCTCCGTATTACAGAGTTCGTTTCTTGCCAAAGAACAGGAGCCCTGCCCCTCGTACGAATGTGCACGGGAAAGATCTGGAACTCGTACCCAAGCAAATTACTAAATAAAGGAAGGTCGGTGCAGCGTTCCCCCTTTTAGTAGTGTCCCGGGGTGCAGCGTTCGCAATTTTAGTACGCTGTTCCCGTTTTTAGTACGCGTTCCTCCTGCACCATGTCGTTCCGTTCCGTGCCCGTTTTTAGTCGATCCCCTTTTCAAGAGGGCCGAGATATCGCTGAAGAAGCTGACTTTTCGTTTTGAGTCAATTTGGACATAGGAGCCTTGGAGTCCAGGCCTAAATTGGCGTTTTAAACCCTTTTCACGTACATTTGATAACACCTTCACCAATTTAAATTCTTTTCTGGGCACATGTTGTGCTGATGTTGAAAAAGGAGCGTAAGCTGGAATACAAGTTACGAGCAATTGTGGTGTGAATAACTGAGTGGCAGTTGCCAGAGAGCTTTTTTCATCTCCGTATTGAATCTTTACGAATCTGACAGGCCCTTCATCACCCAAGGTATGCACATACAAAGAGAGACACAAGCTGTGCACGTCCGCAGTATTTTTGAACATTGCGCGAATCGGGCGGTTGAATCACGAATGCTGAGAATGATCTGAACAGATTTATAACACCTGTAATAAGGTAGGTTACACAGGAAACAGTAAACCGAATTGTTTGTATTCAGGGTTGTTCAACCGGTCCATCATCTGGAACTAGTATGCGGTTTTCTGACCCTTCGTGGAAAATATCACTTTCTTACAGTGGCTAAAAATATACTTGTGCAAAAGAACTTGAGGCTGTAGCAATCTCGACTTTTGTGGAATTTAGTATTTGATTCTTGCTGCAGTTCAAAATACGTACCAACTCCAATCTGGACAGGGGGCAGTTCAGTCTACAAGCCTGCGGTTTGTTCGTTGACTGGGAGTGATTTTGTCGTGTTTTGTTGGTTGTCCACACGTTCCACTGATGATGCCATCTGGTTCGAGTACTCGCCCATGCCTCGACTGATCCTGGTCTGTCTTTGAGTTTCTTTGAGATTGTCGAATTGTTGAGTTTAGCTTGGACCGAAAGCGTTCAACTTTCGCAACTGGACCCGTATATTAAAAGTCGCAGAGACCCGATTAAAAATGTGTAGCCTGCGTAGTTGTATGATAGTTGAACGAAAAAGTTGCATGTATTGATATGTAGTAGTAAAGAATACTATCACTTAATGTGCCTCAGACTGGGCCAATCTTAAGCAGTAGTATCTAGTAGCATCTTGTCTTGCTACAGTAGCATCCAGCCTTGCTAATAGTAGCATGCAGTAGAATGTAGTAGCACGGTAGCCTTGAAGAAGAAGCATAGTAGCATCAGATAGTTCTGCATGCTACTTTTAGTACAACATCATACTACTATCTGGAGATAAATTTTTCATCGGGAAGGTTGCATCCCGAATACCAGATATCGATGTTTCTGCCCACAGCGATAGAGCTAAACTGTTTCGTGCGTCGGATTTTGTAAACTGTCATACATTTTTGAAAGAAGTTGTCTGGGGTTGTCATGCCAGTCCAGTTCCATCTCGATTTCCAGGCGTACCGCAAGGTTTCGCCCCCCCCCTCTCCCAACTCCCTCCACAGTTAAAAACCGGAAGAGTTTGCATGGTCGAACGGAACATCTGGCCAGAACTCCGAAGAAACCTGTGCAGTGACAGTCGGGCTTTACGAGTGTTGTTCTAGCAGAAAACTGCGCATGCAAACTCCCCTCTGACTGGTTACGATCATGTCCGAGATTGCAAGAGAATTAGATTTGACGGTACAAAACGGATAAGCCAGCTATATTTTATTAGAGCTATATTTCGGCCCTTCTTAGCAAGGGTCCTCTTCAATCTCAAGCCGCTCAAGCTGGAAAATGAACTTGTGGAAAAACAATTAAAGATCCTTCTTTAAATATCACTTCTTCTCTGAAAACTGGTTGGAGTTAAAGCTGGTGCTGTGATTTTATTCTGGACATGGCTCCTGCTTTGCTGTTCGATTAGGTCGTCGAAAGGGTAGAGATTCTTCTGCATTACAATTAATAAAAATCATCACAATGTCATAAAAGGTGAAATAATAAGAATCCCACGGGTAATTAAAAAAGAACGGGAGCCTAGTCGAGAATAAATTAAAAAACTTAGATAAAAAAGACCTAACGAGCATAATCCATGAGTCAATATTATTACTAAAGAACCATTATTCCCATAAAAATTAAAAATTATTAACTGACTGTCTGTCTGTCTGTCTTTTGGTTTTAGAGTCACCTGTCTCTTCTTCTTCAAATATGATTCGCAGTCAGCTTGGGTTGAAGGAATATCTAAGAGAATTAGATTTCGGAAGTGGGCTTATGCAGTGAAAATCACTCGGTCTATACGAGTTTTATGCTACACCCATGAGCCCTTGATGGCCTACCAGTGTCTGGTCGCCGCTTTATGGGGCGGGACCGTACCAGGCATGGCTAAGTGCCACTTTTCGCAGCACCAACGAGAAAAGAAGAGAGAAGGTCGGCGATACTATCTCAAGTACTTGAAAAACATTCCTGCAATATCGGCAGTCCACAAGAATAAAATTCTATTTGGTCTGACAGGTGAAAAACGAGCCGCCCTTAAAAGTGTGTTTTTGTACATCAAACCGATGTACACCAATACCATCGCGGTGCCTCTCATTCGCCTAGACACTTGAAATCATTTGTTGCGTCTTCTTTTTTTGTGTCAGCAATTCTTCTGAACTCAAAAAGATCAATCGTTATCGTGACTGCGAATTTTATGAAACAAAAAAGCAGCGACGAAGCATTAGTTACTTCTTAGCTCGGAACGTGGAAAAATGCTAATGGTCCGTCGACCAGACACAGAGATATTAGCTCACATAGCGATAAAATATACTAGACAAAACGAACAAGACCAAAGGATTCGATGGGATCCAAAAATGGAATATTTCTCAGAGCTGCTGCGAGTCTAGCAAATTCGAGTCCGAGTCCTTGAAGGTGTCTCGAGACCGTCTCAAGACGAGTCTAGAGTCCGAGTCCACAGCTCTTGTGGACGGATAGCTCCGTGAAAGACGAGTCCGAGTCCTTGAAAAAGGCGTCTCGAGACCGTCTCGCGACGAGTCCAGAGTCCGAGTCCACCAGGTCTGATATTTCTAGGACTTCTTAATCCAGACAATCGGGTCTTGTAGATTTCCAGTTTTCGCCAAACTTAGCATATTAGTATTTATTCCTAATGACCGCTAGAAAATGTGTAAAAATGATACTGTACGTACTGGTATTTTTGACAGATTACGGCCAAATGGCTAATCAGCTGAGAAAACCAAGTTCAGGTACGGATCCAACATATATGTTCTATATCCCAGCACAGGAATCAAAGAGAAAGAAGAGTATTTGGCTAGTCTATTAATAAACAAGTGCACAAGCGTTCAGACGTGGAGTGTGAAAGTAAAATCTTTATCACATCTTATAAACAAACAGCGTTAGAACCAAGACATTTCACATCTCCAATAACCAGAAAAAACACTGAAATAACTTATTTTAAAATCATCCCAGTTTAAGAGCTTTTAGTGTAAACAAACCGCATTTAGAGATCTAAAGAAGATCTTCAAGATCTTGCAAGAATGGTTTCAGTTTCCATACTGAATGTCTTGCTAGCCAGTCCGACCCTTTAAACCTGATTAGCAAGGTAATAACAAGTGCAATAAACCAATCGTAGCAGCCTAATACACCCTTTGTCACAACTTCATTAAGAACGGCATATCATCGATCATTTGACAAAACCGTCGAGTTTCCAACTGATCATTAAGGATTAAAGTACGCTGCGTGGTCTTATTTGTTGCTGTGACACCAAAATCCGTATCTATCCGTATAGGCTTACATTTCCACAAGTGTAAAAGAGTTAAACTCGAGACATGTCATGGACGAACGTAAACTCAAGGGAAATCTGGGCCCAGTTACCCATGAGCGGGAGGGTGGAGGGGGTGAGGGGTTGGGACCCATCAAATTGCAAATCTAGACCTAAATATCCTCGACTATACCAGGTTCGAGTTTGACTCCGGTCACGGGTCAAATACGACACTCATGAGCAAATTGGGCCCACTTGCCCATGGACGAGGAGGGTGGGGGGTTGTTCAGCTCCACATATATATCCCCCACCCCCTTTGATCCAAAAGCACAAAGGAATTCCATCGCCTTATCTCCAGTTATTGTCAAGTTAAAAACATTAAAAAATGGGCAATCTGGGCTCAGTTGCCCCTGAACCAAGTGGGGGTGGTGTTTGTGACCCGCAAAAAGGAAAAAGAGACCCCAAAGCTCACCAACCTACCAAGCTTCAACTTGATACCTGTTGATTCCTGCCACGGGTAACGAACTTTACTCCTGGGCAATCTGGGCCCAGTGCCCATGAACCGGGTAGGTGGGAGAGGTGCAACTTCAAAAGCAATTTCCCAGCCCTAGGATCTATATGTACAAGGAATTTCATCGTCCTATGTCCAGTTCTGGTCAAGTTATGAACATTATTCACAGGGCAATCTGGGCCCATTTGCCCCTGAACCGGGTTGGGGTGGGAACCACAAAATGCAGAACTCGACCCTAATACCGACTAGTGTAACAAGTTTGAACTTGATACTTGCACTGGTTCACGAGTTATGAGCTCCACAAAATGCGGTGAAAACCGGAAACCGAAAACCGAAAGCCGAAAGCTGCTACAGCGCTCGCAATAGTGGACTGTTCCAAGGAATACTCCACTAAAAACTGAAGAAAATAGCTAAATATTTGGTACTACTTTCTTTCAATGATTTGCCGTGAGGTATTTACACCATTTCTGCTTAGAAGTCTGCCATATTCACCAGGAAGAAAAGGCGTGTCCGCTAAGGTCAATGAAAGACTATCAACTTTTTGAATGATGAATGAGCCGGCGAGAAAGACGGATGAGTTGTGCTAAAGGGTTTCTTTGGTTTCTGTTCTTAACAAATAATGTTGGCTGGTGCTAAGATTTGTAAAAAAAAAAGATAGCCTACTGTTGTGATCATAATAATCTTTCCGACTGGCAATTGCTTCTCCCCCATTTTCCTCCAAATCAATTGGCTCCTCCATCTTCATAACTCCTGAAGAATTTGTTTACCAAGAAAAATGGTCACATACAGACAGATACAGTAGAAGTATCTTATTTAGATAGTTGTACGAACAAATTTTTGTTAAAAATAAGAACCAAAACGCCAATTCAGAACCCTTTGGGGTCCCTGAAGGAACACACCTGCAGTGCATTCGCAACATATGGATGAAAATGGCAACGTCCGAAGCTAATTAACGTGCAAAGAAGCATATCTCTTTGACAATACAATAGCCTTAGGCCTCCTTGTATATAGCCTTAGGCGTCTTACCAGTCCTTCGGGCCTACAACAATAATATGTGTTGGAGCTTGCATGTAATACTTTTACATAGAACAGAATTTATTTTTCAAAAGCAGCTGTCACAGCGTTACCGCCGAATTTGACCTTTTCGTCATACAAAATGATGAATAACATAACACTCATAGTCTAGTTACGAAGGAAAAAAAAAGAAACACTAAAAAGGACTAACTTATCGGCTGTTGTACAACTCAAGAAATGCTGGAGCAAAACTCCTTCCATATCTTTCATGAAGAGGGGCCATAGGGGCTAGTTTAGGGATTTTCTGAGATTTCTCTCGCTGGGGTCTCATACGTCTAGGAGAATAGGGGTGGGTGGTAGAATATCACGTAATCGGGGAACAGATAGGGTTTTAATACCGAAATCAATGCTAAGGCGGGTTCGTCTCTCTTCCAGGGTAGTCAGCTTGAACCTTTTTAGTAGGTAACTGTAGGGCACTTTACCCTCCCACGTTGATGATCATGAGGGCCCTTTTTGGATGTTCTCATTCCGATATCTTTGATATTCCTGAACACACAGGACAAGGTCCATTGTGTTTGATTCCAAACTCTCGGCATGTAGGCTGGCCCTTAAATTTGCTTTGTTGCTGTTCCCCAAGAGTTTAGTCGAGTGTGTTACTTAGTGCGAGACTTTATGCACAGCAGCCAATTAAAACATGTGTGAAGCCTACGTACTGCAGCACAATCTTTTTATCTATTCAAATCTGACACACCACCAGACATAGCTTTTGAATCCCATGCCATTTCCGATCATAAATACACGACAGTCTGTACACCCACCATGTATTGTGCGATAAAAAACAAGAGCTAATTTATGTCGAAAATCGCATTTTTAATAGCCTATGCTAATGTGTATTATAAATCGGCGGCACACTCGCTTTGTTCTGATTAGTTCTACTCATTTTGGTACAATCAGAGAGATAGGACTTGATTATTGATGGCTGCTTTTTATGGACTATTAACCACCACGTTCTCAAAACGGCACAGGAATAGAGCCCAGCTGTCTGCAATTGTAGGACGCACTAGAGGAATGAAACAGGTATATTCATTACTTCTAGATTGTGGTTCAAATCCCGCTCGATCCTTCAGGTTGGCTGTGGGTTCAAGCTGAATAAAGGAACTCTCAGCAAGGTCACTGATATCACAATTTTTTAGAAGCAATAGCAGTGAACTGCCTTTTTATGTTGAAATCCCTCTTAATGCTTACTGGGACTGTGCTGCAGAGGCTGTGCGCTGCTTTGAACGCTTCTAGAGGTTGCCATTCTCGTCCACTTGCTGTGAGAAATGACAATTTTCAATGAGTCCAAGTAGTTTAAAAGTCGTTACCCTAAAGCCGCGTTCACAAGCATGCCTAGCCAAGCACAGATGCCTTGGCACGTGCCCAAGCTTAGCCAGGCACCTAGTTCTAGAGCCTAGAACTCCGTGCCTGGCCCAAAATCTGTGCCTAGGTATGCGTGTGAACGATGGGCCTAGGCACGTGCCTAGGCATCCCTGCTTGGCTAGACATGCTTGTGAATGATTAACGGTCAGTGGAAACTGAGCTAATTAATGTCTGTACTACACAACCTGCAATATGGTAGACTTATACTTCTTTGGGCGTTAGAGGTTGGACGTCAGTAGCTTCTGACGGCGCCATTTTCCTCCACTTGCTACGATGAAAGTCAACCATCTGTGAGTCATGAGTCCATCAACCCGATACCTCTAATCAACTTCAGATAAACTTTAGCTTTTAAAAATTTCCGATTTTGTCCGGAATTTGGGCGAACTATGTGGCCGGGTAGACAATGATTGTCATTGACGGATTCAGCATGTCTTCTTACCTCCAAATCGAACATTTTACGAACTCCAAATAAAACTTTTACCTTAAAAATTTTTTCCGGTTTTGGTCGGATTCCGGGAGAACTACTTGCCCGGGTGGAAAACAATTGTCATATGCGGATTCGGCATGTCTTTTTACCCCTAAACCGAACATTTAACCAACTTCAAATAAAACTTTTATTTTTACCAAATTTTCTGGTTTTGGCCGGATTCCGGACGAACTAATTGTCCGGCGAGAAATGAAGTTTCAGATATGGGTTCAGAATGTCTTCTTACCCCCAACTCGAATATCTCATTGGCTTTTAAAAAAGATTGTTCGTCCCTTAATCTGAAAACCCTCCCCCACCCCTAAGTATGGGGCTGCAGGGCTCATATACGAATGATGACCTGTTTTGACCCAATGGATCCTCATACCAAGTTTGAAGAAAATATCTCTACCCCTTCGTCAGTTATCGTGCTGACAGACGGACAGACAGACAGACAGACGGACAACTTTTACGAAGTCACAGGTATCCCTCTACTTACGCTTTGGGATCCCAAAAACAAGTTATTTTCGTATAATCTTTTTGGGATCCCAAAACGTAAGTGGAGGGGATACCTATGACATCGCAAAAGTTGTCCGTCTGCCCGTCTGTTAGCACGATAGCTCTCGAAGGGAATGAGATATTTTGATGAAACTTTGTGTGAGGATTCTTTTAGTCAAGGGTAAGGACATGTTCGTAGATGGGCTCTGCAGCCCTACATTTAGGGGTGGGGGAGGGGGCTCAAATTAAGGGGTAAACAAAATATTTTTAAACAGCTAATGTGATAGTCGATTATGTGGTAAGAAGACATGCTGACCACGATGGTGAAAATCATTCCGGAATCCGGAAAAAACGGAAAGTTGGTTAAAAGTAAAAAGTTTCATTTGAAGTTGATTAAATGTTCGCATTAGGCGTAAGAAGACATGCTGAACACTTACGTTAAAAGCATTTTCTAAGCGGACAACTAGTTCGCCCGGAATCCAGACGAAACCGGAAAATTTGTTAGTTATTTAGATGGCAGATTTAAGGGTAAGAAGAGACGCTGAGTCTGTATATGACAATCATTTTTTACCCAGACACATTACGAATCTGATTGTAACCGGAATTTTTTTTATAAGTTAAAGTCTTATTTGAAGTTGATTCGAGTTCTTTATAGGGATAAGGAGATACGCTGAATTCTTTTATGAATTTTCTTTTTTTGCTGGACAAGTATTTCGCTCGGAATTCGGCCGAAACCGGAAATTTTGCAGAAGTAAAGCAGGAAGTTTCGGTCAGTATCGTCAAAATAGATATGGCTTACAGAGGTATATTTGAACTTGGTTTTCTCTGATGATTAGCCTAGCGAAGACTGGATCTGGCGAAGACAAGACCCAACTGTCTTGATCAAATATTAGATTTTTGGGATCCCATCGAAACCTTTGGTATTGTTAAATACGGTGCACGGAATCAGTTTGACTCTCTTGACGGATTTCAATTTTCCCATAATAGGCTTTAGTAGGGACGTTCAGAATATCGACGCTTCCAAACAAGACCGGCTCCACAACCGAACAGCAAAATTTAAACAAGCCAAGTGATTTAAGGTCGAGTTTCATGGCGAAGGAATCAATTATCAGACATTGTAGATATCAGACGAATTACAAATACCAGAATGACAGGTCTGCCATCTTCAGCGAAGCACCTGCTCCACTTATCGAAATTATGTCATAACCATACATTGACGGAGAAGTTCAAAATTCAAGATGCAAGTGTTACCCTTTTGGATGTTTCGTCGTCGCTATAAGAAATCATGAACAACAGGGCCCAACCAGCACACGACGTTATCCACGGCTTCCTGGCCGAAGATTGAAAATGAAGTGTCTTTTCCTGTGTGTTTATGTGTTTTATTAATTTTCTTTCATTTACTCCACTTTTTCAAAATGGCGTGTTGTAAATAAATTATTTACTTACTAGTATTCTTCTAACTAGTATTTTTTTTAATCGTTTCTAAATATTAAAGATGAGGTATAAGCAGATAAAGGTATAAAAAAATCCGAAAGGGAAAATTTACAATATGAAGACAAATTATTCATGGATAGCGTAACGAAGGAAGTATCGCATTTTGATCAGGTCTTCAAGCCTAATTAAGTGAATAAATGATAGGTAACTAGATTGTCGTATCTGAGCCCTTTTAAATTAAATAATAACGAGCTAGTCTGACTCACCGATTACTGATTTTTTATCACAGTAAGTGGATGAAAACGACACTGTCCGAAGTTAACCAACACCCAAAGTAGCATTCCATTCCATACTTCTGCTGTAGCCTATTTTACTTGGGATAGTCATATAAAAAAATCGCCATTTTTTAGGCAAAATCCATGATGTCAGGGATATAAGATGACTGGGGACAGTGCTAAGCCGTCGGTGGTAGCTGGGTACCCATTTACATTACAAGGACAGTGTGTCAACATGAACCATGAAAACAGTTAAAGTTCAACTGAAAAGTCAACTTATTTTTGTGCCATTTAACTAAATACACTGAATTATTTGGATTCTGCCAAGGGATTTTTTTATTTTCCACTATCTGCCCTAGTTATTACGTTCAGAATATCTGCGGCCGTCCCTACAACATAAATTCTACTATGGTGCGGGAAATTTTAATCTCAACACAAACGCGGCTTTTCAGTGGGCAGTGGTGAGCTTGGTGAAGACTGCTTAGTGCCTGAACAAAAAAAAATCATAATCTTTCTCGTAAGGCATACAACACAGATACAAGCGCATAGAAGTACCAGGAATCACACGGAATTTCCACCATTTGAAAAATCGATCATTCGTGAATAGCGGAACAACGAAGTCACGCATTTTCAGCGGGTTCTCAAGCCGATTTAGTTGAATAAGTGATGGGTAACCAAATCGTCCTATCCACCGTTTTCGGATTGTGGATTAGAAGATTAGAGACTGACCATCAGGGGCGTCAGGTATGGTGGGGGTAGGGGGAGAGCACCCCCCCCCCCCCCCCAATTTTTATGGCACTTGCAGCCTCTGGCTCAAGTGCCATATACCGATCACAATTCCGTCTGCCGGTCTGTCGGTCGGTCCGAGTTTTTTGTCCCACATATCCGAGTTAGGGTACTTCCAGATGTGCTAGGACAATGAAACTTGGCAGGAATATCAGGGATCAGACCAAACGAAGCTGGAAACAATCAGTTTCGCGATCCGACCATATGCGGGGGAGTGGGGCGCTCGAAACTTGAAAATTTAGGGCATTTTGTCACACTTTTTCGAGTTAGGGTACTTCCAGATGAGCTAGGACAATGAAACTTGGCAGGAATATCATGGACCTGACCAAAGTAACCTGGAAATAATAGGTTTCCCGATCCGACCATATGCGGGGGAGTTGGGGCGCTGGAAACTTGAAAATTTAGGGCATTTTGTCACACTTTTCGAGTGAGGGTACTTCCAGATGAGCTAGGACAATAAAACTTGGCGGGAATATCAGGGCCCCGACCAAACTAACCTGGAAATAATCAGTTTCCCGATCCGACCATATGCGGGGAAGTGGGGGCGCTGGAAACTTGAAAATTTAGGGCATTTTGTCACACTTTTTCGAGTTAGGGTACTTCCAGTTGTGCTAGGACCATGAAACTTGGCAGGCATATCAGAGACCCGACCAAACAAAATTAGGAATAATCAGTTTTCTGATCCGACCATTTTGGGGGGGGGGGGGTGGAGGGCAGGGGAATCCGGGAAACTGAGAAGTGTGTAACTTTCGAACGGATGATCGGATTGTAATGAAACTTCATAACTGAAGAGAATATATATCTGTAATGTCCCGTTTAAAGTCTTGACCGGATTCGGTAGCCAGGGGGGAGTTGGGGGGGGAGACCGGAAATTTCAAGAAACGGTTAGAATGGAGGGATCGGAGTGAAACTTGCTGGTAAGAACAAGCATCTGCTCTAGATAAGTCCTTTAGACCACTGTACTGGATCCGGACACTTATGGGGGGGGGGGGGTCCCGGAATTCCGGTGATGGTGGTTTTGGGGATTTTCACGATGAAACTTGGCAGGCATATCAGGGACCCAATAAAACTGACTTCAAAATAAAAAAATTGTCGATCGGATAATGGTGGGGGAGTTGAGGGAGGGGAATCCGCAGGGGAATCCGGGAAATTGAGAAGTGTGTAACTTTCGAACGGATGATCGGATTGTAATGAAACTTCATAACTGAACACAATATATTTCTGTAATGTCCCGTTTAAAGTCTTGACCGGATTCGGTAGCCAGGGGGGAGTTGGGGGGGGGGCCGGAAATTTCAAGAAACGGTTAGAATGGAGGGATCGGAGTGAAACTTGCTGGGAAGAACAAGCATCTGCTCTAGATAAGTCCTTTAGACCATTGTACTGGATCCGGACACTTATGGGGGGGGGAGGGGTCCCGGAATTCCGGTGATGGTGGTTTTGGGGATTTTCACGATGAAACTTGGCAGGCATATCAGGGACCCAATCAAACTGACTTCAAAATAAAAATTTTGTCGATCAGATAATGGTGGGGGAGTGGAGGGAGGGGAATCCACAGGGGAATCCGGGAAATTGAGAAGTGTGTAACTTTCGAACGGATGATCGGATTGTAATGAAACTTCATAACTGAACAGAATATATCTCTGTAATGTCCCGTTTAAAGTCTTGACCGGATTCGGTAGCCAGGGGGGAGTTGGGGGGGGGGGAGACCGGAAATTTCAAGAAACGGTTGGAATGGAGGGATCGGAGTGAAACTTGCTGGGAAGAACAAGCATCTGCTCTAGATAAGTCCTTTAGACCATTGTACTGGATCCGGACACATATGGGGGGGGGGGGGTCCCGGAATTCCGGTGATGGTGGTTTTGGGGATTTTCACGATGAAACTTGGCAGGCATATCTGGGACCTAATCAAACTGACTTCAAAATAAAAATTTTGTCGATCAGATAATGGTGGGGGGAGTGGAGGGAGGGGAATCCGAAATTTTCAGTCATGCGTAATTTTGGAATGGGTGATCGGATTCGAGTGAAATTTAAGAATTCAACAGAGGACATTTCTCCGATGATTTTTTTCATATCCGGACCGGATCCGGCAACTATTGGGGGGGGGGGGGGAATTCGTGACCCGTTTAGAATGGAGGGATCGGGATGGAACTTTGTGGGAAGAACAAACAGATGCTCTAGGTAAGTCATTTGCTGAATCGGATTGGCTACGTGCACCGCGGGGGAGCTGGGAGGGGGGGTGGACCGGAAATCTAGAGAAACGGTTAGAATGATGGTATCGGAGTGAAACTTGCTGGGAAGAACAAACATCTGGTCCATGTAAATCTTTTACATAATTTGACTGGATCCGGACACTTGAGGGGGGGGGAGGAGGGGTTATCCCGGAATTCCGTTTTTTGGGGGATTTTCACGACGAAACTTGGAAGGCATATCAGGGACCCGGTCAAACTGACTTGGAATAAAAAAAAATCCTCGATATGATAATCTTGGGGGGGGGGGGGGAGTTGAGGGAGGAGAATCCGGAATATTGAGTCATGCGTAACTTTGGAACGGGTGATCGGATTCGAGTGAAATTTAATAATTAAACAGAGGACATTTTTCTCTTGTGACCTTTTTCATTTCCGGACCGAATCCGGCAATTATTGGGGGGAGGGCGGAAAATACTTGACCCGCTTAGACTGGTGTGATCTGGATCGAACTTCGTGGGAATGACAAACAGATGCTCTGGATTAATCATTTACAGAACCGGATTGGCTCCGGTTATTGTGGGTGGAGTTGGAGGAGGGGGAGGGGGGTCTGGGATTCCGGTGATCGCGCGTTAAGGTACTTCCAGATGTGCTAGGACGATGAAACTTCGCTGGAATATTGGAGACTCAACAACATTTGCTTAAAAATTGCTACTTCCCAAATCCGATTATTCCTTAAAGTACCAATCTTGACCGCAAAGTAAAAAAAATACTTTTAAGCAATATATGCATTTTCGTGATGCCCATCAGCCCATTAGCAGTTTTGCCTCAAGGGTTTTGCTTACAAATGAAGTTCCAGCTCCCTTATAGCGCGCATCTCAACCGCAAAGTCGAAACTTACTTTTGATCAATCAAATCATCTTGACACATGCAAGTGCCATATGAGCTTACAGCTCTTGTTAAAATATAGTGATGCGCTGCGATTTTTCAAACAGTCGATTTTTTTCTTGGTATGTAGTGGATTTTTCGTCAAAACAGTCAGTTTTTCATCAAAATAGCTGTTACTTTCTTAAAAACAGTAGTTTTTTCTGTAAAAACAGTCAGTAAAAATGACCAGCCCGTCGGTATTTACCTTACCTCTCCCCCTTACCAAACCTTTAGCATAGTGACGCCTCTGCTGACCATACTTATAGGTGGATGGGATTCACTATCTATTATTGGGGACATCCCCACCCCCCAGGCCTTCAACATAGAACAAATATTCAAATAAAGCACTTGGTTAGAGTACAATAAACTGCCAAAATACACTAGTCAATCTTTTCCGATTGACTTTCAACCATCAAACTTCCGATTGCCCCTGCTTGAAAAAAATATCAGAGACAATTAATGGGAGCCTGCCAAGAAAGACCTGGCTAACTTGTCTTAGTGAGAATTTTCTTAGTTTCTAACAGGAAGAAAGGAAAAAAAGAAACTTACCAAATTACACAACTAAAATTTTCTTAGTTTCTTAGCAGGGAGCCTGCCAACTGCCAAGAAAGACCTACGATTTTTTTAGCTTAGTTGCTAACAGATAAACACCAAACATCTGATTGCCCCAGCTTGACAAAAAATATCAGGGACAATTAATGGGAGCCTGCCAAGAAAGACCTGGCTAACTTGTCTTAGTGAGAATTTTCTTAGTTTCTAACAGGAAGAAAGGAAAAAAAGAAACTTACCAAATTACACAACTAAAATTTTCTTAGTTTCTCGTTTCTACCAGGAAGGGAGAAGAAACTAGAACTAATAAAATCTGACGTGGAAAGGAGCCTATTTACAAATTCAGTCCAGTTCCGCGTTTTCTATTTTTGAAAGCTGAGCCATTCACGAGAAAGAAATCCAACATGGCGACCACTTACGAAAAAGGGTGCACCCCGCGTCATCTACAGGCGAATTAGAAGTTCAGTCAGTCAGCTTATGTACTTTCCGCTCATTTCAATGAAAGAAGAAGAAGAGTATTAGAGTTTAGTGGAAGCAAAGTTTCTGAGGCGTCGACTAAATTGTGACGGAGTTCCATACAACCGTGACGAACTTGTGAAGTCACAACGTTTGAGGAGCTAGCATACAAGCAACTGGCAAAACTGAGAATTTCCGATGGCAGAAAATGAATAGGTTCGCATGGGTGATAAGGAAAATGCATTGAATCCATTTATGAATTTCATTTTCTTGTCAGACACTGAGACAAGTGATTTCATTGAAACTTGCCCGAACCCCAAAAATTTGGTAGACCTGAAAACTTGTATTTTTAAGTCAGACTTTACTGAATTGTTAACTGCAAAGTCGGTAAGCCGCAAATTAACATAGAGAATGTTAGCTCAAGAGTATCAAACTGCAGATCGGGAAGTTCTTACTCTTTCCCTATTGGTGCCACCAGCTATTTTGTTCTGCAACATTGTGCGAAGTTGTAGGGTTGCTAGGCTTTTGCCATCGCGTTGCTTTTCGAAACTTTATAGCTCTGACTAGCCCTCGCATGAGTACTCACTCTCGATATAAAATACAAACTGAACTTGGTTTCTCAGAATATCAGCGTTTTGGCTGTAATTTGTCAATAAAACACCACTACGGTATCGTCTATGGCGACGTCACAATTACTTCACGCTGGTATGGAATTCCGTCACAGTTTAGTCAACACCGTCTCTACTCTGAACTGTATCTGAAACTTTAGCATTATAATGTCTTCTGGTGTGTCGGAAGTGACCGAAGAAGATGCAGCAATTTTGCAATTCCCCAAGGGTAGTCAATTGTTCTTTTATATTTCAGATTACGGAGTCGTAGAACATAGGCTAGTCCTCCTAGCTCCATTCCATTCAGACTCCATGACGAGCATGTCCGAAAGCTCTCACGACTGTAAATGCTGCATTTTTATTTTTATGTTTGTCCGGAAGCTCTTACCTTATATGCAGCATAAAATACAGCACTAAAAGCTTTTGGACACATTCTTTATTTCTTCTCTGACACTTCTAATTCCAAAATTTAGCCTTAATCGCCAGCTCCCCAGTTTCTTCTTGAAAATTCAGCGTAAAGTTTAGCATCTTCGCTGAATTTTTCGATGAATTTTATGCTGAATTAATGCTGCATTAACCGAGCAAAAATTTAAGGCCGAAAGCAAAATGCTGCATAAAATGCTGATGTAATTCAGCATTTTCATTCGTTTCCAAGCTTTCGAAAATGCTCGACATGTGTTGTCAGATTGGGCACAGTTTTGCTGTTTGGCCCTTGGGCACAGGTTAAATTCTGTAATGCATGCTTTTTAAAGAAATGTGCCAATTCTAGAATTCAGCTGCCAATTATAGAATTCAGCTGCCAATTATAGAATTCAGCTGCCAATTCTAGAATTCAACTGACACATTTTCAGTTTCTTGACTTCCTGTTTCAGCACTGACAACTGTATATTGTCGATTTCACACTTCCTTGCTTGCTTTATTTTTCCCAAAAGCCCAAGTAAAATCTGGGATCTGGCCAGATTTAGGAAGGTAACGCTTATGTTTAAAAATGGCAGGCAAATGGTCAAACTATGAGAGGCATTGTAATAGCCAGAATGTCAGTAAAATTGCAATCTAAAATCATTCTCCTTTAAGTCTTAACGATTTTATGGCACTTGCCTTCTGGCCAAGTGCTATTTACAGGAGGGGTATCCAACCTTGAATTTATATAACCTCGAATTTGGCCTGAAAACCTTACAAAGAAACTTCTGCGCAGTCCAAAACAGGTCCTAGGTCATTTAGGGTTTCCTGCTTGAAAGTTAACACTTTGTTAGGACTCCACTGAAATTTTCTTTAGACTTATTTAGGCCAGGTTCGAGGTTGTATAAATTCAAGGTTGGGTACCCCTCCTGTAGGGGAGAGGATGGCAGGTCCATCATAGGGGCAGGTCCGGACATCTGCTCTACAAACCTCGTTAATAAAATTTAAATTATGCAGAATTGTTTTCAGAGCTGTTAAATTTATACGATCTTCTGTTACAAACTCCCGCAGTTGCTGTCGTAGCAAACCTATATTAGTGTCACTTTTTTGGCGCAAAAATAAGTTCTATGTCATGGGGTTGGCACCTCATTTTGGTAGTTCCAAATCCACTTACATCATCTGTGATTTTTACTTCGGTACCGTAGTTGAAGGTTGGCTCTACCATGTCGAAAAAGAATTTCCCTGATTGATACAACAATTTGAGAAATACAAATTTATTTTCTGTGAAAACATCCAGGGGCAGATCCGGACAAAAACACTTGAGGCAGGTCTGGAAAAAAACACCTGAGGCAGGTTTGGACAGCAAAGACAGAGAAGCTAAAGGGAAAAAAGTAAAATAACAAATCGAGAGAGGGAAAAAAAAGTCAGGGAACAAAATGCTCAGAAAGCCTTTGAGATCCATTTTGGAAGAAAACAAGTCATATTCAGACTCAGCAGCAACATCATATCCGGATGATAATAACAGATGTTGATAAAGTGATGGTATACTTGTACAGTTTTCCGAAATGGAAGCAAAGAAACAAAAATGAGTTGAGGCAACGAAAGCAAATGAAAAAAATGTGTATACAACTTTCCTGAAAGTCCTTCTTGGGTTAAAAATATTATATCCAGAGCTGCCACCAGAGGCGTTACTAGCCAAAATGTTTGGGGGGGGGGGCGAGGCATTTACCGACTGGCTGGTAATTTTTACCGACTGTTTCTGCAGAAAAAACAACTGTTTTCAACAACAAAAAATGACAGTCTTGAAAAAAATCGACTAAATCAACTATTTTTACGAAAAACAAGGCGCTTCGCGCCGACTCGGTTATTTTTTACCGACTGGCCGACAGCATTAGGGGGGGCGTCCCCCCTCCCCCCCCCCCAGTCGTGACGCCCCTGGCTGCCCCAGCCCTGCCAGTCTGGGGTCAGGTCCGGACTAAAGTGTCTAATAGGAAAATGAAATTTGCAAAAAAATGTTGCAGTTATGAAGGTTCTACAAAGTAACAATAACAGCTAAGACATGATTCAAGACACCCGGAAAAATGGACTCAACATAACCTAAAACGAAATCTTGGTATGTAAATAAAGCAAAAATGTATCGAACCTGCCCCCCTCTCCCCTACCTATCACTTTTCCGTTGCTGTGTCTGTTGGTCTGTCCGTCGGTAGGTCGCCGGTGATTGGAAGCTAGGGTACTTCCAGGTGTGCTAGGACGATGGAACTGGGCAGGCTTATTAAGGACCCAACCAAACTAACTTGGAAATAGTGACTTCCCCGATACGACCATTATGGGGAGAGTGGAATCCGGAATCTTGAGGTATGTACAACTTAGGAACGGGTTATCCGATCTTAATGAAACTTGATATTTGGATTGAACTTGTGACATGCTTAGAGTGGAGCTATCAGCATGAAACTTGGTCGGAACAACAAGAACAAGCCCTAGATATGTCATTGACAGAACCGGGTGGATTTGGGCACTGTGGGCGAGGGGGGGGGGGGGGGGTGAATTCTGGTGATCTGGAGGTTAGGTACTTCCAGGTGGGCTAGGACGCTGAAACTTGTCAGGCAATATCAGAGACCCGACCAGATTAATCTGGAAATAGTCAGTTCCCCAATCCGACATCATGGGGTGAGTGGAAGGAGGGGGAACCCTTAATCTTACGGTATGTGTAATTTTCGAAGGGGTGATCGTATCTTCATGAAACTTGATATTTGGGAAGACCTTATTTAAGTCACGGCAAGATTCGATGAATATTGGTGTGTGTGGGGGGGGGGGGTGGACAGGAGGGGGGAACCGAACCGTAAATCTCGTGACACGCTTAGAGTGGAGCGGTCGGGAAGAGACTTGGTGGGAAGAACAAGCACAAGAACGAGGTTCATCAGTGACAGAGTCGGACCGGATTCGAGTACTGTGGGGGGGGGTGTTGGAGGGGGAACCGGAGTTCCGGTGATCGCGAGTTAAGGTACTTCCGGATGTGCTAGAAATTTGGCTGTAATATTATAAACTTGAAAGGATTGGCTTGGAAATTGTCACTTCCCAGATCCAACCATCCCTTAAAGTGCGCATCTTAACCAAAAAGTTAAAAAAAAATATTTTTGACCAAACAGTACATATTCATGATTCCCAAGGGCCCATGATCATTTTAGCCTCAAGGGTTTTGCTTAAAAATGAATTCCTTAAAGCACAAAAAGACTCTTGAGCAAAATATTCATTTTCATGACTCCATCATCAATTTTTCCTCAGGAGTTTTGCTTACAGATAAATTAACAAAAACAAATAAACAATACATATTCATGATTCCCAAGGGCCCATGATCATTTTAGCCTCAAGGGTCTTGCTTAAAAATGAATTCCTTAAAGCACAAAAAGACTCTTGAGCAAAATATTCATTTTCATGACTCCATCATCAATTTTTCCTCAGGGGTTTTGCTTACAGATAAATTTCTAGTGTCCGTAAAGTGCGTGTCATCACAGCCAAGATCGTTCTTATCTCAAGGGTTTGCTTAGAAATGATCAGAACAAACCCACAAATTGGCAAATTCCAACTTTCATCCTATGACGCCTTGCAAGTGCCATATGAGCTTCTAGGTCTTGTTTGCAGTTACAAACCAGTTCTTAATACAAATCAGTATTGGCTGAAAATGATGTTCAATCTATTTTGATTTTTTGAAGTGTTGTGCCATTTCTAACTCACAATCAAAGAATTGCTGTATTTTCTACCAGCTTCTATACATCTAAAGTTGAAAAAAACTGTCTTTACAATCAATAATGTGCTGAAAGAAAATGGGAATCCAGAACCAGGCAAAAAATCTGGTTAGGCTATGTACCTTTTACGAACCCATGACCAAATCACAGTAGGCTATGTGGTCGAATTTCCTTTATGTGTCCTAATGAAAATTCATGACTTGAACAGAAGATGTGGTTGTGGCTACCGAGGCCAGACCTAGCCTAATTCAAATAGTGGATGTACAGTAAAGGTATGCCTATTTCAGCTCTTCTCTAAATTTTTAACTACCTTGGTTTGTTTCTTGCTTATAAAACAGTTTAACTATTTAACTATCTGATTCAGCTTTCCTTTAGTTATGTATCTTAATGAACCCATGCACAAATGACAGTCCATGGTAAGATTTCATGGCATGTCCTAATGAGCACTTATGATTTGAACATAGTAGATGATCAGATGTGGTGGTGGCTCTTGAGCCCAGACTATTCTAGCCTACCTCAAATAATATTTCCAGGAACTCCTTCGGTAAAAAGGATATTCAACTCCTGAAAATATCAGACTGATAAATGTTGAAAGTTATAACAGTCTATCACAAACTCTTCATTTTTGGAAAGGTTAGGCTATGCCAAGGTTGGGTCACCTCACCCACAGTATAAAATAGTATATGCGGAACTATGACGAATGCTGGGTGCCCAGTCACCCAGTCAAAACTCTTTTATAGTGGATTAGGTCAGGGTATCCAGCATTTGACTTAAGGTAGCATAAACTAGGCTACTGTATTCCAAACTAGCCTATGGGTTGTGTAGCCTACCCAGCGCTTGGCATAGTGTACCTTGAAAATCAGGGATTGGTGGTAGGCTGTATTAGAAGAGCTAATTCTTTAACAGATTTCTGCAACAGCAACAGAATTATCATAGTCTGTAAAAAGACCACCTCGTTGGCATGCAAATTCCGTATGTTTACTGTTCTAGGAGTTAAATAAGTCAGGATATGAACTAATTCATGCTATCAGCTGGATAAGAAGTACAAATCTTTTGTCTTTGCTCTGTTATAGTCATCATGTACTCTATATTGAAGTTGGTCCGGGCTTCCTTCCTGTGGCCTTCCTGCAAGTTGTGATAGTCCAGGACATTTATCTATTTTCCAGGTATGATTATTGCATGCTGAAATGTCTTTGAGTGGTGCTCATACATTTGAGGACCATGGATAGACAGGTCGCCATTGGTAAACATTGCCTAGCTTGTGCAGATTTGAAATGTAGGCCAGGCTGCAGGATGTATACTGACACCCTACCGGTCAAAAACATCAGATGGCGTGTCAGTAAAGACTTAGTAACAAGAACATGCTTTCGACAGTGCGGTTTGCTGGTAAATGGTGAAATGGGGAACTGGAACACTCTTTTGGATTTTCTTAGGAGACACTAAGGGGGTTACTTTGACTTGTCAGTAGTTGAATTTTGTCACAGTAATTGAAAAATTGCACGATCAGAAGTTATATAATGTCCAAAAGAGCATACCTTTTACTGTGCACATGTTTTAATTGGATGCGACGAAAGTAAAGGTGGAACACACACTCAAGCTAGTGCATTTCAGGTCATCAGAGGAAGCCTTTAAGTTGTTGTCTTCAGTGTAATCAAAGTCTATCTCTACCATTTATTCAGTGTGCTGTCTGTAATGTGGATACCTGTCTGACTTGTTTTGCAAATGGTGTCTGTTTCTTGGACCACACCAGTGACCATCCTTATAGGGTGATGCATGCAAATTTTCCCCTCTTCAAGGCTGACTGGACTGCACAGGAAGAAAATATGTTGCTTGACCATTTGGAACTGAGAGCAACATTGGCAGACAAGCCACATACACTGAACAAAAACTTAGAAGACTGCATAGATCACTATAGTGAAGTTTATCTTAATGCAATGCCTGCTCTTTGTGCAACTGGGTGTGTTAGCACGAAAGATACAAAGCACCCAGAACCAAGACCTCAGATCACAGGAACATTGAATCCCCCCCGTCCCGAGCTCGACAGTAGTTTCTATAAGGATATGTCAGGGTATGTGGCAGGTAGAGGGGATTTTGTCCATGAATTCAAGGATAATGCAGAGCAGGACGTTGCACTGATGGACGACCTTGCATTCGACACGGTCGAAACCTCCTTAAAGGCTGCAGTAGTATCAGTTTACAACTCAGTTCTGAAAGAACGGTTTTTGAGAAAGAAGGTTATCAGAGAGCATGGCCTCATGAACCCACACACATGCGGTTTGGCAATGGCCCGGTATAGTAGCATTCTAACTAAGAGTGCAACAGCGACCTTGATGAAGTTTGCCCAACTCTTGCCAGGCATTGAGTTGGATAAGATTATGGAGGGACTGCACGCTGCAGTGGTATGCAAAAGAAAACTCAAGGAAATGAAACAGATGAGAAGCCTCGGCATGACCTCACTTAGCGCTATTTCAGTTTATCAGAAGGGAAAGAACCTCCGTTTCCGAGCAGAGCGAGAATACAAACAAATGCCAGATTTTTCTTTCTCGAAAATAGACAAAAAATTGGGGAATCTGCAAACAATGGGACCAATACGAGGAATTCCAATGCGTAACGTCCCTAAATCTTCGGCACCATTAATTCTTGTTGGTTTGCCGGGGTACGAAAAACTTAACAGCGAGGAACAGGAATTGTGCTCAACGTTGCGGATTTTGCCCCAGTTGTATCTCAAGTTCAAGGAAACGCTCATGCAAAAATGCCACGATAGAGATGGTATGACATTGATGCAGGCTAGAAGCCTTGTGAGGATTGACGTGAATAAAACACGCTGTGTTTTCAACCTATTGGAAAAAATGGGATGCATATACCGACCGAAAAACAGTAAAATGGTGTCAAAGAATAGTGATGATTTGTAAGTTATGTCGGCTTTAAAATAAAACATGTTACTACACTCGCATCTGGAACGCACCGCTTGCTTTGGTCAGTAGTGTATAAAGGAGGATGAGTCGTTGCTCCACTTCTGTTTCTTAGTAAATATGATGGAACAGGAATGGCAAATCAACAAAGTAGACTAAACAACTATTAATTTTCATCGGAAAATCGTCGAAAACCCTGAAGTTTCGTTCAAAACTAACAAGAGGTCCAAGCTTAATTAAAAATTCGACACATGGTCGAAGGAATTGTCTGCAACATCTCCGTCTCCAGACCCATATATGAAATACACTACTAACAAGTTTGACTCAGCGGTAGTTGATTTATTCCGGTTGTAAGCGTTTTTTGAGTGTAAGTACGGGTGTCCTTGTTCAATTCTATGCAAATTTGCATTGTCAACAATGATTCCTACGTTCAAGAACAAGTAATCCAATAGAACTTCCGTCTTTGGTCCATGCAGCGACTATGGATATCCCGATAAAACTGAGCGGAGCTAGAGGTACTTGCTGTGAGGTTTGAATTGATACCCGTCTACTTCCCTCTTCGCCGCTGCGCATACCAGATGAAAAGCCGTAGGATGCCTGCAAGGGTGGAGAATCTGGTTTGCAGCGAGTTAGACCTGACGTCACAATGGTAGACAACCAATCAGCTGTAAAGGACGACTCGGACGGCGTTCGTATTATTTTACTGGGTTTTACTGCGATGTTGGTGTTTGTAGAGGTAACAAATTAGGAAGTTCTGCGAAGCTCCTCCTCCGCTCGTTTGCATCGGATAGGGTATCAGAATATATTCGACTCGGCATGGTCGTATTACAGAGATAGGCAGACGGAAGTTTTTGATTATTTGTTCTTGCTATGCTAAGAACATTTGTTCAGTAAGCAGTTTTATCAAACTTAGTGGTTAATGTTTCCATAATGTCTATAAATTGCCCATTTTCATCTGAAGGTCCGATTAGCCTATACTCTGTATGATTAAGTCCAAGACACGCCAATGATCCTCAGGAAGAAGGAGTAAGCGTCTCAGAAACGACTCAAACTCAACGACTCAATTCCTGTGTCAACCAATCACGGCGATTTTTGGGATCAGCTGTGACACCACTTCTGCTTTTCTTCCGGTAGGTAACCGGAGAGGCCGGAGATTTTGCATCGGCAAGGAGAGATAGTAATCAAGAGTATTGAAAAGAGCCCAGATTGGAAATAGCCTATTGTCACGGTTGATTATGTAACTTAACATCTCAGAGTCGAACGTTTTTGAGTAAGTGCTAGCGCCAGTAGGCAAAAATCCTTGGGGCTAATGTGGGACGCAGTTAGATATTAAAAGAAAATGTAATGCTATTTTTCCGGGAATTCAGCAGCACCGGGACATAGAGCAGAATCTGAGCCTCCTGGTGCTACGTAAATTAGAACATTTCGAAGAAGTTTTCATATTTGATGGCGCTAATCACATAATTCAGCTGATAATTCTGAAATATCCATAAGTTATAAATGCACAGAGAGATATTACAGGTTTTGCTTCTAGACACAGCCTGAAGAGGACCCTTACCGAACGACTGAACTTCGTTTTTTCGTTATTCCTCCTTGGGCTGAAGGAATACTTGAGTTTCCGTGTCTAGCTACCTAGACACATTTTTGACAATTCCTTTTTCTTGTCTTCCGATAAATATTTCCTGTTCTATAAGTTAAATTTCCCGGCAGGGCTGACTAACCCTGTTCTTTTGCAGAATTTGAGAATGCAGAGACTCTGATGCTCTCTGAGGTGCACATGCTTCTGGAACACCGGAAGTCACAGAATGAAAGCGCTGAAGATGAGCAGGAGCTCTCGGATGTCTTCCTAAGAACACTCAGTTACACTCAAAGGTTCAGCAAGTTCAAGAACCGCGAAACGATAGCATCCGTCCGTCAGTAAGTAACTAGCGAACGCCTTCACTGTCAGAGGTTTGATAACAGATAACACGTGTTTTCGCATCCCTGTGTTAAATTTCCTGGGAATATCTATCAGGTTTGTTTCCTTCCCCGACGTTGACCCTGAAGATTGACAGCCTGACGAGGACCCTTGCCAAGAAGGGCCGAAATATCGCTGATGAAGCATCGTAGCTGACGTTCAGCTTGGGCTCAAGGAATAAATATCTGTTATGACTTTTTTAAGTGTTGTGTTTCGCAAAATTAAAATTTAAAAGGGGCATAACGTATGTTTCCATAACTTTTAACACATTGATGCGCAAACCACCCCACCATGATCGTAAAGACGATCATGGTGGGGGTGGGGGTCGCGGACTGGAATTCCGGCCAGGATTTTTCGCACCATCATACTTTCCATGCGGAAAAGTTGAGATTTTTTCAACTTTATGATGAAAGTGCGGAGAATCCGGCCGGTAAAACAATTAGTTCGTCTGGGATCCGGAAAAAGAAAATTTCGGTGGTGCTTATTATTTCTTGATCGATCGTATAGAATTCTTGAATCAAGATACTGGGCAAGCCGGCATTTGATTTGTTGTGCTTGGTATACTACGGACTAAGTCCGGTCCCAAACGGATTTCCCGCAGGCATCGCTTTACCGGACATTATGAGTTTCAAACTAGAGATAAGAAGACATAGGAAATTCATCCTCTAGCTTCGTTTTCCCATTAAGTGGGTAGTTCGGAGATTCGTCGGAATCCGGCGAAAACGAGAACTTCCGTTATTTCTAATAGTGTGCTTGTCCAGTTGAAAGCTTCGGTATAGGGGTAATACGACGACTGATCCTCTCAGCTTCTACTCATGGAAATTACCCGGTAGGAAATTTTGGTGATGACCGGAATATGATGTAAACCAAAAAATCTGGAAAGAACAACATCCTGTAATTAAACTTAATAGATAGTGTATTTCGAGGTAAAGAGCGTGCATGTGTTTTGAATAAATCAATCAATCAAGACAGAAAACGATTGCCTAAGGGATCTAGTTAAAGGGTAGAGTGGGGATAAATAACATTTAGGCGATCTGGTGAAGACCAGAAGTCTATATTACCCGATTTTCTGGATGTTATCTCATCTCTTTGTGATATGACCGAAACCTTTCGCAACATGGGAAATGTATGGTGGACCACCGAGTCACTAGATCCCTTATGTCCGTTCAGTTTCAGTGAAGGATCATAAACATGGTACTGAACATGGTGCTAATCGAATTTTCCACCGTTATGAAAGTATTTGAGTACTTAAGTACCTAATAATTTTTACAAACCCATCAGAATTAGTGAAGCGTCGTTTTTTATGCCACTGGCATGTCTGATGTTTTTGAGGAACACCAGGTTTATTTATATTTGCCATTAAAATTGTACCTAACCTTACCTTACTTAAGTCACTGTCAGAAGTTTCATAACAGATAACACTTCGGATGTTATCTGTTGTGTTTCAAAATGTTCTGCATAATAAGCGTTACCATCAGGAAGAACCGAAAAACCGCCAAAAAGTATCTGCTGAGTTTTCCGACATCATGACGATTAGGAATAAAGTCAGCAGAGGCTTTTTTGGCTCTTCCTAACAAAGCTTGTTATGCATAACATTTCATGCTTAACGTTTTCAAACACAACAAATAACATCCGAAGTGTTATCTGTTCCGTATTATCTGTTGAAACTGCGCATCCTCGTGTTATCTGTTACGAAACTTTTGACAGTGTATTAAGTACTTCCGAAATGCACATACAATACAATCTAGTGGAAGATTCTGGTTTATCCCAGTCAAATCTCCACGGTTTGTCACTCCACTCAGCATCCACACGGCGCTTGAATGCATCTGTCGATTCATTAGCAACAGTATCCTCCTTGGGGTTGTTCCAGAGGTTCACGATCCGGTTCGAGAAGAAGTTGCAAATAATAATGCAAATAATACCGAGTCTCTGCCAGGTTACTGATGTCGAAAAAACTTCACAAGTTTGAGCTTGCTGCCCTGGCGAACATCTGTCCTGAAAGTCCGGAAGAAGCCAAAGCCTTAATCCCCAGCTTGGAAGGCAGGTTCGAAGATGAAGACCTCCGCCAAATCCTTGATGACATCCAGACGAAAAGAAGTTTTCAGTACTAACCCTAGTTCTTTCTGTGTCTGGCCTTTTATACGACTTTTACATCTAAAGTATTTCATAAACTCATCTCGGGGTCCCTCTAATTGACCATCTTCGGGATTATCATGCCGTGAAATATAAAGGCGTATTCTCGCCGTTTCCCGAGGATTCGGGAATCGAAGGGAACGGCGAGAATAAAGGGATTCACTCCACGCGGACTCCGCGTACAGAAAGCAGCGGGAACACGGGGAATGCTTCCAAAACGGGTTTTGTTCGAAAAAAAATATCCAGTTGACGAAATTAGTCTGGATCCACTTTATTTTTGGTTTTGTTTATTCTGATTGTTTTTATTAATTTCATATTGCAGAACACCAGCAAAAATTGATTCCTTCCGAATCTGAAAGGGAGTCCTTTTTGGGATCCCAAAACGTAAGTGGAGGGATACCTATGACATCGCAAAAATGTCCGTCTTTCTGTCTGTCTCTGAGCACGATAACTCCCGAAGGGAACGAGATATTTTGATGAAACTTGGTGCGAGCATTCATTGGGTCAAGGGTAAGGTCAAGTTCGTAGATGGGCTATGTAGCTCCACATTTAGGGGTGGGGGAGGGGGTTCAAATTAAGGGACAAACAAAATATTTTTAAACAGCCAATGTGATAGTCGATTATGGGGTAAGAAGGCATGCTGAGCACGATAGTGAAAACCATTTTCTCGCTGGACAAGTAGTTCGTCCGGAATCCGGCAAAAACCGGAAATTTGGTTAAAAGTAAAAGTTTTATTTTTAGTTGATTAAATAGTCGATTCAGGGATCAGATTCATTTTCTCGCCGAGCAAGTAGTTAATCCGGAATCCGGCGAAAACCGGAAAGTTGGTTGAAAGTAAAAGTTTAATTTGAAGTTGATTAAATGTTCGATTTATGGGTAAAAAGACATGCTGAACACGATGGTGATAATCATTTTCTTGCCGGACAACTAGTTCGCCCGGAATCCGGCCGAAACTGGAAAATTTGTTAAAAGCAAAAGTTTGATTAGATGACAGATTAAGGGGTAAGAACAGAGGCTGAGTCGGTATATGACAATCGTTTTTACACGGACATATAATTAGTCCGGAATCCGGTTGTAACCGGATTTTTTTTTAAGTCAAACTTTTATTCAAAGTTGATTAGATGTTCTTTATAAGGATAAGGAGATACGCTGGATTTTTTTCTGAATTTTCTTTTTTTGCTGGACTGGTAGTTCGCTCGGAAATCGGGCGAAACCGGAAACTTGGCAGAAGTAAAGCAGGAAGTCTCGGTCAGTATCGTCAAAAAAGATATGGCTTATAGAGGTATATCTGAACTTGGTTTTCTCTGATGATTAGCCTGTCCAAGACTGGACCTGACGAACACAAGACCCGATTGTCTGAATCAAATACTAGATTTTTGGGATCCCATCGACACCTTTGGTCTTGTTGATGATGGTGATGGTAATCCGAGCATTCCCCGTCCGTGGGGACTCGCGAGAATACGGGGAGCGAGTCCCCGGGACAGACAAAAACGCGGGGACTCCTCAAGCGGAGTCCTCGGGTAACGTCGAGAATGCGCCTTAAGATACATAGCGCAGCCCGGTCAAGAACGTACAGACAAACTATCTGGAATAAAAAGGAGACCACGGGGAAAGAACAAAAAACTTCCATACGAAGTTGTTCCCTCGCCCTTGATAAACTTTGCGCGCTCGCAAGAAATACGGAGGCAGATATGAGAAAAGTTGCAAGCTGTCTACTAACCGCACCGAAAGTTTTAGAATACCCCACAAAATTTCAACTTGCATCATAAAAAGGGAACAAAAATTGCCTGTTCCCATTCTTCCCCACCCAAAGTAAAAGTTTTATTTTAAGTTGATTAAATAGCCGATTCAGGGGTAAGAAGACATGCTGAACACGATGGTGAAAACAATTTTCTCGCCGAAAAAGTAGTTAGTCCGGAATCCGGCGAAAACCGGAAAGTTGGTTGAAAGTAAAAGTTTAATTTGAAGTTGATTAAATGTTCGATTTATGGGTAAAAAGACATGCTGAACACGATGGTGAAAATCATTTTCTTGCCGGACAACTAGTTCGTCCGGAATCCGGCCAAAACCGGAAAATTTGTTAAAAGCAAAAGTTTGATTAGATGACAGATTAAGGGGTAAGAACAGAGGCTGAGTCGGTATGTGACAATCGTTTTTACACGGACATGTACTTAGTCCGGAATTTCCAGGCGATTTAGTTACCCAGTTACATAGCGTTTCCTTTATCAGTTCAGACGAACCTTGGAAGAGAAAATGAAGATCATAGTTTAGTTTGATACTATTTTTTTTTACAAAAATGACACATTACTGGCTTACTCGCGATCCATGCTGCTGCTCCCTTTGCTGGACGAGCTCTTGGTAGCTCTGGAGAGCTAGCTCTAAGATATGTCGCTTCAAGGCGTCCCTCTCGAGATAAGTCTGTAAAATAAGTAATTTAGGTAAGCGGAAAAAAGTTTGGCAGTAGGGACTAACGTTAGATGCCTGATGATCCCAAATATAATGGATACCAGAAAACACCACATCTTACCTTAAATCGCACTTGCTAGCGACAGGGTTGTGACGTCGCTGGTGATCTTTAATCTCATCTTTTACATTCTTAGCCCGAGACCATGACAAAAGCTTTGCATTGCAGAAACCGGCAGGACTTTTTCACTTTTTCAGTGCAAACATCGTTATTACAAACTACGAACCCCAACCGATGTGGGGAATAGGACATCGAACGTTGGTCAAAAATGTTTACAAGCTCACCGCCAAAAAACACAGAGCAACTCTTTCAGACGACTAACGCTCAGACTCGGCCATCCGCCTGAAAGTTCACGCAAAAAGATAAACAAACCACTCGAAGGGATATTATAATTTAATGATATGGAAACGACTAACCATCATCTTACGTTTTTGCAGATACCACATTTTCTGTTACCACGGTAACTGGATCTGCAACTAGTCGTGTTTGCAATTATCGTGGTATCTGATACACGGTTATTCTGCAAAAACGACTATTACCGAAATTGCACTTTTCGAAGTCATCCCAAAAGAAAAACTGATATCCAGTTACATCACTAAGTGCTAAACTTCTTTCTCACCAATTTGATGAACTTTGATGAAAGTGAGATGACTTCCAGATACCACTATAACTGCAAAAACGCCTTTTTACCGTGGTATCAGATACCACGGTAACTGCGAAAAAGACTTTAGACCATGGTATCAGATATGGTATCAGATCAGATACCATGGTATCTACAAAAACGCAACTATATAGTTTTCAAAGCAATTTTTAGTCAGCTGATGCGTTTTCACGATACGTCGGAGTCGTATCGCTGGCCCTTAACTTCGCCTAAGAGGTGGCACATGACTATCGCGAATGCTTCATATTTGCTGAAAACGACGTTTGTAATTAAACCTAGCCAGCTTGGCCTGAAAAACAATGGCGCGGCTTAGACGAAATTACAGGTTTGCACAAGCGCTGACCAAGAAAGCCAGTTCTCCCAAGAGCCCTTTTCCGAAAAATTAATAACAACCCTCGACTTACCTTGAGCAACTCAATCGGGTCTTCAACAGCTTCGGTCAGTCTACTACCGTGGTGGACAAAATTATACAGCTGTCCTAAGTCCGCCACGTCGTCGATCTTCTCATTCACTATCAAGTGCTTTAACAAGCGGTCAATTCTTTTTTCAAGGGTTAGGTAGAGAATCATAGGTCCATAATGCCTGGTTGACCACAACACTTCAAAGTCCTCACGTTTGTCAATCTCTGCATACGTGGCACGAGTGACGCGAATATACTCGCGGTCGTCTGGCTCATACTGAGCACAAGCACGGTCCAGTATAAAGATGTAGCGACATTCGTCTAGTAACCGCTAGAAATAAATAATAAATTAGACACCAGAACTACGATGGTCGAATGCACCGGATACGGCTCCAATCAAGGGCTAATAATTTCACAAGGGGTTTCCATTGCCTATTTTTTAGAGGACCCATATCATTCTTTTTTTTTATTCTTCTCTTTCCTTTTGCTCAAACTTCACAGCTAGAAGTAATGAATAGATTAGACGACAGAAAGACGATGGCCGAATGCACCCACAACGGGTTAATTACAGGTTGTTAATAACTTGGCTTCGCAGGGGGTTTCCGTTACCTATTCTTTAGAGGACCCATACCATTCTTTTTTTTTTTTCTCTTTCCTTTTTGTTAAAATACAAAGCCTTGAGTTGGCAGAAATGACCGCTTTTCCCAGTAAGCAATAAAGACGCTTTTCAGTCGCTTTGAATGCTGTTCGTGATCCACCGTGACGTATTTTTGAAAGGTTCATTTCATGGAAGCATTCCAGGCACTAGTGCTGCAACTTTATCTAACCTAAATACGATCGTTCTGTTTCGCTAGGTCAGAATTTGTTGAGGACAACTGGAACTTGAGGTTTTTTTTCCGTTCGTTTTCCGTGTCAAAAATAGCCTATAGCTGAAACAGCCGAGTAGGCATATGGCTACACAATGTTCGGTCTGGAATTCAAGCGTTCAGGCTAAGATTTTTTGCTGAAACAAAACACGGCGATAAGACCGAAGACAGGCGCATTAGCCGTGGAAAATAATGAATGAACACATTTACTCGCCCGTGTCCTTTGATGTACGAATCTTCTTCGCCACTTACTTCCACCGCCCAGTATGGCGTTCAAGGTGATAAATACAGTACCTCATCAAATTTCTCTGTTTCCAATAAGAACAAATCAATGTTCTATCTCTCCAAAACGGCGCCATCTGCTTTTGCCGTAGCTATGAATCAGCTAACGAAAACCGATGAAACTTAAATAAATCATGCTAGTACTTTAACCCCGGACCGACCGCAGAAAATCTAAGATGAGTAAAGAGTTCAACAAGAACATGAAAACTCGAAACGCCGAAGCTACTGAAACCAGAGCTACATAGTCTTCACTTGGGTATGGTGAAATAGTAAAAGCAATCAAAGTATGTTTACCGTTAAGTTTGCCTCTTCGAACATGGGTGGTGGTTGCATTTCTCGACCTGGCCGCGGGAAATATATCTGAAGCAACCGCTCACGCTCCTCCCAAGTAGCTTTCCTCAGTGTCCCTTTGGCATCACGAACGACAATGGATCTTTTCTGAAAGTCAAAACAAGCTTAAAGAACCACATCCTCATCACAGAACTGCTATCCACTTCTTTTCTCTCTCGAAATCGACCTGGTGCCTCTGACCCTTACGTCGCTTGCATTTACAAGCAAGAACGTGATATGTATTGAGCAAAACAGAGGTTCTAGAGCATTTTCTATCAGCGACCACTTGCCACTTTCTGTTTCCCTTTCTATTCCGGAATCAACCGGCCCTAATGTACCTTACGACAGGGGTCCTACACCGGTCTCTAGAGTGAAGTGGCAGAAGGGGTATTCTAGCCAATATAAGAAACAAGTTTAGCCTCATTAATTTGTTGACCCGTTGGTATCTGTTGTATTTTTTTGTTTTTTGTTCGTAAGTGGATACTCTATTTTTCACTGACACAGATTTGTACGAAACGATATTTTATGCAAAACTCGGCATGGCCGAACAAGCGCTAAAATTCGTAGGCAGAAAACGAAACAATGGAGAAAGGTGGGGATTTTAGAAGCTTATAATTCGAGCTAGGTATACTATAAAAGGCGAATAAGCAAGAGGGGTCCTTTAAGGAAGCAAACAATTCAGAACAGGACCGAACCAAGTTAAACAAATTGTTTTTGTCCAACTATTTTTTCCTCTTCCATGCTTGACGTCGCGGAGAGCCCTTGATAAAGAAGAACATTACCCTTTCCGGAACTCCTAAAGATATGTCTGTGAATACATAGTTCGCTTGGTCCAGTCCTTGAAGCTCTGGATCTTCACAGAGAACCTCGGTAATTGGCTTTCTTTCACCCATCAAAGGCGGCATCTGAAGCTTCTCCTCGGCCTTTTTCTCAGAAGTGACCAGAGCCTGAAAGAAATATTCAACTTTAGTGCCGCGATTTCAACTCTGTTCGTGAGTATCCTCTCGTGAGTCCTTCAAAGAGCAGTTGTTACATGTAAGGAGGGGTAGTGTTTCCACCACAGAATTCCCTACTCAGCACCTAACCTTTAGCCGTGATGGCAAGAGGCAATACTATCCCGTAGGCTATTAGAAAGCAGAAGTTAAACGACCAGAAACCTGGTCTGGCTAGCCATGCAATTTCCTCGGTAATTTCTTCCTTGTTAAACGACAACTAGAAATAAAGGTAAGTGAGCAAGCTCACTATCTCAAGCAAGGTAAATTCTACAACACCTACGATGCTCAATAGCTGCGGGCTGGAATCCAGTGAAGGGAGGAGCCGGAGGCTAAAATAGCACCAGTCAGGGACGTAGCAAAATAAATCATATCTTACTTGTTGAAGCTGTGCCTGGGTCATGAATTCATATTTTGGAGCCTTCAGTTTCTGACCTAGTTTCTTTGGCCTGAGAATACGGTCATAGTCCCGACCTGTCAGCTTTTTCAACTTCAGCTGGACATCTTTATTGAAGAAGAATTCGCTTGGGTCTTTCACTGATGATGATGATGCTGCAAAGCAGTGATATGAATGAAAAACGTAACCAAGTGATGAAACCGCGATTCACTCAATGACACAATAGGAAATTATGGGAAACTGGCAAATTTTGACAGCATAATTACCATAAGAAAAATAATTTAAGATTACTCTTCGATTTTCGCAAAATACTGGCAACAGCAGTAGCCTACATCAAAAGGCACTGAATCAACTATGCAAACCCAGATGAACTTGTTTACAGTAGGGGCCGAGTTGCTTTGGAAGCCATTCAACTTGGTATGGCATCCGCTAACTAACTAACTAATGGATGCAAAACTCGGAAGGGCATCCACTAACTAACTAACTAGTGGATTTGCATCCACCGACTCTGAGAAAAGTCAACTAATGGTAAGAATCGAACTTCCCTAAGCACAGATGAAAACAGCCCTGATGCACCTTGATTATTCAAAATATTTCCCTTTCCCTTTTTGGAAGCCTTTCCCCACAAGTGTGCAAAACTACGGGGGGGGGGGGGGGGGTAGAAAAATCCTGCTTTCATCATTTCGTTTCTGATACCGACAAAAGCTCTGTCGGTAAATCAGCAAACTACTTGTTCGGATATCATGCTGGATGAGATATGTCTTGCAAAAAGCTCGATGAACTATGTCCGGGCGTCAGGCGGTAAGGGCAGCAGTTGCTTGAAACGCCCAAGTGAAAAATAGAGAAACGCCCACCAAATGACCGCCCCGGGTTTAAATAAAAAAAAATTCGGATGAACCGGAACTAACTATTATGTCCAGGGGTTGGCTGGTACAGCTGCGCTTGAAACGCCCAAGAGCAAAATGGAGAAACGGATTAAGATTCACTAAAAGTCGGATGAGCCAACTATGTCTGGGCGTTGGGCAGTAAGGGCAGCAGTGCTTGAAGTGCCCCAGAGCAAAATGGAGAAATGTCCACCGAATCACCACCCAAGCACATGAGAATTATCCTTAAAGCGGGCCACAAAAAATGGTCTTTCTACCACACACACAATGCTAACCATCTCTACAGTCACTGTAGGCCTTTTTCCCCGACACAATTGTGGGCCACACACTTCTGAGTGTTTGTCGCGGAAACACGATTGTGTGCCACACAGTCGAGCCACTAGTTGAAACTCGCGGAAACGCCGTGTTGTCTATTTCTTTGGCGGTAATTTCAAATATCGGAAAATAAAAATAAAACTCATGTAAAATCTCAATAAATAGAACTCCAGGCTTATTTCCTTACCATTCTGTACATAAAGTATCCTCAGTTTTAAGTCTATATGCTTGAAAAAGTAGTTAGATTTATTGTTTAGACACTATTTTGCTGCTTAATTTGAATTTCCCGCCAGAATCGAGCCACAAAATCGACAATCACCTCGCCAGTTGTTTGTCAAATTTGAGCCAGTTTTCGAGCCACGAAAATCTTGTTGGTCGCGGAAACACACTTGTGGGCCGCACAAAAGGTCGCGGAAACACACTTTTCGAGCCACAATCGACCCACAAACTGTTTGTGGGAGCACGGAAAAACGCATTATGAATGTCCAAAACCACTAAAACCCCCCAAAAACAATGAGCAAATTAAAAAAAAACCACCAAATTTCCAAGGTTTGTAATAACTCTGTCTGGACTAAATCTCAGCCGATTATCCTGGACAGCTGTTATGGCACATAGGGAGCCAAGGGTCAAAATAATAATTTCCATCTAATGCTCCAACTGTTTATTACAAATACAAATAAATTATAAAAACCAAGACCAATGTGGTACCTCTGAAGACATACAAAAATTATCTGTTAGGTATTATAATTCTTTGCTAATCAACCCTGGAAAATTCCGCCATCTAGAAAAGAAGACGTTGTGCGTGGGTTTTTTCTCGAGCCAAAACAGCAACTCAGCAATCGAGTTCAAATCTAAACAAACCCATGGCATGCAATCACTAAGAAAAGGTAAACAGAATGTTTGGATTAGGTCTTTAAGCTGGGTTGACACAACGCCAGTTTTAGTGAAAAAAGCTGGATGAGATATGTCTTGCAAAAAGCTGGATGAACTATGTCCAGGCGTTGTGCAATGAGGGCAGCAGTGCTTGAAACACCCAATTGAAAAATGGAGAAATGCCCACCAAATCACCGCCCGGGTTAACATTAACTCATCAGAGGCGGTAAGAGTGGCAGTGCTTGCATTGTCTAAGCGAAAATTAAAAATGAACACCAAATCTTTGCCCAAATTAAAATGTACCAAACCGTTCCAGAATTTAAAAATGATGTTTATAGGCTGATTGGCGATCACTGGTTGTTATAGATTTCCTTCTGAGCAATAAAAATTTCCGGGCCTAGCCTAGATCCAAATGAGCAACTGAGCAGCACTAACTACCAATTCCAACTGCTTCCGACTCCAACACTGCTTTAAAGCATTGCCGCCCTTACCGCCCAAAGCCAGTCATAGTTAGCTCATCCACATTTTTGTGTATCTTAACGGGGATGGTGATTTGGTGCGCGTTTCTCTATTTTTCGCTTGGGCATTTCAAGCACTGCTGCCCTCACTGCCCAACGCCCGGAAATACTTAGCTCATTCGAATTTTTGCGTATTTTAAGACTGGTGGTGATTTGGTTTGGGTTTTTCACTTTGCTTGGGCGAATCAAGCACTGCTGCCCTTACCGCTGGACATAAGTAGCTCATTAAACTTATTCGCGAGCTTCAACGTGGGCTACTAAATCTAGTCAAAATCTAGTATGCTTGTCATATTTGTTGGTTCCTTGTTAAGCCAGGTCAGTCAACCACAAACCCCTGATTTTTGGGTACCCTATGCCAAATACTGGATATGTCTAGCATTTGGCATACTCTATGCCTAACGCTGGATACACTATGCCAGGTGCTGGATACTGTAACCCAGTAAAATACTGATGATTTGAACGAAGCTAAAAAATCAACCAATCAGAACTCCTTTATATTGAGGTAGGCCAGGGTTAGGTTACTGACAGATATCCAGCGTTAGGCATAGGCTATGCCAAATGCTAGATATACCCAGCGTTTGGCATCATTTGGCATAGGGTATCCAAAAATCAGGGATTTGTGGTAGACTGAGCCAGATCGATTATATGGAAGGAAAGACTTCTCTGGAAATTTGAAATCTTGTCTGAGATAGTCACAGGCGTTTAGTGCAAGACTCAAGAGCTCGATGTCTGGACTCACCCCTGTCGGGTTTCGTCCCAGTCTCCCCTACTGCACACGGCCTACTGAATTAGCGACTTGGAAGACAGCTCTGTACCTTTAGCTTGGTTATAAAGGGCCCTTGGGCATCCGTTCAGCAGCCTAGCAAGTGAATTCATCACAGTTTTGGTTGGTTGGTTACTTGGCACTTGGTTTTACAGTTTTATTAGGTTTTAGCAAATGAGTTTGTTTGCAGCCACAGTCTGATTTTTCTATCTGGGTTATTTTGTTTTCAAGTGAACGGAGATCCGCTAGATGACAAAACTCTGCTTTCCGTATTAGTTATTTTTGCCATTAGATGCTCTAGTGTAAAGTGTAAGCAACTAGTGTAAACAACAACGCGTTCTATCAGGTTTGTTAGGTTCTTTCAGTTTGTTTTGCCTCTTATTTTATTATTGCCTCTTAGGCCTTTTCCATGTTTAAAACTGTTTAACCCTTTCAGTCATTTTGTTCTCAATTGAGAACATACTATTATCTGCCATCTAGTGTCTAATGTTACAGGTAAATATGCATTCAAATTAGCGCGCCATAAGCTTCATTGATCAAGAAATAATCTGAAAAAAGTTTGAAAGTTCTAACTTCATAACTACATTTTATACAAAAGTTTGAAGTTGAGGAATGGATGGATCTCAAAATACTGCAGAACCAGGTAAGACTCCAGCGTATGTGTAAGAGTATGGATGAATCTAAGGCCGTATCCAACAACTAATACTTAGATAAGATAACTAAAGACATCTAGCGACCAAAAATAGACTGTCTGCGTGAACACTGGAGGACAGGCGATTTTTCTCAAACTACGTGTCCTCAACCGAGTACAGTGTGATCAACGCATAACAAACTGAGCAAGCGGCGTGTAATTTTTACAGTGCTTTTTTTCCTTGTTTCTTTCAAGCTATATTGGCAAGTCGGATCTAGAAAGGTTTCTTATCACTTCTACACCGTTTTCTTTATTCTAATAATGACGAACAGGGCAATGAGTGCAGTTTTACAACCATTTTTTTCAGGTCCTTCGCAGCGTCCAAGGCGTTTGCGCGTCAACCAGCAGCAAATTGCGAACATTTTTGATCAAATTGACAGTGACATCTCCAATACAGACCTTCTGAATAGCGACGAGGAGCAGGACGATTACGATCCTCGACCCAATGGAGGAACGGCAGCAGTGAGTTCCAGTGAAAGTGCATCATCTGAAGGCGAGGAAGTCGATGTAAGGCCTCCACCTAGGAAGGGCAGAACCCAGGTTTGGAAGAAGAAAAAATTTGATAAAGCTTATAAAAGCTCAGTCCCAAGTCCACCTGTACCAGGTCATGATGACCCTATAAACCATTTTGCGGAATATCTAACAGAAGAATTTTTTGAAATCACTGCGAGCCAAACCAACCTGTACTCCGTCCAGAAGACTGGAAAATCCATTGATACTAACGCAGCCGAAATGAAGAATTTTTTTGGGATTCATGTTGCCATGGGGTTTTCAATCTCCCACGATACCGGATGTACTGGGGTACACGAACGCGCATCCCACTCATCGCTGATACTATGAACTTCAACAGATTTTCCCGCCTTCGGTCCTTCCTTCACTTGGTTGATAATACTTCCAAAGACCCTGCTAACTTGGATCGTCTCTGGAAAGTGCGACCTATTATTGATGTTGTGCAGAAGAAAACGCAGACTATTTCTTCGTCTGAGCACCTCTCCTGTGACGAGCAGATGGTCCCTTTTACTGGAAACCTTGATATCAAACAGTATATTCGGGGGAAACCTTGCCCATGGGGCATCAAAATCTTCGTGCTCTGTAATGCGGATGGAAGAGTACTCTCTTTTGAAATTTACCAGGGCAAAAAGACGAACATGGCTGAAGAGTACAAAAGCTTCGGCCTCGGAGCAGGTATGGTTTTGAATCTTGCTGGGCGACTTCAGCTTGTGGAATTCACTAAACTTTATTTCGACAATTTCTTTACGTCTTTGGCTTTGCTCGAAAGACTAAATGAGATGAGCCTCTACGGAACAGGCACTATACGAAGCAACAGGCTTCAGGGAGCTAGGCTGGAAACTGATTCTGATATGAAAAAGAGAGGAAGGGGATCATTCTGCGAAGTAGTGGCTAGTAGTGGGGATACCTGCTTGGTGAAATGGATGGACAACAGATCAGTTATCCTTGCATCGAATATGATTGGAAGTGGAGCAGTGAACAAGGTACGCAGATGGTGTAAACAAACAAAAGCCTACTTGCAGGTTGACCAGCCCCAAGTTGTATCCCTGTATAACCAATATATGGGCGGAGTGGACAAGATGGATCAAATGCTATCATATTACCGAACATTCATTAGGTCCAAGAAATGGACCATGAGGCTGATCTTCCACATGGTTGACCTATCCATCTGCAATTCATGGCTAGAATATGTAGCTGATCGAAAGACCAAAGCAGAGCGCTCGATGGACTTGCTTTCCTTCCGCATGGAAATAGCAGAGGCGCTTACAGCAGCTGAAGGCATGACCCCCAGAAGAAGGGGTCGCCCAAGGTCTCTCACCTCTAGCGAGGAGGACGAAGATGAAAATGTAGACGAGTCAGCGTCTCGCAAAAGAAAAATGAAGTTTCAGCGTCCGTGCTCAGCAGTGAAAAATGATGCATTCTCTCATTGGCCTCAAAAAGTAAAGGGCCAGAGTAGGTGTAAAAACTCGCCGTGCGTGTTGAAAACTCGCACTATGTGTTTGAAATGCAATGTTCCATTGTGTCTAGAAGAGGACAGGAACTGCTTCAAAGAGTTCCACATTAAAAAGTGAAGAGTGTCTGTGCTTAGTATTTTTTTATAACTTCTCAATAAACTCTCTATATCTGATGAAAAACTACTGAGTTGATCACACTGTCCTCAACTGAGTACACGCTAGAAAACATAGAAAGGTTCTTCCTAAAAATCTAAAAAAAAATGATGATGATTAGGTACTCCAAGGTGTCACGCAGTCTGGTTTTCAGAATTTTCCATCGAAGGAAAATAATTCGTGACTGAAAGGGTTAAAAGGCATCTGCCTCCATGTGTGCTCTACCCTACTCTAGTAGGTATTATGTAAAACTCAATAAGTTTGTTCATTCTGCTGCCGACTTTAGTGCTGACTGCTGACTGACTTTTCCACGGGGCTAATGCGCGGCTATATATAGGTATGAACCGAAAGCCTAATCGCTTATTTGGTTATTTATTACTAAATTGTGTTGGGAGAGCAACGCTTTGGTTTTGTCCCGTTTCTTTTATTTTATTTCTTTTTTTTTTCCTAATACCCCGATTTCAGCTTATTAGCCTACTGGAAAATGGTAAGGGTCTAAACTCTGCGGTTTTTACAGAAAGTGTGGACCTTATTCCGGATTGATGAATACGACATTACATTTCGGAAAGCTCCGTAAAGGGCTGTGTCCAAAAGGATGGTTTTCGCTTGTTCTCGAGCCAGAGCCTACGGTGTGTGAAGTGACGTGGAGTTGTACAGCCTATGTCAGAGAGGACTATCTGAAGTTGTGCAGCCAATCTTTCGTTTCATCAGACTATGTTTCTGCTCTCAAGTGGAAAGTTGCGTTCTAGCAGGCAAGCAGGCAGACATTAGTTTCGAGTTGACAATGAACTAAAATCTATAAGTGCTAAATATATGCGGCAAATTTGATAAATAGGAAACTTACAGAAACAAAAAAGGGGCGTTTTCCCACGGGTGCGAAAGCGCTTCCACCTCTTGTTACATTTCTGTTCGTGATTTCGGCTGAGTTTATCATTTTCTTTTTTGCGCTTGGGACTGGGGCAGTTAAACGGTATCAGATATGCCTTTTAAAACTGAAAAGTTCTCTCATTGCTAAAGAAATTAGAGCTTACCCTTTGCTCCTGTCTAAGTTGTGATATTCGAAAGCAAAAACGTCAACTTCTTTATTGAACTAATGCAGATAGAATTATTTTTTCAACGGCGATCAATAGCCCTTGATGAGCTGATAAAGCATATGTCATCCATTTTTTGGAACAAATATTTCGTCATGAGGTACACCATTATGAAAGTTTCTAGTGGTTGAAAACTTCAGTGAAACAGAAATTAGGCGGATCCCACTTTTGAGACATGTAGAGGACTTGTAAGTAACAATCGACTGTTAGGCTATTATCATCTTTGGCGATGAGGGTCTTGCAACTTTTGCTAGTTGGTGTACCTATTATTTATTTCCTGTGCAGGCTATTTGACGTCGATCATGGGGAGAGGGACTTACAAGTAAGAAATAGTTGCCAAAGGGGCTTCATGAGGGGCTAGAAATTTGTGCATATTGGTGCACATTTTATTTGATCTCTATAAATCTGAGGGTAAGAAAATTCGTCTCCATGGTCTATTATTGTAACCAAGAATTAGTGTTTACGCAAGGGGTACGAATAATAATGTAAAACAAATTTGTAGTTCCGCAATAATTGGTCTACGGTATTTTGATCCTTAAGAGTTACGGACAGCTTTATAATACCAACTAGGTTATATAAGATAATGTTCCAATTTTTCATCCGTCATGATGTTCACGATTCAAAAGGATACAGTTCAACTGGCTGCAAGGTGCCCTTCTGCCCCTGGCTGCCCTTCTTCGGATATTCTATTTTTGTTTTGTTTTTTCAACGCACAGGAATAGCCTTTGTAAGAGTAATCATGTGATTCTTGGAGCCTGCCGTTATGAAAGCTTCTATGGGTTGACAAGTTCAGCATTTAACCGACACCGTAGCAAAGAAACGAAACCCAAGTGTTGCTCTCGCGACACTTTAGTCGGTGAAGCCGAACAAAGGTTGGGCAACGTAGGTCTACTTCGGCAATACTTTTAGCTTGTCGGCATGACCGAAGGCGTATTCTCGCCGTTCCCAGAGGACCCCTCTTGAGGAGTCCCTTCACAGCGCTCTTGTTTGTCCCAGGGACTCAGTCCCTGCATTCTCACGAGTTCCCATGGACGGGGAATGCTCCGATTATCATCACCATCATAAAAAAAGGACTCCTTTTCAGATTCGGCGGGGAATCAATTTTGGGAGCTGCTGGCTTTTGAAAAACAGATGCCAGGGATTTCTGAGATCATTATTGAGTTTAATTATGGTGGTTCTGAGAAAAAGGCATCTATCTGATTGTGGTAATGACTTTTTTTTGTAAACAATAATATTGGAAAATTAAGTAAAGACAGTCAGAATAAACAAAATGAAAAGAAAGTGGACCAGGACTTTACAAAATCCATTTGGAGGCATTCACGCGTCCTCGCTGTTTTACGCCCAAGGAGCTCGCGCGGAGTAGCAACCTCGGGAGTGTTTTCGGGAAGAACAAGAAACGTCACCCAAACGAAGCCTCAAAATTGGTTCAAATCCCGTGTAAGCCAATCAACAATGTTTGTTGGCGTGGCGTTTCTGGCTCTTCGCTGGGCACACGGCAATTCTTCATCGGCAAGCTGTTTTGATGAAAAATCGACTGATTTTCGGAAAAACTGACTGTTTTCATGAAAAAATTAACTATTTAACAAACAAGAGCTACGAGCTCATATGGCACTTGTTACGAGTAGGCGGTACAACAAAGTATAGATGAGCACGTCACAAACTGCACCCGCCATCCAAAAATGCGATTCGGACCTGGAAATAGAATATGCAGTTTCACTCAAGTCGGTGCATTTCTGGCATCGCCTCGGATCATCTGCGCAAATGACTGTTGTAACTTCCAAGTTTCTGCCCAATAAACGCACTTGTTTGATCTCTAGACGTGCCACAAGGTTTCCGGTACCTCCCTCCAACTGCCCCTACCGCGGCCGAATCTGGCATGAACTCGTGAACGGATCATCTAAAGCATCTTCTCTCCCCACCTATCAAGTTTCACTCGAATCTCAGCATTTTCGGTAATCCCGCCCGCCCCCACCGTGTCGGATCTGGTTCGTACAGTAAAATATGTCATCTAGGGCATATGCTTACCCTAAATTACAAGTCTCATTTAATTCACTGCACTCGTTTGGCCCCCATCCGAGACACAAAATTTCCGGGACTCCCCCTACTGTGGCCGAACACGACTTGAAAACATAAAAGTCGCATCTCTGCTCTGACATCTCCTCTTCCCGTCCATCAAGTTCGACTGGAATCGGAGCGCACCCTGTCCAATCGTTTGACTGCAAGTGTTTCATGAGTTTCCCGCTGCCCGCCTCGACCCCCCCCCCCACAAGTATCGGATCCGATCCGGACTTGACATGGAACATCTGAGACGATATTTCTTTACACTTGCCATATATCATTCAAATCCGATCACCCGTTTAAAAGTTGTGCATGCTACTAGTTTCCGGATTCCCCATCCCTCCACTCCCCCACGAGGGTCTGATCGGAGAAACGACTATTATCATGTAAGTCTGTTCGAGTCCCTGATACGCCTGCCAAGTTTCATCGTCCTAGCACTCAGGAAGTGCCGTACTCGCGGGATCACTAGAAATTTGGATCCCCCCCCGACTCCCCCACAGTGACCGGATCCGGTCCGGGTGTGCCATTCACGTATCTAGGGCTTGTGCTTGTTCTTCCTACCAAGTTTCATCCCAAACCTTCCACTCTAAGCGTTTCGCAATATTTCCGGTTCACCCCTCCAGTTCCCCCCAATGTCACCGGATCCGGTCCGGATTTAAAACAGCGCATCCTAGACACGAGGTCTTTCTTTCTATCAAATTTCATTAAGATCCGATCACCCGTTCGTAAGTTTAATATGCCTCACTTTTGCGGATTCCCCCTCCCTCCACCCCCCCCCCCCACCCCCCAGATGATCGGATCGTGGAAACGACTATGCTCAAGTCAATCCGATCGGGTCCCTGACATGCCTACCATATATCATCGTCCTAGCACATCAGAAGTACCGAACTCGCAGGATCACTAGAAATTCGGATTCCCCCCCCCCCCCCCCCCCACCACAACTCTCCACAGTAAGCGGATCCGGTCCGACTATGTTAAGCGTGTATCTAGGACTTTTCACCAAGTTTCTTCCCAACCCCTCCGCTTCAAGCGTTTTCAAAGATTTTCGGCTCCCCCCAAAGTCACCGGATCCGGTCCGGATTTTAAGATTTTACTCGGGTCTTTGGAGCACGAGGTCTTTCCAAATATCAAGTTTCCTTAAGATCCGATCACCCCTTCAAAAGGTATAAATTTCTCAATATTCCGGATTCCCCCTCCCTCCACGATGTTCGGATCGGGAAAGTGACTATTTCCAACTTAATCATTTGGGGTCCCTGATATGCCTGCCAAGTTTCATCGTCCTAGCTTGTGTGGAAGTGCCCGAACTAGCAAAAACAGGACCGACCGACCGACGGACAGACAGAAATTGAGCTTTGTACAAATAGTACTGGGGGACGTATGGACCCCCCATACGTGACGCCCCTGCGAAGAGTTAGTCATCAAGAGTAGGCTATTCCCGGAGGGGTCCTCGGGGAACGGCGAGTTCCCAAGATCCCTAGCGCATCTGGCGACAGTTCTTCATTGGATTTTAGAAAGGTCGTATGACTCTGCTTAACTCTAGCCTATCCGGGGAGATGGCGTTGTCACGTGCACTCTCTTTTTCAAATTTGGGGCGGCATGGGGCAAATTCCCGGCGTTCCCCGGGGAATCGAGGGGATCGGCGAGAAGAGATGGAGTCACTCCGCGGACGGAAAACAGCGAGAACACGGGGAATGCCCCCAAAATTGATTTTGTAAAAGACAAAAAAAAGTTTAGCTGACTCAGTTATAGCCGTAAAAGCCCTGAACCACTTTATCTTTACTTTTGCTTATTCTGAAAGGGTATTTTCGATACAAGACCGGTAAATGAAACTGCACGATTAAGACAAAGCCTTGACAAGGCTAAGATTGCCTCAAATGAAACACAGCTTAAAGCTAAGAGCCATATGATGAACTTACCATGCCAGGAATTAAATCTCGTATTTTGCCTTAGACTTCCAGAGCTATCCCATGTAACAGATATGTTTTTGGCGGCTGTAATGAAACGGTGCTACCAACGGCTTCTGGCTCACTTACACAAGCCCATTGTAGTCCAGTCGGGGTATGCTTCTTTCAGCTCCTTACCTTTGAAAGATGCACTTTTGGGCTAAATGGTAAAGTTAAGACTCAAAACACCCATCCAAGCTTTCTTAGAAGCACTTGATGGTGGTTTTACACACGCGTAAAATCCGAGCGTATTTTACGCACGTATTTGAGCTTGAAAGGAACTCTAGCAATACGGACGTATTTAGATACAAAACGTACCGATTTCTCAAATACGTCCGTACTGCTAGAGATCTTTTCAAGGCCAGATACGTGCGTAAAATACGCTCGGATTTTACGCACTGTGTAAACCAGCATGAGTTTGAAAAGATCTCTAGCAATACGGACGTATTTAGATACAAAGCGGACCGATTTCTCAAATACGTCCATACTGCTAGAGATCTTTTCAAGCTCAAATACGCGCGTAAAATACGCTCGGATTTTACGCAGTGTGTAAACCCACCATGAGCTTGAAAAGATTTCTAGCAATACAGACGTATTTAGATACAAACGGTCCGATTTCTCAAATACGTCCGTAATGCTAGAGATCTTTTGAAGCCCAAATACGTGCGTAAAATACGCTCGGATTTTACGCAGTGTGTAAATGCACCACTAATAGCTACCTTGGCTGACTGATAGTTGACTTTTGTCACAACAGCGAGTGGGTGAAATAGCACTGTTCAAAGTTAAGTAACTGTTCAAAGAAGCATGCCTTTACTGTATTCCATCTGCGCCTGAGACTGTGTCACATAAGCTGCGTTCGCTGCACCCCGGTCTGTCTCTAGTTTATCCTCACCGGTGTTCGGTTCTTATCCTATTGCGCGTTTTTGCTTCTCACCGGTGACGTCACTGGAATCTGCCGAGCAGGTTCTGGTTAGTCCGAACTGGTGGGCACTAACCAGACAGCGGTCGGTCCTAGAACGGGTTATAAGATCGGGGAGCATTCACCGGTGAATGCAAAAACGCGTTATAAGAAGCACCGGTGAGCAGTCACTGGACAACGAACGCAGCTTTAGTCTAGTCCTTCAGGTAACATACACTGTAAAAAAAAGTATTTGCTACTTCATTCTTGTCTCTACTGAGATAAGACTATATCTAATTCGGATTAATCCGATAAGATTAGTAGAGATCCGTAGAGATTAGATTAATCCCAGTAGCAAATACTGCAGTTAACTTTAATCCTTACTAGGAGAAACTGTAAAAAGTTTTGAAAAGGGCTTGTACGAGAATAGTGTCTTAAATGTTATTCGCCAAAATGTTAATTTTTGCAATCAAGGACGGATATTTTCTTCGCCCAAACGCCCGTCAGATTTACTCAAAAGGTTTATATAGCCGCAGAAGAGGTACAAATTCGCCCGTTTGCCGCACCATCGATTGTGATGGAACGTTGAAGCACCAAGACAGCGAAAACCGCATCAGTTCACCAACGATAACGAAGTAGAGGTATGAAACGGAAATCTGACAACATGACTCGTAAGAGCATCCCTCTCCTTATTCGCAATACTCGTGCAGCTACATCGCATATTAAATTAAATTAAATTTTATTTATTATATTTTATTATTACGGAGTGTTTATTCTCCGAGGGACATAAATAAGATAAGATGTGAAAAAACTGAGCGCTGTAATTCGAAAAACAAACAAAAGAAGCCGAGGATTTTCACAGACACCAAGAACTAGATAACACCGGGGAGGCAGTAAATTTTTCACAGTAATCCTGGTACCTCACGGTAAGATCACCGGCGTACACCACACAGCCCGCTCCTAGAAGTTCCGGTCCAAACTGCTTTACAATCACCATATCAGCTTTCTGACCCCAGTACACAGCATCGGTACGAAACTCTATGTCCTTGTTGATGAACGAACAGTCTTCACCATATTTCACCATGACGTTAGATATTTCAAACTGAATCCCTTGTTCCAGGTCACTGACAACTACGTCATACACGAACGAATCGTGTCGTTCTCTTAGTCTCTTAGGGGTGGAAGACCTCTCGTGCCTAATGGCGGTGATCAATTCCTCTAGCGGAAAAATGTCTTCACAAAGGCTATCCCGTCGACTGTTGGAGCCACTGCCCTCACTAGATTCACTCCCAGATGATCTTTCCCTTGCAACACACTTTCCTCTCAGCTCATAGGTGGAGTCATCTTTGGCTTGCAGATTTCCTCGAAAGGATGATCCGTCTTCTTTGAAGCAGAGTAAAGCGAGTCCCTCCAGGACTACCTCTTTCGAGTCAGTTGCAACTGGCTGAGTTTTGCTGCGATGTACACGACCGAATCTCGGTTTACATGAAGTCATCTAAAAAGGTGGAAAATAATAAGATGTGAAATAGAGGGGTTAAGCCATGGAGTGGCCGGACATAAATTTAGTGTGTAAAAAAAAATCTTGCAGTATTTGCTACTGGGATTACTCTTGTCTTTACTGAGATAAGATTACCCCTAATTTGGATTAATTTTATCCGAATAGAGGTAAGATTAATCCCAGTAGCAAATATTGCATCCTTATTCGGAGAAACTTTTTACAGGGTAGTGGATGTTCTTTTCTCTTGCCCGACGTGTTGACAGGCGCTAGAAAATACTGAGCACTTTATCAATGTCGAAGAACTGAATCACTCAAGGAGGGAGGTTTTTGGGGTGGAATATGGGGGCAACGATGGAGATTGAATGAAACATCTTTTCTCGGAATTAAAATTCTTGGAAGGTTCAACTGTATGTCTGGAAATATCACACACGGAGCACTTTCTATATTTATTTATTTGTTTGTTTGTGACCCGCTTTTTGAGTAAATGAGTAAAATATATATAGTCTTGCGTGGGCTCTGGTTTCGTTTTTCTGAAGCCTACTATACGTAAAAAAAAAAATGTTTTGGGGTGTTTTTGTGATTGACCATAGCTGTCCAGGCTTTGGTCTAAAAGAAACTACTACTATACGGTAAGTTAGCATTAGCATTTAGGATCTACTGCGCACGTATTACCCGGAGTTACTATTGCGTCTTTCTACTCTTATCTACCGCGCACGTATAACCGGCTGTAACCGGGTTCTAGGCTACTTACGATGCTGGTTTGAGAAAGCAACTAATGAAACATACGCACACAGATCGGTTAAAAGTTCGAATGCGAAAACGCGGAGGCAAATGTTGCGTTTTTGATCCGAATTCTCCTCGCAATTCTCCTATTTCGTGTTTCTCCTATTTCGCGTTTTTGGACTATTCAGATGAAGTGAATTCCCCTTTTCTTGCGTTTTTGTGAAATCGACAACGGGGAAAGCCTCGAGGTTCTGCAGAATCGATAAGTTCCTCCGATGGTGAATTCTCGATTCTCCTCTCTCCGTCCTCCTCCCTGATTGGTCAACAGTGTTCAATATGCATCAACACGTATACCGGGTTGCGGACGAGCTGCCAAATTAGTGTTTTTGTCAAAAGCAAGAATGGAGAAGCCAGAGGAGCAAAAACGGTAATTTGTACGAGAATAGAGAATTCAGAAGCGAGAACGGAGAACTGAGAATTCAGATAAAAAAACGCAACTAATGAATTCACGTTCCTTTACGAACAAGATGCCGACGAAAAATTTCGCCAGAGAGTCCAAATGCAAGTGGTGCCAGGTGGTGCCACAAGTGGTGCCAAGCAGATCACGCGGTTCCAGTACCTATCACTCAAGTATCAAACAACCGCTGATTTGGCATCTGTCAATGAAGTTTCAGAAATACTCTTGATGACTAACTCTTCTTGCCGATGCAAAATCGCCCTGTATCTAGCGGAAGAGCCGGAACCGGTATCACAGCTGCTCCCAAACATCGCCGTGATTGGGTTTGGGTTTAAACTTAGTTTCCTCGTTCTTCCCGAGGATCACTGGCGTGTTTAAAACTTAGTCATATAGAGTATTCTGCAGATTTGTGTTGTTAGAAAGTGCTCAGCTGCAGAGTACCAGACGAACGGAATCGGCTCAAATTTTCAGGATATCTGAAATGTGGTCGTTCTTTCATTTCTGGACTGTGTCCAGATTGCTAATTGGCAAGAGAACAAGATTCTGGTTAGAACTGAACCAAGGTCGACGTACTCGAGATAGAGACAGACGAAAACAAATCTAGAAAAAAGTGGAATTTTTCCTTTAGGTCCGTGCGGCGGGAAGAACGTATTTGGCTGCGGGACAAGAACCCATTCGGCCGGCGCCACAGACGCTCATTTCCAAGGGCAATGTCCTTAGTCCTATGTGTTACAAATTCAAGGTCAAGATAAATTGTGAACAGGAGAAATTTCAGACCGTATCTTTTCTACGAATTCTATGGCACTTGCCGCGATCGACCAATCCGGAAAATTGAGGTATTTTTTACTTACGAACGGGTGATCGGATTTTAAACTTGATATTTAGAAAGATCTCATGTCGTAGACGCCCCACTTCAAATCCGGACCGGATCCGGTAACTTTGGGGGGGGGGGAGGGATTGGAGGGGGGATCTTGGGAAAAGCTTAAAGTTGAGGGATCGGTATGAAACTTCGTGGGCAGAACAAGCGCAAGTCCTAGATACGTCATTGACATAACCGGACCGGATGCGGGCAATGCGGGCAATGTGGGGGAGTTGGGGGGTGGGGTCCAAATTTCTGGTCATCCCAGAAGTTCGGTACTCCCTGATGTGCTAGGACGATAGGGTTTGTAGGCTTGTCGGGGACCCGAACATACTGACTTGATAATAGTCGTTTCCCCGATCCGACCATCGTGGGGGAGTGAAGGGATGGGGAATCCGGAATCTAGTGGCATGCATAACTTTTGAACGGGTGATCAGATTTAATGAAACTTGGCAAGTGGAAAGAGCTAACTTCTAAGATGTTCCATGTCAAGTCCGGATCGGATCCGATACTTGTGGGGGGGGGATTGGAGGGTGCGCCGGAAAGCTCGGGGAACGCTTTAGAGTCGAGGGGATTAAGATGGAACTTGGTGCGGAGAACAAGCATTAGGCCTAGATACGTAATTGACGGAGCAAGATCGTATTGGGGCTCTGCGGGGGGAGTTGGAGGGGGGTTCCCAGAATTCCGGTTATCATGAGTTAGAATAGTTTAACATGTGTTAAGGACGACACAACTTCACAGGCACATTGGCGACCCGGCCAAATTGACTTAAGAACCCGACACATTGCCCTAGGAAAACTTCCATTGCTGGACACGACCATTTTTGGGGGAGTGAGGGAAGGGGATTACAGAAATTGACATCCGTAATTTGCGGACGGGTGGGTCCGATTCGAGTGAAACTTATTGGGTGATAAGATTTGACGACGTAGACATGCAAAACACGCGTTCGAACCACATGTGGCCACGGTTAATGGAGTTGGAGGTGGGGGGGGGGGTTGCGGAAACTTTTGACATGCACAAAAAACAAACGGATGGACCAAATGGGATGCAAGTTGGACAGTACTGACGCGGCTTAGATTTGTTATTCGGCGTCCGGACCGGATCCGGCCACGGTAGGTGGGGGGGGGGGGAGCGGGAACCGGAAATCTGCAGATAGGCTATAATATGCTCCAATTCTAGTCAAACCTGATCGACGGGAAGGGAGATGTCAGAGATGCGACTTTTATGTTTTCAAGTTGTATTCGGCCACAGTAGGGGGAGTTGGAGGGGGAGTCCCGGAAATGTTGTGGCTCGCATAGGGGTCAAAAGAGGGCAGTAATATAAATGAAACTTGGAAGGCAGAGAGACCATATGCCCTAGATGACATATTTTAGGGTCCGAACCTTATTTTTGGATGGCGGGTGTATTTTGTGACGTTCTCATCTACTTTCTTGTACCGCCTACTCGTAACAACTGCCATATGACTCGTAGCTCTTGTTCTTTTTTTAGAATTTGTCTGTCAACTCAAATTTATATCGAACGAGATGCTTAACCCCAGGAGTCTAGAAACGTAGGTAAAGAGAAAATAAACTGCATAACGGCCGAACATTTACGTCGGATGTGATGCCGATTTAACGAGTGTGATGAACTTAACAGGCTTGCCGTCCACCACATTATCACAACACTGTGACAAAACTGCGAGTATATTCCTTCCTTCAGTTGAAAATTGCTCTAACTTCTTTGCTCACGCTTGTCCCTCGTTTCGACGAAATAAGTTTACTGGTGTCTGAATTACTAATTTCGCACCACGAGCAGTAGAAATCATCTGTGAATAATGGCATATGTGATTTTGGATATCAATATAAATATCAAAAAGGAAAAAAATGGAGAACCAAGTTTAGTGACACCCTGCCCTTTATGTAATGAAGGGAATGATGACTTGGAGCACTTTCTGCTGAAGTGTCATGAGCTTTCTGATTTAAGGGTGTCTGTGCTTGGGGGGAATTTGCGGCTTCCAGACATCTTGGATTGTACATCGGCACAGATAGTATGCAAAGTGTGTAGATTTACTGATGAAGGAGTGAAGTTTCGTGACAAAAGAAGTTGAATTTTTGTTATATTTTGTTTAATTCTGTTGCTTAATCAGTGTATAACCTGTTCATGTATATGGCCTCTGGCTTTGAATGCAGATTATTATTATTTTTATGGGTTGCTATTTTGAGGACCGGAATGTCTGATACCTGAAATCTTGTGATGGTGACCCGCGACAGAGAGATTTGAGTGAAGCAAAAGCTGAAGATTAGATTGGGACTAAGGACTCCATGACTCCATGTTTGTGGACGGACTTTAAGTTTAGATAAACAACTGGAACTCTTTACGGTCTCCTAAGACGGTATAGGCCAAAATTCCGTTGGCACTGAAAGCCGGCTAATGCGAGCTGTTCGTGTGATATTGGGCCAGGGGTTCATAAATTATGAAGAAGGTATAAAGCTCCTTGGTATAGAAAGCCTTGTTGCCCGGCGTCACCAGCTTACTATGACATGCGGGAATAAAATGTTAGAATCAAGTAACCATCGTGATTTGCTACCGGAACCAGCACGAACCGGATATAACACGAGGCATCAAAATAAATTAGAGCCGTGCAAGCCATCAGCTTCTAACAGGTATAGATCTTTTTTTCGTCAATATTTTGTAAAGCATTTTAATGAGTAAGTGGCAGTATGTTTTATAAATGACTGATAGGGTCTTATTTAACTATTATGTTATTTGACCTAATAAATTCGTATCGTATCGAAAATACTTTCGGATTTGTTTCAACGGGGTTATGTTGCTTGCTGGCATTCTGCGTACTGTAAATCCAACCGTGATTACTCGAGTGGGAGTGAACACGGATAAAAGTTTGAAAAGTTTGCGTGTTGTAAGTTATTTATGGTTGATTTTTTTTTTGTATATATGACCCCTGAGCTTCAAAATACAATGATCTTTCTATATATATGGAGCTCGAAACAACTGAGTTGACCCTGGTCTACTTTGACCTTAGGCATTCTGAGCTACAGTGTGTTCCACCCTTCTAACAATAGTAACTATTAGTTATTATTTCCGTTCCAACCTCACGAAAAGTTACTACGCTGACAGTTCCAGCCTTCTCGAAATAGTAACGAATCGTAACTATTTGCTTACCATGCTCGGGAGCGTAGTAAGCGTGGTAACTACGGAACAACGTTAGCGTGATTGGCTGGATTGACCCGTGGAGTGGTATATTGGTGAAAATAGATAAATACGTTCCAGCCTTGAAGCCAAAATTCGTGACGTCGTGCGTAGTAACTACGGTGGAACACGCTCTAAATCTAGGCTAGCTGAATACGGTGTTTAGCTGGCCAAGGGTCCGGAAGATTAACTTAGTATTTTTTTGCTCTGGATAAGAGAGATGAGCGAGTCCTAGACATTGCTTCTAAAACAGGACTCAACGTGTTCCCATTCATGTAGCAAGCACGGCCGACCGGTTTCTCAAACTAGAAATATGGCAAAATACCAGTGCAAAGTATATCGAGGGTGTTGCTAAGCTTAGTTTGGCAGACTCAGCAACCTTGACGAACTGCGCCAATGAACCCGACTTCGTCGATAGCATTTTATGTCGAGATCGTTGCCTATTTTATCACCTATGAATAAGGGTAACACTTTTAAAAAGCCAAACGTTTCAAAACAATGGAAATGCTTAAAACTATTTCAAACACGGGAATAATCTTGTCAAACGCCTTGAAACCTTCCGATTTTTGTAACTTCCGCACGAACTTTTCCAAAACCATTCGAACTTTGCAATAATTTGAAACAATTTCAAAATTAAATTTCAAAACCAGTCAAATCATTTCTCAAAAAGCTTACGAGATTTCGTTTCATTTTCAAGCGTTTGCTTTTACAAAACCGCTATCGCCGCAGCTATCACCGCAACTATCGCCGTGAAGATCGCACGCGATTTGTGGAACATATTGGTAATAAATGATTTGTAATCGGTCTATCTAGCTAGCTTCAATCAGGCTTCAATGCACTAAGCTTCAGTTTTCTGGTATTTCTAGGCTACCAGCTAGCCTACTAAAAATTGCTTAGCTAAGCTGCCTAGTTCTCCCTGTAAAAAAAATTGAAATAATACAAGATTGCAGGTTCGTTTCTTACAGCTCTTCTGTAACTGACATTCAGCCTGATGAGGACCCTTGCCAAAAAGGGCCGAAATATCGCTGCCAAGTGCCAAGCATTGTAGCTGACGTGTCCGTTCTTAGCCATCGCTTGAATGTGTCTCCCAGTCATATGTGATACGACCAGTGTAGGCAAGGTTAGAATACAGATGTCCTACAGTTAGGGGCGGTCGTAAGCAAGTGCCATTTTCACACTGTGACAGAAGTCACACACTGAAGTTTTGTAAAAGCAAAAGCTTCAAAATTAAACGAAGTCTCTTAAAACTTTTGAGAAATGATTTGACTTGTTTTGGAATTTAATTTAAACCAAGTTTAACCTGATACTTGCACTCGTTCACGAGTTGTGAGCTCCACAAAATATGGTGAAAACCGAAAGCTGCTACAGCGCTCGCAATAGTGAATTGTTCCAAAGAACACTCGGCTATAAATGACAGTTTAGAAAAAAACGACTGATTTTCAGTAAAAAACGACTATTTTGACGAAAAAAGGACTGTTTTAATGACAAAAATCAACTGTTTTAACGAAAAGTTATTTTTTACCGACTGGCCGACAACACTGGTGGGGGGGGGGGCGTTCCCGCCCCCTCCGGTCGTGTCAGTGTACTTTACCCCGGTTGAGGACAGTCATTCTCTCCTGTTGTTACTTTCGTGTTCCGTCCCACTAGTTTAGGCCTGCTGACGGTTAACGAGCAAATAGGAATGATAATATTCCGAGATCTCGCATTTGCTGTAGGACACAGATATTCCAGTCATCCAAATCAGGCCAAACACAAAATCCAGCCATTTTCTAAGGCATGTCTCTGAAATTCAAATAATCCTAACGGCTTACCTTTCCTGGTTTGGTAGCACAGCACACAAAATATAATTTCTCACGTAAACTTTTAGCTTCTTCTCCCGCCAACAAATGTTTCTATTCCATCCACGTCGCTCCTGACCTCCTAGTCTTCGTTGGAAACAACTCTGGTTGGACGAGCAGGAGGCGGATAACAAACCTCTCTTTTGGAGAGTTACGTCATTGATTAATGCGAAAGCTGCCAACTTTTAAGGAGTATTAGGTATGCATGTACACGAATTAAAGGCAGTTGGATTCATAGAGATTTTCTTGTTCATGTTTAGACAGAGAATTTGTCATATTCGGACTGAAATTCGGACTTAAGTGCCTTGCCTCGGAAATGCACCGTGAGATCCTGCCACCCAAAGATGAAAAAAGAATGGATACTCGCCCAACAAGGAACATTTCTAGGGCAGCTAAGAAAGCTCAGCTAATGAACCCGCCCGCTCATAGCACTGAACGCTATTTTAACTCATTTGTGCCTTTTTTTTATCCGTAATTTTAATGTGAATTAACCCAATTGTAGTTTGACAATCCCGTGCATTTTGTTTTATCAAAATTTTGGGAATAAATGAAATGAAACTGAAACATGGTAGATGGCGATGCGCCTCATATGGCATTGCAAACCATCTATCAAGTAAAGTCTCGTTAAATGTAATGGCCGACATATTTACTGCCAATTCGGCGCTACGAGTTGTTTCAATAAAACTATCTATCTTTATACCTGAATTACAGCGAAGAATATCAAGAACAAAGTTACACCTCGAGTTATACCGCGGATATTGCTATCGAAGACGCTAATCAATAGGTAAAATGCCGTTTCTGTTGCTCGTCGTAAGAAAATGATGGCCCTCTAGTTGGCTATCATCATCTCGCAGACCTCATTTCTGACTCTACTGTCCCTTCCATCTTAACTCTACACTCTCTACCTAGGAGGTTGTCTACCCGTGAAAGACGAAAACGTTATCTGGATGACGCAGCCCGAATAGTCTTGCGTGCATTGCGTAGTTTCATTTGTTGCAACTTGCAAGGAGCGAAACATAACTGCGCACTCCGATTCAGTAAACATTGGCAGTTTTCCAACAGCCCCGGGAAGGATAGTTCCTAGAATAAGACGGACGTTGCATCTCATCTTATTTACGCTCATGAGCTGACAGTGATTAAAGGATCAAAGGTTTCGGAGGGGGCTGGAAACGAAGTGCATCAAACTTCGATCCCGACGTTCGGGTCTTGTAGATTTCTATTCTTCTTCCTGTAGGCATGCGATTTTATCGCCAGTGACAGCTTAGCCAGATACACCAGTATACTTTTGCCTTTGGTCGGGGCGTTCGCTCGAATTTTATTTAAAATGTTCCTACAAAACAAGGTTCTTGCAAACCGCCGTATCTCTAGATTTATACAGACGGCTTAGATGATCTTTGCCAAGGATGGGTGAAATATTGCCAAAGAAAATTTCAGCTCTCTGGTTGGTTTAGCCCCATCAAACAAGCTTACGTAACTCCGAGCACAGGTTTTTGTTTGTAAAAGCACCGAGAAACACTTCTTCGTTCCGTTCCGTTTCTCGACGGAAATACCACATCGGCAAACCTGTATCCTGGTTTTATTATTTGGTCAATTGTCTGTTCGCCGCGCAAACTGACCTTGTTGGTTGACCTGACTGCCCACTGTCTGATCGGAAAAGTCTTTGCCGGCAAATCGGGATCCTTGTTTAATTTTAATTGATTAGATCTGAAGCCGAGTGTACAATATGAAAGTCGAGTGACCAACCAGAGATGGGCGAATCCGATCATGAACGGATTCGAATCCGAATCCAGGGATAGGTATGAATCCGATTCCGAATCCACCATTTCGTGCTGAGGATTCGAATCTGGATTTAAATCCGACGTTAACAAAAATCAAATCATGTACATAGGTTATAGTTTAAAAATCAGAGATGACAAAATGCACCGATATCTAAGGTGATCAGATAACGTGATAGATTCCTGAGGATGGTTGGTAGTGGAGACAAAAAGTTGGATTGCCTAAGCACACTGTGTACAAATTTGGAATACGGAATCTTGAAGGATGTAGAATAGAAATGTTAGTGGATTCGTAAGATTGAGGGTTTAGAATCCGAGTCCGAAGCCAGCCTGACAAGCAGAAGATTCAAATTCGGAAAAAGGACGAATGCCGGATTCGAGCCCGAATCCGGATTCGTCCATCTCTGTGACCAACACGTCGGCCTAACTCAAAATATTGTGATCCATCTTTGCCGTTACGAATCCTTTCGGACTGCAAACAAGACCTTCCCCACTTATGGTCCATTTACACACTGCGTCAAATCCGAGCGTATTTTGAAATCCGAGCGTATTTTACTCACGTTTTGAGCTTGAAAACATTTCTAGCAATACGGACGTATTTGAGAAATCGGTCCGCTTTGTATCTAAATACGTCCAGAATACGTCCGTATTGCTAGAAATCTTTTCAAGCTCAAAACGTGCGTAAAATACGCTCGGATTTCAAAATACGCTCGGATTTTACGCAGTGTGTAAACCCACCATTAGCTTAACTGGCGTTTTGGACCGAAGAAGAGGAGCGTTGTGGCAGATAAACGGTAAGTAGACATGATTTTTTTTTTTTTTTCAGTTACCATGGTATCTGATTCTACGGCTGCTTTGCAAAAACGACAATGTCCGAATTCGGAATCGATTATTCTAAAACAGCTGTCATAGCCTTCCCGGACGGACTTTTAGAACTTACCGCAAAAGGAACACTTGCACCCAGTCACATCGCAAACGCCAAACTTCTTTCCCACCAATTTGACAAAAATCTTGGCTTGGTGATACTAAGGTAACTGGACAGATACTCAATAACTGCAAAAATTACTTTTGAACGTGGCATCAAAAACCACGGTAACTGCAAAAACAAATTTAAACCGTGCTATCAGATATCATGGTATCTGCAAAAACGCAACTAAGGTTACGTTCCGATACTCTTGATGACTAACTCTTCATGCCGATGAAGAATCAAACCAAGATGAAGAAATGAAGAGCCTGAAGCGTCACCACAGCCATCCCCAACGAAGGCCGTTGATTGGTTGACAATAGGATTTGAGTCATCGTTCGGGCGACGTTTCTCCTTCTTCCCGAGCGAGTTTTGGACTTAGGCATATCGAGTATTATAGTTGTTGAATGGTCTCTAGTTGGCATTTAATGGCCTGAGAAGACCTCTCATCTGCAAGGAGCCCAAGGCAATTATTACCACTTCTATACTTTTCTGAAGAAAAAAAAATCTTCTTGAAATTAAAACGGATTTATTTTACACAGCTTGCATACAATACTTACATAATAGCTGCTATATTGCATTTTTTTTCTGAAAACATAAATAAATACTCAAGACGAAACGAGCGAAGTAATTTTCTTAGCAATTTACTAAGAAAGACCTACCCGGCAGAAAAAAGGAATAATGCAAAGCGAAAGACAAGTGAAAGTAAATCAACCGATCACTTGGTCATCAAAGAGACTGATGCAAAGTGACCCGAGACTATTAACCTAAAAACAAAATCTTTGGTTTACGCGGGTAAATGAAACTGAATTTCCCGCCATTAAAATGCAGTAGAATCACGTGAACCCCATGAAAGTTTGCACGAGCTCATTTTCGATTAATGTACAATTCAGGCAGTTCTTAAGGGTATAAAAGACTGTTCAATCGACCAAGGGCCATGACTGGTTGATCATAATAATTATTCACAACTGCTTTCCACAAAGTTCTCGGCAAGCTTCTTTCCAAAATTGCTCAATTCCCGCTGTTCGGCGCGAAACCGCCACAAAAACTAGATGGCACTCAGCGTGCTCTGATCCGAAAAATCGTTTAATCTTACTGAAAACAGTACGAAACAAATTGACTTCCGTGAACGAAGTGTTTTACTCTATCCGGTAAAAAAAGGGCCCTTTCGTGTCATACCAGGCGTTGGACAGAACTGGGAAAAGGTTGGTCGATTGAAGGAAAGGTAGTCGAGGGCTTTTGCGAACAATTATGAACAACTAATCATGGCCCTTTGGTTTTCCAAAGAACCGATTACCCTATAGGAGAACTGCTGTCTTCCCTTTATTTCAAAGCATTCCCGACCGCGCAGCTTCCACTGACCGGCCATACGTAGCTATTCATGAGAATGGTATAAGAACTGAATCTTGTCATCTCCTGCTTTAGGTTCGACAGAGACGCCTGAGAGTTACCTTGAAGATGCACATTTTCCTAAAGGATTATCAGTTCCTGATTTTTGCAGAGCTTCCACATGTATCATTTTCCAAACATCTGCTATCAACTTACTCCTGTCCTCAAACGAACTTAAATGCCAAACTATTTCACAGATAATAGGACGAAATCGAACTAAAGTAACGACTTTCAACTTAGCACCAAACCCAAAACGCGTTCAAACCTGAAGGAACTGATGTTCACACGGATCGACCTGTAGAGCCAGGAAGCGATCATTCAAACAAAATAATGCAAAAAAAAAAATACCCAACGTATTCAAACCTTATATTACCCAACGCCATAAGCCAAGTTCCCTCTCTCGACCAGCAAACTGCCGAAGTACCACGGAAATCGACGCCGGTCGACTAAGCTTTATCCCCCCCCCCCCCCACTGTATTTGTGTGTCACAATCAGATTATGCGTTAAGGAAAGGACAAATTTTTACTTGAGAAAAACTAAAGCACTGCATCCCTTCTAGAAGTATCGTCCAGGGAGGTTCCGCATTTGCAAGCACGCTAGCTTTTAATTTTTTCGCGGCGGTACTTTCCCTGTTTTGCAGATGGTGAATAACACACAGACTTCTTTCACTTTTAACAATCCACTCCCTGGCAAAAACTAAAGGAAGAAAACCGTTCAAATCACGAGAAACGTAACACATGCACCTTCTTTAGTCACTCACACACTTCCACACTGGACTAGGCGACAACGCACCAAAAAATTTCGTCAGACCATTTACTGAGACACACGAAGCACTCACACATCCACTCGGTATTCGATCATCACGTGCACTGAATATACACCGTCACTTTTTTGCCTATATAGATTGTGCAACGCTAAAAAGCACTAAGTCGAAATGTGAGTATATAGAGTGGACTGGACTACATGGTCGCGCTACAGCTGCTGCTTGCTCGGGGCTCCACAACTTCTATGCCGACAAGGAAAAGGAATAACAGAATTGCAAAGCATATGAAGACGACTAGGAATATCGTTCCCTCTTCAGCTTTTATCCTCGTCTGGAAAAAAAGGGAATGATTACTCTTTCTCTTATACGCGGACCAAAAAACGCGCCAGTTTCGGTCAATTTTATCCGGACTATTAAAAGTAAGCGCCGATCCTCCCGGCCCGTCGGCTACACTGATACACCACCTCCTAAAAGGACCCCTCGCACTATTTACTCTTCAATTTACAGTATTTTTAAATATTTGAATACTTTAAAACTAGACTGTGCTTTCAACAAATAACCCACTGTTTGGCTGTTTTAAGCCTTTTCCGAGACCCGTTGACTTATAGCGAAGACAGGGAAACAATTTACATAACCGTTTTTTCTGATGGAAAAACTTCTCGCAGCCAGCCGTCGACAGCGTGGTACACATCGAAGGTAGCAAAACATGGCAAGTGAGAAAATCAGCGTGGTTTTGTTACAGGGGCTAGAATGTACCGTACGAAATTGGGGTCCCCGGGTTTAGAAATATTAAGTGATTATGGAAGTAGATTGCGTTAGTATTATAGGTAAGACAGGTCCTTTAATATCAATGAGGTGCTACAGAGAAGCATCCATTAAATGGGCGTTACAAGTGAATAAGGATTTTAAGGCGCGTTTATTTTAATGAAAATATGACGCCACTGCTTACCAAAGCCGTTTTATTCGTCAGTACTGTTCGCTTAAAGGACACTTTTTTTTTTATTTAATAAGATTCAGCATTAACCGTCATAATTATGCGTTCAAGCTTGCAAAATCACGGTTCCACAAGGACGTGTTTAAGTGGAGCTTTGGTAACAGAATTGTTGATCCCTGGAACAACCATACCGAAGATGCGGTTAATGCTGAAACTATAAATAGTTTCAACTGCATTATTGATAGGATTTTTGACCCTGATCAGTACGATTACTCTAAATTTCTCTGTGTTATTTAAAGGCGAATTAAAGTTTAACCGAAAACGGCTGAGATAGGACAATCTGGTTACCCATCAGTTATTCACTTAAATAGGCTTGCAGACTCGATGAAAATGCGCTACTTCGTTGCTCCGCTATTTACGAATAAGCGATTTTCGAATAGTGAAATTTCCCTGTCAGGTTTGTGGTATCTCTATGCGCTTGTATCTATGTTGCATGCTTGGCGAAAAAGGTTTACGAAAAATTTGTGTCAAGGCTTGAGATTCAAATTTTCCGCGTCATGATAGAATTTGCGTTGTGAGGACGACCGTAGACTGAACGTCACTACTAGAGCCGATAGTGGAAAATTAAAAGATTCCTTAGCAGAATCCAGATAATTCAGGGTAGCCTATTCAATGAATGATACAAAAGTATGTTGGCTTTTCAGTTAAACTTTAATTGTTTATGTTCCAATATTCTAAAATAGTTGAATACTTAAAAACTAGGCTCTGCTTTAAAGAATTGTACACAGCTTTGGCTTCTTTTTAGCCTTTCTTCTGGGCCGTTGACTTCTATAATAAAAACACGGAAAAACTCAGATAACCGGTTTTTGGGATCCCAAAACGTAAGTGGAGGGATACCTATGACACCGCAAAAGTTGTCCGTCCTTCCGTCTGTTAGCACGATAACTGTCGAAGGGGTTGAGATATTTTGATCAAACTTGGCACGAGGACTCTTTAGGTACAGGTCAGGTCAAGTTCAAAGATGGGCTATGTAGCCCTATATTTAAGGGTGGGGGAGGGGTTTGAAATTAAGGGGAACAAAAAATATTTTTTAAAAGCTAATGAAATAGTCGAATTAGGGGAAAGGAGACATGGTGAATCCAAATATGAAATTTGTTGTCTCGCCGGACAAACAGTTCACCCAGAATCCGGCCAAAACCGGAGAATTTGTTTAAAGAAAAGTCTTATTTAAATTTTATGAGATGTTGGATTTGCGGGTAAGAAGACATGCTGAATTCGTATACGACAATCATTTTCGTATAGATTGCTCGGAATACGGCTGAAACCGGAAAATTTCTCAAAAGTAAAAGTTTAATCTGAAGCTGATTAGAGGTTCGATGCAGGGGCAAGAACACATGCTGAATTCGTTTTTTAACTTTACTTTTTTTGCCAGAAAAGTAGTTTGTCGGGAATCCGACCGAAGCCGGAAACTGGGCAGAAGTAAGGAAGGAAGGAGATACGACGTAGGCTATAGGGTAAACCATATGCTGAATCCATATGTGAATATTTGACAGCGCAAAATGGATATTTTGAATATATCTGAACTTGGTGAAATTCAGCTGGCGTTTCCGTTTTGCACTGCCAAATACGAACTCTGTCTTCTCCGATTGTTACCATTGGCCTCAATCTGTTTCCAGATTTTAAAAGACAAATGTTTAAGAAGTCTGTTGAAGACCGAATTTCTACAAGACCAAATTGTCTGGAGCAAACATTAAAATTTTGGGATCCCATCGAAACCTTTGGTCTTGTTACAGACGACTTAGCTTTTTGACTTGACTTGCTTTTGCTTTTAACTTAGCCCATTTCGTTTATTAAGTTTTACAAATAGAATCTGTTCAACAGAACTTCACTGTTGAGAAAAGCCGCGTTCGATTCCCTTATGGTCATCCACCCACATTAACCTAAGGCTATCTATAGTCGTTTCCATCACGAATCGTTTCCTTCGCGTCATCCTGCCGACGAAAATCTTCTTTTTCCTAGAGCGAATCGAACGACAACAGACAAACGGTTTTCAGTCGGCCCGCTATAAAATTCGACAGAAATCGCAAGAACAAAAAATCCGCCAGAAATTCTGGACATTAAGTAGAATTCTGGATTCTAGAAGTCGGGAATTCTGGACTTCTGTAGAGCGCTATGCGTAGTTGAATAACACAGCATATAGGACTGGTCGTCGACAGTAATAATAATCGTAGGCGATCTGAATGCGGTTCAAGTTTTCAGTCATGTCCGTTCCTACGTCATGATTCGAACAGGAACGAAAATAACAGCGTTAACGCGTAATGAGGAATGGAATGGTAATGAGGAAAAATCAAATAAACGAGGTCGCCCGTTGAACAACAGAGGCAGGAAGAGAAGAATCGTCAAAAGACAAAGGAAGAACCGAATATGAGAGATCGTTCTGTGTGATGCGTGAGCGTGAGAAAATACAGGATTTTGGAAAGAAAAAATAATTAAAAATGAGAATTACATTAGGGCAATTTTCGTTCGATCTAGGGTATCCCACTACACGAAACTTGTTTGCGTAAGAAAAACATTGTGTTTTAAAAAATAAACCGTTAAAAATTGTCTGATGCTGCAAAAGGGATTAGTCAGTTAAGCTTTTAATTGGATTATATTTCGGTTCTTCCTCACAATAAACCTTGACTGTAAGCTTTACATACAAAAAAACGGGGGAAAGCCCAGATGCACTTAAGAGGGCCCTGCCCTAATTACGTTCTCCCTTACCTCTGTTTGACATAGAGAGTGGCCTAATTGGCTTCGGCGTCGAAGAGGTAGCTGGCATTGCCTTAACAGGATAGTTCTGGGCCGCAACTGCGGCGGCCGCGTGATGCTGTCCAGCACGAATAGGCTTCGCAATCTGAGCAGCGTGCCCCCGCCTTTGAAGATTCTTCTGACGGACAGCCTCCTTGATTCGGTCTACTTCGTACTGATACCGCTTCCTGTCGCGCATAGCACCCTCCTTGGCTTCCTTCAAGGCGGATTCCAGAGCCTGGAGAAAAAACAAGAAAATCAAGTACTCCTTGAGTCCAAGCTGACTTTGAAACGTTTTTTCCAATAATGTATACAACTGATACGTCATCTACGATGCTACATCAGCGATATTTCAAATCGATTATCAGATTACAGGATTACAGGTTTGTTTCCTTCCGGACGTTGGACTTGAAGATTGACAGCCTGACGAGGACCCTTGCCAAGAAGGGCCGAAATATCGCTGACGAAGCATCGTAGCTGACGTATCCGTTGTATACATTATTTGAATAAACAACAAAATTGGTTACCATACGTCTTTCAATTTACGCTAGGTCTACATCAGTATAAGCTCCAGAGAGGAGGCTGTAAAGGCAAGTCGCAAACAGGCCGGTTTTCGAAGTCGGAGGCAAATATCTTTCTTCGCTCTGAAATTTTGACGCGCCGCAAGCAGGTTTCCCCGTAGTGACGCAAAGCGTATTTTCGCATGCGAAATCTTATCGGACTGTGTGTGCATATAGTCTAACAGGACTTGGGACTACAAAGACTGGCTACTGATGGGCCTGACGACGACCAGTGGCACGATAAGATGATTAAGTAAATCAGTACTGTAAAAGAAGACGGCCATCACTTGTACTACTTTCTACTCGTATACTTCTTTGCCCACGTACTTCTGAATGTCGTTATTACCCATCTTTACACGAAATGTCAACGGTGGAGCATAAACAGATTTTTTTCTTAACAGAAAACATCAGACACAATATCAGCTTAACACCATAAAATAAACGTGAACACTATTTCTATGTCGATGGGTTTTATTTTTTAAACTGTCTTCATTTGCTCCCCCCCCCCCCCCACACACACACAAACAAAGATTAACCTGGACAGAGTAGAGTAGAATTTAATTTAAAATGGCTTTCACAGTACTGATGCCGCATTTGCATTTCTCGTCCTCACAGTCTTTAACAAAGGCATACAATTCAACGTTTGAAACAGGTATACAGATGTAAAATGTAGTCTTATGTACACAAAATATAAAAAAATACATGACATATGGTATGAAAGATATGAAAGATTCTGCTCATTCCCGATAACATTCAAGGATACGCAACCTAGTGTGAAATGCTATCAAACTTCTGACAATGTATTAGATGGTATGAGTTGTTTCTCGAAGAACTGAGATCAGCATTGCCTAACTCAGAATGTGCGTATTCTATTGAACAACCTCTGGGCACTTTTCTAGTTTCCCCCTAGCTTACTATTCCTCTACAAATGATGGCCCTGCCACGAGCAGCTTCTTGAACTTGGGCACCGTTGACTAGATTGCAGTGCGGATATTCTAATGGACATTTCGGTGGGCATTCGTCTAACCTCCTTGTCACCGTTTTCCAACCTACCTTTACTCGATCCATGGTAGCTCTCAGCCGTTTCTCAAGCTTGGGCAGTTCACATCTGAGATCAGCGTTGTCACGTACGAGTTGCTTATGAACCTTGGTCAACTGATCCAAGTTGTTCTCCAGGAAGCTAATCTTCTGCTTCTGGGCGAGAGAGCCACCAACTTCGTCGTTGTCATCCCCAGACTGTGATTTCTTGACACGTGCCTAGAAATAAATTCAATCTCAAAATCTGAAGACACTGCACACTCTTGTTAAAAGAATCAGCGACATAGTTCTATACTGAAACATAACACTTCCAGTTAGGCAGAACTGTTTACCACGTAGGTTTCGAAACTTAGCTTAAAATTACACCGTTTTAAAGAGTTTTTACTCCTTTTTTTAAGGTTTTTTTCTGGAAACTATACTGTCTCCCAAAGACACCGCAAATGAAGCGGAGGGACGATTGCGAAACACCTGGCAACTATCGGATGCCTAGTCTATGCAGAGAAAGAGATAAGGAAGCCGGCAGACTGTACCTGAAGGTCAGCAACAAATAGCTTCCGGAGGTTATACAAGGTTTGGAGCTCCTTGGCCACAGTCTCCTCGAGTCCCTTGAGGTCCTGTCGCGCCTGCTCCCTCTTCTCATTGGCGTGCAGAAGCTCTTGCAGCTTCTGTGTTTTGTCCTGCTCCTCGTGCTGAAGTCGCTCGTATTCCTTCTGAAGCTGCTCATGGGCCAATGAAACTTCTTGGTTGATACTGCAATAGGTTGTGAAAAAGTGAATGAGATTCTATCCTACTCAGTCATACACAAATCTTCAAATTTTGGGCATGGTGGCCCAATGTGTGGGCAAGGTTCTCATACGCTGGGGAACCATACCCTGCAGCAACGGCATGGTATCCTTATACGAATCTGTCAACTGTTGAACTGAGAAACTGAACTGGAAACTTGCTTTTCATGCAGACTTCACCATTTACTATGCACTTACTCCAGGCCAAAACTGAGGATTTGTGTATGACTGATTCTATTGTATTTATGTAGAAGCTAAAGACCTCTTGGCAAAGACAAAAATGGCCCAGCTCTTGTGAGTGGGGATCCTTCCGGTAACATCGATGGTTACGTAATCGATAGTCATGAATGGGAACTTCACGAGACAGGGGAAACCTCACTGTGAAGAGAAAAAACAACAGTGGAAGCTGGTGTGTCCGGGGTTATGAAGTTTATGAACAAACAAATTACTTCTGTTTCAATTTCCTCTGTTTCAACAGACTGGCGGCCTTTGTTTCCACAGCGGCCCCTCCCCACTTTCTATTAGACATAAAGCCGCCTACACACGTTCTATAAAGATAAAGGAATGTAACAGTGTCTGCTGCTACTGTGCGGGATTCTTGCGTTATGACGACCCGCGGCAGAAATATGCATAATCAAACTCGGACGTTGACCTATATAACAGCAAATATGATTCAAGCGAAACTCACTCTCTCAGCTGGTCAATCAAAGTCTGCTTCTCATTCACTTGATCTCGAAGCTGAGCGACCTGCTTCATATGCGTTTCGCGGTTGTGGTCAAGCTGCTCCTCAAGTGCTGCCTTCAAGCGGACGACTTCTTCCTGCTCTACTGCCTTCTCAATGGACGTCGCAACGTGCATTTGTTCTAAAAGAAAAATGGAGTTCAAACAATGACATGCTCAAGTCTCGTGTCTTAGTTCCGACAGGATTCCCTACAAGCAGTTCCTCAACGGCGGAAACTGTCCAGGACACATGCAAAAAATAAACCCGTCATCCAGTCCGATAATCATCAAATGTTCATCACACCGTCATCAGGGACAGGGGCCTTGCGCTGCATACACAGTAGAAAAAAAAATCTTGCAGTATTTGCTACTGGGATTAATCTTGTCTTTAAAAAGATTATCTTATTTCTAATTCGGAGTAATCTTATCTCACTATAGTTAAGATTAATCCCAGTAGCAAATACTGCAGTTAACTTTAATCCTTACTCGGAGAAACTTTTTACAGTGTAACAAAAAAAAGGTGGCTATGGAAGAGGGATGAGTAAAAACATATTCCAGTCTACCTTGAGCCTTCATTTTAGCAATATTTTCGTTCAGCTGATCAACGGCTTCTTCCATCTGTCTCTTCTTGTTCTCAATCTCCTTCATCGTTTCATGTTGAGTTCTCATCTTAGCTTCGTGCTGCTGAACCAATAGCCGGCAGTCGCTTAGCTCTTTCTCCGCCTCTTCAATCTTCAAGTAAAGACAGTCATTAATGATAGTAATCTAAAACTGACCTCATGTAGACAAGCCACGATAAAGATAGAATCCGAACTGTCATCGAGCTTCAACAACTGACTGGGAAGCTTAGCAAGCCGCCGCCTCTTTGTAATGGGCACACAATAGTTGCGTTTTGCAGATACCATGGTAACTGGATCTGCAATCAGTCGTTTTTGCAGTGACCGTGATATCTGATACACGGTTGCTCTGCAACAACGACAATTGCCGAAACTGCGCATTTCGAGTCACCCCAAAAGAAAAACTGATGTTCAGTCACGTCACTAAGTGCCAAACTTCTTTCCCACCAATTTGACTAAAATTGATGAAAGTGAGATGACTTTTTCAGGTCCCACGACCAGTTACAATTTACAATTTACAATTCGGTTTATTTATCCATGGATATCTTTTACAGACAAAAAATAGTGCTGGACATGTCATTACAAATAAAAAGATCAACCAGGGGATATATTTACAATGGTAACCTATGATTTATATATACAATTCACGGTTTAAAATACAATTCGTCAGAATACGAACGCGAATTACAACAACAAGTTACCACGGTCGGACCGTGGTATCTGAATATCTGATACCACGATAACTGCAAAAAAGCCTTTTGACCGTGGTATCAGATACCACGATAACTGCAAAAACGACTTAAGACCGTGGTATCAGGTACCATGGTATCTGCAAAAACGCAACTAATGGCCGCGTTTTAAGAAGAAAACTCGGGAGTGAAGCAAGTCCCTTGCCTTTACATACACATTCTCTCCCTACAGTAAAGGTGGGCTGCAGTACTCTATCAGTGTGGAGCAAGCTGTGATTGGTCACCCGACTGATTGACTAGTTGTGGAGCGCTGCCTGTTACGAAGCGCTGAAGGGTAAACATTGTCTGTGACCCGTTCGAACGACTGGTATCTATCATGTTTGTGATCGGTTGGGGCAACTGATCCGTCACTGCTTGAAATGATTCGTACGATGAATGAGCTGAGCTACAGGATCCCGAGAACAACTCGCAATCCCGAAAACAACTGCGGAAAGATCCCCTCACCCTGCCAAAAAAAAACATTTACACAAGGTGAAAGACAGACCTACTAGAACCTTCCATTCACTCATACACAACAGCGAGAAACAGGAATAAAAGAATGGCGAAGGGATAGAAGCGGTCAACAGTCAAATCATTCGCTGCCCTACACGGGTAGAGACTCACCTTTTTGTTCGAATCAGTCTGTGAAGTTTCAAGGGTCTGGCATCTTTGCACTAAATTCTTGACTTCCGACTTCATCTTTGAGATGTAGAGACGGGCGACGGTGAATTCTTCTTCAACCTTCGACGGATCTCCGTTCGTCTGCTGGAGGTTCTACAACAAAAAGGGAATATTGTCTTGCATTTGATCGTGCCGAATTCAGGGTCATAAGAAGCTTAGGGAACGGGGTTGGGGTCAGTACAGCTCTTTTAAGTCGGACACGGCTCTATATCTGTTTTCCAGAATTTGGCGCAGCTGTTCGACAACAGTTGTCGTCTGACACATCAAAACTTGTAGAAACCACACACTCTAGCTCAGGATCTTATTTTTCAGCTTTATCTCTAATGTTTCGCTATTTCTCACAATTTTTCCGCGAATATTCGCAATTTTCGCCAGATAAAATTGAGGTATTAAAATTTTAGATTCTATATCCATAGCCCATCACTGACGGTACGTTTCTAGGCAAATGGCTCTACTTGTCATGTCACTTATTCCAGGATTTAAGCATTCCCAGGCTTAGCATACTCTCAGGCACCGAGTGTACAAAAATAAAAACGCGACCTTTCAGGTGATCTAGCAAGATGATGTGCAGTCACCCACAAGCCCTGTCCCGAAAAGGAGTCCGGTCCTTTTTTCACAGTCACAAAAGGAATCATGATACATGCTTTGGTCTTCTTGGCCCGTCCGAAATCACCGATTACGAAAGAGCGAGAGATGGACGAGCGAGATCGACCGGCTCACATCGTGGTCGCTATTCCAGCTGGTCAGCTGCACTTAAAGTTTAACTGAAAAGCCAACTTATTTTTGTATTATCTAACTGAATACACTGAATTTATTGGATTCTGCTAAGGGATTTTTTGATTTTCCACTATCTGCTCTAGTATGACGTTCAGAAGATCTACGGCCGTCTCCTCAACGCAAAATCTACCATGACGCAGAAGAATCTGAATACAAACGCGGCTGTTCAGTGGTCAGTGATCTTGTGGAAAGCAAATCATTGCGGGAACACTTGTTTTCGTAAATCGTTTTCGTCAACCACACAACACAGGTACAAGCGCACAGAGGTACCACAAGCTCGACACTCAAATTCCACTATATGAAAAATGATCATTCGTGAAAAGCGGAGCAACGAAGTAACGCATTTTCATCGGTTCTTCAAGCCTCTTTAAGTGAATAAGTGATGGGTCACTTGATTGTCCCATCTCGGCCCTTTTCAGTTATACTTTAAAAACATATGCGATTCAGCAACTATGGGGCGGGCAAAGAAGCCGGAGGGGATAGGCCTTACCTTAATGTCACCAGTATTTCCGGCAATGGCAACTCCCATCTCGCCAAGATCTTTCAGAAGATTTGACAACATGTCATTAATCCTCTTCTTCTGGATTGCAGACATGTCCCGCAACTGCTGCAGCTCTGAGCTTGTCGTATTCAACAGAGTCTGCTTTTGATTCAGCTCGTCCGTTAAGTTTTCATATTCCCTAAAATTAAGTCCGTTGTCACTACTTGTCACTATAATCGACTTTTGTGACACGTAGGCCCAGGCACGGACATTTATCGTGAAGAATGTTACAAGTTCAGTTGGTCACATATTACTCATGCCCGCTATTTGGATGTTTAGAGGGTATTATTAGTCGCTGCATAGGTGAATGAGAGGAACCTCTCTCATTCAGGTTTCAGCCCTAACTCGAGAACAGTGGACCGACAGACAGACCGACCAAAAAGTGATCGGTATATGGCACTTGAGCGAAGCTGCAAGTGTATAAAATGACTCAAAACGGATAAGTCAGCTCACAGCTAAGATACTGAATATTTCGGCCCGTCTTGGCAAGAGTCCTCTTTATGCTGTAACTGGGAGAAAAGAGCCTTAAATCTTAGCTGACTTTCCGTGTTGGTCATTTTTTGTTTATTTATAAAAAAGGAATATTTACACCAAAAGTATGTTAACAAATGTTCATTGTATATTTCTGTCCCGCCATGGCCCAAAGGGCTTTTTTGGGAATACATTCATTCATTCATTGAATCTGGAGTACATACATGGAAGTAAGCAAGTATGAGGAATCTTGACTAGTTTGAGGCACACAAATTTGCTGGAAACATACTCTTCTTTAGTCTGGTAAAACATCTTCGTGATACCATGCTAGTTGATCAGGTATCTTCTAACCAGCTTGACTTGTTTGAGTCACATAAATTTGCTGGAAACATACTCTATTTTAGTCTGGTAAAACGTCTTCGAGATACCATGCTAGTTGAACAGGTATCTTCTCACCTGTTCTTGTTTTCAACTTCCTGTGACTTCTGATCATAGTTGACCGCTAGCTCTTCAAGGGCTTGCAGGACTTCCTTGACCTCCTCTTTGGCAGACTCGTTTTCGATCTGAATTCGGTTCATCTCCTGTTGCAGTGTCTCGTAGTCCCGACGGGTCCCAGCGATCAGCTGAAAGAACAATTGGTTCTTATCAGACAGGCAGAAACATAAGCGATCCACACGACAAGGATGCACAACACAAAGACGTGCACTCTAGTTTGTGCTGATTGTTTTTCACTTTTTAAGTTGTCTCTATTTTCGATTACAAGAGCAATTTTTATTAACTCTTGCGCAAATTTTGCAACACTGAACACAAGCTTCCAACAAAGAATACAATGCACATCCTTGGGTGAAACAATAATAATAATTTGAGAAAAAGTAGGCCACAAAGCCTCTGCATAATGTTATCTCAAATATGACTGTGTCATATGTATGTATATCCGTGTGTCACATATGACTAGCCCTCCAACCCACAACCTGTACCCATTTTTTTTTTCAGAAGCGAATAATTAAGACGTAGTGAGTTTTAAGCTATTTGTTTCAATCTTGTTTTTTTCTCAAAGTGCTTACAATATTGTTGAATGTGTAACCGATTGAGGTATTATATACACAAGCTTCAAACAAAGAACACAATGCACATCCTTGGGTGAAGCAAGAATAATAATTTGAGAGAAAGTAGGCCACAAAGCCTCTACATAATGTTATCTCACATATGAATTCTCTGATCAGTTCGACTACTCAAAATTTCTTAGTTATTTAGAGGCGAAAGCCTTTTCTCTTGCTTTTGTATTATTATGATATGACTGTGTCGTATGTATATGTATCTGTGTGTCACATATGACTAGCCTTCCAACCCACAACTTGTACCCATTTTTTTTTTCAGAAGCGAAAAATTAAGACGTAGTAAGTTGAGTTTTAAGCTATTTGTTTCAATCTTGTTTTTTTCTCTTTGTACTTACAATGTTGTTGAATGTATAAACTGATTGAGGTATGTTTTTTGTTTCTATATTCATTACTACTCAGTTTTGAGGGATATAATTAATTAAAAAATCGTGCTCCTGGTCATGGTACCGGGCAAACACTGATCAACACCTTCTGCCACACAAGGGTACCAATAGTTATGGTCAACAACAACCTAACCGTCAATAACTCCATTTAGCCGACTTAATTTATCGCCATAAGGGCTTTACACCATACCTCTTCTTGTTCCATTATCTGTTCCTTCAGCCTCTCGACTACTTGGGACTGTTGGTTGATTTCTTCATCCTTATCGTCGAGCTGACGGTATAACCTTTCCATCTCAGCGGGGAGGTTTTCAGCCATCGACGCCGTCATGGGAGCTGGGGGTGGAACGGCAACCACAGAGACAACGGAGTCACTCATAACGGATGAATTGTCGTCATTTAGCTGCTCCGTTTCCTCAACTCGTTCACCAGCTCTCCATCTAAATTTGAACAGATAAATTTTTTTTATTCTATTTTGATGTAAGCGTTTCCTTGTTGTCCTGTAATTTTTTTCTTGTTTTGTTTGCAAATTTCATACCAAGACATACTCATACAACTTGTTAAGTTGCTGTGGGCTCGATCATGATTTTCCGTAGAATTTGCGCGTGCCCAGGCTGTAACCAGGTTGATTTTTCTGCAAAATAGTTATTAATTGTATATGTTGCACTTTCGTGTATGTTAATTTTGGCTCGTCCATTGACATACGGTACATGTTTATTTTGCGACAATAAAAACTAATAATCGGCTCTGTCCGTCGCTTTCGAATACAGTGAACTGAATTGTAACCACATCAATTCTTTTGCTGTGGAAAGAAATTCTTGAAGAAATTCGTGAAGAAATTCTTCAGTTTCTTCCCTTCTTATACTCCATTTGTCACATTTTGTGTTTAGAATGGGTAAATAAAATCAAAACCTCGAGAGACCTAAACGGTTACAAATGTCTCAAGACCATGTGCAGGGTTTTTCCAGCTTCATCTAATTCCCCTTCCTGGTTGAATTTATTCCCTTCTTTCCTAACCTCGCGGTTCATCACTCCATGAATACTAGGCTGAAAATTTCACTCACTTCTTCAATTCTTCTTCAAGTTTCTCCATCCTAGCCTTGTACTTATTCGACTTTTCCTTCTCCCTCTCATATCGTCGTTTCCACTCCTCTGCCGTAAGTTCCTCATTGACGGTTACGGCGTTCTTGACAGTCTTCGCCCGCCGTCCGAACTCGAGGGTGGACTTGGTTTCACACTCGTTATAGGCGGCAGGGGAGCAGCAAATGACGATGGTTGTTCGGGCGTTACCACCCAGAGATTCTTGGAGAATCCGAGTGAGTTTAGAGTCTCGGTAGGGAATGTGGGTTTTCTGAAATGAAAAGAGCGACTCTGATCAACTATTCAGGGTGTGATTTTAACAACAGAATTTGATAAACAAACCAAAATTCGAACTACTGAAAATCGAACATGCAATCTAGGATCAGACAAGATCCAGGGGGATACTGAGTGAATGAATGTTTTATTAACCGATTTCAAACAAATGGAATACAAAAAAAATAAAAAATAAAAAGAACCATCAGTTGATTTAGATATTTTTTTTATATATATTATAGTATGTTACTCCTCACTCCTCAGTTTTAACGGGATGAATAAATAAATAAGTAAGTAAGTAAGTAATTTATGTATAACCCGTCTTTTCGAAAATGCCGAGTAAATGAAAGAAAATAAATAAATACACTATGCTAAGGAAAATGAACTATACTATGCTATGCCGCTGCACCACGGGTTTCGTGGTTCCAGACCATTCATTCGATGAATGAGCAGACATGAAAAGCCTGCTTAGATCCCAAACTTGGACATAAAAACAGCATCTCTTAATCCTTCCCATACCCCGTCGTACGGACCAATAGTACTAAGTGGACTTGCGAAAATTAGCCCGATCTCAGACAAACTGGTAATGTACGGGATAAATCCAATAAATCCCTTCAAATTTTAAACTCATCAAAGCTGGTAGCACTTTGGCGCATCCGCATTGGCTCACTTTCTATGTAACTCGACAAAAAGAATCCTATTCTTACTTATTATTTACGATAAACTGGCCCACTTTCACTAATGTGAAATAAGAATATACGGACCGGGCGGAAGCTTCTTAACCAGGGTTTTCCGTGGCTGACTATCACATCATACTCCGCTGTTATGCAAAAAGCGGGTCACAAATAAATAAATAAAATCAAAATAATCTTCTCCTGAATCCAACTTACATTCCCATCCGCCAGGGCAGAGATGACGTTTCCGAGAGCGGACAAGGACTTATTGATGTTCTTGGCTTCATCAAGTACTGTTCCTTCAGCTCCAGTTTTGCTAACCTGAAATTAATATTAACTTATGTTAGGTCAGTTCTTCTTATTCGAAACGCCATCTGACTCGAATCCTATATATTAACTTGCACCATAGTTGTCGCACTCCGAAAACGTGGTGCTCACCTCTAAGAAACGGTCGTACGAAAGCACCCATGATCATGAGCACCCATGATCGCCTACGAAATCTTCAGAAAGATACCTAAATTCATTCATTTCGTATTTCACTAAACATTTTCGCTGTACTTGATTTATGTTCGTTTCGTCTTTATTGTTTGTTAGTTTGTGTTTTATCTGTATTAGCTGAGTTTTTTGCCATCATCCAGTTACCCGACCTACAAGATTTCCCACTATTAGTCGTTTTCTTCCTTCGGTTAAACGACCTAAGTTTTTATAAGCTTGGCTCCGTTTGCCGGTCGGTTAACCGACCTGTGGACTGAGGCGGGAGCTCCATCCAACCGATCTACGCTCTTGGCACGGCGCGAAATTCAAAATTCACATTGGAGAGATAGGCGGCGGTGAGAGGAAGACGCCATTTTTTCTTATAAGCCGTTTTTTGGACCGACCGGCGAGACGAAAAAACGGGGAATGGAGAAAAGGCAAAAAAACGCAGCTGTTGTTAGTGAGTGTTTGTTTTTCCGATTCCCGTCCGTGTTAACTAAGTGCTATTAGGGTTGAAATAAAATTGATTGACCAGAAGCTGTCCGGCAAAAGTCTTTGCGAGCGTTTGGGCACTCCCTGTAGTGATGATCATCGGGTCACGGCCACCACTGGACGCGATAGACCACACCCCGAATCTTAGTGGGAGGTGTTAGCTCTCTGAGAAACGATCTTCAGTACCCGAAACTGAAACCCCTGCTCCTACCAACTGTAAGCTTCAAACTTCGCCAGTCCGTGGGGCCTCCCTTCTCATCTTTGTAACAAGAAAATGGTGCAAGTTAAAGTTCAACCGAAAAGGGCTGGGATAGGAGAATCTAGTTACCCATCACTTATTCACTAAAATTGGCTTGAAGACCCGCTGAAAATGCGTTACTTCTTTCTTCCGCTATTCACGACTAATCGGTTTTCAAATAGTGGAATTTCCGTGTGATTTGTGGTACCTCTATGCATTGTTCAGGCACTAAGTAATCTTCGCCAATATCACCACTGCCCACCGAAAAGCCGCGTTTCTGTTGAGATTAAAATTTCCCGCATCATAGTAGAATTTTCGTTGTGGGGACGGCCGCAGATATTCTGAACGTCATAACTAGAGTAGATAGTGGAAAATAAAAAAGTCCAAATAATTCAGTGTATTCAATTACGTAAATGACACAAAAATAAGTTGGCTTTTCAGTTAAACTTTAAAGACCAGAACTGGAGTCCATTAAAGCGTCATGACCATCGGCAAACACAGGGAAACTGGCGATAAGCAAGGACAAATTCGGTATCTGAACTACCGAGTTTGTATTTTTTTAAACTACTGTGTATCGAAAAAACACGCAGACCACCGGCGAACCCCGTTCACTATGCTGACATTTCGACCGATTGTTCTGCCGCTCGTTGTTGATTGCAAATCTTCTTTGTTTACTCTCACTTTCATCGCCTAAAGTTGGATAAAGACCTAACGCTAGGTAGCGGACAGCTCGACTTTCCACGACGGGATTTCAGCGGAATTTCCCGTCTTTACTTCTGTTAAAGGAATCCTCGCACCATTTACTCTTCAACTTACAGTATTTTAAACATTATGTATACTTTAAAACTAGGTTGTGCTTCCAACAAATAACCCATCGTTTTGGCCGTTTAAGCCTTTCTTAATACCCATTGACTTAAAGCGAAAACAGGGAAACAATTTACATAACCGGTTTTCTGATGGAAAAACTTCTCGCAGACAACCGTCGACAGCGTGATACACATCGAATGTAGCAAAACACGGCGAGTGAGAGAATCAGCGTGGTTTTGTTAGAGGTAGAATGTACCGTACGAAATTAGGGTCTCCGGGTCTAGAAATATACGGAGTGATCATGGAAGTATGTTGCGTTAGTACTATAGGTAAGACAAGTCCTTTAAGGTCTTTGCCTCTAGTGGCCAGAGGAAGAATATCTATATGGGCTTACCTTTTCGCTACCTGCCAAATCGACTAGATACAACTTTCCAGAGAGCTTCTTTTGATTTTCCAAGTTCTCTTGCTTCACATTAATTAAGAAGACGGAGTGACTTCGAGAGCTGTGTTCGTTCATGTCTGAAAGAGGAATGAACGTAAAAATACTATCGATTGCTATCAAAGTTAGCACAATTAATGTTTACATGTTTTGCGTTTGCATTGTCACGTTCACCGGATTAAGGTGTTCTTATCAAAGAATTAACCGGACCAAGTCTCATGTCATAATATTTTGATCTTTCAACAAGTCAACATGATCAAACACTGCCCGAACGCAAAAACAATCATATACAGAGCAAAGGTCTCAAATCGCTTTTACCAGCCCTATAAATTAGGGGCGGGTGGGGTCCGTCAAGTACAGAAACAAATTTCTAAGGGCACAAGTTAAGCCCAACCAAGCACAGATCCTCAGGCAGCGAGTTCGACAACCTACAACTCAATACCTGGCCCAAAAACCAGTGCATAGACAAGAGTGTGCAAACAGAGATGCTACGCACGTGCCTAAGCTTCTGTGCTTGACTAGCATGCTTGGGAACGGGGATTAAAGCCGCTTTCACATTGACGCGTCGTTGCGATCCGTTGCATATGCGTTTATCTTGCGTTGCGTACAGGTTGCGTAGCGTATCTTTTACACCTGCACGAGAAGCTTTCGCGCTGGTTGCTAATTTACATTTTCTTTCTCGGTTTCTTCTGCTGAATTTTGATTTCTTTCACTAGTACCAAGTTCTTCTTCATCATCAGCATGTTTTTTTTTAGTTTTTTTTCAAAAACTTCCATTTTCCACTGACAAATCTGACGCATACAAGTCGACGCAATGCAAGAATGGAACTTGGTTCTATTCTTGCCTTGCATTTTATTTGTCTGCGAAAGCGCTGCGTTGCGTCGACGCAAGCACAACGCAGAGGTTGCGTAGCTTAATGTGAAAGGCTCAACGCGTCAATGTGAAAGCGGCTTAATGGGAGTGGTCGCACTTCTCGTGAATTCCTGATTTTCAATAACATAGGGAAATGAGCGTAAAGTACGACAAATTGTAGCGAGATTTCGTGCAGGTGGTGGCCTTTAGCCGCAATACATTCTGTCAAAATCGGTTCTCTGTAACAGTATTGCTAAACATCCACATTCGTATTTTTTGTGTTTATATCGCTACCCACGAAAGAATTGTTACTAGAAGAAATATCAGTATTCTACAGCAGGAAGGCTCGACTCGGAGCTCTCTCACCAGATCCACCCCATGCTGTCGACGAGCACTTCATGCTCAGGCACCGAGTTCTACAACCCACAACTCTATAGGGCGAGTCTGGCGTGCTGGAAAGCTCCGCGAGCTTTTGCACCGGCTGTTTTTGCGGCTTCGGCTAAAACTCGCTTCGCTTTCCAAAGCTGTTCTCGCGCTCCGCTAGTTTCCGCCAGCACTTGGAAAGCGAATCCACTTCGCGAGTGGAAAGTGATTTCGTCACGTCAGCGACAAGTTTTAAAGGCGCAACTACTTTCCGTTTGCTCTTGCGCTCGGCGGATTCTCGCTTTCCTTTTCGGAAAGCGAATCCAAGAGATCGCCAGAATCGCCCTTATGCCTTATGCCTGTGCTTGACTAGGCATTCTTGTGAACGGGGATTAGTGGGGGCACTTCTTCGTGAATCCTGATTTTCAATAACATAGGGAAATGAGCGTAAAGCACGATAAACTGTCGTGACGTTTCGTGCAGATTATGGCCTTAAGCAGCAATAAATTCTGTCAAAATCGTTCCTCTTCAACAGTATTGCTAAAAATCCACATTCGTATTTTTTGTGTTTATATCGCCCGTCACGACAGAAATGTTACTAGAAGAAATGTGAAAAGCTCGACTCGGAGCTCTCTCACCAGATCCACCCTATAAGCTTGCCGAGCGCGGTTCTGTAAGCATTCGCTGCGCTGAAACCACAGTCTCGGGGATTGGCAGACGAAAACTATGGGAAGTTGCGGATATGTTGTTGGTTGTTGGCGACAGTACGGGGCTGGCCAACGAATTGGCAGGGTCAGGACTGGAACGATAAACGTTCGCTAAGGAGGACAAACAACAAATACAAACAGCATATCCCGGGACCAAGATTACGGACATGCCCTGGCATTTCGAGCTTGTTCGTCTCTCTGTTCAATGACTTAATCTTCTCAATGAATGAATGAAAGAAAGAAGGGTTTATAAAAAAAACTAGAATCTTCAATGCCCAGAGGCGAACCTGTAAGGGACTAATTACCCTCAAAACAAAAATATCAACTACAAGGAAAACTTCATAGGCAGTACTTGCAGTTTAGTCCTCTGTGCCCACTTTACTTTAAAGAAATGTTGACACACTTTCTGTCTCTCAACATTCTAAACGAATGTCTGCCTTTCCAATGGTTCGTTAACTTTGTAATAACACGTCCTCTGAACTGCCTATTTCAAAATCTGAATTTCGTTCGTCAAAGTGCCAAAAGCGGGGCAAACCAGTTTTTCACAAAATATGACTATGCAGATACGCGTACATCACATAGTCAATCTCAGCAATCAGTCCACGTCGAAGTCCTCAGGACCGAGCGGATACTTCAAACAAAATTTAATGTTTAGACGGAAAGATCCGGAAATCAGGGAAGTTTGCCAGTCAACCGAAAGCTTCAAAATTGGCGGCCACTGCTTCAAAAGTTGAGAAGCTTGAAAATTTAGTTTGTGATTTTAGAAGACTTGTAGACCAACAGATCTGTGTTGTGTTCCGAACTCTTTTTCTTTTGCTTTGGCTTTTCTCACTTACTAACCACGGCGCCCACGATTTTCAAATAGTGTGCTTCGAGCCACCGCTGCGAAGAGCCGCAAGTCTGGACAGATTTCAACTAGCGAAAACAGGACAAACGCTAATTTCACCGGAAAAGTAACGGTACTTTCGACATACAATACTTCTGATCCATTTTGTTAATGATTTCTGACTTTTCAACTGTAACTATCTATCTAGCTATCTTCTGAAACCCTGGAGATGTGAAGCTGAGATCCGTCCGCCAGGACAGGAGTAGCGCTAACTAGAGGCGTTACTAGCCAAAATGTTTCGGGGGGGGGGGGGGGTATTTACCGACTAGCTGGTCATTTTTACCGACTGTTTTTGCAGATAAAAACGATTATTACTCAGAAAAACGACTGTGTTGACGAAAAATAGGCTCATTTTAAGAAAAACTACTATTTTTAATAAAAATCGACTATTTTTACAAGAAAACCGACTGAAAAATCGACTGTTTCCACGAAAAAAATCGAGGCGTTTCGTGATGACTCGGCTATTTTTTTACCGACTGGCCGACAACATTCAGGGGAGGGAGCGTCCCCCCTCCACCCCTAGTCGTGACACTCCTGGCTCTAACTGCGAGACAGTACTGGAAACCATGACTAAGAACAGCCTCGGCTCGGAGAAAAGGCAACAATAGATTGCAGATAGTCGGATAATTGGCGTCACTATCGTAGTTATCACAAGCCCGAAGCTTAAAACCGCAATTGCGTGTAAAAGAAGACCACAGCTTCCTCCTAAACTGTGACCATCCGTATTGCGTGCGCAATCAACACTTTTCTGTTTCAGTCCAGAGCGCTCTGCTTCCATGGGATTCAAATGCAGACAAATATGTGACCTCATTTCTCGCAGGCTAAGCCAAAAAATCGCATGACATGCTAAATTCTTCGATCTCCTTAACATAAACTCACTAGTGATAAAGTAAACTTTCATAAAGAGCAAAGACGTTCTTCTTAATTGACAATGTCTGCTCACGTGTTTAAACATGAGCTCCTTACCTGATATCGTTCACTCAGAAAGTACTTGGACACTCTGATTATGGCAAATAGAAGTCATTTAGGCAATTACCAGGACAAACGATCCCCGGTCCCTTCAAAATTTTGCCCATGTTGACGCTGTACTATTTGGGTTGTAATAAAATTATCGACTGAATTTCCAAAATTTCTCGCAACTGAATCCGCTTTTAGGTTCTACCACATGCTTTCTCCCTCTCTTGTTCCTGACGGTGATAAGTTTCTTCAGTTTATCAATAAAAATGTTGAAGGAGCTGAAAGCACCTCTAATCCAAGGCTATTTGTATATATTTAAAAGATGTTATTGGTTCAATTAAAATAGGAAAAACGAGATTTTCGGGTTTTTTTTTTGTCTGAAATTGTATTTATCCCTCTCGCATCATCTTGGAGAACTAGCTGATCAAGAAAAAAACCCGAAAATCTCGTTTTTTCTATTTTATTTGAAATGAATGGTCAGCTTGGCTTCAAACCTTATATTTATGGGTTCAATCATTCTTATTACAGAAAGAGAGATACGTTGCAGAGGGACATCTAGATGAGAAGTCGCATTATTCTTAACCAATCCGGTTTGCGGAAGGATTTCTTTTAGTACCTTAAAGCACAGTCACAGTAAATACAGTTTAAATTCAAAAATTCTACTACACTGGGACCCCTTTGAGACTCTGCTTGATACCTAAAGATTTCATACCCGTCCCAGCTTTATTGAGACCAGTGTTGCCACTGGTCGCAGAGTTCTGCAATTTGTGACAGAATTTTACGACCGGTTTCTTACCAGTAAATGCAAAAATGAAGCAAAAAAGTCAATTATGAAAATGGCAACGCGAGATTTCGCGTCAATAGTTGGTAAAAAGGACTCAGTTTCGTAAGCTCCAGAATGTCTCAGGTTTTTGCGGCCAAAACTCACAGGTTCCGTCAGAGAAAAGTGGCAACGCTGTTCAAGCATCGAGCGGCCATCTTGGTTTTGATGAAAAACAAGGATAAACTTCAATAACCGACATTTTTTTTTCACCAGTGCTTCTCAGAACCATTAATCGGGATCCTGCTCTGCCTAGAATCGAGTCAAAGACGGCAACATGCAAAGGTCAGCGTAATGCCGTTAGGGTGGACAAAAATAACGAAATCCCGCAAATGAGAATGAATGGAGCAATCAGGGGCGTAGAAGATACGACGGGTCCTCTAAGACGGTCTTCCAAAGTACAGTAGAGGTATGCTTATGTGAACGTCTGCTAACAGTGAACGGTTGCCGAAGAAACAAGACCAAAGTTTTCGATGGGATCCCAAAAATTCAATATCTGATCCAGACAACTGGGTCTTGTCTTAGCCAGATCCAGTCATCGCCAGAATCCTTGAACATTCTTAGAATTAAAATTCAGAAACAAATTAAGGCCAAATAGCTAATCATCTGAGAAAACCAAGTTCAGATATGGATTCAGCATGTGTGTTTACCCGTAAAGTCATATCTGTTTTGACGAAAAGTTCCTGCCACTTCTGCCAATTTCCCGGTTTCGGCCGAACGCTAGGAACTACTTGTCCGGCGAAAAAAGAAAGCTCAGAAACCAACTCAGGGTATCTTCTTTCCCCAATAATGAACATCTAATCAACTTCAAATAAAAATTTAACTTATAACAGATTTTCCGACTCCAGCCGGATTCCGGTCGAACTATATGTCCGGGTAAAATGTGATTGTCACACACGGATTCAGCGTCTCTTCTTACCCCTAAATCGGTTATTTAATCAGCTAGAAATAAAACTTTAACTTCTAACAATTTTCCGGTTTTGGCCGGATTCCGGACGAAATGTCTTCCTACCTCTAAATCGAACATCTAATCAACTTCAAATAAAACTTTTACTTTTAACAAACTTTCCGGTTTTGGCCGGATTCCGGGCGAACTACTTGTCCGATTACAAAATGGTTTTCACCATCGTGTTCAGCATGTCTTCTTACCTCATAATCGACTATCACATTAGCTGTTTCAAAATATTTTGTTTGACCCTTAATTTGAACCCCCTCCCCCACCCCTAAATGTAGGGCTAGAAAGTCCATTTACGAACTCGACTGGTCCGCCGACCCAACGAATCCTCACACCAAGTTTCATCAAAATATCTCATTCCCTTCGAGAGTTATCGTGCTTACAGACGGACGGACGGAGAGACGGACAACTTTTGCGATGTCATAGGTATCCCGCCACTTACGTTTTGGGATCCCAAAAACTAAAACCCAAACTAGACTTTTTTACTATGAATACTGGTAATAACCACTTACGCTTCTGTCACTTTTTGAATGTTTTGCTAATTCACGGCTGAAAGTGACCCAACTGACACCCTGGTTTGCTTTTTATAATTTTAAAAGTTTGCTACGAGGAACGCACCTTCAATGGAGAAGATGGGGGTCCGATCCTGCAGGTGCCTTCAAAAGAGGAAATACCTTTTTAGTAAATTCAAAATAAGAGAAAGTTAACTGAATTTCTACTTCAAGTTTGTGCCAGGATAACCCTGAAATAGTTGGCTGTTAGCTGATATCAAGTTTGTTACTTTTCTTTTTCCATTTTACTATTTTATATGTAAGTAACAAAGCCAAGGTAGTGGAACAGTTGAAAAAGTGTTCAAATAAGCATAACTCTACTGTATTCCTTCTATCCAAGCTGAGGGCATACAGTAGGCTACTTACTAGTGACAGCAATGTGGCGGTTGGATTTTCCCTCTTCGATGACTTCGAAAACTTCTTCAGGACTAGAAACAAATCTCTCGGTGGCGCCTTTTACATAGGGGCAGCGGTTCTTATCTTCGTGGACACTGAGGTTAACTTTCGAAACTGAAAAGAAAAATTTTAATCGATCAATTATACACGGTCTTTGGCTCTTGAAAGCAGTCTAATCGGAAACAGTCTACGACTTGCTATGTCCACACCGCCCCCGTTCATGTCAGTTCAAACCGGTCAGTTCCCCGAGGACTACTTGGGGAACCACGAGCAGGGGCGTCACGACTGGGGGGGGGGAGGGGGGGGGGGACGGCCCCCCCCCCAATGCTGCCGGCGAGTCGGTAAAAAAATACAAATCGGCGCGAAACGCCGCGATTTTTCGTCAAAACAGTCAGTTCTGAAAAATGGTCGATTTTTCGTCAAAATAGTCGGTTTTTTCCGAAAATCAGTCGATTTTTTTCAAAAATTTCATTTTTGTTGCTGAAAACAGTCGTTTTTTCTGTAAGAAAAGTCAGTAAAAATTACCAGCCTGTCGGTAAATGCCTCGTCCCCCCCCCAAGCATTTTGGCTAGTAACGCCTCTGACCACGAGAATAGAGGGAGATCACTTCCCTGGAGTACTCGGATGGAAAACAATGAAATCACGGGGAGTGGATTATGGATTTTCGTAAATGTACGTCCTTGCTAAACTTATTCAAGTTGTTTGTAAACGTTATGGCCCATTTTAATTTTCACTATAGTTTATTTTGTTGTTTTAACTTAATTTTACAATTTACAAATTTACAAAGAAAATTTTCACAATTTTTAAAAAATCACAACAATTTACAAAACTTACAAAAAAACATAATCACATTAAAATACGACACCCTCCTCTCAAACCAGCATTATCTCACAATAAAACGCAATATTGACTCTAGAAATTCCTTTTAGCCACTTTTAACATTGTTTTTTTATGGCACTTGCAGCTCCGCTCAAGTGCCATATACCGATCACTTTTCGGTCGGTCGGTCTGTCGGTCCACTCTTCTCGAGTTAGGGTACTTCCAGAAGTGCTAAGACTATGAAACTTGGCAGGCATATTAGGGACCCGACCAAACTAACTGGAAATAGTCACTTGCCCTATCCGACCATCGTGAGGGGAGGTGGCGGAATCCGGAAAATATGGGCATGCATAACTTTCGAACGGGTGACCGGATCTTAATGAAACTTGATATCTGGAAAGAACTCTTGTCTCAGATGTCTCATTTCGAGTCCGGACCGGATCCGATGAATCTGGGGGGGGGGGGAGTCGGAGGGGGACCGGAAATCATGATAAACTCTCACAGTGGAGCGATCAGGATGAAACTTGGTGGGAAGAACAAGCACAAGCTCTAGATACATCTTTGACAGAACTGGACCGGACTCGGACACTGTGGTTGGAGGGGGAGGAGGGGGATGGTCCGGAATTCCAGCGATCCGTAGTTAATGTACTTCCAGGTAGACTAGGACGACAAAACTTGGCAGGCATATCAGGGACCCGACCAGATTAACTTGGAAACAGTCACTTGCCCGATCCGACCATTCTGGGGGGGAGGGGGAGACGGCAGAATCCGGAATTGGTGGCATGCATAACTTTCGAACGGGTTTTCGGCTCTTAATGAAACTTGATATCTTGAAAGACCTCATGTCTCAGATGTCCCATTTCAATTCAGGACCGGATCCGAATGAACTGGGGGGCGGGGGGGGGGGGGGGGGGGGGCGGAGGTGAGAACCGGAAATCTTGTGACACGCATAGAGTGGAGCGATCAGGATGACACCTGGTGGGAAGTACAGGCACAAGTCCTAGGTGCATCAGTGACAGAATCGGACCGGATTCGGGTACCGAGGGGGGGGGGGGGAGCTGTATGGGGGTGTCCGGAATTCCGGTGGTCGTGAGTTAAGGTACTTCCAGATGTGCTAGGACAATTTGCTGGAGCATTAGAAACTTGACATCATTGGGTTAGACATCGTCATTTCTCCGATTCGACCATCCCTTAAAGAACTCATCTTAACGGCAAAGTGCAAAAAATACTTTTAAGCAAAATTTATTTTTTCACGATCGTCATGAGCATATGATCCTTTTTGACTCAAGGGTTTTCCTTAGAAATTAATTTTTAGCACCCTTAAAGTGCGCATGTTACCCGAAAAGTGAAAAAAAGTGAAAAAAAAAAAATACTGTTGACCATCACTTCCATCTGACTCTTGCAAGTGCCATATGAGCTTCCAGCTCTCGTTCATATCCCACACCAGCAACACCCCAAATCCTCTGATGATGACCGGAGCATTCCCCGACCACGGAGATCTACAAGAATGCGGGGAGGGAGCTCCTGGGACAAAGGAAAACGCGGGAGCTCCGTTGTGGGAGTCCCCTGAGGACGGACAGATTACGCATTTACTGTGGAGTTAGCTACAGTTTATATCTACATAAAGAATTAAACTAAAAAAAAAATGAATGAGACCGATCCAACATTGCTCCGCACCGACCCTCCAACATTTGATTCTCACACCCTTTCCAACCTTCATCTGGAAATGGCAGTTTAAGCAAGTATACGCCGTCAGCCGCCTCGACTTCAAGAATAAAAGTCACAGGCGATAGGGTATCATTTCAGAAACTGTCATTCAGTTTTAAAGTACAAACAAATTTTTGATTACCTCACTGACCAGTATGATTCATAACACATGGGCCACAACATACAAAGAGAAAGACGGAGTATAATACAAAAAAGAGGAAAAAGTACTATACGGAACACCATACAAAAAACAACACAAAACTAAAACTTAACCTAATAATGAACCAAAAAATAAAAAGAAAGAACAACAATAACAGAACCAGAACTATAACAAAAAACCCTTCCAAAACTGACTGACTTTACCATTGTGTATCAATGGCTGGGTAAAACAAACACCAAAATTCTCGCTGAACAACAAAGTGAAAACAGGAAAGCATAAATATACATCAACTTACCATCTAGCAAATCCCGAATCTTGTCCATGTAGATTTCGAAGTAAGAAACTTTAATGTGAAACTCGAGATTCTCCTCCATCAGGTAAATATGGTTGAAAATATCATTAACTATCCTTGGAATGATACCCTGGAGGTGTGGATCACTTATAATACCTTCCATTGTGTGGGTTTTGCCAGATGAAGTTTGTCCATAGGCGAAGATAGTTCCATTGTAGCCACACAGGACATCTAAACAAAAATTCAAAATGACCTAATAGGCACCAGTATTCAAAAAGTACCAACAAGAGAGACAGTCTCGTACCTGGTATGGGCTTGGCTATAGACTGCCCTATACCAATGAAATGAAAATCATTCAGCTATGACTGAACCATACACGTCCGTACATCCGCCCAAATAATCTGTAATAATCACACTCCCTAATAATTTAACAAAAACACTAACTTCTATTTAAAGACCTAATCCAAACATTCTGTTTACCTTCTCTTACTGATCGCAAGTCGCCAGTTTATTTAGATTTGAACTTGATTGCCGGGTTGCTGTTTTGGCTCGAGAAAAACCCACGCAGAACGTCATCTTTTCCAGATGACGAAATTTTCCGAGTTTGATTAGCAAAGAATTATAAGACTTAATTGATTATTTTTTGTATGTCTACAGGAGTACCAAAATGGTCTTGGTTTTTTTAATTTATTTGTATTTGTAATAAACAGTTGGAGCATTAGATGGAAATTACTATTTTGATCCTTGGCTCCCTACGTGCCATTACGGCTATCCGGGATAACCGGATGAGATTTAGCCCAGACCGAATTATTTCAAACCTAGGAAATTTGGTGTTTTTTTTTTATTTGCTCATTGTTTGACGGTGTTTTGTGTGGTTTTGAACATTCATAGAGGCAGTAGGGATGGTTATCATTGTCTGTGTGGTAGAAAGACCATTTTTTGTGGTCCGCATTAAATACTTGGACTTGGAAATGAAATAGACAAGTTCCAATTATACTTATTTAAACGTTATAATCATTACATTTACATATAATTACAAGAAGCCGGGACCCATTCCGAGGTTATGGGCCTAGGCAGGCGACTGAGTACAGTAGTAAAAGCTCAGCTGTCAAAGCCCTGGACATGATGTTTTGCTTTTCTGATGAAAGTTACTTGGTATGGCAATAGCAGCTAAAGGCTACAGCAAACTTCCGAAGAACAAAATGAGACAAAATTCAGTCCAGGAAGTCTGGTAGCAAAAGTTAACAAGACTGAAAGAGGGAGGGCGAAGACTGAGAAATTTTGTATTTTTACACACTCCACTTTTCAAAGTGGTGGGTCACAAACTACTTACTTACTTATTTACTATGATATTTAAAAAAAGAATGAAAGCTTGCATATAATAAAGAAATGTCTTTTACTAAATAAAGTCCTCTAGAATCACAGTCTAGTGTTATTTCTTGTATAAACTGTAAAACCATAAAGTAGGCCTAGTAAGGAATAACCAAAGAAATAAAGTGGCTCTATCAAATACCCACGAAAGAACCATCCATAAAAGAACCAGTAAAATCAAGAAATTATCTAAAAGAAGAAGATAACGCTGCAAATTCGGGACATATCCCGGTTATACAGAACACTTTTTATACAAATGTAAAATACTGAGCCTACCTTTGACGATACTCTTGGCTGCTTCACTATATACTTTCTCCTGGGTAGCATTAGGCTTAAAGACCTTGTCAAACATGTACACCTTTCCCTAGAAAAAAAATACAGAGATGCAGAGGCCAACTTGCACGTTGAAAAGACCCCGGTGGAAATTCCTAAAGACCACGTAGTCGGTGCAAAGACGGCCAATGAGTTCCATGAAGCCGTGGACAGCATGCATCTAGACCAGTGGTTCCCAACCTTTTCTGTTCCGCGTACCCCTAGTCAAGGGTCGAAAAGGTTGCGTACCCCCTTTTTTCAGAACGTGAAAAGAAGATATTTATTATCTTACGGGTCTCTGGTAACGGCAATATTTTTTTCAGTCAGCCTGTTTCTGTGCTTAGATTTTGATGTCTTTCGTGCTTTTTGTCAAGCTACATTGCAAACATTTTTGTTAATTCGTAACCCTAAACAGCTTAAAATCAGTGGGTCACGTACGGGTTGGGCACTACCCTCCCACCAAAGTTGTCGACCATAGACGGTTAAAAAGAAACGAGTCGGCACGAAGCTCCGCGATTTTTCGCAAAAACCAAATATTTTTTGGAAAGTTCGGTAAAAATGACCAACAAATCAGTAAAAATACGGTGCCCCCCAAAAAACATTTTGGCTACTGATGCCTCTGCCTTCTACTGGTAATACTAGACTTTCGGCAATCAAAAGTGAGTGAGGCCAAGTTTTGAAGCTACAGACTAAACTGATTTTGTTGCCTTCGCGTACCCCTTGAAAGGGCCTCGCGTACCCCTTTGGGTACGCGTACCACCGGTTGGGAACCACTGATCTAGACGACGTATTTTCGGTCTCAGAATTTAGCAGGTCTTTAAAATTAGTTAAGATTGCTTTAAAATTAGTTAAGATTTCTGGTATCGAAATTTGTTAATATTCTTATTATTGTGTAGGCGGGCAGGGCTAGGCAGGCGAAAAAGATCCTGTCTTCCCATTTGGTACTAAGACGCGTTGTTGGTTTCTCGTGAAGCAACCGATTTATTTGTACAATTATCATAAAGCACAAATAACAGGAATGTCGTTGTCCTGCTATTTGTATGCTTGTTGTCCCTTAGCTTCTAAAAGAAGAATGTTTCTCTTCTTTAGTTCTGCTGCACAAACATTATGTTCTTCATCTACCCCGGATACTGACGTCACGCAACGTGTCCGACACGTTGATGAAGCAATCATGACTGAACAAGGTTAAAGCCACGCCGTAATTTACCGCAGCCTACCGACAACCAAACGAGAGTTTACTGCTTAAACCTAAATGAAGCGAGTTAATGTCATTTCTCGACCTCGGACAGGGTTTTAAAGGGTTTCAAATTTTGACAGAAGAAGAGTAATTTATTGTGAATTTCACTATGAATCACAGATGCAACGAAAAGACTATGTCTATCGCCTACTCAATTATTACAGTACACACTTATCCTTTCTGAGCGATGCCGATTCTTGGCTTACAAAAAGTTACGGCACAGTATTTCTTCCCACTGTATTTGCTACGCTAGTATTGTTTATAAGAATGTTGACATGTGACGTACAATGTAAACCTGCTCCAATCTAGATGTGAGATTAACAAAACGGTGAAGGATTTGGGCTAGACCAGTAATACACACATCCATAAATTGTTCGGCAGTGCTCCAAGGTTAGGGTATACCTAACACCTCCATAAAAATCTGAAATGCAAATCTCCTTGCTCCAGGACACTGCTCCACCGCTGGAGCACTGTGTTCAAAATGTAGGATCTTTGCTTGATTGATTGGTGTACACAAGCTAGCTAAATATAAATGGCTAAACTTACTCCAATAGAGACACAATGGTCATCATCTCCAGGAAATTTACAAATAAACTGAGATCCTGCCTTAACTTCAGAGCTATTCAGAGGTCTGAATCGACAGACAACTTTAATGCTGTCTTCAGCAGGAGTACGTTCAGCTGACATGGCGGCAGCTGCTCAAGTACAGGGAGTAAGAAACAAATCTTAGCAAAGCCCCGCCAAGCCTGATGAAAACCTATAATCGAGACTGAAATTAGAGACTAGTCACACTACCTACAGGCAAAATCCAAACTTCTTCTGTACAGGGAAGGTCATAATTGTCAGAGATTGAAAAATTGCTGGAAAAATTAACAGAACCCACTGCTCCTTGATATGTTACAGACACAAGAGCAGTGAGGCAATAGAGATTCAATCCAGAATCCTAGATTCCTTAGAAGGTAAAGGTGAGTTGTTCAAATCAATCCTGGTCTGAAAAATCATAGGAGCTTATGAGCTAGACAGATGTCGACCAGTCTACCATAAAGGCTAGACTTCTGGATAGGATAATGGATGGGTATACCAGCTAGATGGCAATGGCAAAAGTTAGCTGGAGTGTGATGATGATGACTGGCACTTGGCCACAGGGCAAGTGCCGTACAAATTAACAGTGATTGGTTGGCTAGGAGGTAGGAGGTGATTTAGACCTTCAGTCAGAAAAAAAGTTTACTGGTTTGGTACCTAGGTAGGCTACACTAAGAGAGCAGCAAAGAAAATTTAGCTATAATTTAATCTGCACCTAGTTTGGATTTAGTGCTGTGGATTAAGTATTAGCTGGGTTTGATTCTCATTATCAAGTCCTATTCTTTGGTGCTGTTCGAAGTTAGGTGAGATCCAAAGTACCAAAGCAAGCCAGGCTACTTCCGTTGGAGCCTAGAACTAGGCTCTGATTGGTACAGATCTGAGAAACAGCTCAGATTTCTTGGTTGAAATGAGTCTACTTGTCTGTGCTGTGTTTACTGTAGTGAAACCAGAGCTTATTTATATTTGTGCCAGCCTGCAAGGACACTGAAAATCTGTTTGGGCTGTGGCTATTGATGACTGGGGACAAACCAATGTTAGTTTTTATGATTCCCTGCACTTAGCTTAACCTAGATTATTTCTAATAAAGGTACAGGACAGGACAGGACATCCAACCTCAGACAAGATTACAAATTTCTAGAGAAGTCGTTCCTTCAGAATAATCTATCTGGCTTAAAAAGGAACCAACAAATATGACAAACATACTAGATTGAAGCTAACTGAATGGTTTGAATATTGTATAAATACTGCTTCAATATTTTTAGTTAAACAAATTTTTCTTTTCAAACAAGATCATCTCATCCTAACCTTAGCTTGAATTCCTCGACCTGACTTACAAAATGATGAAAAGGGTAGAGTTACCAAAGTCAACAGTCCAATCCCTTTTCAAAGCAGCTTCAAAACAAAGAAAAGGCACAGAATTTGATGATTTTTTGACACACGATTGTTGAAAAAAGTCATATTTTGCCTTGACTGTTAGGAAGCATGTACTGTAGAACGCCTCAACTAGGGACACTTTTTCATATTTTTTGTGAATAACTTCAGCTCTTAAAAGTCGCAGAAACTTCAAATTGGCCCAAACATGGGTCTTAGCTAGTTGGCCAAGTTTGCCAAGTTTCAGATCAATTTCTTACAATTTTTTATACTATTTTTTTAGAGGGTGTCCCTTGTTTGGCAGCGGGTTCCTACCTCGGGACAGTGAACTTTAATGCACTTTTGAACCTTGTTTGGAATCCTAAATTGATGAAGGGACAGCACCAATGTTATAAAAAATGCTTTAATTACCTACTGGTGAAAAAAGTTCTGAAAAAATGATTCAAATGGCACAGATATCAATGTTTTTACGACTTCAAGAGGTAAAAAAATCCCATGAAACTTGTCATAAAAGTCACTTGCACACAATGGATTTCAGATAAATTACCAGACTATTCATGTCTTAATAGTCGACTAATAGACCGTAATAATAAGTAAGTAAGTAAGTAATTTATTTATGACCCGCCATTTTGAAAAGGCGGAGTAAATGACAAAAGTAAAGAAAATAAACAAAACACATATATACACACAGAAAAAGACACTTAATTTTTAATCTTCGGTCAGGAAGCAGTGGACGACATCGTGTGCTGGTTGGGCCTTGTTGTCCATGAGTTTTGAAAGTGATGACGAAACATCCAAAAGGGTAACACTTGCGTCTTGAATTTTGAATTTCTCCGTCAATGTATGGTTATGACATAATTTCGACAAGTGGAGGAGGTGCTTCGCATATTTAAAATAACATGATCTCATCTTTTTAATCTCCTTCTTTCGCAGAACATGAGTGACGCCAGAACGAAATAGTATAGAAGGAGCGCAGAAGGTGCTGTACAAATTTCCCAAAGCTTTACGATTATAGCGCCCCCGGTTGGGGACGATGCGCCCATAGGCGCTACGGATCGACTTATAAACTTCTTGAACAACCGATGAGCAAAATTTTGACAATGAAGATTTGAATGTTATGCCGAGCCACCGTAGAGAGTCTGTTGATTTGACGATGAACGATCCAAGAGATATAGAAGCTTTAGATGCACTCGAACAATTTGACGAAGGGTTGAAATGCAGGTACTCACATTTTGAAAGGTTAACTTCAAGGCCAATTTTCAGAAGTTCTGACGACAGCTTACTTACATTTTTTGTGAGTGTGGATCGGCTACGGCTTACTAAGAGCAAGTCGTCCGCATAGGCTATGTAGCTGAAGGCATAGTCTTTATAGAAGTAAGCAGGAAGCAAAGAATCGAGACAAGAAGATATGGCCGATTTGAAGATGTAGGGAGATAAGACTCCCCCTTGGCGAACACCAGTTCGGACAGAAATAATCTCTGACAAGCTACCTTGCCATTTGAACCTTACTGAAGAATGACCATACCAAAATTTTAACAGATAGACGACAGACAGATTCACGCCAGAAGTAATGAGAGAAAATAGGGCCTGAGAATGCGTTATATTGTCAAAAGCACCAGCTATATCTATAGAACATATATGTATAGAAGACTTGTCGCGGGTAGCCTGTTTCATCATTTTTGTCAATATGTGATGAGCATGCGCACAACTGGCGCTCGAACGGAATCCAAACTGCATTGAACCAAAGCTACATTTTTCAACTAGTTCTGGAAGAAGGACGTATTCCAGGATTTTGCTTATGGTACAAGAAACTGTAATTGGCCGATAGCTTTTGCAAAGGTCCGCGTCTTTCCCTCGCTTAATCACCGATGTTATAGTACCCAGGAGGAAACTATTCGGAACCAAACCCTGGCATAAACAAATTTGAAATAGCAGCTGAAGGTGTTGTGTTAAAGCTGGACACTCAATTTTGAAAAAATCGGCACTAAGGCCATCAGAATCTGTAGAACCAGTTCTTCTTAATTTTCGGAAAGCAATTTCGATGGAAGAACAAGTAACGGGAAGAACAGAAGGTTGAAATATTTTCCTTGGTAGGTATTTAAGAAGTAAATTTTCAAAGTGCTGCTGAATCTGGTTTTTGCAACCACTGAATAGACCACGGTAGTGGTTGGTCCAGTCAGCCATAGTTAGCGCGGAAGGAGGTACAGCTGAACCTTTATCTGTACGAAGGACCTTTTGCCACGCTTTTTTGTCACTGGGAGCATCTAAGCCATTCAAACGAGCATTTTTAAGTGAAGATTTGTATTCACGCTTTGTTTTAGCTTTTAGATTAAAAACAGTACCATTCCCTGGGCGTCCACAAGCAATCCAAATTTTTAGCCAAAATTTTGCCGTGTTTTTTGCCTTCTTAACTTCAGGACTGACTTTCCAAATAGGTTTCCTTGTACCAACTCGAATTCTCAGAAGCTATTCTAGCAGAAAGCTCATCTTTATGACGTTTTGGGAAATTTTTCACCCACTCTGTTCCTCGGAAATTGTATATAAATATGTTCGTAGAATGAGCTATAATTACTGTCTAGATGATATTTATCGAAGCACCGCAGGTCAAATGATGTCATGGGGTAGCCCCATTCACCACATAATATAATCCTTTGAACAAGATCAAGTTCATCTACTTCATCAATGATTGCGTGCATCCTCATTTCTCATAATTCGTAGTTTTGTTCGTGACCTTTTCTATGTCAAAATATTACAGTTTTTAGAATTCCAAACTATCTCATGGTATAAAATACCATCATTCAGAGCTTTAAGGGCATCAGCCAGCTTTCCTCTGTTGACTTATTTCCTTTTTTGTGCATTTTCTTCATTGTTCCTAGTTAGGGCACTCCAAGACATAAAAAGATCCAAAATTGGAAAAAAAATCGTAACAAAAAAAATAATAGAGATTCTGAGCTGAAAATTGGTGTCAAAACTGATACATAATGGGCCCTCAAATTGACATATTATTCTTGCTTGTGGGAGCCGTAGGTTCCTAAGCCAGATCAAGATTTTTGTGTATAAAAAAAAATATTTTTCAGCACTTGAGCGAAAAAAAAATCCTCAGGGCAAGGCATGAGAGTTATCATAAAGGTGATTACATCTTTAGATTCAGCTTTTTATCAGCTATCCAAAACTGGGATCAATATAGATTTAAGTCATCTACTTTATTTTATGCAGAATTTTTTATAACTTTTTCAAGTTTTTTGTCCCTTGTTTGGCAGTGTTCCTTGTTAGGGCGTTCTGCAGTACATTTCATTTTAACATTTTCACGGCAACATTCCAGGTAGTGTAAAAATGAGGTCAGGTACCCGTCCTGTATATAGTTCTAGCAAGATACTATCTGTGGCATCATGTCTGTTTAAAGTCTTCTTTTGTTTTTGTTGAACTTGAGAAAATATTAGGAATATATAGTGATTATTTTGTTTTTATTTTTGTTTGTTTAGAAACCCCACAATGCTGCTCTTTTTGGATCTAGTTACTATGAACAGTTCTTTCTGAACCAAGGTCTGCACTGCACAGAAAAAAACAAGTACTTCAGTTCCTGTCTTACATGCGTTTGTGGTTTCATTTTAGCATTTCACGGCAACATTCTAGGTAGTGTAAAAATGAGGTCAGGTACCCATCCTGTATATAGTTCTAGCACTTGCACTTAAAAAAATATTAGGAATAGTGATTATTTTTTTTTATTTATTTATTTAGAAACTCCACAATGCTGGTCTTTTTGGATCTAGTTACTATGAACAGTTTTTTCTGAACCAAGGTAAGGTCTGCACTGCACAGAAAAAAACAACAAGTTCTTCAGAATCTTGTCTTACATGCCTTTGTGGTAGACCAGGGGTGGACCGTACTCACGAAAATTCTCCTGGAATCAGTCTAGTACACTAGCCCCTTTTCAGGCACAGTGCTCAAATGTCTAGCACCATGCCTGGGTGCTAGACGTTCAAGCACTGTACCTTGGATTTCATGCATGGTGCATGGATTTCAGTATACAGTGCAAGCATGAAAAACACAGTTTCTGTCATCACAACTGAGCACCAGCTCGGACAGGGCTGAAATTACTACCATGAATTAGAGAAATCAAAGACAATCCTTATCAAATTTTTCATAACAAAAACAACATTGCTCAGCTGATGACAGACATGAAAACCTCATTTCCTTTTCTACATAGTCAAGGGTTTAGATGCAAAGTCTCCTGTGCCTCAGCTTTTTCTGAGCTGAGCAATGTTGTTTTTGTTATGAAAAATTTGATAAGGATTGTCTTTGATTTCTCTAATTCATGGTAGTAATTTCCACCCTGTCCGAGCTGGTGCTCAGTTGTGATGACAGAAACTGTGTTTTTCATGCTTGCACTGTGTACTGAAATCCATGCACCATGCATGAAATCCAAGGTACAGTGCTTGAACGTCTGGCACCCAGGCATGGTGCTAGACATCTGAACACCATGCCTGAAAAGAGGCTAGTGTACTCGACTGCCTGGAATTCTCCAAAAGTCTGAAGTCAAACTGAATAGCTTCTTTGGAACCTTTACTGGCTTTACAAATTCGCTATTTTAGTCAGAGACATTTCAAATCAAACATATAAAAATACCACAAACTGATGAGTGTGACAGTGAGAAAATATGACAAAGTCTTGCCCTCAACTTTGATAAATATTCTAGAAGCTTTGCAGAACTAGTGCATTGTCTAGGCTACTAGTACTGCAGTTTTGATGGCCAACTTGAATGATGCAACATTCAAGTGTACCAGTTTAGAATTCTGGGATAATTAAGCCATGGCAATAATTAAGAACAAAAACATTGCTAACTACAGCATCTACTGTGTCATAATACAGAATACATTACCAAGGATCAATAAATCAGTGCTTAACTACCCCACCCCAGGGTAAAACTTTGCTTTCTCTTTTCTTCTGCCGACGATGATGCTGAGAACTCGCCGGTTAACTCTTCTCACAAGTTCACCAGTTCGCCCAAACTCTACAGATGGCGCAGCAAAAATTAGTAAATTAGTTGTCTAGTAGATGGCCCTTTCGTCGTTAGGCAGCTCATGGCCTTAAGATGGCCTTCGAAGAAATTTCCGTCTCACCATGACCGCGTTTTCTCAGAAGGACGTAAAGGCATTGGGCAGGCAGGTTTGAGTGTACCGTTACAGTTTGAGTGTAAACGATCATTTTAGTCGTACATTTCGTAGAGGCCGAAAGCAGTTTCATGGCAGCCTGTTCTGCACTTTTATGAACCTTCCTATATCTTCCGCTAGCCAGAAATATGTCTAACACCAGCACTTTTTGCTTTAAATAATGGCAAATTTAGTTACGTTTGCGATGTCTTTCAAGGAGTTTTGGTTCTCTACCTAGATCGTATTTTTCCTAATTTTACGAATCATCCTTATCCATCATGTTCTTTTTACCCGCGTCAATCTCTGATTCGTTTCCGATTTTATCCATTTTTAATTGTCTTATTTTTTACCGGATTTGAACCAAATCTCCCGTATGAAAGAAAACTAAAGATCTAGCCTATAAAGGCTCAGCATGCTGTTTTAATCGTAAATCGCCCCCTGGTTATATTTCTCGGGTAGTGAGTTCAGTATATAAATTTCTGGCTTTGTCCGGATTCGGGCCAATCGAACTATCTATCGGAGATAAGCAAAAACGTAGTAATTCCTAATTCAGCCATGTCTTTTCGACGAATTCCAACTTTGTTGTAAAACTGATAGTAATTAGTCAACACACGAATTTCGCCCGAGGCCAAAACCAGTAGCATTTCCTAATTCAGTCACGTCATTTCCACCAATTTTAAAGGAGAGCTTTCCCGTTCATAACTTAAGCCCATCTTCTCCACCCTAGATGTTGAGATAACAGCCGAACCATAGCCCACTAGATCAAGAGCCCATTATAAGTTGTTCAACACTGACTTATTCACCAGGTGGCCATTCACACCCTTTTGCGGAATAAATTTACTTTCCGTTTATCCTCGGTCACTTCGCCCACTGCCTGGTGTGGCGCTGAATGACACCTCTTTCGATCTGATAGAGATGAAGTATTTAATTTACGGAAGTCCATTTTGTTTTATTTTGTTAATAGTTGCGTTTTTGCTGATACCATGGTAGCTGTTACCACGGTCTAAAGTCGTTTTTGCAGTTATCGTGGTATCTGATACCACGGTCAAAAGGCGTTTTTGCAGTTATCGTGGTATCTGGCCAGTTATCGTGGTATCAGATATTCAGACTACGGTCCGACCGTAGTAACTGGTCGTGGGATCTGAAGTCATCTCACTTTCATCAGATTTTGTCAGATTGGTGAGAAAGAAGTTTAGCATTTTGTGATGTAACTGGATATCTGTTTTTCTTTTTGGATGACTTCGAAAAGTGCAATTTCGGCAATAGTCGTTTTTGCAGAGCACCGTATATCAGATACCACGATAACTGCAAAAACGACTAATTGCAGATCCAGTTACCGTGGTAAAGGATACCGTGGTACCAGCAAAAACGCAACTAATGTAAAGCGTTGTTCAAATTTGTCTAGTATGCTGCATACAATTTGTCCACGTTGCCGGTTATTGACTAGCTAGCAACCAAAGAAGATGACGATTTAAGTAAAGCTGAAAAAGAGAAAATAGAATCGCACTGTATTTTCTTAATCACGCCCGTCGCCTCCTGCTGGCAGTACAAGCTGACAGGCAAAATTCTTATGAGGCTTATTACACCAATTTGAACAATACTTAATATCAATCTGCTATCCGTCCAAATACTCTTGATGACTAACTCTTCGTGCCGATGAAGAATCGCCGTGTGCCTAGCGAAGAGCCAGAAGTGATGCCACAGATGTCTCGAACGAACGCCTTTGATTGGTTGCCATAGGATTTGAGTCATCGTTCGGGCGACGTTTCTCGTTCTTCCCGAGGTTCACTGGCGGTTTTTGGACTGATTCATACAGAGTATTGTCCAAGCAGAGCGAGCAGAGCACAGTCAAGTGTTTGCCATAGCTGCGCGTCATCTAGCACGAACTGAGAAAACTCAAATGTTTCTTTCCCAAATGTATGACCCTAGATGTTTTAAAACAACTTTGTAGAGGCTTTGTGGTCTTATTTGTTTTGCAATATATTATTATTATTGTTCTTATTATCATTACAAGGGGAAAAGATTCTCGCCGACTGGTAAGACCGTTGTAAATAGAGTAGAGGTTTGCTTTTTAGTGGAGTGTTCCTTGGAACAATCCACTATTGCGAGCGCTGTAGCAGCTTTCGGCTTTCGGTTTCCGGTTTTCGGTTTTCACCGTATTTTGTGGAGCTCATAACTCGTGAACCAGTGCAAGTATCAAGCTCCGTGGGTATTGGGGTCTAGTTGTGCCTTATGGGGGTCCCACCCCCCACCCCAACCCGGTTCAGGGGCAAATGGGCCCAGATTGCCCAGTGGATAAAGTTCATAACTTGACCAGAACTGGATATAGGACGATGAAATTCCTTGGACGTGTAGATCCTAGGTCTAGGAAATTGCTTTTAAAGTTATACATCCTCCACCCACCCCGTTCAACTGGGCCCAGATTTCCCAGGAGTAAAGTTCGTTACCCTTGCCAGGAATCAACAGATATCAAGTTGAAACTTGGTAGGATTATGACCATTGGGGTCTCTTTTTACTTTTTGCGGGTCCCAAACCCCACCCCCACCTGGTTTAGGGGCAATTGGGCCCGGATTGCCCGTTTTTTTATGTTTTTAATTAGACAATAACTGGGGATAAGGCGATGAAATTCTTTTGTGCTTTTGGATCATAGGGACCGGGGAGAGTTGAACCACCCCCATCCTCCCCGTTCATGGGCAAGTGGGCCAAAATTGACAGTGAAAAAAGTTTTTGGCCCGTGACTGGAGTCAAACTCTAAGCTGGTATACTTGAGGAAAAATGGTGTAAATACGCATTTAGATGGGTCCCGACCCCCCCCCCCCCCCCCCCTCCCGTTCATGGGCAGCTGGGCCCAGATTTCCCATGAGTTAAGTTCGTCTATGACAGGTCTCAAGTCCAACTCTTGTATATTTAGGGAGATATGTCTATGGATGAGGATTTGGTGTAAATCAACAAATAAGACGACGCGCCGTACTTTAATCTTTAATGAACAGTTGGAAACCGGACTGTTTTGTCATATGATCCATGATATGCCGTTCTTAATGAATTGTGACATAGGGGGCATTAGTCTGCTACGAATTGGTTTATTGCACTTGTTATTACCTTGCTAATGGAAAAGGTTTAAAGGGTGGGACTGGCAGGCAGACCATTCAGTGTTCGAACAAAGGCTATTCGTGCAAGATCTTCAACATTTCTTTGGATTTATACTGGCGGTTTGTTTACATTTAAAGCTTTTAAAAGGGGGTCATTCCAACGTTATTTCTATACTTGTTTGGTTATTGGGGAAGAGAAATGTCTCGGTTCTAAAGCTGTTTGTATATAAATGTGATAAACATTTTACTTTTACACTCCACGTCTGGGCGCTTGCGCACTTGTATGAATGTTAGTAAACTCCAACTGTGCCATTTTTATCCACTTGCTGTGGCTGTGACAACAGTCAACTGCTAATCAGTCAAAGTAGCTACACTGTAAAAAGTTTCTCCGAGTAAGGATTAAAGTTAACTGCAGTATTTGCTACTGGGATTAATCTTATCTCTACTGAGATAAGATTAATCCGAATTAGTGATAAGATTATCTTTTTAGAGACAAGATAAATCCCTGTAGCAAATACTGCAAGATTTTTTTTTACAGTGTAGTCTAGGGCTCCTAAGAACTAAGAACACCCGAATGGATGAATTTTATATTCATTTTAAATTTATCCCAAAACTGCACTGTTGAAAGCTAAAGTACATATTGATACCTGGCAGGTTGCATCTGTAATCCCTTGGACCTATAAATCAAAATAATATAAAGAAAAGGAATTGCTAAAATGTTGTTTTGTACAGTAGTTATGACTTTTACTGCAAAGATTTGAGCGTTCCCATGCGATAAGTTCTTTATGCCTGACAGACTCAAGAATAACTTTGCCGCCTCAAATGAAGTGCAGCCTTATCTCATGGAACGCTCGACTCTACGCTGTGATATGTTATGACTGCTATACAGAAACAAATTTCTCTTCGTTATAGCCTATTGTTTTAATTTATAGGTTTAAGGGATTACATACACAACCTGTCAAGTGCCAACCAACACGTTCTTTAACCAAGGTTCAAAAAAGTATAGATGTAACCATGAATAACACATCACGGGCCCTTGCTTGTCTGTGGCAAGAAAGGAGTATGAGTATATCTTGCAGTTGAAGGGGGAGGGGTACAAAGGACTATCAGGACGAGATCAGAAATGTTTATATCCGCCTTTAGCTTGTAACAGTAAAATAATAACAACATTAACCTCTTGCAAAATTCTTTAATAATCGGGACTCTTGCACTTTAAGAGATAAAAGACCGGCCCTCCAAAACGGAGCAGGTCACGAACTCACAGGACTCGGCCACAAGGCCGCTTAGGAAAATGAGTCGCGTTTTCGAAGCAGTGGAACGCCTGGCTGAATTCTGGCAACTGTCCAAGAATGGCACTTAATCTGGAAAAGAAGAAGTGGAGAAATTAGTAATGCCAGACCGAGATATCTGAGGAGCACCAGATTGTGAGGATTAGAAAAAGATATCATAAAGGTTACGGGGTGGAATGATTCTGGCAATTGCCCAGCTGAAGTTCCGGGCGAATCAAACCGCAAAACCTCTGAAAAGGAAAGCAGCTTCTCCGTTTCGTTATGTTCGCAGCTGAACGGTTCAGTGAGCTCCGTCGTCTGCGAGGGACAAGAAATGAAACAAGGTCGCGGGCAAGTTCTTTAGGGAAGGATTATTAGCACACACGAGAGGTCAAGTCGCTTATCCGAAAATCCGTTGGATGAAAATGTTCTCTGGTGTATGGTTCGGGATTATCCACTTTCTAGGCAGAAACAGCAGTGTCGGCATGCTGATTAAATCTAAAAGCCATATGCCATATTTATGCCGGACGACGTACCGTTGTCGACAGGATTTCTGTCTTCGGTATTTAACGTTATACACGTATAGACACCACTTACTGAGGTTGCCCCAAAACGCTGGATGGCACGGTCTCTACGAACAAGACCAAAGGTTTTGATGGGATCCCAAAAATGTAATGTTTATTAGACTTCTTGATCCAGACAATTGAGCCTTGTACATTTTCGAGTCATTTTCGAGGTTTTGGCAAATTTTGCCAGCTTATCTGCCAAAGAAACAAAGTTCAAAGTTCAATTCAGCATGTCTCCTCACCCTGACACCGTACCTCTAATCGACTTCCGAAACAACTTTGAGCTTCAACCAAATTTCCAGTTTCTTGTCCGGCAAGAAGACAGAATATGGATTCAGCGGCCCTCTTTACCCATTACACGACAATCTCATTAGCTTATAAACCATACCTTTTTTGTACCCTTAACTGGAAACCCCCTCCTCTGCCTCTAAATATTTAAAGGACCCATCTACAATATGGCCTGTACTTTGCCAGTGAATCCTCATACGAAGTCTGTACAGTATATCTCAACACCTTCGACCCCCCGACACGACAAACTTCACAGACTTCCATGACTAAACCCAAAGAATACATACAAGAAACGTGACTCCCTCTGGCTATCGTCCGACGCGCAGAGCTTTTACCTCTATGGATAAAGACGGCATAGCCAGCTGTTTTTTTTCGAAAATTCGGTTGACAAATTTTATTAAATTGTTCACCAGACAGTTGTCGGATGCATTCTGCCTTTTTGACCCAGTGAATGGCGTTGGGGCTTTGAAGATAATTAAACTGATCACATACACGTTTTGTTTATCTTTAGTAAGTTCGAAAGTTGCAACAGCATGTCTCCTCCCTCTATATCGACTATATCATTGGGTTTTAAAATTTCATTTTAAACTTCGGATTCCGGGCGAACTACTTGTCCGGCGAAAATATAATTGTCATATTTCTCTTACCCCTGAATCGAATATCTAATCAACTTCATATTCAACTTTTACCTTTTACAATTTTCCGTTTTTTGCCGGATCCGGGTGAACTACCTGTCCGGCGAGAAAATAATTTTCATATTCAGCGGGTCTCCTTGCCCCTAAATTGACTATCTCATTAGGTTTAAAAAAAAAAAAATTCGCCTCTTAATCTGAACCCCCTCCCCCACCCTTCAATGTTGAGCTACGGAGCCCATCTATGAACTCGACCTTTCCCTTGACCCAGAGAATCCTCACACCAAGTTTCATCAAAACATCTCATTCCCTTCGAGAGTTATCATGCTCACAGACGGACGGACAACTTCTGCGATGTCATAAGTATCCCTCCACTTACGTTTTGGGATCCCAAAAAGCGCGAAGAATTCAAATTAAAGCGGGCCACAAAAAATGGTCTTTATACCACACAAACAATGCTAACCATCCCTACTGTCACTATGAATATTCAAAACCACTAAAAACACCGTAAAACAATGAGTAAATTAAAAAAACCAACCAAATTTCCTAGGCTTGAAATAACTCTTTCTGGACTAGATCTCAGCCGATTATCCCGGACAGCTGTTACGGCACGTAGGGAGCCAAGGGTCAAAATAATAATTTCCATCTAATGCTCCGACTGTTTATTACAAATACAAATTCATTATAAAATCAAGACCAGTGTGGTTGGTACCTCTGAAGACATACAAAAATTATCAGTTAGGTCTTATAATTCTTTGCTAATCAATCCTGGAAAATTCCGCCATCTAGAAAAGAAGACGTTGTGCGTGGTTTTTTTCTCGAGCCAAAACAGCAACTCGGCAATCGAGTTCAAATCTAAACAAACCCGGGGCATACGATCCCTAAGAGAAGGTAAACAGAATGTTTGGATTAGGTCTTTAAGGTGTTCGACGAAAGCAAATCATTTCACCGAACTACCATCGCTTGGGGATCCCGCTGGGATCCCAAAAACAGTCACAAATCGCGTCCGGTTTTCAGCCGTAAGATAAAGATGAAGACAAGTGAAATGATTTGTCTTCTTCTTCTTCTTCAGGATTTAGGTGGCCTCTGTTCTTTTATAGGATCCTTGTCACCGCAGTGAAATGCTTTGCTTCCATCGAACACCGTAATTTGAATTCCCCGCGCTATTTGGGATCCCAAAACGTAAGTGAGGGGATACGTACGACATCGCAAAAGTTGTCAGTCTGTCCGTCAGTCCGTCTGTGAGCACGATAACTCTCGAAGGGAATGAGACACTTTGATAAAACTTGGGTGTGAGGAGGGTTCTTTGAGTCAAGGGTAAGGTCGAGTTCGTAGATGGGCTCTGTAGCCCTACATTTAGGGGTGGGGTTCAAATTAAGGGACAAACAAAATATTTATGAACAGCTAATGTGATTATGGGGTAAGAAGACATGCTGAACACGACGATGAAAACCATTTTTTCGCCGGACAAGTAGTTCTTTCGGATCCGGCGAAAACCGGAAATTTTGTTAAAAGCAGAAGCTTTATTTGAAGTTGATTAGATGTTCGATTTAGTAAGAAGACATGCTGAACACTTATGCAAAAATTACTTTCTACCCGGACAACTAGTTCGCCCGGAATCCGAACAAAACCGGAAAATCTGTTAAAAGCAAAATTTTTACTTTTAGTTGATTAGATGACAGAGTTAGGTAAGAAGAGACGCTGAATCCATATATGACAATAATTTTTTTTACCCAGTTATACAGTTCGTCCGGAATCCGGCTGAAACCGGAATATTTGTTATAAGTTAAAGTTTTATTTGAAGTTGGTTAGATGTTCTCTATAGGGATAAGGAGATCCGCTGAATTTGTTTCTGAACTTTCTTTTTTTACTTTTTCGCTCGGAATTCGGCCGAAACCGGAAATTTGGAAGAAGTAAAGCAGGAAGTATCGATCAGTATCGTCAAAATAGATATGGCTTATGGAGGTATATATGAACTTGGTTGTCTCAGATGACTAGCTATTTGCTAAATTAATCTGTTTCCAAATTTCAATGGTAAAATGTTGAAGGATTCTGGCGAAGACTGGATCTGGCTAAGATAAGACCCAATTGTCTGCATCGAATATTAAATTTTTGGGATCCCATCGAAACCTTTGGTCTTGTTACCGAATGACTACATGAAATCTTCTATTGTTTCCAGTCGGTAAAACCGCTGAGTTTACTGACAGGGATCGAGGTTCCCGTAGATGTCACGTCATTATTTTCATATTTTAATCGGATAGCCACGATTTCACTGGCTCAACTTCTATGTTACCGAGTAGCGGACAACATTTGGAGGGGGGGGGGGGGGTCCCCTCTCCTCTCCAGTACGCAGTGAACCAAACACTATTAATTTCTCCTTTACTTACCTTTGTTTCTCCTCTAGCTCCACCGAGACTGTACGAATGGCTTCTGAATATTGCTCAGAGTTGACCGCGCACATGGACTGTAAAAATACATAAATATTGTTTCAAATGGTCATGGCTACAAAATGGGTGAAAAGATTAACCACGCAGAACAGAACCAAAATACGAATCGAATTGTCTAAACCTTTAGGTTCGCCCTCTGGCAGATACTAATTTAGTTTGCCTTCTTACCCTGCTATTTTTCGGGGCATCAGGGGGGGGGGGGGGAGCAAGGATCGGTATTTCTCATTTGCTAACAGTTTTTTGCCGAAGTTTAATATCAGTTCTTCTCTTCGGGAGTAGAGACTCGGGATTTTCAACATTGACAGTGCCGAATCGTCTGACTGGTAGCCAGGTCCCATTATAATTTTTGGCTTACCGACAAAACGTCCACATGGCGAAACGTCCCGAGCAAAATGTCCTCGTTGCAAAACGTTCCCATGGCAAAACGTCCCCGTGACAAAACGTCCCCACGACAAAACGTCCCCACGGTGAAACGTCCCCATGGCAAAACGTCCCCGCAGTGAAACGTCCCCAGCGAAACGTCCCCGTTGCAAAACGTCCCCTTGACAAACATCCCCATGGCGGAACGCCCCGACAACAAAATGTCCCCATGGAACGTTTCCGTGGCGAAACGTCCCCAAGATTTTTAAGTTCGTCTTGGTCTTCAGGCACATGACCGAGGTAAAATGACTGCAGAGTTTGAATTAGAGACAGAGCTTCTGCGAGTCCAGCATATCCGAGTCCGAGACAAGTCCGAGTCCCTGAATAAGGCGTCTCGAGACGAGTCCAGAGTCCGAGTCCACCAGCTCTGATTAGAGATGTAGAAACATTCTTTATAGGCAGTAAATGGCGGACGTGGGCTTTTCCCTGAGCTCGTAACTGATATTGATAATAAAAAAAAGTAACTGATAACTGTAACTGGTCAGTAGCTAGTTTTATTTCATTGAAAGCAACATGCATAACCGGAATTTTTATTTTACAAACAAGTTCCTCGAAGGAAACAAGCGGATGCCTGATCCAGCTAAACAAGACCAAAGGCTTCGATGGAATCCCAAAAATCTATATCTGATCCAGACAACTGGGTCTTGTCTTCGCCAGGTCAAGTCTTCGCCAGGCTAATCATTACAGAAAACCAAGTTCAGATATACCTCTATAAGCCAGATCTATTTTGAAGATCCCGACCGAAACTTCCTGCTTTACTTCTGCCAAATTTCCGGTTTCGGCCGAATTGCGAGCGAACTAATTGTCCAGCAAAAAAAGAAATTCAGAATCGAATTCAACGTACGGCATCTCCTTATCCCTATGAAGAACATCTAATCAATTTCAAATAAAACTTTAGCTTCTAAAAAAAAACGGTTTAATCCGGACGAATTACATGTCCAGTTCAAAAATGATTGTCATATGCAGACTCAGCGTCTCTTCTTACCCCCAAATCTGTCATCTAATCAACTTCAAATAAAACTTATTACTTTTAACAAATTTTCCGGTTTTGGCCGGAATTCCGGGCGAACTAGTTGTCCCGGTAAAAAATGCTTTTCCCACAAGTATTCAGCATGTCTACTTACGCCTAAATCGAACATTTAATCCACTTCAAATCAAAGTTTTACTTTTAACCAACTTTCCGGTTTTTGCCGGATTCCGGACAAACTACTCGTCCCAGCGAGAAAATGGTTTTCACAATCGTGTTCAGCATGTCTTCTTACCTCTAAAGCGAAAATTTAATCAACTTCAAATGAAACTTTTACTTTTAATCAACTTTCCGTTTTTGCCGGATTCCGGGCGAACTACTTGTCGGACGAAAAAATATTTGCATATTCGTATTCAGCATGTCTTCTTACCCCATAATCGACTATCACATTAGCGATTTAAAAATATTTTGTTTGCCCCTTAATTTGAACCCCCTCCCCCACCCCCAAATGTAGGGCTACAGAGCCCATCTACGAACTTGACCTTACCATTGACCCAAAGAGTCCTCACACCAAATTTCATCAAAATATTTCATTCTCTTCGAGAGTCATCGTGCTAACAGACGGACAGACGGACAACTTTTACGATGTCATAGGTATCCCTCCAATTACGTTTTGGGATCCCAAAAAGATCCAAACAAGGAGAATGCAAAAATAAGCGTAGTACCGTTGTGGTGGATAAGAATGGGATGGGAAGTTCAAGATATGTTTTAGTCAACCTTGTATTGCTTGGGTTTATCTTTAAATTCTACACCTAGGCGACTTTTAAATCTCATTTACATGCTCTTGTCTCAAATTAATCTGCTTTAAAGAATGCCGGGTCTGACGTAAATCACGAATCCCCCCCCCCACAAAAAAAATAAAAAATAAATAAATAAATAATAATACCATATTTTGGTTATCGGTTCATTTTACCGGAGAAGTTTCGCCATGTCGACGTTTTATACGGGGACGTTTCGCCACGGAGACGTTTTGTCATGGAGACGTTTTTCCATGGGGACGTTTCTCTATGGGGACGCAGGGGATGTTTCGCCGATGACCCTAATTTTCGATGCGCGTTTCTGTGCGGCTTGGCTTCTAGCTCTTCCGTTATACAAACCGTGTTCTGCACTTGGGGGTGCCCATACCGGACAGCAGTATTTTAAAAGGGGGCGCACGTGGGTGAGGTATTCGAGGTGAACTTCAGGAACTGTGACACTAACGTTTGACAACGTTTGCATTGACACTAACGTCAGTAGTGAGAAGTGGCCCTTGCGAACTACGCTTTGGTCGTGATCTGTCAAATACGAGTTAACAACTTATACTCTGCTCGTTCTGTTGGGCTACGACATAATTATAATAAATTTTACTTAATGCTACCTAGCGGGCATTTGTGAACTAGGTTTTACAGCGTGGTTTCCCAAGCTGGGTCACGGACAGCTCAGGTGGCGTTCGTAAAGGTCGTAAAGTCGTTACGAGTGTTTCGCAAAATTCTTAAAGTTCAAAGCACAAAGTCGTTTACGGCGGCAGGCAAGAAGTTCAGCAATAGCTACATTCTTTCGTACAAGTTCAGATTTGAAAATGTATCGTAAAACAGATTAATTTGGGACGTTGACAACTTTAAATTAGTTGGTTCAATCTTACAGAATTGATTAGGTATAGCTTTTTGTTTCTATATCAGAAACAATCCATTCCGCACTTTCGAGGATTAGAAATAAATAAATTAATAAAAAGCACCCAATACATCATTTTTTTTCCAGCTGATTAATACTTGCCGCTTAGGCATGTAACGAAATGCTAGTCTAAAGTGAAAACTCCAGAACGAGAAAAACAAGATATAAGATCGTCAGCATCTTTGCTCCGATAGTTCATCACGATCATCAGCCAAAGGCCCAGAACCGGATATCTGCACATGCAAGCCGCTAGTTCATAGGCCCATTGACTTCTAGAAAACAGGGAAAAATCTGCATAACCAATTTTCCTGACGACGGGACCTTCTCTTAAACAAACGTCAGGCGTTACGCAGCAAAAACAGCAAAGTAACGAATGTGTGAACATCACTGAATTGTCGTTAGGGGGTTAGGATACACGGTACTGAATTCAGGTCTCTGGGTTCAGTAATGGAAAGAGCGATTACGGAAGTAGGTTGCATTGACATTATAGACCAAGTACGTCCAGTTTCCAAGAGCAACCGCGTGATAAAATTTGTGAGACAGAAGCCCTATCCCACCCCACACACCGAGTTCAAACAATGTTTGAATTTTCCCTGTGGCTAATCACTGCTTGAAGTTACGGCTTCCGCCAATCCAGCTAGCTCTAACTTGGTCTTCTATTCCCTCCAGCCACAAAAGGCTGCTCTCCTAGCCCTCCCGAGGTATTAAATTAAATAGTACCTTTCATCGTTAGAACTACTAGTAAACAACAAACTCCGTAATTGGTAAAGCCCCGGAAGCAAAGTTCTACCGTTCGCCAAAACTGCAATCACTGTTCATTATTACTAGAAGGATGATCCGGTGAAGCTAAAAGACAGACACACTTTGTATTTAGTAAACTATAGGAGGGGTGCGGAGCATGAGTGGGTCTCTGTCATCCGACATTTTTTTTGCTTCTCTACGCAGGTTAATAAAATAAGATCTATCTATATACCTGTGCATAAGCTGTGAAGAAGATTTGGTCGTAATCCAAATCTTGTAACGCTAAATACTGCTTCAGTGAATGCTCGGACATCAGCTTCCGAAGGGCCTGAAAAAGAGTTTGGGGAAATGCATGTTTTGCAGCCGATAATGCACTTCGAGACTTTGATCCTATCCCTCTAGATACCATGTTCGTGTGGGCGAATTCGGCACCACCCGGCCGAAACAATTCGATTCGGGCGTAGGTTCCAATTCGAGTTTTCGCAACTAGCGAATAATTTTGGCGTTCTCTTTGCTTGGCCAACTGATTTCCAGGGAGAGAGATAACCCTTCAAATTTCCTTTGAAGGGGAAAGCGGGACTTTTCTACGAAGTTTGTAGCTAGATTAAGCGCAACGCGCGGGTCGACACAAGGCTCGCTCCCAGTGAAAACTAAGAGCGTGTTCCACCCTACTTACCGTAGTTACCACGCATGACGTCACGAATTCTGGTTTCTTGGCGTCAAGGCTGGAACGGATTTTTCTATTTCCACCAAAATATCATGCCGCGGGCTAATCCGGCCAATCACATCACAGAGGTTCGTAGTTACCACGCTTACTACGCTTCCAAGCGTGGTAAGCAAATAGTTACTATTAGTTACTATTTCGAGAAGGTTGGACGGTCAGCGTAGTAACTTTCCACGAGGCTGGAGCGAAAATAGTAACTAATAGTTACTATTGTTCGAAGGGTGGAACACGCTCTAAGCTTAAGACTGCAAAGAAAAACATTGGTCATCGAGTACATGATGTTCTTCATGAATTTTTCAGGTCCAGTTAGAAATTATGCCTAAATTTTGTGTGTTTATACTGTTATTTATCCTATGTTGTTTTTGGTTGTTAAATTTAATCAACTATCACCTTGTGTATTTGGCGAGTTACACAGAAAATATATATATAAGTAATCCTGAAAAAGTATCGCGACTTACCTATCTTCCAGGGATCTAACAAAAAGTCGACTGACTTTGGAAAGGGATGCCTTCAGTTTCCTTGCTATATGTTTCACTTTAATACATCGAAATACACATTTGGACGAGACTTAACTGAGCCATTTAAATTAGTCAACGACAGCTGATTAATCATACGACAACTTTGAAGTAGGCGATATCATAAAATTCAGCATTAAAGTAAGTATCGGCACCTGACATGTAATCTCTTAAACCTGGAAACTAAAAGAACAAAACAGAAAAGAATTTTAAAAAGTTTGATTCGGTATGGAAGTTACTACTTTTCACTGGGTACAATCGAGTACTACTCAGAACCGGCAGCAAGGAGTGCAGCCGCACTCGTTTGACACAAATAAGGATTCGACTAACCACTCTGCAACCCTGTTTTGAATTTTGCCGCCTGATAAATGGAATGATGTTGCCACCTCAAATAAAACACAGCCGCGCTTTTCGCCGGCTTTGAGGCCCGCTCCCCAAGACTCTGCGCAGTGAAAAGTCGTAAAAACTATACCATACTAAATTTTTTAACTTCCTGTTTTTTCTTTTATTTGAATTTCTAGAGTCAAGTGAATACAAGCCTACGCACTCTGTCAGGCACCGATACGTACTTTAACCGACATTCTAGCTTGCAAAATCAAGATTCCACAAGGATGTGTCCAAGAGGATATTTCCAAACACAACTGTTGGTTCTAGGAAGAGTTGCGGTTACTGCTGAATCGATTAATAGTTTAAAATGTATTATAGATACTCTGCTCAGTATTAGGCTACTACTCCCAATTTCTTTGATCGTTACGTCGAGGTCAAAGCCTCTTAGATGGAGTAAGTTATTGTTTAATAACTTTTCTCGAACAGGTATGTAGGGTATATCTTCCTATGTCCCACAGATAGTTATATCATGACAATGAGTTTTGTAGAGGTTGATACGATATCGTATCAGCCTCCAGAGAGGATGATACGAAGCCGTATCAACCTCCACAGAAGTTTATTATAATTTAATATTTACCTTCAATGACTGCCTCGTCGCCGCTAATTCCACAGTTGTACTTAAGGTAGTTCTTTCTAAGAAATTCGAATCACTTATTTTCTCTTGATTTCCAAGAGAGATACACTTTTTCTGGGAGCTTAAGAGATTCACTGAATCCTCTATTATGTCGGTGTCATTTGTCAATTTTCCTTCGGTGTTATACAAGACACTTGGATTTGTCACAGACTTCACGAGTGAGTTGGCGAGACGAACGCCCAAAGTTCCATACAGCATCGGTCTGAAAAAGAGAAGATAGTAGTCTATATGACTAAGTCCACAACAAGCCAGTGCTCCTCAGGAAGAAGGAATAAATGTCTCCGTAACGACTCAAAATCAACAACTCCAATCCTGTGTCAAACAATCACGGCGATCATCGGGAGCAGCTGTGATACCCGAGGTGATACCGCTTCTGGCTCTTCCGCTAGGTACCCGGCGATTTTGCATCGGCAAGGAGAATTAATCATCAAGAGTATATGACGTGTGTTTCGTAGGATATTTATTGCTGCTGCGTCATTCGAAACGAAAGGAGAAGGTAAATCGCTGGAGTCAGATTACGAAGAAACATCGTAAATCAGCAGTGGTACACGGGTAAAGCGACCATACCAACCCAACGACCATCTAGCAATCATGAATCGTCGCACTTCGATAAGTTTTGACACTTAAAATTTTATTAGCAAAATGCAAAACGAACTTGGCTAAGCTAAGCCATGGTTCATCGCTTTCTAGCATAGACGCTCGTCATGTGCGACTATCTGTGAGTTTTCTGAAAAAGCTTAGGCTTTTTTTTTAAATTATGTTTCCACCCCTACAAGAAGACGTGCTTTACATCTCTTTCACGATTTACCTTCCTCCATTGAACCTTTTCTCTGCCATTGGCAGACGGCCTAACAGCTAAAACGGGAAATGTTACGGATATACTTTTTTGTTTCGTTTCACTGCTGGCTCGCAACGTCAGGATTCTACTCCTCACGGAATTCGAACGTGCCGCCCTTCCCGCATTTATTTCCACAACCTTGTCGACACACTTCATTGTCTCGTCTTTCGAACAGAAACAAGGAGCGTGTTCCACCCTACATACCGTAGTTACTGCGCATGACGCCACGAATTCTGGCTTTTTGCCGTCAAGGCTGGAACGATTTTTCTATTTTCCAGCAGAATATCATGCCACGGGTGAATCAGACCAATCACGTTACAGACTTACAGATATGCGTAGCTACCACGCTTACTACGCTCCCGAGCATGGTAAGCAAATAATTACTATTAGTTACTATTTCGAGAACGTTGAACGGTCAGAGTAGTAACTTTTTACGAGGTTGGAACGAAATAGTAGCTAATAGTAACTACTGGTAGAAGGGTGGAACACACTCAAGGTACACTCTACACACTCCACAGTAGATTTTCACAGAACTGTAGACCCAGGATTTTACGCCACAGGCAATACAAGGCAATACAACTCTTCCACCACTGCGTATTTTTTTTTTTTACTAAGCCCCATTCTACCGTCTATACACTTTGGTGTCAACTCCCTTCTTTCGAACAGATAAAAGGTCTCCCCAGACTGCAAATTTGTACGGAGCCGTATAGTACTGACCCCTTCCTTGTTTCACTCGCCGCAACATCTTTCCCTATCCTGTCCTTGTTCTGGCAACGTCCACGCAGAGTTCTTCATTACCTCTCACCCCTAGGTCATAAAATCTCCACTCCCCTTCCAGAGAGGTTGTCCAGTTACAAAGAACTATATGAATCCGACTGCTTCTTTATGTTTATTGCCGCAGTATGGCCGTTTCCGCAAGTATTTGCAGGGCATTCCGGAATCCTTTCCCCCCTCGGGGAACAATTATCTCTGTAGCGCAAACGATGAAGTTTTTTTTTTTTTAAAGGTAGTTTAAAAGGTAGAAAGTAGCCTAGATCTTGCCAGTCATACACAATCCTCAATTTTAGGGCTCAGTGCATGACTGAGATTAGTCATCGCCAGGAACCTGAATGTTACCTGGCGGATTAAATCAATCAATCAATCATCGTATTTAGTCCTGAATATCTGTTTCACAACATGATAACATAGGACTGTCAACTTAAACAAATATAATTGATATATACAATTTATTTTAAAACTTGTACGACTTCAATTTGTAACAAAATTAAACGGTATGTCAAACATAAAAATATAAAATCTTCAATACTAGATTAATAGTCAAAACATTATACGTGTCTTAAACTGAAAAAACCAAGGTGTAGCCAGCTCCCTGGTGAAAATAAATCTTGGTTACAGGATTTGTGGTGCATCTGTGCACCTGTCTCTCTATGCTTGAAATATTTACCAACTATGAAGGAAAGCAATTGCCGAAAAAGTCGGCGCTAATCGGTCTGCAAATGCAGGCTTGTTTTCACATTCTAAATTTCCGTGTTTGGATGAACTTTTGGTTGTCATGCAAGCAGCGCATATTCTGAACGTCATTAGAGCCTCACTAGAGCCTCGGATGAAAAAATGCAAAATCCCTTAGATGGGTCTAAACGTTTCAGTGTATTCAAACATCACATGTAAATTCCTGCCTTTCCAGTTAAAATTTAAGTTTATGTTCACCCACTCCTTTGTATTATCCAAAATGCTGATTAACTGATGTGTTTTAGTTCTAATTTAATTTGACCACTTCTCAGTCCGAGCTGAGATAAAAATCACTCGTTTTAACGGTCTGTAAATAAATGTCTTAGGCGGATTTCAAAATCGAAATTCGAAATCAGAGTCTGTATCCACCCCTGGATCAGAACAAGCATTTCCTATCCTGCAGAGCGATGCACCGAACAAGAAATAACATAAGAATGCAGGTGAACAATAAAAATGCTTATAAGGACTGACTTTCTAAGCCGGATACTCGAACTGAAAAATATGACAGGAATCATGTCGCCTAGTCGAAATTCGCACGTTACCGGAATTGATATATCATACGGATAGGAAACACCCAATGGAGGAATATTCATTGTTATCCGTATACCAATGTCCACAACTCTTCGACCCACCCTCTCCCCACTCTACCTCTTACCGCCTAACTGTAATTCTAACAACCTTGACAGAACTAGTGACTTATTTCCTTTGTTCAGACAGATCCCTAAAAGCCAACATTTCATCCTTTAAATACTTACGTAGGATACCCCTGCTGAATGAATGGAGGTCGCAGTAAACTTTGTGGGATGACCACCAGATTACTCTCTGTCACATAAACAACCTCATTTCCATAAACGCTGTCCGTCCAGGCCATCTCCGGTGTCGGCGAGGTAAGTCGTCTTTCCTGAAGCTTTCGCAGAAAGTGGACGCCGTACAAAACGTTCCCCAGAAAGTCGTTCACTTGGACACTGATAGCGGTATAATAGTTTTCGAGGTACGATAGGGATATGAAGTCGGGGAAGCCAATCTGGACCGTCACTGACCGAAGCTGGAAGAAAGAAAATCGTTGAAACGAGAAGTTATGACATCGTATTGTCTGTTGATAACGCCGCTAGTCGAGGAGGCCGGAAAGAAATCGGGATTTCACCTTGGCAGAGGGCACGACTCCAGTCGTAGGAAAGGTAAATTATGGCCATTTGGGGCAAAAACTCGTGGTAGATCCACCATTTGCCATTCAGCTAGCCCCTTTCATCAGAAACATCTGAAGTGGGAGGACGAGCACAACTGACAAAAAGGTTGATATTTTACGTTGTAATAAGTAAGTAATTAAGTAAGTAAATAAGTCATTTATTTATAACCCGGCATTTTGAAAAAGCGGAGTAAATGAAAGAGAAGAAATAAAACACATAAACACACAGAAAAAGACAAATTTTCAATCTTCGGCCAGGAAGCAGTGCATAATGTCGTCCGTTGGTTGGGCCCTGTTGTCCATAAATTTTGATGACGACGAGGAAACATCCAAAACGGTAACACCTGCATCTTGAATTTTGAACTTCGCCGTATTAATGGTTATGACTTAATTAAGTAAGTAATTTATTTCAAACCGCCATTTGAATCGCAGAGTATGTAAAATAAAATAAAAGAATTAAATCAAACACAAGACATACAGTATACAATTTTTCATTCATCGCCCAGAAAAGTATCAATGGCCCATATAAAGTTGTTCATAACAAAGAAGGACAGGTGCCCCAACACCGTCATGAAACCAGCGACAGCAAAGGCATTATCTCAGCATTCAAATGAAAAAGAAAATGCGCAAAAGACCACAATCGCTCTCTCTCTGACAAAACCGCTATTTTAGAATATATTTCTTATTACAAGTATATAGATATATTTCTTATTACAAGTTCTGCCCGCCACAACAGCAAAACAGATCATTAGTTCACCGAGAACTAATGACCGGGCCCCACTATAGTCACAACTGGTAATAACGACGGTAATAAGACCGTCTTACGGTCGAAATTGGGAAGAAAAGACGCTGAAAACGTAAGATAGTCAAGATGGAAAAAATCCATCTCCGCCATTTTGAAAGGTATCTTTGGAGTGTTTGGACCAATCACAGACCAGAGTCACGGGCTTTAGCCAGTTTTGTTTACCTTTGAGTGATGATGGTGGTAACATGTCATGAATTTCTTCGTTCCAGGTCTGACCAGGATGAAACGTAAGAGTGGGTAACAACCAAGTAAAAGAACCAAATTACGTACAGATGTGACTGAATGTGGCCTGGGCATAAGCAATTGCCCACGGTAGACGCTGCAAGAGCTGAGGACTGTCCCAGTGTCAGCCAGGGTTGCCACTATTTAGAGAGTGACTTTTGGCCCAAAACAGAGAGTGAATTGGGAGTGAAATTTATTTTCATGAAAATTTTGGTCGGAATCGCCTCTGTAAAAATGACACATCTTAATTTTACTTTCATGAAAAAAACATGAAATAGTAACTTCTGATCTGAATCCCTGCTGCAAAAATGATACATTTGGTCATTTTCTGAAATAGAGTGATTTTTATGTCCTACGTAGGACAAGAGTGATAAAAACAAAATAGAGGGACAATTCACACTATCGAGCGACATGTGGCAACTGTGGAATCAGCAAGTTGCACAAGCAAGCTGTCCTTGTCAATCTGTCGGACATTAATACAAAAGCTCGCCACTTTATGTGCTGTCAGATCCTTCCGTGCCGGAACCACAAGTAAGCATGGAGAAGAGCCGGATTTATTGTTTCATTGAGTAAATCCCGCCGTCCGGTCCTCGTTTCTTTCGACACATTCTCTCTTCGCTACTCACAATTATCACACCGGCCATCGCTCTTGTCCGAATACCCCTTGCACATGAGTTCCGGTCGCGTTCCGCTGCATTAAACCGCAGAAGCCTCACGGACCGTTCCCTCTAGGTGGCGTTCTGTGCGGGAGTCGCCAGGGAGGAATAAAGCTTGGCGGTGAAATATGCCGACAGCTTCCGATTCCATCGTCGGGGACGACCGACCACAGATGGAAGAGAGAAAATGTGGAAAATTATTCTAGATGCCAGGCAGTTTTTTGTGAAAAGTTTGTATCATGGGCCCTGATCAATATGTGATTGTAATAAGCTGTGCATGACGAAAGATCGAACCTTCGGCTTCGTCCGTGAGGGATTTTGAGAATACACTTAGAGCGTGTTCCACCTTACTTACCGTAGTTACTACGCACGACGTCACGAATTCTGGCTTTTTGGCGCAAGGCTGGAACGTACTTTTCTATTTTCAGCAAAATGTCGTGCCACGGGCTAATCCGGCCAATCACATCACAGAGATTCGTAGACACCATGCTTACTACGCTCCCGAGCGTGGTAAGCGAATAGTTACTATTAGTTACAATTTCGAGAAGGTTGGAACGCTCAGCGTAGTAACTTTTCGCGAGGTTGGAACCAAAATAAACGCTGTTTAAATAGATAGATAGATAGATGTCGCTTTTACTCTTTTCGAAAAACAATGTTTACAACGGGTACGTCAGCTACGATTCTTCATCATAAATGTTTCAAAGTCAGCTTGGGCTCAAAGAATATTTACTCTTTTCGAACTATCGTGGTGAAATCCAAATTTGTCGAATCTTCATATATACATGCAGACACTCATATATAAATATGTCAACGTCATATAGAAAAGTAGACACTAAATAAGATTACAAATTTTTACGAAAGACGGTACAAACGTCTTTTCATACCGTACATGGTCACATTTTACGTGTTGGAGTTTTGGGATCACCACTGAGGCAGCTCTTGCAGGTCGTTCGCGAGCAGTATTAAACGGTGGCGGAAGTATATACTTATGGATAGGGTGCTTAAGCATTTTCTTACCGGAAGCCATGCACAGTTTCAACCTACGGGACTCAAGGGACTCAAGTTTAAATTTCTGAAGGAGCTCATTGTAAGGAATTTTGGGGGATCGTGACATAATTAGTAGGGCACGTTTCTGTATTTTTTCGATCCGATAAACCTGGTTTTCAGTAAGGCCAAAGTGCCAAGCTTCCGCAAGGTATTCTAGCCCCGAACATATAAAAGAAACATAAAACGGAGCAAATCTTGTTTAGGGAACCTATTTTCAGCAAGTAAATTCAGCATATGAAGGCCGGTGTGTCCAGGCTTTATCATTTCCTTCGTTTGGAGTTCCCATTTTAAATCCTTTGATATAATTAGACCGAGGAGTTTTGAAGAAATTGTAAGAATTGCAGACTTCTTTTCATTCACAGCCATGTCTAAATTTAAAGCTTCGGCCTGCATCTGCGAAATTATATTGGACGCTTCACTACTTTGTCCTTTTCCACATATTTAAATAAGAGAAAGATCGTTCGGCTGTTCACGATTCCATTCGTGTCGGATATGGATAAATATTTCCAAATAGAGGAAGGTATAACAGAAAAGCCCTTGGTAGTTTATATAATAGGTTTTGTTCTCCCTCTGTCTGTAACCTTTCCGGATTTTTTGGTACTCTGAGACGAAAAGATTTAAAATGTATCAGGACTTATTATTTCAAATATTGTAAATTTCTCTTGTACCTTCCACCACGTTATAGAATTCCCGTATAAGTGCAACTTTTTTGCCCTCTGACCTTTGTGCAAAGTTATCTTCAATTGCTCAGTACCTTCACGTTTCTGCCCTTGGCCATTTCTCCGCATTCCATCTAGGAAGAAGTTTTTTTTAGACCCGAATAGTCCCTTTTTATAATGTTTTTTTTTATCTTGTGCATTTACTACATTATTGAAAACTCAGTGTATTTTTTCCTTTTATTTGTTTATACTGCGCTATTTTCCTCTTCTTAAGTGCGTGAATAAAGTTTATCATCATCAATAGCAACTAATAGTTACTATTGGTAGAAGGGTGGAATTCTTAATTGAACTGATAATTTCCAGAGGCACGTGTCGAATGCAGCCTTGTGATGTATGACTACACTTTTTGGGATCCCAAAACGTAAGGGGAGTAAACGTAACACAAACGTAAACGTAAACGTAACGTAACACATAACACATAAACGTAACACATAAACGTAAACGTAACATTGCAAAAGTTGTCCGTCTGTCCGTCCGTCTGTAAGCACGATAACTCTCGAAGGGAATGAGATATTTTGATGAAACTTGGTGTGAGGATTCGTTGGGTCGGCGGACCAGTCGAGTTCGTAAATGGGCTTTGTAACCCTACATTTAGGGGTGGGGGAGGGGGTTCAAATTAAGGGGCCAACTAAATATTTTGCCTGGAATCCGGCCAAAACCGGAAAGTTCGTTAAAAGTAAAAGTTTTATGTGAAGTTGATTAGATATTCGATTTAGAGGTAGGAAGACATGCTGAAGACGATGGTGAAAACCATTTTATCGACGGACAAGTAGTTCGCCCGGAATCCGGCCCAAACCGGAAAGTTTGTTAAAATTAAAAGTTTTATTTGGAGTTGATCAGATGTCCGATTTAGGGCAAGAAGACATGCTGAACTTTTATGTGAAAACAATTTTCTACCCGGACATGTAGTTCGCCCGGAATCCGGCTGGAGTCGGAAAATTTGTTATAAGTTAAATTTTTGTTTGAAGTTGATTAGATGTTCATTATTGAGGAAAGAAGATACCCTGAGTTCGTTTTTGAGCTTTCTTTTTTCGCCGGACAAGTAGTTCTAGAGTTCGGCCGAAACCGGGAAATTGGCAGAAGTGGCAGGAACTTTTCGTCAAAACAGATATGACTTATACGGGTAAACACGCTGAATCCATATCTGAACTTGGTTTTCTCAGATGATTAGCTATTTGGCCTTAATCTGTTTCTGAATTTTAATTGTAAGAATGTTCAAGGATTTTGGCGATGACTGGATCTGGCTAAGACAAGACCCAGTTGTCTGGATCAGATATTGAATTTTTGGGATCCCATGGAAAACTTTGGTCTTGTTTACAAACGGAGTCAAAATAAGTATTCTTCACACATCAATCAATCAATCAATCAATCAAGTTTATTATCCAAATAGCTTCCAGCTAGAAGTGGAATACAACATTAAACATCGGTGAGTGTATAACAACCAGTGGCAGCATGTATAAGGGGGGGGGGGGGGGGGGCAATCCCCATGAATGTTGTTGGCTAGTCGGTAAAAAAAATGAGTCGGCGCAAAGCGACACGATTTTTTGTTAAAAGAGTCGGCTTCTCTGAAAATAGTCGGTAAGAATAACAAGCCAGTCGGTAAATACCTTCGTCCCCACCCGACAAATTTTGACTAGAAAGACTCTGATGGATAACATCCAATGATCAATCCCGAACTCACAACTTCAGTGTACACAACATGTCACGGCTAAAGTTCACAGTTTATTCGGTTTAATCTCAATTATTTTAATTTAAATGCACCCATGACAGCATTTTTTCTTCAGCTGATGCTTACTTGCACTTTCGGCAATACGCACGAAAGTCCCTATTTCATACAAATATGAATATCTCAGTAGGAGGTAGAACCTCAGTAGGTTCTTCTGTTCTGTTGCGGGTTGTCCAAAAATATTTAGTTTAGGAACGTGTCCCACCCTACTTACAGTAGTTACAGTAGAGGTATGCCGTATGCTTATTTGAACAGTTCCTTAAATATGAACAGTGCCGTTTAGGGGTTTGTGGTAGAATGAAGATCCAAAATACCTAATAAGGCGTTTTCAGAGTATTTTGGCTAACTGGTAGTTAACTTTAGTCACAGGAAGTGCATGAAAACGGCAAAGTTCAAAGTCAAGAAACGTTCAAATAAATAAGCATACCTCTATTATACCGTAGTTACTGTGCATGACGTCACGGATCCTGGCTTCTTGGCGTCGAGGCTGGAACACATTTTTCTATTTTTGTCAAACGTGCCAGGGGCTGATGGGGCCAATCCAGGGCAAATCGTCACAGAGATCGTAGTTACCACGCTAACTACGCTCCCGAGCGTGGTAAGTAAATAGCTACTTTAAGTTACTATTTTGAGAAGGTTGGAACGGTCAGCGAAGTAACTTTTCATGAGGTTGGAACGAAAATAATAACTGACAGCTACTATTGTTAGAGGGATGGAACAAGCTCTAGAAAGAGTTCACTGACACTACTGGCGTAAGGCGTTGCGCGATAAGCAGCTGTCCGAAGGATGTTCGTTTCTTTTTCCTGGCAAAAAATTTGTTCGAGAAGTCAGCGATGCCGGCTACTAAAAATGGCGATCTGAGTGGTCAGAATTATTTGCATTTACTTCATTTTTCGAGTTTAATGTCCAAAAGCACATAAAATGATCTCGCCGAAGCAATCACAAGGCTTGAAAAGAGACCCTATGGGCCAGTCATTAACACGATTCTCAATTTGGTCGAGCTCTCGATCCTGATCAGGCCAACTATTTTGCTTAACCAAGTGCATGGTATAAACAAGTCTGATAACGATTCTGGGTGGAACCAGGGACCCATAAATTTCCTGTAATGACTCGCCATTCAGGGGGCTGGTCAATAAGAGATTTCTGATGCGCTCTTGACCGAGCGTCAGATAGTTCGAGAAATACCCACGGGGATAAAATACCCGACTATCCAGATAGACAAAATGTTTCGCAGCTGTTGTGCTGAACTAGGAATATTTCTCTGTGATGGAAGAGTATCCTGGATCTTTTGTCCTAGCTTAGGTACCTGGTGGCATGCTCAATAGTCCCAACAAATTTTGTCTATCTGAGCAAGAACGCCGATTCGACCCAAGCGGAATTTTTGGAAACTAGGTGAGGCTCGGGCAACATAGCAACGTAGAAGCATAGGAAATGACAAGCCCCCTGAATGGCCAGTCATTACAGGAAATTTATGGGTCCCTGGTGGAACTGAAATCTGTGAAAATGGTAAAATAGTGACTGAAAGTATATGGGAGACGAGAAAATAGATGAATGGGAATAGTTACTGGCACGGATGCTTCAAAAGGCCTGCACTATTTGTGATACTGTTCCAATCCTCTTCCCGTTGCTCTGCTCTGCACTCAGGGGTTTGAACTCTGTTAAGTACATCGATCTGGCCCGTTCTCGCTGCACTGGTTAGTGTTCTTTTGTGCCCAGGGACGGATTTTCTACGCCCTAGGTAAAGCTAGGTAAGTCGACTTCCTCTCGCGCAGCATTCGGAAACAAGATCCAACACTTGGCGGGATCACGATCCTCATACTCACAATGAACAGATACTGTTCGCATGTATGAACTGCACTGAAATTTTTTAAACATTTGGCTGTTTTCTTCTGCCCCCCGCCCCCTTTAGATACAGGGCGCTAGGCCATGACCTAGGTTAGTCTTATTAGAAATCCGACTTGCTTGTACCACAGTCTCCTCGGGACTCTTGCAACACATATGTTTCCTCCAGGCGTCGGTGTGCGGAACAAGGTGACGAAAATTTAAAGCGCCCCTCGCACTGTTTACTGTTGATGGTCCTTTTACAGTAGTTGAGTACTTAAAACTAGGCTCTGCTTTTAACAAGCTAGTCACGGCTTTGGCTATTTTAAGCATTTTTCCGCCCGTAAACTTCTAACAAGAACACGGCAAAATTCAGACAACCGGTTTTACGCATCAGTAGCTTTGATTCGCGAACACTCGGCGGAGTATAATACGCATGGGAAACAGCGAAACGTGGCAAGTGCGATGATCAGTGAGGTCTAGCGGTTAAGAATTAATGGATGCAATTACGAAAGCAGGTTGCATTGGCATTATAGGTACGACGGGTCCTTTAACAGCTGAAAATTTGAATCAAGGGGTGCATTTTTCTGAAGTTAAAGAATGATTGTGTAGGAGGAAAACATTTTAAAACAATGGAAAATACCGGCTTCTCCTGCTGATTTTCCTTTTATGACATAGTCATAGTGTAGGTGTAAGAGTTGGCCTTTCTTATCTTTTCTAGTCCGCTCTTCTCATTGATCTTTAACTGCCATTCATTTTTGGTTATGCTTATTAATCATGCCGTGCTCTGATATTACATACCTGGAAGATTAATTAAGTTATATATTTTTTAGTTTCAGTGCTATTCTATTTGAATATTTGGGACTTTATTAATAAACCTACTAGACATAATTCTGTTTACTCAGTGTACAGTAGAGGTATGCTGGTAAATGGTAAAATGAAGATCCAAAACACCTATACAGATGTTTTTAGACACAGCAAGTGCATGAAAATGGCTAAGTCTACTGTCAACAAACGTTCACATAAGCATACCTCTACTCTACCGCAACATTTGGTCAAGGAAGGAAAATCATTAAAACAGAACAGGGCTCCTGTCTCTCAGCTCTTAAGGAAGAACAGTAAGAAAATCAGAACAAGCTTCGTGCCCTTTTGTCGTTCTGCAGTTGCACTCGAAGCCCCGGTTTACTGCTCGTATACACATCGACAAGGTAAACGGTGTCCGGCATCCTGTCGTACGGTATATTGTTATTTGGTTTTGTTGCTTTATATGTATTTTCTTGTATACGGCCTTTGGCTTTGATTACAGTTATTATTACTATATTTATTATCCTGGTGTTTCTGCTTTCTTGAAACCTTAAGCCAACCACGTAGACAACTGCCGTACGGGAAAACTGAGCCAGAGATTATTAACAAATTGGAAAGTTCAAAGAAACAAAACGTATTTTCCATACGGGACCTGGGGACAACAATAATGAAAAAATAGAAATCTACATTGTCATCACTTATGGCGGACAATGCAGAAGGTTTTCTATCATGCGCTAATTCTCACACACCTCAGTGACAGGATGAGTGAGAAGCGGAATGTATCCGCGCCAAAACTCTGAAGGGCTGTAGATGATACCAGTAATCAAGTAGGGATTAGGGTTTCGGGAAAAGTTGGAAAAGGCTCTCTGGAATGTGAGAAAAAGTGTCAAGATTTTCGACTCTGAGACTCCGGGTGAGTGAATGTTTCGAGTTTATCCTTGCCGAGCATCGGGGGCAGAAAACAGTTAGGGACGACAAGAAAGAAATATTGCAGATCGACAAAGAGCATTCCAGGGAGTTGGGGCGTGGGAGGATCAGATCAGGTAGGGGTTAGGTTGAAACTGGGGAAACATGCTGAAGAATCGTGACGGTTCGGGTTGCCAGTAGTGAACGAGAAGAGTAGACCCTCTCGACAGAAATAGAAGTGGTAAGGCCAAGGTAAGGCTTGGCTTATACAGGGACCGGTTCCTACGTCACATCAGGAAACCAGCAAAGAGGGACATCTCTCCGTTCACTACATTAGTCTCTTGGATCTCTGAACCAGAATTAGTAGGATTCTAACTTATGGATCTGAACAGTCGGGTTTAAGAAATGCATTGATCATTAAACTTTATTTAACAATCATTTCGGTGCGATTCATCTGCCTAATCCTCGAATTTCTTTCAATTCTTCTCAGCTAAGTGAACCTGTAACTAACGCACTGATTTATCTTTTTGCCCAACTTTTACGTAGTTTCATCCCATCATTTATTTCTGGTCATATCTTGTAAGTGTATTAGTTAATTTGTTTCGGGTCTGTGTATTTCGTAAATATTGTGTTCCACTTCTAGCTGTAAGCTCTTTGGATAATAAACTTGATTGATTTATCTCGTATGCGAAAATTCGGATGCGACGATGATTATTATGAATCCAAATTCCGGAACCGACTGAAAGTTTCAGACTGTGGTACAGATTACAGATAAATCCAATTTGACTGCAGGTCCTCTGATCAGCTTGGGAAATTTGAGGTTCAACATAAGATTTAATCTTACCTTCTCGAGGGCCCGCGACCGTAAAACCGCACTATACCAAGGGCTTGAGGCGACAGTGGACCCTACTGCGTTCTTGACTCCATCGAAGACATCATTCACCTGAAAAATGAACACTATTAATTTTACTGAAAAGCCAACTTATTTTTGTGTCATTTAATTGAATAAACTGAGCTATTTGAATTCTGCAAAGGGATTTTTTTTTATTTTCCACTATCTGCTCTAGTTATGACGTTCAGAGTATCTGCGGCCGTCCTCACAGCGTAACTTATACTATGACGCGGGAAATTTTAATCTCAACACAAACGCGGCTTTTCAGTAGGCAGTGGTGAGATTGGTGAAGATTGCTTAGTGCCTGAATAAAAGACACATAAATCTTCCTCGTGAGGCACAAAACAAAAATTACAAGCGCATAGAGGTATCACAAATCACTCGGAAATTCCACTATTGAAAATCGATTATTCGTGAAAAGCGGAACAACGAAGTAACGCATTTTCAGCGCGTCTTCAAGCCAATTTAAGTGAATAGATGACGGGTAATTAGATTGTCCTATCCCAGCCCTTTTCGGTTAAACTTTAAAGGACCCCTTGCACTGTTTACTCTTCAACTTACAGTATTTTAAAATATTTGAATACTTTAAAACTAGGCTATGCTTTCAACAAATAACCAACGGCTGTTTTAAGCCTTTTCCGAAGACTTAGACTTAGATCGAAAACAGGGAAACAATTTACATAACTGTTTTTTCTGATGGAAAAACTTCTCGCAGACAACCGTCGACAGCGTGATACACATCGAAGGTAGCAACTCACGGCAAATGAGAAAATCAGCGCGGTTTTGTTAGAGGGGTTAGAATGTACCGTACGAAATTGGGGTCTCCGGGTTTAGAAATATATGTAGTGATTATGGAAGTAGGTTGCGTTAGTATTATAGGTAAGACAGGTCCTTTAATGTACTCGCTAACACTAGTTATAGGACAGCAGACAACGCATAACGCCAAATCAACAGTGCCAGCAGTGGATACTCTTAGTAGTCCTGCAGTGCTCAGTTCTGAAACACAATGCAAAGCGATGCTTGCTAACTAACTTCCAAGGCCTCTATACAGCTCAGTTGGCAGACAGAGTACCCTACTGGTCCTGCGAGCCAAAGATCCCGCTGCATGAGTGTCTTTCCTTCAACTCTTTTACACTTTAATGGATATAAATATACGATATGGGCAACTATTTTAAGCGCCTTAGTCGCACAATTTTTGTCCGCTGAGGACCCAAGGGTGTTAGCTTTCTAGTAGCAGTCAGGAATCAAAAGTGAACAGTTAAATATCCGTGGAAAGATGAATAAATTCTAATCCCGTTAGTGAAAACAACATTAATGACACAGATGATCGCAATTCCTACGCGTGATACATCGGTCATTCTTTCTTAGCTGGACTTGAGTGCTGAAAGAGGGTGACAAGCTAGAAGCTTTAATACCGTTTTTAACAAATAAATATTGGAAAATGTAGTAGGAGTTTGTTCTTAATATTATTTGATTTTTTTTTTTTTTTATTTATTTGTGACCCGTTTTTTGTATAACAGCGGAGTATGAGTATATGTAGTATGATGTAGCTGAAGTCTCAGAAAAGTTTGAGTGACTCACTTATGTTAATCAGTTACAAAGGTTACCTTCAAAGTTCAAACATCGAGGTTGGCATCGGAAATAACGCCGAGACGGCCATTTAAGATAACCTATCCGAGCCGAAGGCGAGGGAAATGCGATAGGAAAGCAAGGAGAAGTAAGATACTGTTTCAATTGACAAGTTGTAATTTGAGTGAAAATGTGATTGTAGCAAGGTAGGCTATAGCCTAAGTGACCTAGATGTGTCCTGATTGAGGGAAACTGTTACAACTTTTTTAAAAGAAAGTAATATTTTTAAACTTTTTTTTGTCTGTAACAAATATTTGTATATTTTTTCTTTCTAAAAGTTATTGTTTTAAAAAAATTTCTTAGAGGCAGCTTTTACCTTTCATTATTTGAGAAAACCGCTCAACGCACCTCTGCGGAGGTTGATACGGCCTCGTATCAGCCTCTCTGGGGGTCGATACGATACAGTATCAAACTTGAAAAAACTCGGTGTTATAATACGTGAGAAACAGGAAGACGTGCATTACATACCTGTTCGAAAAAGTTTAGGCCATTGACTGTTGTAATTATTTTTTTTCAAAAATCTCAGCAATAAAGCAATAGGCTTGACACCCACCCTCTATAAAACTCTGCAAGGATTAGCGAGACTAAAGAAAAACTAAATTTCGCTGAGCATTGTTGTGAGGTTCCTGAAACTGTTGATGGACCTATTATCCATCTCAGATCCGTGATGCGGACAAAACAAGCCAACGCGCATAAGAGACTCTAACGTGGATCAAGGCGCTTCTAAGAATTATGCAAACGCTTACTATTTTTCTATGTTCCTCTGTGTCTTCCATATGCTTAGCATGAAGGGCCCCAAGGGCTAGTCCGAAGTAGCGGGAAGTGGTCTCCAAGCACATTTCCCATCTCGGTTTCGGCTCAATGGCTCCTTCAAATGCAAAAGAGAGATATTAGAAAAAGTTTGTAGGAGGCGGCTCGTTCAATGAAACAGTTCATGCAACAAGTTTACAAAACGAACAAGAAGTGATAAAACTTCGGCAGGGAAGACATGGTACGTTAGACCAACACTCCCTTTTGTGTACTCTATGTGAATGCCGTTTCCTGCTATATTTGTCCCGTTGTCGACTCAGGATCAACTACTGAACACGGAAAATATGTACTCAAAATTATCTCTCCCGATTGGCCGTTTACCTGTTCACCACCCTATTCTTGGTTCTGGTTTGTGATTAAACTTCTTTGAGATTCTGTGCATTTTTGTGCGCTTTTGCACTTATGCCTTAGGGCAGTGCGTAATAGACCATTATTTCAGTCACTCAGGTGGAATGTATATATCAGAATATGGGGCCCTTATAACGAGTCCCCTCTTTTTCTTTTCTACTCTCTATTTCGTATGTATGTAAAAGCCGGAACAGATTTAAGGCTGAATAGGAAATGTATTCGAGAATATCTCAAATGTCTTCTAGGAATCGGCGTTTGTATTCGAGAATCGACAAAAAGTATTCGAGATTTTTTTTAAGTCTTCCAGAAACTACAAATCGTATTCGAGAAAAGATAACAATTATTCGACAATGTTTTAAAAGTATTTTTGACATTTAAATTGAAATTAAGTAGTCGAGAATGACATAAAATGTATTCGAGAATGACAAAAATGTATTCGAGGATTTTTACTTTTTAAATTCTCGAATGTATTTTTGTCATTCTCGAATAAACCTTTGTCATGCTCGAGTTTCTTATTTTCAAATTTTAGAAATTCTCGAATACGTTGGATCTTTTCTCGAATAAAAAAATCTCGAAAACTTTTCGTCGATTCTCGATTACAAACACCGATTCCTCAAATGCATTTCGGGGATTCTCGAATACATTTTCGACGTGTTCATCTGAAACCTCAAATCCATTCCACACACCTTCCAGACTTGCGGTGTTCACCCTGGACTCCCACTGGCCTGGCTCCACATTCCGGATCCATATCGACAAAAATGGATGTGTCCGGGGAAAAAAACTGGAAGGTGGGAGATTTTTCTTTTGGATTCCAGATACCTTTTTTCGTCAAGGTGGATCCGGAATCTCTTGAGGACTTACAAGCACTACAAAAGTGTAGGCTTGTTTTCTAAAAATTTTCAGATTTAGAGCTTTGCAAGCTTAATTTACTTCGGACCTGAAGAGCTTCGTAAGGAAAGTATAAGGGCTCCCTTTCTTCCACATTTTCTTTCTTTCAGGGACTTTTACCGTGAACAACAAACCAGGAGTAGTTCTGAATTCAATTCGAATTTAATTTTTAACAAAATTTGCTTCTGGTTTATTTGTGACGGTATAAGTTCTTTGTACAACTTTCCATTTCTACGTAATATTTATCAAATCCCGTGACATAGGGGTGTGTCCCCCCCAGAGGCGTTACTAGCTAAAACGTTTGGGGGGGGGGGGGACGAGGCATTTACCGACTGGCTGGTAATTTTTACCGACTGTTTCTGCAGAAAAAATGACTGTTTTCAACAACAAAAATGACAGTTTTGAAAAAAATCGACTAATTTTCAGAAAAAACGACTATTTTGACGCAAAATCGACCAATTTTCAGAAAAAACGACTGTTTTCATGAAAAAAATCAACTGTTTTGACAAAAAATAGCGGCGCTTCGCGCCGACTCGGCTATTTTTAGCCGACTGGCCGACAGCATTGGGGGGGGGGGGCGTCCCCCCCTCCCGCCCCCAGTCGTGACGCCCCTGGTCCCCCCAAGGCGACTGCATGGCCATCCCAGACTGCGGACGAAATGTAGACTAAAGCAAACTTTCGGGCCCAGGCCAATAAAAGCGCGACCGATTTTCTTGCGTACTATTCTCTACGGATCCGGATCCGTGACACTCACCCATAATCTCTGCACGGAAAACGTCAAGAACTTCTGAGAACTCCTTGGACAAGTATTGTAAGTAGTCGTTGGTGAATCGCCACATCAGGTAGTTGTTCAACGTGCTAAACAGAAGAAGACAACGTAAATAAGAACAAAATACTCCTAAGGGAGATTGCTAGATGCGTGGCACTATATGAGCACAAGATGAACAAGTGCGCAAGATCAAACGTGGAGTGTTCAAGTAATATTAAGGATTGAAGTACGTCGTGTGGTCGTACTTGTTGCTGTTAGGCTACACCAAAATCAACATCCATAGCCTACACATATATCCTCAAGTATACCACATTGGAGTTCGATTCCAGTCACGGGTAAAAAAAAATTGGCCCCACTAGCCCAGAACGTGGAGGGTGGGAGGGTGGTTCAGTTCCACATATATATATTCCCGACCCTAAGATGTAAAAGCATATGAAATTTCATCGCCTTATCTCCAGTTACTGTCAAGTTAAAAGCAATAAAAAATGGGCAATCGGGGCCCAATTGCCCCTGAACCAAGTGGGAGTGGGGTTTGGGACCCTAAAAGGCAAAAAAGACGGGGCCCAATTGCCCCTGAACCAAGTGGGAGTGGGGTTTGGGACCCTAAAAGGCAAAAAAAGATCCCAATGCTCACAAGCCGACCAAGTTTCAACTTGATACCTGTTCATACCTGTCACGGGTCACGGACTTTATCTTGGGCAATCTGGGCCCCGTTGCCCCTGAACCGGGTGGGTGTGGGGGACCAAAAGGACAACTACACCCCAATACACAAGTGTACCAAGCTTGAACTCGATACCTGCACTGGTTCACGAGTTATGAGTTCCATAAAAAACGGTGAAAACCGAAGGCTGGAAGCTGCTACAGCGCTCGGAAGAGTTGATTGTTCATTCAATTGTTCACACTCCGCTCGGAAGAGTTGATTGTTCATTCAATTGTTCACACTCCACTAACATGAGTATGAGTAATAAGGTGAGACACATTTTTTGACCCGAACAAAACATATGTATATCTAAGCCTACCTTATTTGTTTCCTAGAAAGAGAAAATGCACTAATTGCCAAAAATTTGACAAAATTTCTAGCTGTACCTTCGCTTCGAGTGCCAAATCGGATCCGTTCGTTTGCCATTCGCATAATGCGCCATATGTACATCTTTAAAGATTAAACGCTGCACCGGGCACATAATGCTGGCGATAGAAAAAGACGGGCTGTTTCGTAGGACAGAAAGGACAAATCCCCGATGGTGGTGCACTTTCAAAACAAGTAGGTATCCCCTAACTACAGAAAACTGAATTCTTCGGTTTAACCCTATTTCAGTAAGCCAAGCAAGAAAGCGGAGAACTCTCGAACTACAAGAGCCAATTCTTTCTTCTCCCAAGAAAATACATATCGATGATATTGAAAGGACAGTAAAATTCTGGAAGTAAAATTCAAGAACCAAACAGGGAAACCTTTCGTTTTTTGGTGCTCAAAGATCACGGATATATTTGCACCAGGTATTGTGTGTACCCAGCAAACTGGCAGACTGAATACATGGAGGGGAGTGCTTGATTAATTTTTTCGGAAAAAATAGCATCTGAGTGCGATATCCATCGCATGTAAAGGATCGAAAACCTTTCAGGCTAATAAAAATATTCTTCATTCTCCAAAACGACGTTTCGTTTCTTAACATTTCCTGTAGGACCCAGAGTCAGCTAGAGGTCAAATACGTGACTATAGTTCACAATGGACTCCCAATATGCCGAAAAACTGGACGAAGCGAAAACCGACCGTATCAGACTATTAGCTGAATGCGGTCTTGTTAAGAAACGGTGGTTTTTCGGCCCACTACGAAAAGTGAAAAATATGGACTAGTCTTTCACGGAAAAATCCCCCTCGTCTCATTGATAACCCGAGTTACTTTCCCATCTTTCATAACATACCACAAAAACCTGAAAGATCGCAGAGCACTATCAGCTAATTGCAGTTCACTCCTACATAGATACGGAGACTCCCTCGTAAATATTAGGTTGAAAGGAAACTCACCAATGATACGCTACCAAGAGAGCCATTATGAGATTTTTTTTTTGTTTCTATAAGCTATGCTTTAAAGTTTAACCCAAAGGGGCTGGGATAGGACGATCTATCACTTATTCAAGTAAATTGGCTAGAAGACCCGCTGAAAATGCGTTACTTCGCTGTTCCACTATTCACGAATAATCGATTTTCAAATAGTGAATTTCCGTGTGAACTGTGGTACCTCTATGCGCTTGTATTTTTTTTGTATGCCATATGAGAAAGATTTCTTTTTTTTTGTTCGGGCACTAATCAATCTTCAACAATTTCACCAAAAATTTCACCAAAATCACTGTTTTTTATTTTTTCGTAACCAATTTCACCACTGCCCATTGAAAAGTCGCGTTTGTGTTGAGATTAAAATTTCCCGCATCATCGCAGACTATGACTAGGTCCAAAACACGCCAGTGATCATCGGGAAGAACGAGAAAACGTAGCATAAGCGACTCAAACTCAACAACTCAATCCTGTGTTAACCAATCACGGCGATGTTTGGGAGCAGCTGTGATACCGCTTCCGGCTCTTCCGCTAAGGTACAGGGCGATTTTGCATCGGCAAGAAGAGTTAGTCATCAAGAGTTACACTGTCAGAAGTTTTATAGATAACACGAGGATGCGCGGTTTCAACAGATAATGCGTAACAGATAACACTTCGGATGTTATCTGTTGTGTTTCAAAATGTTATGCATAATCAGCTTTACGATCAGGATAACCGAAAAACCGCCAAAAAGTATCTGCTGAGTTTCCGACATCATGACGATAAGGAATAAAGTCAGTAAATGCTTTTTTGACTCTTCCTAACAAAGCTTGTTAGGCATAATATTTCATGCATAACATTTTCAAATACAACAGATAACATCTGAAGTGTTATCTGTTACGCATTATCTGTTGAAACCGCGCATCCTCGTGTTATCTGTTATGAAACTTCTGACAGTGTAGTAGAGCAGGTAGTGGAAAATAAAACAAATCCCTTTGAGGAATCCAAATAATTCAGTGTATTCAATTAAATAACACGAAAATAAGTTAGCTTTTCAGTTGGACTTTAAAGATGTCAATGGTTTCGCACTCATAAGGAATTTTTTTTGGTGTGGTTGGACACGACATATTCTATCCTATGTGCGGTAGTGATGATGAAAGTGTAATTCATTTGATGTGTTATGTGTGGAATTGAACGAATGGAGAAAAGAGGCATTTGGAGACAGGGAATATAATGTAGAATGGAGGGTAAGGATGATGAAGGATGATTATTCTTCGAGTGTGAAAAGGCTGCGGCGTTACTTGAGGCTTGCGATGGAGCATAGAACAAGATTTTCTCGACTACAGGGTATATTGCATTCAAAGTCAACTCCGTTAATTTATAAATACGATTTTTGTATCTATGGTTTTTTCTGTAAAACATCCACTCCTTCATAAGAACTTATCGAAGGTAGGAGGGGGGGGGGGACATTTGAGCTAACTACTGTTTATTTTCGGTCCAGTTTACTTTGTCTCCCCTCTTCCGTTGGATATTCTGTATCTGTGTCGACAGGAGCGAGACGGGGGGAGGAATGAAAAGATAAAAGAGGAATTAAATGATCAATTCACACTGTAGCTCAAAGCATGCTGCGTGCAGGTCCCTTGTATCCTCACCGGAAGCACTCGTGCTTCTGCCCATTTTTAAGCCAATCCTAACATCACACTAGCTCATCGGCAGTATCGGCACCGCTCTGTATGGATATCCCAGTTCGATCCTTTTGATTACAGCGCTCCTAGCGGAATAAATTACGTCTGGAAACGCTACTCTGAGTTGAAGCCTAAAAATCATCTCCCAAAAAGTACGGAAAACTCAAGAAGGTCAGAAACTCAAGAAGGTCAAGTTCAGACTAGATGACTGCAAGTAAACAGCTGAATAAAATAAAGCTATGGCAAGCTAATAGTAATCAATAAATAAAATTAACCGTAACATCAGGATAAACAAGACCAAAGGTTTCGATGGGATCCCAAAATTTAATATTTGATCCAGACAATTGGGTCTTGTCTTCTTCGCCAGACTCCTTGAACATTTTTACTATTAGAATTTAGAAACAGATTAAACCCAAATAGCTAATCATCTGAGAAAACGAGGTTCAGGGTATGGATTCAGCATGTGTATTTGCCCCTATAAATCATACCTATTTTGACAAGAATGATAGAAAATTCAGTTATCGTGCTCACAGACAGACAGACAGACCGACAGACGGACAACTTTTGCGATGTCATAGGTATCCCTCCACTTACGTTTTGGGATCCCAAAAACCCTAGCTTTGGCGAAGAGTTACAGGTGTCAATCTGGAGTAGCATATCCAATCGTACTTAATCTGCTAAGAAAACTCAACTGTAAAATCACAAATTCCCAGGCGGAATTTTTTGGGATAAATTTGTACACACAAATAAAGTTGTCCCCAGAAACCGAGTGATAAGGTGTACTTTCCACCAGCCTGTCATCGAGATACAGAAGATACAGTAGACCATAAAAAAAAGGGAAGCCAAGAGCAGGAAACGTCACCACAGCTGTTCCCAACAAACGCTATTGATTGGTTGATATAGGATTTGAATCATCGTTCGGGTGACGTTTCTCGTTCTTCCCGAGGTTCACTGGCGTGGCAAGTGCCATTGACCGATCACTTTTCGTTCTATCGGTCGGTCCACTGTTCTCGAGTTAGAGTACTTACAGATGCGCTGGGACGATTTGGCAGGCGTATCAGTGTTATGAAGATGAGGGGCCCCGAACAAACTAGCATGGAAATAGTCACTTCCCTGATCCGACCGCCGTCGGGGAGTGGAGGGAGGGGGAATCCGGAATCTTGAGGTATGTGTAGCTTTGGAACAGAGGGGTCGGATCTTAATGAAACTTGATATTTGGAAAGACCTCGTGTTTCGAATGTCCAATTTCAAGTCCGGACCGGATCCAATGAATCTAGGGGGCGGGGGTCAGAGGGAGGGGGGACCGGAAATCTTGTCACACGCTTAGAGTCGAGCGATTGGGATGAAACTTGGGTGGGAAGAACACACAAAAGCCCTAGATACATCAGTAACAAAACCGGATCGGATTCACTGTGGGGGGAGTTACGGGGGGGGGGGGGGAGGGCCGGAATTCTGGTGATCACGAATTAAGGTATTTCCAGATGTGCAATAAGACGATGAAATTTGGCTTGAACATTAGATACTTGACAAGATTGGCTTAGAAATAGTCAGTTCCCTGACCCGAATATCGTTGGGGGAGTGGAGAGAGGGGGAATGCTGAATCTTGAGGTATGTACTGTCGAACGGATGATTCGATCTTAATGAAAATTGATATTTGGAAAGATCTCATGTCTCAAATGTACCATTTCAAGTCTGACCGGGTCCGATGAATGTGGGGGGGGGGGGAGGTGGAGGGGAGAACAGGAAATGTTGTTGGAGGAGGGGGGTCCTGCCTCAAACATCTGGGCTTTTGTGACACTACTGGGCGCAAATCCCCCAGTGACTAATTTGCGTGACATAGAAACAATTAGAGATCCGACAATGAAATTCCTTTTCCTAGCTGTTTCTACGCTACTGAATATATACTTTTGGAGTTTCGCCTCCCCCACCCTTCCCGTTCGTTTGCAACGGGGTTCGTTTGCCCATGTGTTAAGTTCGCGAAAGAAAATCTCGTATACTTGTACACAGCACTTTTCATAAGATGCGCATTGCGTTTGTTTGGTTTCATGTTTTGCAAAAGGGTTTGAGGTGTCAATTAGTCGCAACATGTGTTTTCGCCTTAGGAAGGGGATGATGAAATGGGATCTGAAACTTAATGACTATAGGCCTACGGGGTTTATGCGAAGCAAAACTGGAAAGACAAAGATGAACAATACCGTGATTGGAGACCGAATTACGATCTACGGGATTGCGTTTCTAAGTGAACTAACATGTGTTCTCGCGTGGAAGGGGTCAGATGAGACGCACTTTAAAAATGTATGACTTTGACATTATGGTGTTCGAGCAAGGTAGTAAACGAAGTGTATTGGAACAAACCTGCGGTGCTCATAGCGAGCATAACTGATGATATGAGAGGTTGCCTGAGCCGTGCTTAGAGATTCTTTGAGAGCTCATTTGTTGGTTACACGGACAACTAATATTAAACATTACGGGAAGGGAGAAATCTATGTCAGTTCAATTCATTCTTTTATACTCCACGTCTGAGCGCTTGCGCACTTGTGCAACCGAAACCGAAAAAAAAGAACCCAACACGCGCGCGGATCCAAATGACAAAGAGCCATGAAAGATCTAAGCAGGCCCCTTAGGTACATTTAACCCATTCTAAAGAAAACGGAGATAACGCCTCTGGGACGAATTATCATGAAACGCCAGCTGTGGTCTCCCATGACAGCCGAAAAGCTGATCGCTCATCCACTCCCCATAAAACGATCCGGGGAAGGTAAACAAGCTACCTATCACTGATTTCAGGACATCATGTAAACAACTCACCAGGAATCGACCGAATCTCGACTGACTGAAGCTTGACAAGGTGGCTACTCTGCTCGGACGGACTCCGGACCACCGCACCACCTTGCAGGGAAGCCTGCAACTGCGGCCGGATTTTTTTACTTCCCATTTCTTTCATTTCCTATTCTTGTAGCCTACTTAGAGCGTGTTCCACCCTCGTACCAATAGTAACTATTAGTTACTAAATCCGTTCCAACCTCACGAAAAGTTACTACGCTGACCGTTCCAGCCTTCTCGAAATAGTAACTAATAGTAACTATTTGCTTACCACACTCGGGAGCGTGGTAAGCGTAGTAACCACGAATCTCTGTCACGTGATTGGTCGGATTCACCCGTGGCATGTATATTCCGCTGGAAAATAGAAAAATCGTTCCAGCCTTGACGACAAAAAGGCAGAATTTGTGACGTCATGCGTGGTAACTACGGTAAGTAGGATGGAACACGCTCTTACTGTCTCATAGTTACACTTGACAGTTCTGTTTTTGGAATATGCAGGTGTCAAGTTGAAAAAAACAGGAAAGCCCGGTTCTTACTTCTGACCTATGTGTGGAGAAATGAATGAGGATGTATGCCACCTTCTATTTTAATTTAGAGGCTTACAGAGACTAAGGGAGACGAATTTTAGGGTATGAGGATGGATCAGAAATGGATTACAAAAATGAGGGGAGTAAAGATTTGAAAGAGATAAGAAATTTTGGAAAGTTCCTCGGTTGAGCTTTCAAAAACTGGAGACATTTGGTTGCGTATACAGTGTAAGTAAAGTGATTTATCAAATCTGTAAGAATAAAACTGTGTTCGTAGGCTATCGCTTTTGTTGGCCTTATGGCTTCAATATGCAAATACAGCATTCATTCATTCACAGCCGGTCCCAAGCCCTGTAGCAAAAGCAGGAGGGTTGGTTGGACTACTAGCTTCGTATACAGTGTAAGTAAAGTGATTTATCAAATCTGTAAGAATAAAACTGTGTTCGTAGGCTATCGTTTTTGTTGGCCTTATGGCTTCAATATGCAAATACAGCATTCATTCATTCACAGCCAGTCCCAAGCCCTGTAGTAAAAGCAGGAGGGTTGGTTGGACTACTAGCTTACTACGGAACGGTCGACATTAGAGGCAAATAATTTCGACTTCCCCAGCGAACCCACAATGTAAAGACATCACTGCAGCCGTACAGCTTCATAGTCAACGGAGAGGCTTCGTCGACGGCTTCCGTGCCATTGCCGGCTCAGAAGGACGGAAGGAAATTCTATAAGCGATCACCAACTCCACTTCTCCACTTCTGTAGCAGCTATTCGAATAGCATCTTCCGCTACTGTAAATTCCTCCTCTACTTGCCAATTTGGTAGAAAAACCGAAAAATTATAAATAAACTTTCAGTTACAAATATAGCTGTTAAACTTGACGATCGCCGCGTTTTCTCCGCATCACGGTCTTGTCCGCTTGTTTGAAGTGTAATCTGTTCGAAGTGTAAATTTGTATTCTAATTTAAGTTGTGTTTTCTTTTTTTTCCCTATGTGCTCCACTATTTCTATTTTATAGAAGTGGGTAAATAAAAAGATTCATTCATTCATTCTACTTGCCCACTTCCTTATTTGACTACCAGAAATTGCAGAACTGGATAGAAAAAAAAATCGTGGAGCGCTGTGCCTACACTGTCAGAAGTTTCATAACAGATTGCGCATAACACTTTCAAGAATAACACATTTTCACTTAGAAATAAAGTGTTATGACCAATTAAGTTTACACTATTTCGTGCCTAGATCTCCAACAACACCTTCAATTGGTAAAAATACTAACGGGAACGAAAGAAACATAACATATAAAATCCCAAAGTGTTATCTGTTGAAACCGCGCATCCTGCTGCTGTCGTTATGTAACTTCTGACAGTGTAGTATTTTTACCTATTGAAGGTGTTGTTGGAGATCTGGGCACGAAATAGTATAAACTTAATTGGTCATAACACTTTTTTTCTAAGTGAAAAGGTGTTATTCTTGAAAGTGTTATGCGCAATCTGTTGTGAAACTTCTGACAGTGTATTATACCTATTTGGTGGCAAAGGCTTGATCGTACCTTCTGTCTGTTGAGGATACGATTGACGAAACGTCCCGGAGATATTGCCCCGAAACAACGAACACTTCTGAATTGTCGTCAATGGACGCTGAGGGGAAGGAGGCGCGCAGAACTTCCTGCCATGGAATCTGCAAAATGAGGATGATTAAATATTTGGCATCACGGAAATTATAACGGTGCGCACTTATTACACAATCCCTACACATCAGCAGATGAAAGGACTTAAACACAAGCAAGACACAAGAAGAGCAAAACGGGTAAAGATTGCCTTTCCCTGGTCTATTATCTTTTAAAACTTTATTGGAGTGACCAAGGAACGGGTAATTTTGGTCAAAAGCTTCTAAGACATCCTCTCCACAGCCGCCTCTTGCCTCCCCCATAGATAAATAGATCAGTGTATTTCAAAAGCCCAAGGGCCATATACACAAAAAAAACAAAAACAAAAACATAACTCAAACAATCAGACTCCTTCTTAATCCGAAACATTTATCTATATACACGCCCACTCGAGTACTAACAGTAGGGTTAGTATTACTCAAAATTTCGGGAAGGGATATGCCCCGAACGAATCCGCCTCCCGAGAGAAGCGGCTGTGAAGGTTCCAAAGTTGACACCTGTTTTTGCTAAAACAGACCGCTATAAAAAGAGCTTTGTGCCCAGTTTTGTGGCCCTTTTTAACTCAACTTGACTTATAGTGTGTTTCTTTTTGCTGATTGTGTAATGTGTTTATTTGCTAACAAAGTTATGTACCTGACGAAAAAACATCGAATTTGGCAGTTTGCTATGATAAGCCATATTTTTGAATTAAAGTTTTATTCTATTCTATTCTAAAGTAAGAACTGGCATGTTTGGACCAATACTGGAAAAAATGATTTTCATTCATGGATCGGACAGACGATGAAGGTCGGCTGTCATGGACTGGAATCTGAAAAACTTCATAGTGAAAGTGAAGAAAGAGGGTTAGGCCATGCCAAGCCTCACTTTCCAGACTTCCAGATGTCTCCGCACAGTCAAGCTAACACTTTTCTTTATAAGGGTGATAGTTTTCTTCTCTTTTTTGAAAAAGTATGCGGAAATCAAGGCAAAGTGATGTTTTTTTTGTTTTGTTTTTTGACTGCCTCCACAGGCCCATTCGGAATTTCCTGCAGTCAGAAGTATCATCTACACGTAAAAAGTATGTTAAGAGGGTTACGAAAGGTATGTTCATGTAGTTTAGCATGTAAAAGTTGGTTTTTATACTAAAGAGTTTTAAACTAAAAAAAATATTTTTTCTTGCTATTATTCAACATTCCCGGGACGTCCCCACTGTTAGTTACTCTCCCTTTCTCTCCTACCTCATTCGTTTGCATATTTATTGTGTTTCTCAAATACCTGACATCACCTTCCAAATACATCTCAACAAAAACGGATGCTAGAATCCGGAAGAAAAATCGGGAAGGTGAAGCCTGGCTTTAAGGCGATTCTTCTCTGTTGCCACAGAGGCAACACCTAAGATGTTCGAGACCGCGCTCGCTCTAGTTTCAGCGAGGCACCAAACCCGGTAAATGAAAGCTGAACTTTTATATCCAGCACGCTGATATGCGAGTTTACGCAAATTCCGCACTCTCTTCGAAGGAATTATTGTGTTGTGGAGCAACAATTTTTATGGCACTTACAGCCTTCGGCCATGGTGCTAAATAGTGATCGGTATACCTGTCTGTCGGTCGGTCTAAAATCCGAACCATGAGCTGGCAGATCAAATAAAACAAAACATAGACCTTCGCTTCTGTCATCACCTCGAAACCACTTTTAGTGGAAATTCGGATTTCCGCAAAGCTCGCTTTTCTCAGCACTTGCGATACGTCAAGGACACCCCAGCGGAAACAGACCACTTTCCCACCATGTCCTTTTTCCGCCGTCAGCATCTACCTCTATCAATATCGCATCACCTCCCGTCTGTTATCATGTGGTCCGAGAGGAGAAACCAACGTTCATTTCCCTCCTTCTATCTCGTATTTACTAACATGTCAGTCCTTCAGCTCTATTGTCGAACAGCGATTTCCCCAGAAACAAGTGTCTCGTTCAGCCGACATTACCATGGGTGGAGACAAAAGATAGAGGGAAAAACATAGATCGAAAGTACACGCTCGTTCTTTCAGAGGGGGGCACTTGGAAGTATAAAGAATGACAAAGCATAATAATTAGGAAGACCGGGAGGGTGACAGGAAGGTGGTCTTTTCGTTACGGGAAACCAGGGAAAACATTTCCACACGGCCAACTTACGCTAAGTGCCCAGCGATCGCATATCTTTGGAATGGAAAGAGCAGGATGTCGGCACGAACACAACTTTCCCGCTGTGTGGAGGTGTATCCTCCCGCGAAAAGGCCAGTCCGCGTTCTATGGGCCAAGGACTGACCAGACAAGTACTCACTAGTCTTCGCGGAAAAAAACACACATGGTGTATCGATAGTCATTTGCGATCCTCAACAACATCCTAGTTTCAGTAAAGATACGTCCCCTTAAGGATGCCCATTTTACAATTTTGCAACAGGCCTCCCTCTCCAAGATTTTATTTTCCTGTCCTTCCCAGCGGATGTTGGCTGACAGTTCGAACCCAACCAAATAAATCACCACAACTTTCACACTGTCAAAAGTGACAAAAGGCCCGTTAGAACAAAGCAACCGTCGTAATAAAGCTTCAACCAGCCAATCAGGAGTTGGCCTTTCTGAAGGGCAAACTGAATGACGTGACACAGCCCGAAAAGAAATTCTCCCGTCCAAAGAAATTCGGGTTCGATTCAGGGAGTTTTAATCTAGTCCTTCACCAGAACACTTGTTGTTACAGGAATTTAAGACATATAACTGAAGTAAGTTTGTTTCCTTAGATCCACCCTCCTCCGACGACCATAACGCACTCTGCCCGGCTCATCTCTTCTTATCTAGCATACACTGCATATTATCAAATATTAGTGCCTTCTTCAGCACAGCCATGTTCAGATCGGAAGATTGGTCATCGTTCATTTTGTTACCGCGCATGCCACGCATGGAACGGTTTACCTGAGGAGACTGTTTCCCAACCAAATTTACTCTCGTTTAAAGGACACCTGAACAGTGAAACCATACTTGAACACAACCATGGAGAATGCATTTACAGACGTGGACACAGAGAGAATTCTTCTCCTGAGCGTGACGTTTTCAAAATAGGTTTACACATGCAGACTCCAAGACAAAAAGCGCAATTCATTCAAATCTTGTACAGGGCTGGCCGGATCGTATCGGAATTTCTTCTAGATATACGTTTGGGCTTAACTGGTTGAAAAATATTCCAGAAGAAGGGTTGATTGGAGACATTTGTTCATTTCTAAAATTGTTCGGTACTGAAATACAGTTACAGTTATACAGTTATTGCTCGTAACTGATCAATAGTATGCTAGTTCTATTTCGTTCAAAGCCACATGCATATCCGGTATTTTTTTCTTTTACTAATAAGTTCCTCGGAAGAAACAAGTGGAAGCCTGATTTGGCTAAAAAAGAAAAGGCTCAAACAAGGAGAATAAAAAAAATCAGCGTAGTGTCGCGATCGTGGATAAAAACGGGATGGGAAGTTCAAGATCTCTTTTAGTGAATCTTGTACTGCTAGGAATAATATTTACATTATACACCTGCGATTTTATCTCATATTCCCGTGCTCTGGTCTTAAACTGAACCGCTTTGAAAATACGGGGTCTTCTGTAAATCATGAAATCGTTCCCCATGTCCCCCCACCCAAAATTTTTTTTTTTATCATATTTTGGTTATTTGTTCATTTTAACCGGGGAAGTTTCGCCATGGGGACGTTTCGTCACGGGGACGTTTTGTCATGGGGACGTTTGTCACGGGGACGTTTTGCCATGGGGACGTTTTGTCATGGGGACGTTTTGCCAGGGGGCGTTTCGATTGGGGACATTTCGTCGGCAACCCCCTTTCGACGATACCACGTGACGGTTCGAATCTACCATTTTCAAAACTTTTTAACTTCAAACCATTTCTCAACGCCAAGAGCCTCGACGACAAAATCACCTCGTCTTCTAAATGCATGAGGCAAGGTTCATTACTCCAGGTTATTACCAACCTATTCTGGAACTTAGCAAACACTTTCCATTGCCCGGAAACCGACAACAAAACAATCCTTATGTTTGCATGAACCTGTTCCCGCAGATCCTCTCCGGCAAATTACTTTCTCTCCCTAGACATTTGGAGCCCTTGAAATGTCTGAGCAAGCAAAACCAAAATATTACCCAATGAGCATAATCAAAGGAGTTCTACCCAGATTCAAATGCTAATTAGGCCACGTTTGTCCTGGACAACGAGAAACGGGGAATGCGTAGTTCATCCGGGGAAGTCCTGGGGAAGACAGGCAGAGTCCTTTTTCGATCCTGAATTTAGCTGTCGATAACCGTTGTGATGATAAATTGAAATCCGGGATGAAATCAGTTAAATTCGTCCCCCCTCCCCCCACCGCTGGGAGATATTTGACAAGTAGTCAATTTTCAGAAAAGTGCTGGAAGACATGTGAATAAATTCGTTTAGGGAGGGATTTTGTGATCAACACGTTGACAGCTTTGATGAAGTGGTGGGCTATACTAAAGCGAGGATAAAGTGGCGCTGAAGGAAGATGGAGTATTTGGAAGAGGATTCGCAGTTTTGGTGTCTCTGTGACATTTGGGTAGAAAACAGATTTTCCAGCGAGGGCGAAAGCACTTTTGACATTGGAAAAAATCCAGACCTAAGAAAGTTTCCATACAGCCAGCAAAAGGACCACAAAATAAATAGTCTAGCAAGAACAAATAGGGATGGACTAAAAAGAGGCACGGCACGGCACGACAGAGGTAGGAGGCACGAGTGCTAAAAAAGGCACGAAAAGTGAAAGGCCTTTTCAGGCTTCAGAGTGAGGGGCAGGAACAATGTTCTAGCGGTCCTTCTTTTAGGCTCTCGAGTGACGAACTCTTACTTACTTGTCTACTTGCTACTACTTGCTACTCTCTTTTTATATCTCGTGCCTCCTGCGCCATGCCGTGCCTGTTTTTAGTCGATCCCGAACAAATACAAGGAGCATTGAATTTTCCCCTGGATCTTAATTAATCAGCATAGGTTATTTAGGCTACTTTTCTAGAGGTATAATTCTAAGTTACCACCGCCCAAGTGCCGAAGTTACATGGCGATCGTAATGAGTGCTGGTTTCTGGTCTGTCTGTCTGTCAAAGTCTTTTGCTAGTTCGGGCACTTTCACCTGGGCTAGGACACTGAAACTTGGCACGCAGATTAAAAGACCCGACCCAATCTCTAAGAAACATTCCTTTTTCAGGATTCGATCGTTCGTGAGGAATTGAGGGAAGAGGAATCCGGGATTTGTCTTAAGGTGAGTCTTCACCTTCCGGAATCTGCACTGTCAGAAGTTTCATAACAGATTGCGACACTTTCAAGAATAACACCTTTTCACTTAGAACAAAAAGTGTTATGCCCAATTAAGTTTATACTATTTCGTGCCCAGATCTCCAACAACACCTTCAATAGGTAAAAATACTACACTGTCAGAAGTTACATAACGACAACAGCAGGATGCGCGGTCTCAACAGATAACACTCTGGGATGTTATATGTTATGTTTCTTTCGTTCCCGTTAGTATTTTTACCAATTGAAGGTGTTGTTGGAGATCTAGGCACGAAATAGTGTAAACTTAATTGGTCATAACACTTTATTTCTAAGTGAAAAGGTGTTATTCTTGAAAGTGTTATGCGCAATCTGCTATGAAACTTCTGACAGTGTGGGTTCCCAGATTTTCTGAGATTTTTTGTTTGATCTTCTTCTGCGATACGTAAGAAATCCGGAAATCTGGAACTTTAAAAGCCCCCTTTTTCCGCATTATTTTGATATACTTTCGGACCCGTTCATATTCCAGATGCAATTTACAGAAGACGTCAAAGAATAATCTGGAAGCCCAGATTCCGGAAGTTTCCTTTCTATTCCCAGTCGATTATGGGAACGTAGGGAGAGACGCAACGAAACCATAATTCTAGCCTATAATCCTTTTAAAAGAGGCTATTTGTTTGCTCTTCCAAATGTTTTCGGCGAGGAAATTGATATTCACGAAGGCGGGTTGAAGGGTTTGCACAAGGGGTGACTTGGTCGAAAGATCTTGGAAATGTCAACAAGTGTTTCCAGCAAAACAAATATGAAACAAACAGGACCTAATACGTTTCCAAAAAAGAGTCATGACGACAAACAGGACCTAATACGTTTCCAGAAAAGAATCATGCGGAGCACTAGAAAGCGTCACTTCCACATGACACATGACATTTTTCTCATTTCTTATAATCATATTCATCGCCGTAAGGCCTAAGGTCGTTTATATCCTCTTTTATATCCTCTTATAAACTTTTACATCCTCTAGCAAAGAATAGTTTCCGTCTTCAGTCTGTTTCGTAGTCCTGCGACTTTCTAACTGAGAGCCGTCTAGTCGCATTGCACAAATTTCTCAACCTGCTCCGTGAACCCCCAACGACATGACTCAAAAAGTCTGAAAATAGTGAACACTCGCTTATGGCGTGATGCTTCAGTGTACTGAAGAGTTCTTCCGTAGTTCCGAGTAGCTGTCCATATTACTTGTGAAAAAAGCCTAAAAATACAAACCGTTCTTTCACCATAATCTGACCCACCTTGCTGCCTTGAAGTATACTGTAAAAAAAATTCTTGCAGTATTTACTATTGGGATTAATATTGTCTGTACTGCGATAAGATTATTTCAAATTCGGATTAGTCTTATCCCGGTAGAGATAAGATTAATTCCAGTAGCAAATACTGCAGTTAACTTTAATCCTTTTTCGGAGAAACTTTTTACAGTGTAGAGGGGGGTCTTCTTCTTTCCGACAATGGAATCCCAACTACCCAAGTTAGATCATCTAGTTATCTTGGAACTTACCGTAAACGACTGCTGTTGAAGTTCTGCTACCGTCATGAGCGTCGGCGTTGCTGATGTAGCGGCTTTTTGCTCTGCCATCGTCGGCGTCAATTCGGCCAACCGCTTTTCAAAATGAAACAACTCCTCGGCAAACTTTGATGCTTCGGGACTGGTTGCGCCGAGGAGCTGGACGCTATCTTTCAACAACTGTTTGTAGGCGGCGATCGTCTGCGAAAGAGAGTGATGATGGGATCGGAGTCATCCCTCACGTTTCGACACACGAACGAAAGAGCTTCTCAACTCCGAACAAAAAGTGGTAAAATATCCAGCCCACTGTGAAGTTCAGGAGTGGATTTTAAGAAGGAAAAGACTTGACGACAAATTTCAGTTTTTCTATAATGGTGAAAGTGGCTTGTTGGCTGGTCTTTCGATAAGACACAAGGGAATCCAAAAACTGATCCAGTAGAGCCGTCGGGAAATTTCAACTTTGTATTTGTTCTAGAGTCTAGTAATCTTTTAAAACCGCCACTGGAGATTTCGAGGAATGTTAGTTAACCAATAAAGCATCCCAACCCGAAGAAAGACTGAGTGGATTGGGAAATCAACAATAAAAGCAACTCCACGTAAAGCATGCAACACAAACACACAACAGATACCTTCCGGTGAAAACTACAATGACACAGGTGGCGTTCCAGCGACTTATTATTAGTTACGATTGTTACTATTATCGTTATCAGTACCGTTCCAGAACCCGCCGTAATAAGTAAATTGGCTCCTCCCACTTGTTATTTTCGTTCCGCGACTGTTACGATCGTTACAATTTACTTATGATGGTCGCGAGCATCATAAGTGATAATAACTATCGGTTCTGCAGGAACTCCCGTAATAGTGACGACGTATGTTCGCTTTGTTATTATTTTCGTTCCAGAGAGCGGGATAACTACGGCAATTTCGGCGCTCGCCTCTCCTCTTATCATCGTAACTTGTAATAACTTCACTGGAACGCTACCACAGTCAGCTACTGAATATAAGAAGCAACACGCGTGCGAGCAACGAATGGCCAATGGTAACATTTAATTCAGCTTCTACGCACTTCGTCAGGCTATAGCCCTTACACATAGCCATCGGGTAGGGTCAAGGGCCCATGATTTGTTTCAATAGCCCCGGAGATTCTGAAGGCTTGTTAGGATTTATCGGCAACCAGCGTGCTTCTGCAATCTATCTAAGTCGGTTTCTTCAAGCTCCGGTAGTAGTGGTAGAGCCGACAACAATGTGTTTACGAGTGAGGCACAAACCGCCAGCGCAACTGGAGCGTAATGTGCAACAATGAAACCAGACTGAGGTATGTGTAGAATAACACCATTGGAAGCTCGGTATCACAAACGATGGCCGGCAATCATGGCCCTGGCAAGAGGAATTAAGCACTGAAGCAATTTTAATGTACGGAAGCAATCAGCTTTTCATACTCGTACTAATAGTCCGTGATAACGACTCCAGTTAAACAGAGGTTGCTCTCGTCCAAACTCCCTAATTTTGAGGTTACACAGCGCGGGCAAAAATCATAAAGACGCAAAAGAGATTTTTTCGCTAGACAAATGCGAATTCGCCCGAGTAAACCCGACTCTATGTCCGTCACTGCGAAACTCATCGGATCTGGAAATTTTTTTATGACAAGTGCGAATTACGTATCTCCGCAGATTACGTACCACGGAAAAAGCTTGAATGGAAAGAAAAGACTACCCGGAAAAGCACATGGCATGACGTGTTCTGCCATGTGTTTTCGCCTTATTAATTCGCCTTATTCGAGTTCAGTGCTCCAAATGGACTTGATTCTATTAGTCCCCTTTGTCTCATAATCAGCAGTTGTGTAGACGTAGTAAAAAGTCGGATCCATAAGGTAGTGGGTAACTTTCACTTTCTACCACTGAGATACATGAAAAACCTCCAAGCAAATTACAGATTTTCTACTCACTAACATGTGGATCTATTTTACTATGTCGGCCACAGATACTGATGGAGAGTCACAGGGGGATTAACAGAAACTACACTGTAAATAGTTTCTCCGACTAAGGATTAAAGTTAACTGCAGTATTTGCTACTGGGATTAATCTTATCTCTGCTGGGATAGGATTAATCTGAATTAGAGAAAAGAATATCTCAGTAGTGGCAAGATTAATCCCAGTAGCAAATACTGCAGGATTTTTTTTTTTACAGTGTAGTCCGCTAGGAAGTGCTCAACTAAAATATGGCGAATACTCTTGATGACTAACTCTCCTTGCCGATGCAAAATCGCCGGGTACCTAGCGGAAGAGCCAGAAGCAGTATATCACCTCGGGTGCCACAGCTGCTCCCGAAGATCGACGAGATTGTTTGACACAGGATTTAAGTTCTTGAGTCTGAGTGAGACGTTTTCTCGTTCTTCCTGAGGATCACTGGCGTGTTTTGGACTTAGTCACATAGAGTATTACTTCACGGGCATGATGATCATAGCCCTCAAACGTCAAGAGCAGTAAAAAGCTGATTACTTCAGACAAGAAAGCGAGGGTGCAGGGAGGAAGTAAACAGGGAAATATTCGATACTAACCCTGGAGGAAGGAGGTTTCGCTCTCCCACTGACTGCAGGATCTAGCTGAAAGAGGAGACCCAAAGGAGCACTTAAACCTACAGACTACATCGAAGCGGGTATCGTACAAGTCCGTTTCCACTGCAAATTTCTTTACAGGAAATCCCTCAAAGCGAAAATCTCAGATAAAATTTCAGAATTTTCTTTACAATTGTTTTACAAACTAATCCGCCAGAAGCTCGGGGCATTCTATGCGACAAAAGTTTTCACAGCGTTCACTAATTTTTTTCAGAATGATGAATTTACGACAATCAGGATTCCAAGCTAGTTGTTAATCTTGTGTATTTTGGGGCGAATGAAAATGGTTTCTAGACGAATGAAAACCACAAAAATTGTTGTTTAAGTCTTCGCTTTTTTACAGCATTGCTAAATCTACAAACTGATTGAGGTATGATTTTTACTATTTTACTCGTCAATTTTAAGCGATATAAATAAATAAATAAAGTCCGAGAAACGCTTCCGGAACACACATATCTGAGACTATAGGAATAATCAGTAGACCTAAGGGAAACGGACTAAACAGGATGAAGCGGTTCTAGGATGGCCAGATGGACTGGACAACAGCAGCTATGTACAGAGAAGACAGAAATCCTGAAAGCTCGAGGGAAATCTAAACGTTGGACTGACAGTAAAAGTATACTAGAGGATAGGAGCTTGTTAAATTGTCGTCAAATAATGTGAAATAAACAAACAATGACCGGACCTTTCTTAGTTCTTTAAAGTTTCAACTTTAATCCTGATTCCCAGATCCGATGGATAGGATTTCATGCTTAGTCTGTACATGCCTGTCTTCCGAGTCTTCCGAGGGGATCAAGTAAAAAGAGGCACGGCACGGCACGACATAGTGTAGGAGGCACGAGTACTCAAAAGAGGCACGAAAACTAAAAGTGCCCATTCAGGCGTTGGAGTGAGGGGCAAGAACAATGTTCTAACGCGCCTTCTTTTAGGCTCAGAGTTACGAACTCTCACTTACTTGTCTACTCCTATTACTTGCTAATCTCTTTTTATTACTCGTGCCTTCTGCGCCATAACGTGCCGTGCCGTGCCTCTTTTTCGTCGATCCCTCTTCCGAGTTGACAATAAAGCAGTTTAAATGGTGAAATGTCCGGTTTTTCTACAGCCGTTGTCCAAAACCGCCAAACCAGTTCATTCGGGTTTCAACCTAGATTGTCAACTCCAAAGCGGACATGGACAGGGACGATCAAGTTTCGTTTAGCACAGCTACTCCCAAAGTCAGGAGTTCACACATAGCTTTCTATAGACGTATCACCGGGACAGAACCATCTGACGGGACAAAATGGACGACTGAGCTGCGGACGTCACAACATTTTAGTCACTCATGCAGTAGGACCAAGTAAGTTTCTTTTATAACCCACTTTTAAGTTACTTCATCCCTCTTCATCCATTCCACCGGAATAAAAGCTTTTACCGTAATTCGTTAATATATAACATCGTTAACATACTTTCCAGTGGAATAACAATAAATCTGTACACCCTTCTCAATATCTAAAGCCTGTCCTTAGCTAGCCCGAAATACTGGAATCACCAGATCATAGCACTCATCCAGTCAGAAGATTTCTATTTCTTACACTTTTCGCCTTGTATTGCCTTCAGTTAACTAACCTGTCTTTACCCAGTCAAAGACGCTCGCCAGCTGCCCTAGCCAAAAAGCAGTTCAGTCCAGAATTATCCATTCAACAGGAAGAAAACTCTTTTTGTTTTTTACTTCATCCCCAAATTACAACAGAACAAGCGAGTCGTGTATCCTTAGCAACCTGTCCTAACCCGCCTGAAATCTCCCAAAGTTAGCCTTACCACTAAGAGAGAGAGGTCGTAAATGTTTAAGCAGTACTTCTCAATTTTTAACGACGGAGGGCAAACATATCCTCCATTTACTCAGATTTACTTTCTTTAATATTTACAACTAGACAGTTTTCTGACCATCTCTTGGATGAAATATGTCAAAAGCCTTTCGGACTGACATCTATCCCTACTCATCCCTCCAGTTATTCTGTAATTTGGCTTCGCAGTACATAACATGACGTCAATTTGGATGATAGAAACATCTACTCTATATGAGTGAACAACGAGGGGAAAAAGGAAAAAGCGACAAAAATTGGCGATGGACGAGAAGTCTAAAGTTGCAGGGAAGGGACTAGGTCTCGGTCGTATACTAGGGGGTGAAGGGAGGGAGGGGAAAGCTGGCGCAAAAACGATTCCCCATCAGATTATTCGCTAGAAGCTAAGCAAAGCGGGACTCAGCACTTAGGGTCTTAGAGAAGTCCTTCACCACTGCCTTCGCTGAGGGGGTAGGCATAGTTGTCCATATGTCGGGGGGGGGGGGGGGGCACTCACAAAACTTATTAGAACAGTTAACGAAACCCGTTAGTTGCTTGTTGATTCTACCAACTTCTGATGAATACCCACAAAGGAAAGAATCTATATTTGACAGGCGGACAAACTAGATAAATTTATTTGGCCCCTGCGTATGATTTCTTAAGCCCCAGCACACGTGGCCACCACGTTGTCCACGGCACACTCTTCCGTGTAGCTGCTGTTCGGTTCGGGAGGCTGGGCGTTGGTCTCGCTGCCTCTAAAATCAGTTCAGCTGGACTTTGAGCGAAATTATCTCCTTTAGGTATGTTCAGGGTACGAATCCGGATTATATTAGGCCAAAGGACGGTCGTTGGGGTGCGGTTACGTGCTTCATGACATTAGAATTCACAGGCGATGACTAAATCGTGTCTTGAAAAAAAGCCCTGGTTCGTTTTCAGCCACCCACCGGCGACCTCTGGAAGAAGGTGACGACAGATGAACAGCGCCAGCTTCTACCGAAAGGCTCTGGGGAAACACTGAAACAACCACCCTAAATCCAAGCGCCGTCCCCGTTCAATTCCACGTTCCCGCATTAACTTTGCATCCTTATATCCCGTCCCTATTCCCTGCCGTCCTTTTCTTTCATCTCATATCGGGGCAGTTTCAAAAGAGAGTAATTCCAGCGAACTTACCTTGTGCTCAGGATCGATGTAGTAATAATTCCTCTCCCTTAACCCAAGGCCGTCAGGGGAAATCTGGAAAATAAAACATTAAATGAGCAAAAACAATTTGTTACCTCATAGCCGTTGGCTGGAAGAAGCTAATTGCACCGATTAATGACCTTCCGGAGAGGAGGCCGGAATCAGGGTTTTTATCGGCGATTCAGGCAAGTCTCTCCTTAGTCCTAGAAGTGTCCCTTGCTTCTGAAGAACAAAAGCTACTGACGACACTGGAACAGAAACAAAGGCCCAGTGGAAACAGACACACATAATGGGGAGTTCGGAAGTCATGACGAAGCACACTGGGACGATCCTACTTCCTCTTAAGTAGACAGAGGAGCACGTGGATTGCACAAATGCATTTCTCCGTGAAAAGGCTTTACGTAACAAGAAAAGACTAAGAAAACATCAGAAAAAAAATCTAGAAGTGCATTAGAAAATGTATGTTCAGTACTATTGGGGGGTAGATCTTCGTAGATCTCTCCTACCGGATTACGAAGCCCCAAACAAGACTTGACCTTAAACAAGGCTTCGCGCTGCAACCTGTAATTGTACCAGACTTGTTCGCCCCGGTATCCAGTCTACTGACCGGTATCTTTCGTCATTTGTAACATATTTCGTAAATTAGTTAATTCTGAACTGTGATAGATTCGTTATTAAATGTATATACATATACACATTTTAAGGTAATTATTGAGAAGTGATCATTAAGTTTTAGCCGTGTTAATAATTGTGTGACGATCCGACGCTAGCAAGTAATAATATGAGCTATTCAGGAAATAAACGTCGTCATATTATATATTATTCTATTTATTTATTTATTAACAGAAAAAGAGGTAAAGCTCTCTCTATTATTCTTTTACCTCAGCTTTCGCCACAACCAACACTACACTAACAAACATTTAAAAGAAAAAACAACACTACCGCACAGCACTAATCTGGCACCAACAGATGCCTCCAAATTGGGAGATTGAACAGAATTGGTCAAGCAAAACAAAGTCAAGTGAATCACACCAACCCAACGCCAGACAGAATTCCCGAATCTATTCACATGGCAATTTCCGAAGAAATGCTGAGCAATGCTAAAGGATGGAAAGTCCTTCAAGTATTCAAGTATTTATTCAAGTATTTATTTATGTACTAAAACGATACAACACTGGACAACTTCGTCAATTGGTCAATTGCTCCAAGCTGCAATTTAAGGTATTTAAGATATGTTAAGTTGCCAGTAGAACAGCACAGTTCTCTGACTGCTATAGTTAACAAGACCAAAGGTTCCGATGGGATTAAAATTTAAAATCTGATCCAGAAAATTGGGTCTTCTCTTCGGCAGATCCAGTCTTCGCAGACATTTTTGCTATTAAAATTTACAAACAGAGTAAGACCTAAGCAAATCATCTGAGGAAACCAAATAAGATATGGGATTCAGCATTTGTGTTTACGCCTATAAGTCATATCAATTTGGACGAAACGGATCGAAACTTCCTGCCTTAATCTGCCACTTCCCGTTTCGGACGTATTCCAGAACTAATAGTCCGGCAAAAAATAAAGCTACAAAAAATTTCAGGGAATTCTCAACTTCAAATAAAACTTCAACTTAAAATTTTCCGGTTTCAGCCCGGATCCGGGTAAGAACCGACTGTCAAATACGAATTCAGCATCTCTGCTTACCCCTAAATGGGACATATCTAATCAACTCCAAATATAACTTTTGTTTTAAAAAATTTCCGGTTTTGGCCGGATTCCGGTCGAACTACTTGTCCGGGTAGAAAATGGTTCTCACAAAAGTGTTCAGCATGCCTTCTTTCCCCTCAATCGAACATCTAATCAACTTCGAACAAAACTTTTACTTTTAACAAACTTTGGTTTTTGCCTGATTCCGGGCGAACTACTTGTCCGACGAAAAAAAATGGTTTTCTTATTCCTGTTCAGCATGTCTTCTTACCCATTAATCGACAATCTCATTAGCTGTTTAAAAATATTCTGTTTGCCCTTAATTTGAACCCCCTCCCCCAACCCTGAATGTAGAGCTACAGAGCTACGAACTCGACCTTTCCCTTGACTCAAAGAATCCTCACACCAAGTTTCATCAAAATATCTAATTGCCTTCGAGAGTTATCGTGCTCACAGACGGACGGGCAGACAGACAGACAGATGGACAACTTTTGCGATGTCATAGGTATCCCTCTACTCACGTTTTGGGATCCCAAAACAAAGGTAGACGGGCTTTGCGCGCAAGGTCAGCAAATGTATAGCTGTGGTTCTGGGAAAACGACTCAAGGGGGGACTCCAGAAAGGGGAAAGAGGGGACTCTCCATTGAGCAGGAAAACGAGCAAGGCGTCTAAAACTTCTCTTGTTGCCCAACTCTTAATAACAGTAGAACATGTTGATGCTGCTTTAACATAACATAGGACGCCCTGCTCTCTGGTATTCAAACAGCGGCTAAAGCGATATATCCCCAACAGAGGCGTTACCGGTACTAGCCAAAATGTTTGGGGGGGGGGGGGGGGGGGGCAAGGTATTTACCGACTGGCTGATCATTTTTTCCGACTGTTTTTGCAGAAAGACGACTACGAAAAACCGTGGCGCTTCGCGCCTATTCGGTTATTTTTTACCAACTGGCCGACAGCATTGGGGGGATCATTTGTAGAAATTTATAGGCTTCCTGGGAGTAGGATATCACACTTTTCATCTCAAAAGTAAATATAAAAAAAATGACTTCCTGACGGATGGTAGATAGATTTCAAGAACAAATTTAGTTGTTGGTCAATTCAATTTTTACTTCTAAAGACGATTTATTAGCAGCTTCCCAAGATCAGCCCTATTACCATCTCACGCAGAATAGTCTTTCACGCACTGAAATATGACTATTATTATTTCAGTTTTACACGCAAATTGCCCCAGAGACAAGGTGTGCTTATTAGTTTCAGTTCTCTGAACCAAATTTGAAAACTAGAGCCAGGTCAGATATACAGATCTATACAGCAATGTCTATTCTTTCTCCCAATTCCAAGAGAATGAGAGGGTATGTGGACCACGCTTTCTTATTTTCTTTTTATTGATTTTCAAAAACCTTCACCATTAAACTGATTAATTATTTCTTGCTGCATCTATTGAGACAAATTTAGCCTATCTTCTGTTCACAGTATAAGAACAACAAAGAGGACTAATGGGAGGGAGGGGGAGACCGATCTTCCTAAACAAGAATAATAATACCATTTGCTCGAGCACTTGCCTTCCCATTTCCTATCATGAGGATAATTAGGCATTACTTAAATAAGACAAATGTAGCCAAAAATGGTGTTTGGGGTTACTGAAGGATGTGAACAATTTGTCTGATCCACAATCACGATAATGGACATCCAGACATGACTATGAAAATTAATTAGTGTTCCAAGAAGTCAAGCACATCAACAATTAAGTAATTTGCGCAGTAACAAAGATTCTTAGTCTTGTTTTATATATTTTTCGGGACATTCCCGAATGGAAAAAGAGTGACGGTCAACATCGCAAAAACTAAAACCGCGACATCCAAAAGTAGCGACGAAGTGAAATGATAACCGATAGCTTATGGGAGCGTCAAATTCGTGTAGGCTGAGACGCAAATGAAATCCGAGATGAAAGCTTACGAACATTTATGGAGATTGGGGACTACTATATCAGGGATTCTCTGAAAATACACGATTTCAAGAAACCCGACGAATGTCGAACCGCTAGTCGTGCTCGAATTGATTTCAGGATTCTCCACTGTTCAAAGCGGAGAGACACCTCTGCTATGGGAGACATGTGTCGCTATTTTGTATTTCCCTTGCCAAAAACGGATGCTCTTACTTGAGCCTCGTTTTTGTTGCATGCTGCAGGTCCACTTCTCGGCCGATTCCGGACTGATTCTTCCTACATCCGTTTTTGCACTGCAGCGCTTCCAAGGAAGACGGCAGCGCTTCTCAAGAATCACGGACTTGCTCACCGACCAAGTCCGTGCTTCCCTGCAAGATGCTGCAGCGCTGCCGCTTCAACCAAGAAGAAAGTGAATCCAAAAACGCATATTGTGCAAAAGCAAAGAAGTGCTGCAGCAGCGATGCGGCAGCGCTATTGCAACAAAAACGAGGCTTTGGTGTAATCGCATCAACAAACCAACAAACCAACCGAACCAACAAAATGGAGGATTTTTACAACGCACTCAACCAGCGAAAGAAACAGTGCAGTAAGGAAAAAAGGAAAAAACAAGGAACTTTCGAGAACGTGGTGATTGAGCAAAATCTAAAAAGATCAGGAAAACAGAATGTCGGGCCTAAAAAATGTCTTCCTAAATCGCAAGTGGAAAGAAATTATTTCCGAATGTTATCGAACGTTATCGTTAATGTTACCCCACTGGGATTGAGTGAGTGGATGGTGTCTTCAGAGACTGTTTCAACTCAATTTCAATTTATTTTCAAAATTCCTTCACGGGCAAGCCGAACATTGGATTTTTCGTCGTAAATATAACAACATCAACATCTTTGACATAACTTTGTCATAACTAATAAACTTTTATACAATTCGAATCACTGTAAGTGATCATTTACAATTACACCTGTATCAGAACTAAAAATCAAATAACTATAACATAAACAAGAGTTACGACAAATTATGCATTTCGACGAATGACGTCACATTACACGTATTTCAAAAATAGAATCAAACAATTATAAAATAAGCAGGAATGACGATGAGTTATACAAGAATTACGATGAGTTATATATTTCGACGAATGACGGTACGAAGCTTTTTTTGTATCGGTCATGAGATGCATAAACATGATGTAACTTAGGAATGGGCTGCGAAACCATTCGCGCAGGTCTAGGTCTAACGGGTTCAAACTCAGGCGGGAAAATATCTCGCAGACGAGGATTCTCAAGCGTCTTAACTCCAAATTTAAGGCATATTTTTTCCCGAAGTTGGGCCAAAGATTCCAGCTTGAAACTCCGAAGAAGCTCTATGTATGGCACCTTTGGCGATTTGGAAGTATCAAGGAGGGCTCGGAATTGCAATCTCTCCAACGAATTCGAATGATCCCGTCTCAAATCAAAGTGCCATACCTGACAACAATATTCTAAAGTGGGGTGGATAAAAGACAATAAATTTTTTAAAAGGTGCTCGGTAGGGGCGCCGTAACGGGATAATAATTTTAGGGATCGGACTGCCATGTTACCCTTTTCTAGGGTTAAGGACAACAACCTGACCTGTACACATGCTTCTTGTCAGTAGTAAAACCCCTTCCCGTCGTTTCCATTCGGAATTTACCGACCAAATCCCCTTTCAGGACGTCCCGGACTTGATGTCTTGCTTTACTGATGTGAACAACAGGCAACAAACTCGGTTAAATTTTTCATGACGATGCTGGACGCGGCAGAATGCGTAACATCATCAAAGCTTCACCCTCTCACAATCCCGACTATTTACGACCTGCCACTAAATCTTCCTCACAGCCTAAGCGTCGAAACGACATTCTTCGAGGCATGCCCAAGGGCGTGAAAATGACTGCCGAATTCCGGCGTGCCGAGCCCTTTCATCAATTCCGAAAGAAGACGACAGAGGCTAGAGTTTCGCCGAATTCCGTGTAGAACTGTTCGGCTCGAGAGGAGTTCAGTAATTTAACTCAGAGCGGATTGTGATGAAATTAAAATTCCGTCGACTTATGTCTCAGTGCTTTATCGAACTTTTCAAGGCGATGGAGGCAAGGCGAGCGATATTCAAATTAAAAAATAATCAAATCTTTCAAGCGTCAGCTCCACACGAAGACTTGGAAAGATTTCTGGAACGGTGCTGCCATTGATTGCTGCATTTAAAAGAACATTCAGAAAATAATGTGCACGGACTATAGAGGCTTCAATACTCTATATGAATAAGTCCAAAACACGCCATTGATCCTCAGAAGAACGAGAAAACGTCTCACTAACGACTCAAAAACAACAACTCAAATTCTGTTTCAACCAATCACGGCGATCGTTGGGGACAGCTGTGGTGCTGCTTCCGGCTCTTCCGCTAAATACACGGCGATTTTGTATCGGAGAGTTAGTCATCAAGAGTATTCGTCTGGGAAAAGGCGGGAGTATTATGCCTACCTATAGATAGTTTATTAGATAGATTTATTAATTGCTAAGCAGCCCGAGGGCCATGGCAACAAAAAATCACAAAAAAGTATCAAACACAAGAAGAAAACGCACAAAACAAAAGAACAACACAAAAAGAAAGAAAAAGCTCCTCCGTAATCTTTCTCATCCCTAATTACCATTTTTCAATATTTCCTTTTCATTTCCTTAATGCAAAAATCTACTTCTATGTTCCATCGCTATATACATAGACCTGAGCGCGTTCCTTTAAAATAAGCACGGATAAGGACAGAAAAGACAAGTTACGAATGCTGAATGTGAAGGTCCTTACTCAGCGGGGGTGGAGCCTGCGCGGTCCCTGTCCAACCACAGAGCATCTTCATTCGAGATTAAAAAGAAAAAGGCATTGGCAGGCACAAATATTTTTACTCCCAGTTTAAGAGGTCACTCACAGTGTTCGTCCCGATGGAGGTGAGGAAAGATCAAGACGAAACAGATCCCAGCAAAAATAGTAGCAGAACATAAAAGATTTACCTTTCTGTATTAGACCTTAATACTCGCTTATATTCATGATAGCACTCCAAATATTCATAATTTGACAATAGCCGGTGAGTTTAGTGCAAAAGCCTTTTCTCCTTAAACACGCGGCAGATTTCTAGCTAGAAAAAACTGAGACCGAATGTTAGAAACACAGATACTGCCAAGTAGTTAGCTGTTTTTTTCCCGCTTTTCGTTCGTAAATAAACAAATCTTCTAGTTCTCAACAGAGACAACCCTACCATTAAATTATGATATATTCACCTGGATATTCATCTCTTCGGTGGTTGGGCATCCACATTACTAACAGCCTTAAATCGTCCCGGTCTCAAACAGCTAATGGTGCAAAAAGAAAAATTCAGGTATCATACTCGAAGATCGTTGCTAATCGCGGGAAATACAAAAAAACTTGGTAAACTTTACAGTGGTTTCACTGATTATTCTATTTTGTTTCTTTCTGGCCTTCTCAGTTTTAAAGAAAAAAGATCTTCATTCCCTCCATTCTTGAAATTACCGATATGCAAAATTCCTCCTTTTCCTAACCCCTTCGTACAACAAGACCAAGGGTTTCGATGGGATCCCAAATATCTAATATTTGATCCAGACAATTGGGTCTTGTCTTCGCCAGATCCAGTCTTCGCCAGGCTAATCATCAGAGAAAACCAAGTTCAGATATACCTCTATAAGCCATATCTATTTTGACGACACTGACCGAAACTTCCTGCTTTACTTCTGCCAAATTTTCGGTTTCGGCCGAATTCCGAACGAACTAATTGTCCAGCAAAAAGAGAAAATTCAGAAACGAATCCAGCGTATATCCTTATCTCTATAAAGAACATCTAATCAACGTCAAATAAAGCTTTAACTTAGTTAAACCCGGATTCCGGACGAATTATTTGTCCGGGTAAAAAATAATTCTCATTCACAGACTCAGCGTCTCTTTTTGCCCCTAAATCTGTCATCTAATCAACTTCAAATAAAACTTTTGTTTTTAACAAATTTTCCGAAACTTCCTGCTTTACTTCTGCCAAATTTTCGGTTACGGCCGAATTCCGAACGAACTAATTGTCCAGCAAAAAGAGAAAATTCAGAAACGAATCCAGCGTATATCCTTATCTCTATAAAGAACATCTAATCAACGTCAAATAAAGCTTTAACTTAGTTAAACCCGGATTCCGGACGAATTATTTGTCCGGGTAAAAAATAATTCTCATTCACAGACTCAGCGTCTCTTTTTGCCCCTAAATCTGTCATCTAATCAACTTCAAATAAAACTTTTGTTTTTAACAAATTTTCCGGTTTAGGCCGGATTCCGGGCGAACTAGTTGTCCGGGTAGAAAATGCTTTTCTTATATGTGTTCAGCATGTCTTCTTACCCATAAATCGAACATTTAATCAACTTCAAATGAAACTTTTACTTTTAACCAACTTTCCGTTTTCTGCCGGATTCCGGACGAACTACTTGTCCGGCGAGAAAATGGTCTTCACCATCGTGTTCAACATGTCTTTTTACCCCGTAATCTGCTACCACATTAGCTGTTTAAAATATTTGAACCTTATCCCCACCCCAAATGTAAATCTACGAACATGACCTTACCCTTGACCCAAAGAATCCTTACAACAAGTTTCATCAAAATATCTCATTCCCTTCGACAGTTATTGTGCTCACAGACAGACAGACAGACCGACAACTTTTGCGATGTCATAGGTATCCCTCCACTTACGTTTTGGGATCCCAAAAACAGACATCTGATTTCGAGTTACAAGTTTCCAGATATATCGCTGAAACTTTCGGCCCTAAGTAAAAAAGTCTCCACAACTTCCCATGTCAGCTTCCCCGCACATCACGGCCTATCCTTTCTTCTTTAGTAAATTTTAGTGTTTACTACAACGGGCACAAACGCAGCTTCACTTTAAATTGGACTTTCAGCAAGAAGAAATAACGAACAGAATTGAAAAATTGAATGTACTTGCATTTCATAGCTTGCTAACAGAACAGATTGGGTGTTACCTCTGCAGCAAAAGTTAAAGTTTAAGCGATAAGGGCTGGGATAGGACAATATTTCCATTCACTTAAATTGGATTGAAAACCAGCTGAAAATGCGGTACTTCGTTGTTCCGCTATTCACGAATAATCGATTTTCAAATAGCGGAATTTCCGTGGTACTTGTGGTACCTCTATGCGCTTGTATTTTTGTTGTATGCCTTACGAGAAAGATTTATGACTTTTTTGTTTGTTCAGGCACTAAGCAATCTTCACCAATCTCACTACTGCCCAATGAAAAGCCGCGTTTATGTTGAGATTAAAATCTACCGCGTCATAGTAGAATTTACGCTGTGGGGACGTACGCAGATATTCTGAATGTCATAGCTAGAGCAGATAGTGGAAAATAAAAAAAAAATCCCTTTGCCGAATCTAAATAATTCAGTGTATTCAACTAAATGACACGAAAATAAGTTGGATTTTCAGTTAAACTCTAAGGATACCACCGTACATCCTAAACAGAAAATGCAGATAGCTTAAATAGCGTTGATTCTCCTCGGGAAAACGGCTCTCCGTTTCCGGACAGACTCGGAGGACAATTAAACTACTGAAAATTGGGTGTTTCGATAAAACTTCATGCGTTTCATGTTCATTTCGTTCAGATTCAATTGGATCGGTGTGATATTCAGTAATCCCATTTCAACATTTTCAGGATTATTCTGAATCACTTCTGAAAAAGGTAGACATAGCTTTTAGCTGGCAAAATATCACAAAATTTTTGTTTTATTTATGATTTTCATTTCTTTATTCTTTAAAGGACCTGTCTTACCTGTAATACTAACGCATCCTACTTCCATAATCACGCCAAACATTTCTAAACCCGGAGACCCCAATTTCGTACGGTACATTCCAACCCCTCTAACAAAACCATGCTGATTTTTTACCGTGTTTTGCTACCTTCATGTTTATCACGCTGTCAACGGTTGTCTGCGAGAAGTTTTTCCATCAGAAAAACCGGTTATGCAAATTGTTTCCCTGTTTTCGCTATAAGTCAACGGGTCTCGGAAAAGGCTTAAAACAGCCAAAAACTGTGGGTTATTTGTTGAAAGCACAGCCTAGGTGTAAAGTATTCAAATATTTTAAAATACTGTAAGTTGAAGAGTAAATAGTGAGAGGGGTCCTTTAACTATGATCCCCCTTAACAAGTTACTAACCTTTACGATATACTTCGACGGATCGTATGGGTGCGACACGACGTCGAGCCGAAAGAACGCATTCACTCCATACTCTGCATGTAACCTCCGAAGAACCATCTTGAAGTTCCAGGAATATACAGAAAAGGACCGAAGAACTCCCCATCCACCTGCGGAGAGATGATATGAAATACAAAGCCCTGGAATCTGCCTTTGTGGATAAATGGAATGCCTGAATGAAATAACCAGAAACGCTACTTTAGCTGAATATGCAGTTATGAGCGAAAAGGAGGGAATGCCTATATTTTCATTTTCAAGAAGTAAAAGGAACAAGGGAGATAAGCCTCAGTGCCGGCGGGACGTGGGATTTTGAAAATAGGATTTAACAGCAGCTTTTAGCATTTCCAGAGAAAACTTAGTGAGTGCAGGATTCCCTAGTTGTAATGCTAAAGTGGAGCTCAGGTCAGACACGGTGGGTCAGGGCACACAGTAAATAAGTATGAACGACCAAATTTCTAGCACAAGGTCGATTATTCAAGCCTCGTTCTGATTAGCTACGCCTGACTTCCAGTGGAAAGATGGCGTCGGTAAGAAAAGCCGAGAAGTTCGCTAATTTATACGGGTTTTCTGGTAACTTCACTCCGGTATCTTGGTATAATTATTGATGAAAATCTATCGTATAACGAACATTGTAATACATCACTGGTTAAAGTTGCACAAGGAGTTGGTATAATGCGGAGGTTTCAACATTTTTTCCCGTATGAAATTCTACGCCTGATTTATTTTGCTTTGATACATTCGCATCTTACGTATTGTCCTTTAATTTATTTTGCAACATTCAAATATCATGTGAAACCGATACAGCCTCTTCAAAACCGGGCTCTTCGATGTTGATATGTTTTGGTTGGGGTCTATTTAAGTTGCCGGCCATCGGTAACCCTCGCTTGCGCATTGGATTTTTTTTTGTGGGATTTCGGGCTGATCTTGCCGAGTGTCGGTGGGTTTGTGGGGCGGGTTCCCGTCTGGTGATGAGTCATGGAATTATTAACATTTATTTATATAATTAGTTATATGTAAATATGTTTGTTATATATTGTACCGGGTTTTTGTCAATCGACCTTGTGTCCCCGGCTTGACCCTCTATTTATTTTGATTTTATAAAGAAGTGTAAATTAAACCTTGAACCTTATAACCGTGCGCACACTTCTTCCAACCGCAGCTCTCGGCGACAGATAACCGTCATCCCTTCCGGCACATTCACTGACAGTGCGTCATAATTTGTTCATTCATTATTATTAGTGGATCATAGTGGACCGAAGCTTCCATACTGATACCTGTTAAAACACATTAACCTAAGACCACTGGAGGAGCGCTGACTTCGGTTCAGCCATGCACTGTCAGAAGTTTCATAACAGATTACGCATAACACTTTCAAGAATAACACCTTTTCACTTAGAAAAAAAGTGTTATGGCCAATTAAGTTACTACTGTCATACTATACTGTCAGAAGTTACATAACGACAACAGCAGGATGCGCGGTTTCAACAGATAACACTTTGGGATGTTATATGTCATGTTTCTTTCGTTCCTGTTAGTATTATTACCAATTGAAGGTGTTCTAGATCTAGGCACGAAATAGTGTGAACTTAATTGGTCATAACACTTTATTTCTAAGTGAAAAGGTGTTATTCTTGAAAGTGTTATGTGCAATCTGTTATGAAACTTCTGACAGTGTGGTGTCTCATCCTCTCCACTCCCAAATCCTCCCTCCCCCCCTATCAAAATGTCAGAAGTCGACTAGAACGAGTGGTAAGATCTAGGGTTCCCAAGCTCTGTCCCGTACCTACAAAACACGCTAGATATGCAAAAAGTTTTATTCCAGAGTTCGTGAAATATTTTAGCGAAGCGTGAATTTTTTTAAGCGTACTGACATTAGATACATATATTGTAATTTATTCTGTTTGTTTGACAATAATCGCAAATTTGGTTTATAACCACGATAGTCGATTTTCACAGTAAACTTTATATCTAATCTATATACTCCTTGAGCCCAAACTGGCTGAGAAACATATAGTAAGCATGCACTATTGCAAGTCCAGCCTGACTCGAGACCAACACGGCCCTCCAAAGGTAAAAGCGCGTATATACACGAAAAGTCACTTTCCGAGTTACATATACCACTGGATTCAGCTCGACGAGCTGAATCGAATGGTATATGCAAGAACGCCCTAACACGAGCTCCTGCAAAGTTGTCCCTGCCAAAAACGCGTATCTGCAGCATTTTGTCCCGTCTGCCTAAGGTAAAAACACGTATCTGGCATATACGCTTTTTTACCGGTGGACCGGTTTACGCAGCGTCACGGCTCCGCATATACGGGATTTGACCTTTGACAGACAGACACATTTTTGTATATACGCGTTTTTAAACCACAGTTTTTCATCACTTTCATCAAGTTTAGGAAACTTGACTAACTTGACAGCCTGACTGATTTCGCAACAGCGCTTGCCAAGAAAGGCCAAAATATCACTGATGAACATCGTAGCTGACTTTGAATTTTTAGCTATTGTTTAACATCGTTCATTCATTCATCCATAAAATGGTGATTCCCTATTCGTTCACCTGATTTACTCAAGAGTACGACAATGCACTGGCTGGCAGTGTGTCATAAATTGTCGATTCATTCACTGTCCGCTTGGGAACTAGAAAATTAAGGTGGGATGATCATTCGAGTACTAACACACGTTCTAACCAACTAACATCATTCTTCCGGAAGAACAAGAGTATCGTTGCAAATTGGATGCATTCTTCTGCACTCTTACATTAGGCTAATTATGCCAGACAATCTTGTCAAGTGCTCCCCAAGGAAAAATCTTGGGCATACGGGGCTAGAGAGAATCGGCGAAGAAATCAAGATTACGGTCACGGACTGCCTTTATTGATTGCAACAGCAACTACTCATAATTCTAACAGAACTCGTTTTCAGTAATATCATGTTCCCTTCCTGACGCGACCAAATGACAGTTGCAGAGACAATGTGACCATGTCTGGACATACAACTTATACATTTCAAGGCTGACAGGGCCTCACACTCATAGAATCATGTGGATATTTCAAAAGTGGAAGAAAATAGTTGCTGTGCTGCTCCCCAATTAGCTCAAAATAGAAGATTGATACGACAAATACAAGGCAACGAGCCTCCAGCTATCTGAGGGAGGCAACTAAAATGTTGACAGGTGCCACACTGTCAGAAGTTTCATAACAGATTGCGCATAACACTTTCAAGAATAACACCTTTTCACTTAGAAAAAAAGTGTTGTGACCAATAAGTTTATACTATTTCGTGCCCAGATCTCCAACAATACCTTCAATAGGTAAAAATACTACACTGTCAGAAGTTCCATAACGACAACAGCAGGATGCGCTGTTTCAACAGATAACACTTTGGGATGTTATATGTTATGTTTCTTTCGTTCCCGTTAGTATTTTTACCAATTGAAGGTGTTGTTGGAGATCTAGGCACGAAATAGTGTAAACTTAATTGGTCATAACACTTTATTTCTATGTGAAAAGGTGTTATTCTCGAAAGTGTTTGGCGCAATCTGTTATGAAACTTCTGACAGTGCATCAATAAGCAAGCCTCAAAGTACGTGCACACATGTCCGATTTTCACAGTAGATTCCAGGATTCACCCATTCAACCAAAGTTTCCTTATAAACGTTCAAAGCGTCCGAACGTTCAGAACCAAAGTCTCCATCGCACTACTTTAAGGTGATAAGGTGTGCACGCGAGAAATGCTGACACTTGAAGCCTGTCCATCTTCAGTACACATTCCTTCAGTGCGACGACGTTGAAAAAGCAGAGTTCTAAGGTTACAATCTCTAGTTACGCTTCACTCACTTACTTAAATAGGCCTGAAAAAAACGATAAAAATGCGGTACTTCGTTTGTCCACTATCCATCGATAGTCTAATCGGTTTCATCGAATGAAATTATGCTTTCAGATTTGTGGTACCTCTATTTGCTTTACCTCTATGCTTGAAATGTAAAGGTAAGCCATTGCCAAAAAATAAAACGCATAACAAAAAGACATGTCTTATTATCACTTTCCTAGTCCCTTCAGATGATTTACTTCGTCCAATTTTCAGAGCTAGGCGTCCATCATACATGTTGCAAGCTTTTGTCGGAATTCAAATTCTCTGCGTCTTGATGAACTTTGGGTTGTAGTGCAAACACCGCACATTCTGAACGTTATTACTAGAGCTCCCGGTGAGTCGAAACAATTGAGTGTATTTAAATATTAGACGTAGAAATAACTTTTAATAACCGTTTATACAACCTTTTCAATTAAACTTTAACGACTGACGAATAATATTCCGATCATCGTCTTTCTAACACATACGCGCCGTCGATAAGAGTTTAAGAGCCAATCTAAGAAAATCCTCGATAAGCTCCTAATTAGTTCAGAGAAATTCCCGAGCACGGGGGGTCATATTTCTAAGACGATCAAACTAATATCCCATGTCCAGCAGTTCAATCGCATCGCTGAATACTAATTAGGACATTAGTTCTATAAGATCCTTGGGGAAACAGTCTCTTGACAAGGCAGAGACGGGGCAGGATTTCTCTGCTTGAAGAAATAGAGACAGTGATCTAGCCAGTAGTAACAAATCCGATTTTTATGGCACTTAGGCTCAAAGATTGCAGGTTTGCAAAATGATAAATTTATTATAAGTTTATATTTTATATTTAGTTATTAGGGGGAAGAGCAGTAAATGTAATATGGACTTTCTTCTAAAAAGTTAAGTGACGTACAGTAAATAGTTTAAAAGTGGGTAAAAATAAATTAAAATTAACGTCACTGAGGGATGGAGGAGTAGCCACAAAAAGTATAAACACGATTTTCTTTGTTTTATTTAAATAATATAAAGTTAAATTAGAAAAGATGCTACCGAAAAAAAAGAGAAAAAGATTGCAGGTTCGTTTCTTCCAGTCCTTGACGTCACTGGAGTACAACAGTCTGACGAGGACCCTTGCCAAGAAGGGCCGAAATATCACTGCCAAAGTATCGTAGCTGACGTATCCGTTTTTAATAATCGTCTGAGTCAAAGTGTCATTTAACGATCATAATGTCTGTCCGTCGGTCTGTCCTTCTGTTCCTGTTTTGCTAGTTCGAGCACACCACGTAAGCTAGGCTGGGGAAACTTGAAACTTGGAACGCACGACTCGGCCCAATAGTTGCGTTTTTTTTATCCGAATTTTCCTAGCGATTCTACTCCGAATTCTCCTATTTTGCGTTTTTGGACTATTCAGAAGTGAAATCTCCTTTTCTTGCGTTTTTGTCAGAATCGAGAACGGGGAAAGCATCGCGATTCTGCAGAATTGAGAAGTTGCTTCGATGGTGAATTCTCGATTCTTCTCTCTCCGTTCTCCTCCCTGATTGTCAACAGAGTGCGGGAGTTGACTTTGCATAAACACACCGGGTTGCGGGCGAGCTGCAAAATTAGTGTTTTTTGTCAGAATCGAGAATGGAGAAGTCAGAGGAAAAAACTGTAATTTGTACGAGAAGCGAGAATTCAGAAGCGAGAATTTGGAAGGGAGAATTCGGATCAAAAACGCAACTAATGTTCAACGAAACCTTCCATTCACGGACGCGATCATCCGCCTGGGGGTTAAGGGAGGTGGGCATCCGAGTTTGTGTGTGACCAAGGTACGTTTCGAACGGTTGATCAGATTCGGGTAGAGAGGGGGGGGGGGGGGGGGGTCGGGACAATTTTCTAATATAAGTAAGTAAGTAAGTAATTTATTTATAAAAATAAAGAAAACACATAAACAGACAGAAAAAAAAACAATTTTCAAACTTCGACCAGGAAGCAGTGGATAGCCAGAATGGATATGCGTAGGGACCAAACGGATGGAGGGATTGGGAAAATCCAGGGGAAAGAGCCACCCAATCTTGACAGAGCAAACCTTATCTGACATGCACATGCCAACTACCCTTGTAAATGCCAGTAGCAGCTCTTACTAGATCGGCTAATGGGCCCATATGTAAGCCAACAAAATACTAGAAAAGCAAATTTACGGCTAAGAATATTTTGGAAATGAAAATAAATCTTGAAATGTGTCTCTATTTCTAGATTTCTGGCCAAGAATATTAAAAACGAAACTAGTTCTAGGACAATGAAGTACTAGAAAAGCGTTTCCACATAGGAAACTGTACAGCTTTGTTCAATTGCGGTGTGTTTATGTATTTAATGCGCCTTAAAAGAATGCTATTATGCATATTATACTTTGGTCCCTGGCCCACCCGATGAAAAATTTGTAGCCTGCGTAGTAGTATGGTAGTAATACGAAAACGTTGCATGTAATACTATGTAATAGCAAAGAATACTATCATTTAATGTGCCTCAGACTGGTCCAATCTTATGTAGTAGTATCCAATAGCATCCTGTCTTGCCATAGTAACATCCAGTCTTGCTAATAGTACCATATAGTAGTATGCAGTAACACGGTAGCCTTGAAGTAGAAGCATGTAGTAGCATCGTTAGTACTGCATGTAACTTTTTCGTACTACTTCATTGTACTATTTTCAGATAAATTTTTCATCGGGCAACACACAATCATGCTGATAAATTACAGCAGGATTGGCACGGGACATGATTTAACAATCCTGTCTTGTAAAAGTAAGCGCTCCTCCAGCCATTCTCTAATAAAACCATGAAGTGTGTTTACAGATCCTTGGTACCATCTGACACCCAAGGACAGGTATCTCTCGAGAAATCTGTTCTCGAATTGAGAAAAGAGTCCAGTTCGCTCCTAAAACGGTTTCCAATGTTAACTGTCAAATTCTCAACATTGAAAGATTACTGAACCAATGGTCCTTCGAATGGACTGGAAACCAAGGGACCTGCTCTTTAAAGTGCTGTTTGTGGTTCTTTTCTAGGATGTACCAAGTTCACTTTGTCGATAAAGTGAAAGGAGAGATAATATTATTCTGGAGCACGTAAGTCAGATTGACAGATGAGTTTCCGCGACTATTTTCCACAAGCGGCCATTTTGAACAATGAGGTCTCCAATATGAATAAACATCACTTCCCAAATCAAACAGATTATGTCAAAGCAGTTACTTAGCCGCCGTGCAACTCGGAATGCCATGAACGATGACGACTACAAATTCCGCCATCTAGTCTATTTGGATCTGGACATACGGTCTCAACCTTTACAAGTTTAACTGGTTTTCTTCTTGTTAGTTCTTGATACGTCAATATCCATGCCAAAAGTAGAGCATTACTCAGTCCCGGAATGAGACCCTTAAAGGACAGGCGCAGTAGCCCCCCCCCCCCCCAGCGACGGGCCCAAGAAAGGCTCATTACTCGAGGTGTCGTCGGAAAACTGTCGGGGGATAACATTGAACTAAGTAGGTCCTGTGCATTTGACGTATGCAATTTACAACGATAAAAAAGAAGATAGCTAGATTATGATTATTTCAAGGTCAAATCAATACTCTGCATAAACTAAAAGGAATGGGGCCCGTACTCTGCCTATCTGGGGAGGGAGGGGAGGAACGGAGTAAGGGTAATCAAACAAGGTAATCAACAAGTAATCAACTGACTCCTGGCAGGTAATAAACAATAGTTCCGACGCACTGGTCAACCGACGAAATTCGGAAATGAGAACTATATACATTGGCGAATCCTGAGGTCCACATTGGGGGACAGGGTCACTTGTGGGCTGAGTGACGACAGTTACTCTGAACAGGGAAAATTTAAAGCATTCTTCCGACAGGCAAACAAAACTGGAGCAGTTCTCGAGAAGTTTCGTGATTAGAATTTGACCACCCCAAAGGATGTTGCGAATTATTTATGCGGATATTTTCTAGTGAGGGTGCGAAACTATGTGATGATGCTCGGAAAACAATTCACCGGGCTCCCAAAATAGTTCAGTCGAAAGTTCCAGTAGATTGTCAGTTGGTTTTCAATGCTAGCGATATAAATAAAGTGGGACAAATTATCTGTGGAATGCAATCACATTCAAGTGGTGTAGATGGATTTCTCTTAAGATTGCTAAATCAGTTAAACCAGTTATAACACCAATTATACGTAGATTGATTAAGAAATCCATGGAGAAAGGGATTTTCCCGGAAGGTTTGAAGGTCGCTAAAATAATACCATTGCATAAAGGAGGTAAGAGAGACGACCCTTCAAACAAAAGATCCATGTCTATCCTCTCTTTTTTTTTCAGAAATATATGAAAAGGTGAAAGGATCCAGGCTAACTGATTATAGTAAAATTCTTTGGTTTTAGGAAAAAATGTCAACCGAAATGGCTACTATCAATTTGTTGACTGGGTAAATACGGAGCTGGAAGCGGGTCTGATTCCAGCTGCTTTATTCCTGGATTTGAAGAAGGCGTTTGACACGATTGACCATAAACAGTTATTTGAAAAAAGCTGAAAAAAATCGGTGTTACTGGAAAGAGTTCGTCATGGTTTGAATCTTATTTGAGTGACCGGGAGCAAATTGCGGTGAATTTGGGTGTTTTACTTCTGCAGCCAGTGAGATAACTTGCGGAGTACCCCAGGGGTCTATACTAGGTCCTCTTTTTTATATTTTTATAGATCGGATTATGTGTTATTTGTCCGAGGGTGGTATAATCCTTTTTGCAGACGACTTCATGACTTGTAGCTGCTCCATCAGTTGATCTACTTTTTGATAAAATGAGAGAGGCACTGACCTAGTTTATTGAGTGGGCAGATTTCAATCTTTTGAGATTAAACTATACTAAAACAAATTACATTTTATTTTCTCGGATATCTAGTACTAAAACTAATTTAGAATCAAAAGTAAACGGAAATAAAATAAAAGAGTAAAAGTAACAAAGTACTTGGGTTTTATGATTAATGAAAATCTGTCATGGAAGACACATTCAAATATTATAGCTTCAAAATTGTCAAGGTCTCTGGGAGTGCTTAGCCGAGGTAAAAAACCTAGTCTCACAGAAAATTCTTCGATTGCTTTATTTCGCTATTTTTTCCCGTACATTTGCTATTGTTGCTCTATATCGGCAAGTAATGTGTTCTTAATTCAGCTCTTTCGATTGCTTCTGACTAGTTTACATCTAATTTACTAGCTGTAAACGCGGAAAATGTCGCTACATGCTTTTCTCCCGGTCTGGTTCAGTTTCAGTTTCTGGGAAACTTTTTCTTTCTAGTACTGAACTTCTAAGATCTTCGAATTTTAAATATCTTGGCCTTATCCTTGACGAAAATCTTTCTTTCAAGCAGCACACCGATGCTTTGGCTCTTAAGTTGAGCCGAAATGTTGGTATGCTCTCCTGCCTCAAACATTGTCTTCCACAATTCATACTTCGACTGATTTATTTCTCCCTGGTCCATTCTTATCTTTCATATTGTACTTCAGCTTGGGCTCCTACTTTTCCGAAACATATTAATCGGATTCAAATCCTACCAAACAAATCAATTAGAGCAATTTATGGTCTTCCATTTTCTTCATCAGTTTCTCATATTCTGCCTCGTCTTTTTATTTTAAATGTCCGTCAGATTAGAGACTGGAATATTGCAGCACTTGTTTACCGTTATCTTCTAGAAGATTCACTACCTCCTGATTTTAAAAATCGTTTTTGCCTGAACAGTCAATTTCATGACTATAACACAATACGGCGGTCCAATCTTTCTACCATTTGTTATCCTTCTACAAGGTCTAGCTTTTCTATTCGTAATACAGGTGTAAAAGTATGGAATTCATTGCCTGAAACTGTTAGAGTGTCCGAAGATAGGAAAGTTTTTAAAAGAGCTCTAAAAAGATTTATGTTATCTAGCAATTATATTCTTCTGTCTGATTTAATTGATTCATTTTCGTTTGTGCTCGGAGGAAGATCAGACCCATGTCGCAAACCTTTTTTATTTTTCATTTTTTCTTTAGTCATATATGTCTGTTGTCGTAAATTCTCGTGTTGTCCTTAAGTTTTAGTGTTGATGTGTGATAGTTGTTTGTTTGTTTTTTCTTTACAATGCCTTAGGCGAGAATTGTATTAATAATTTTTACAAACCCATCAGAATTAGTGAAGCGTCGTTTTATATGCCACTGGCATGTCTGATGCTTTTGAGAAACTCCAGATTTATTTATATTTGCCATTGTACCTTACCTTACCTTACCTTAATTTTGTGTCATGCTATTAAAAAAAAAACAAAAATCCAAAACAAAGCCGTTAAACTTTTGTCACCTAAAACTTTGATTACTCTTAATTAACGAAATTTACATTAAGAATCAACTACTTGAAATTTCAAAAACTAGAGATTATCAATTTAGTGTTTTCACACATAAATTCTCAATAATATACTTCCCTCTTACACACGAGGGGGGCATCAAATCTGGTACACCCATTCAGAAATACGACTAGAGCTTCTTTCGTGATTAGAAATTTTGCCATTCTGTATGGGATATAATTCCAGTTGAAATTAGAAATTCCAGTCATCTGGCATCCTTCAAGGCTACAGCGAAGAGAGTTTTCCTTGCAAAAGAATAGTAATGATGCGTGAGTGTTTTTTGTAAGCAGAATGTTTGTTATATATGTATGAACCGTGTATGAATGGCATGTAGAACAGAATAAGGGAGGGATTCATGGGAGGAAGTGGTTGTTAAATAATATGCGGAGTAGGGATTTTCTTAGTATAAGAAACCCGGCGAGGTTCCTCAGAGTGGCAGTCTTCACAGGGAAAAGTGTTTGAGTGGGGTTTAGTGTGAGACAGTAGTGTGACAGTTTATTTTTGTATTTACATGTACTTATTTATGCTTGTTTGTTATGGCCCTTGGGCTTTCAAGGCAAATAAATATCATATCATATAAAAATAGTGTTACCAGAATATGTAGAATCGAGAAGACTGCCACCTGCGGCCAACAAGCCCTTTGGGGCTGCAGAATGTTGTGTAGGCTACACATGTGTAAAATAAAATTTAATCTAATCTAATCTAATCTAATGGAATGTTTGTCAAAACTTTGACGAAAACTCCGAACGACATTTACAGAGTACTTGAATTTGTGGGGAGAGTGGTAAACAACAAAAGTTTACAGAGCAATTCAATGAGAGAGGGGTGACTATCCCCGATCCAAGGTTGTCACCGGTAGAGGCGGTGGCCATCACTTCGAGATAATCCAAAGAGTTGTGACATTGTACAATGTTTCCTGGCCGAAGCTTGAAAAATTGTATTTTTTTACGTGTTTATTACTTTTATTTCATTTACTCCGCTTTTCAGAATAGCGGGTCACAAAAAGATTCTTAGTCAGCAGGACATTTTCATTCGAATCGATTCAGGAATGAGAACGTTATACGCGGCAGGAAACTGCCTATTGCGAAATAGGAAATAGTTCAGCCACCATTAAGACCTGAAATCGCGGCCCCCTAGTGAAAGCTTTCTTGAAACTACTGGAAGATTAAGCCAAACTACAGCTTATCTTTCGTGAAAAAGGAACCGGGGCTCCATTGCAAACTGACCTAATTTGCCCCACCTTAAACAGGTTCTGGGAACAGAGCATGGTGCTACTGACACAGACAGCCCCACATCTCTGCCAGCTTTATTGACCTTTGTCCAGATCAAGCCAATACCTTTAAATTGGCAGGGACCCAAGACCTTCATTAGCTAAGGAACCTAAAAGTAAGAAATTAGTCTCTTACCCATCTGGTCGATAATTCTCAGTAGCTTTTGTTCTGGCACGACCAAGTGCTCCAGCGCCGTACATGAGTCATAGAAATATTTGACCTTCCAAGCCACGCTGCCAACTCGGGTAGGGTGGGGAGACGTGGCAATTATTTTTCTTATTGTGTCTTTCGCTGAAAGGGAAAATGCAAATCATCCTTCGATGATTGTAATTCCAGTTATAGCCAAACGATTCGTACTAACAAAGCTGAGAACCTTGCCCCAGGGTTTTCGGCGATGGTCTATTAAGCACTGTCTATCAGCTCAAATGGTAGTCGCGTAAAGTCCGGGCCACATTCAGTCATACCTGAACGTAATTTGGTTCTTTAATTTGGTTATTACCCACTCTTTACGTTTCATCCTGTCACACTTGGAACCAAGAAATTCAAGATATATTACCATCATCATCACTCATAGGTAAACAAAACTAACAAAAGTCAGTGACTGTGGTCTGTTATCTGCGATTGGTCCAAAGTTATTTTTCAAAATGGCGGAGATGGATTTTTCCATCTCGACTATTTTACGTTTTCACCGTCTTTCTTTTCTTCCCAATTTCGACAGTAAAACAGTCTTATTACCGGCGTTGTTACCAGGTGTGACTCTAGTGGGAACCGGGTATAAGAGCGATTCTGATCCCGAGGGAGTGACAACCCTGGCGGGAAAAGCTGCGAATTATCAGCAGAAATCGTACTTAAATTGACAAATTTCGCCAGGCATTCACTGGAAATTGTGATTCGCCAAGTCGTTTCCTCACCATGCTTATTTTCCGACCATACAACCAAACGACATTAGTTGAGTTTTTGATCGAAGTTTGAAGTTACCTTCAAACTCAAAGGTCTCTATTTTTGTTTTTATTTTTGTCTATTTCAGTTTTTGGTCACCGATCACAGTATCTTTGTCCTTCAACGTCTGACCGTCGAACTTCGTCAGCTAGCAAGTTCGAAGTTTGCTTGAATCGTCGAAGAAACGTCAACCGGGCAATGATCGCCGGAGTCGTGAAAACACTAATTAAGCTAACAGTGAACTCCGACGGCGCCCGAAAACGGAAATTAAGCAACCGGCTAAGCGAACGGCGAACAAAACTTCGATCAAAAACGCAACTATTGCTTCTTCTGACAACTGAACAATTTCAGACTGGATGAAAGCCTCGAACTGCTGCTTCTGTACAGCAATTTTGCGCGTATTGATGGATTGTTAACTTACGAGCCATCCACACTGTCCGCAACTTATGAGCAATGCTGAGCTCATCCGCTGTAGCCGGTTTTCGATTTCTCAATTTGAATTTTCATCGATTTTTTGTGGAGTTCATAACTTGGGAGTTAATGAACGCGTGACAGGTATGAAATTCAAGTTTGGTATACTTGTGGAAATACAGGCTTAGATGTGCGTTTTGGGGGGTCCCCAACACCCTTCTGGTTCAAGGGCAACTGGTTCTTGAGCTGTTCGTATACAATATACGATAAAAGTTTACTTTCACACTCCAGGTTTTAGCGCTTGTGCACTCGTGACGCCTCGATATTTTCAGTTCTGAAGAGCAGGCGAGTATGAAAATCTCAATTTGAGGAGGTTTTTTTTTCAAAGTCTGTCGCTGAGTTTACTGCGAAACTTTCGGCAAAAAAGATACAAAAATCAATGTGGGGCTTAAACGCCACTTCTTGGGTTAAACTGAAAAAAGTTTTTCCGTATAAAGTTAACTGCAGTATTTGCTACTCGGATTACTCTTATCTCTACGCAGATACGATTAATACCAAATAGAGATAAGATTAATCTGAGTAGCAAATACTGCAGTTTACTTTAATCTTTATACGGAGGGACTTTTTACAGTGTAGCCAGGCGAAGCCAGTGACAAGGTGGATCCGCCTTTATTGGACACAATACTTGACAAGACAAACCACACGAACGAATGAAAAGCGCGATGAAAAACGAGAAAGTCAGGATCCCTGTTCTTTTGGTTTTCTTCTTCTTCTTCCTTAAGACAGGATCCCTGTTCTGAGGCATGATCCCTGTTTTTATTTTAGCCAACGAACCCGGCTCCTAGTTTGGTAGAAAACCCCATACAGATAACCCTGACCCCATCAAGAAAGGAAAATCCATGTGATAATTCAATCAAATTACCGAGAACAAAAAATATTTGTAAGAATCTGATCGATCCGTAGTGCGAATTAAGGTATACATATGCCATATCATGGGAAGACAATGTGAATGCGTATCGCTCTAATTTATACTCTATCGCTCTAATTCATACTCCGCTGTTATACAAAAAGCGGGTCGCAAATAAATAAAAATATAAAAATAAATAAAATAATAAAATAAAATTTAAAGAAGTGCTAAGAAATGTGCCATGCCATTCAGCCATCCAGACGAGAATAGCATCTTACCTGAGAAAACAAGTTGTTCTACGACGTTCCAGTGTGTTGCTGTTGTCGGCAGGGGATTGTTTGCAAGCCATCCACCGCAAGAATAGCTCCAGAAATCCTCGCATGGATCCACTTTCGTCTGGCGATTTTCAATCATCTGAAAGAGGGGCGACTGAACATTCTGAAAACGAACATTCATTCGAACGAAGATTGAAAACCGTTGAAAGTGAGTCCGCATTTACACGTGGAATGAAAGAGGGTGGTGAAGTTTAATCGGCTCCTGTTTATCAGGCAAGAATGCTTGAGCTGTGTTGGCAACATAAAACAGGCTATGCAAAAGGATAATGGTTTCGGAGTGAACTTATTTCGTGAATAAACCTTACTCCATTTTAAAGCTATACAGACTACAGCAAGAGCTACGAGCTCATATGACAATTGTTACGAGTAGGTGCTGCAAGAAAGTAGATGAGAACGTTGCAATTGCCCCCTTCAACACCCCTAGGGTCGGACCTAGAAATAGCATATCTAATTTCACTCGAGTCAGAGCATTTCCGGCACTGCCTCAAATCGTTTAGGGCAAATGGCGTGTCTACCTTCGAAGTTCAGATCCACTAGTTTGATCCCTAGACGTGCCACGCTATTTCCGGTACCCCCATCCTCAAACTCCCGCTATCGTGGTCGAATCTAGTTCGGACACACAAATGGATCATCTCGAGCATCTTCTCTTACCACCTATCAAGTTTTATTCGAACTGAAACTCCGTTACCCCCACCCCCCTCACCATCATCGGATCTGGTCCGGACCCTAAAATATGTCATCTAGGGCATATGATCTCTCTACTTTCCAAGTGGACCCCTTTGCGAGCCAAAAAGTTCCGGGGCTCCCCACCAGCTCCCCCAACTGTGTACTAACACGACTTGGACACACAAACGCCGCATCTCTGACATCTCCTCTTCTCGTCCGTCAAGTTTGACTTGAATCGCAGCATATCTGCAAATTTTCGGTTCGCACTCCATCCTCCTCCAACCGTGGCCGGATCCGGTCCGGACACCAAACAGAACTGTCCAACTTGCATCCCATTCGGCCCATTCGTTTGTTTTCTGTGCATGTCACAAATTTTCTGCCCCCTCCACTCCCCCGGTCAAAACAAACCTTCAGCAGACTAAAAGCCAAGTGTCAACACAAAGACAAAACTGCACTGTAAAAAGTATCTCCGAATACGAATTAAGGTTAACTGTAGTATTTGCTACTGGGATTATTCTTATCTCTACGGAGGCAAGATTAATACGAAATAGAGATAAGGTGAATCCCAGCAGCAAATTCTGCAGTTAACTTTAATCCTTATTCGGAGATACTTTTTACTGTGAATTCGTGATGCAACACGAAAATATTCGTGATGGGGTCGAAACCCCTGATTCAAACTGCTGCGATTTTGCGCAAAATTCTCGTTACCCGACCTTGTCCTTGACCCGACCGAAACCTTGCGTTTTGTCGCATGTCGAGTGGGTTCAAAAATTTCAACTTGTCCGACAAAACGCATGCGTTTTTCGGGGAAAAAATCAGTTGGGGTAAAGGTTACTCTGCCTTTTTAACATGATTGAAAATTCTCAAGGAGTGAATTATCCTTAGATACGGGACGCAAATGTTGTACTGTATTGGAAACTCGGCGTTTTCATTCATTTCAGCTAGTTGACAAATTTGCGCTCCTTTGGCACTTGGCTTAACAATTGTTCTCCAACTTTTTCGGTTCATACTAGCTTGTAATTATAGACGAAAGATTGGCAATCGAACGGGGAAACTAGTTCGGGAGGGGGTGCCTTGTATTGTTCAAGCACAGTAGCAACAGGAGAGGGAGGACTCCTGAGCCTCGTTTTTGTTGCAATAGCGCCGCCGCATCGCAGCTGCAGCACTTCTTTGCTTTTGCACAATATGCGTTTTTGGATTCACTTTCTTCTTGGTTGAAGCGGCAGCGCTGAAGCATCTTGCAGGGAAGCACGGACTTGGTCGGTGAGCAAGTCCGTGATTCTCGAGAAGCGCTGCCGTCTTCCTCGGAAGCGCTGCAGTGCAAAAACGGATGTAGAAAGAATCAGTCCGGAATCGGCCGAGAAGTGGACCTGTAGCATGCAACAAAAACGAGGCTCTGATTAGTGACAGAACACCAAAATATCCTTTCACATTCCTTTAGCTTCAGATGCCGTCCAAAATGCAATAATATTCTACAGCAACAAATGCAAACAGAAGATTCAAATCAAAGTCATTCTCTTCCATTCCAAAATCGTTTTTTGCAACGAATGCACATACTCATTATAATATTAATAATGTGTGCTCTTCATAATGACGAGACGCAAGAAGGACGATCCCTTTCTCCTAAAGCTCCGTGACTCACTCAGGACGAGAACCAACCCGTACGTTTTTTTTTCGTGCAAGTCATAGGCTAGGTGGATAATTGTGAGTTGTGAAGTTTGGTTATTTATTTATTTATCAGATATACTTAGTATTAGTGAACTGCAGAACAAGTCCTTCGGACTTTATTTTTGCTGCAAATAATAATAGTTGTGTTAAGTTTTATTTGATGTTTAATACTGGGATCGACTAAAAAGAGGCACGGTACGGCATGGCATTGCCGCAGGAGGCACGAGTAATAAAAAGAGATTAGCAAGTAGTAGAAGTAGACAAGTAAGTGAGAGTTCGTAACTCCAGAGCCTAAAAGAAGGCACGTTAGAACATCGTTCCTGCCCCTCCCTCTGAAGCCTGAAAGGGCCCCTTTAGTCTTTGTGCCTCTTTTTAGAAGTCGTGCCTCCTACACTATGTCGTGCCGTGCCTCTTTTTAGTCGATTACTTTAATGTTTTGTTTGAAAATAAAAACCTACCTAGCAACCTACATACCTCCTTTCCCCAGCAAAGCTCACTCTCAGGCAGCAGCGCAGATTCCGCGAACATTACCCCCAAATATATCGCCGTCTCTTTGAGGAACGTGCGGTCAGTAAACTCCAACGATAGAACTCAAGGAGAGCAGTAGATGGGCAAATATTTTAAAACTTAGAAGCCTACCACGCTGCAATCCCTTTGGCTACCCTCTATACCCTTGGTCATTACCAAAGGCGATAAGAATTTCTATGAGGCATAACCCTATGAGTCTGATGACGACCCTTTGATAGCTGGGGTCTAGCCAACAGCCCCTAGCACATGCTCATTGCCAGTATATGGGCTGGTAAGCAGGTCCTCGTCCGCTATTCCTGTCTTTCTACCACAGCCGACTTTAAAGAAAAGACAAATAGCTAGGAGTTGGAATCCTAACTTTAGACTTTCTGCAGAAAGACCTAGCTTTAAAGCAGCTTTCACCCAAACTTTCAGTTTTATTAATGGTATAGGTATTACGAAGCTTTAGAAGTTTCTCTGAGACCGAACAATGACGTAAACGTCTCGGTGCCCAGCGTTTTCAATCGTCGGTTGAAGTTAAAAGTTACTTGCACACCGATTTCAGTGGCGAATGCAAGGAGATGAGATTTTCAGCTGATTTTCAACTGATTTGCATCCACATGCGATAATACTCTTGATGACTATCTCTCCCTGCCGATACTGAATCTCCGGGTACCTGCGGAAGAAAGCAAGAAGCGGTGCCACAGCTGCTCCCAAAGATCGCCGTGATTGTTTGACACAGGAATGGAGTCGTTGAGTTTGAGCCGTTTCGGACACGTTTACTCCTTCTTATTGAGGATCACTGGCGTGTTTTGGACTTAGTCATACAAAGTATTGGGCTATGTGTGTATGTTACTGAAGAGCTCCGTGATTTAAGAAACAAAGTCCTAAACGAGAGCCTTTTAGAGTTATTTCTTCAGACACAAAGAACGATAACACGTACGTCCTAGGGAGGGGCGTAACTTTTATCCATAACCTGTATTCACGGGAAGCAAGCCGAACAAACTGTAGAAAAGGAAAAGGAAGGAAAATAAAACAAAGACGAATAATATGTAACTATTATAATAAGAAAAAGAAAATGAAAAGGTACAAGCGAACGATCTTTCGTCGGTCTAGAAGTCATCCCTTCATTAAACTCGGCATCCCGAAACTACGAGCCCAAGCCTGCTCTTCTAGTAAACGCACACATGACATGGCACCAAAAACAAATAATCAGATAGAAGCTCCGTCTCCCTATCTCTGTAATATGACCACGCGGAGTAGAATATTTTCCCGTACCCTGCCCGATGCAAACGAGCGGAGATTAGGGGGATCGACTAAAAAGAGGCACGGCAAGGCACGACATAGTGTAGGAAGCACGATGATAAAAAAGAGGCACAAAAATTAAAAGGCCCCTTTTAGGCTTCATTGTGAGAGGCCGGAACAATGTTCTAAAGTTCCTTCTTTTAGGCTTTGGAATTACGAACTCTCACTTACTTGTCTACTTCTCCTACTTGCCAATCTCTTTTATTACTCGTGTCTAATGTGCCATGTCATGCCGTGCCTTGCCTCTTTTTAGTCGATCCCGAGATTAGGAGATACGAGAGGAGCTCCGCGGCACATTTGTTTCAATTACCTCTACAAATAGCTATATCGCTGTGAAGAAGCCGCGTAGAAGAAACTTTCAAAGACAAAGCCGATTGGTTCTCTGGACGCGCTCTATAGCTGGTCAGCGTGCCTCCTGCAATTATTTTTCTGCGATGAGCAACCGCGAAGACGGAAGTAGACGGGTATCAACTTAAAGCTAGAGCAAGTACCTCTAGCTCCGCTCAGTTTTGTCGGGGTATCTACAGTAGCTGCATGGGACCAAAGACGGAGGTTCTATCTGATTATTGTTCTTGATGGCACGGACAGATAATATAGGCATATTTTACGGATGTAAGAGAGTGTGAGTTTCAAGTCCAGTACTGGCGATGAGGGAAGTAGGAAAATACACAGCAACTGCACTTTAGCATGAAAATAAGGAGAAGTACTCAACCAAGAGCAGTTACAGACGCAGGCTAAACCAAAGGAAGACCATCTTCGCAAATCATGTACAGAAACTTCTTTACCACGCCATTCGAAAACTAAGGTTTCCCCATTCCCCTCTCGTTCAGCGGTTCTCATTGCGGGATGATTCACGGGAGCACAGAAATTCAAAAGAGATTGGAGGAACGACGACGAAGAATCCGAACTCATTAGGAACGATTAGCTGCCTTTGCCATCAAACCAAGATTTGAGTCGAAAACAAAAGTCCGGGAAATGTCGCTGACACAAGACGGCCGTAAATAGTGCCAAACCGCAGAGGCAATATTCGATATGAAAGAGAGGTCTCTGTTTACGAGCCAAAAGAATCGATCATTTCGTGGAGATTTCAATCCAATAGCTTTTCGCGACAGTGGAAGCAGTCATAATGTTGGTTTAGGGAGATGGGGCAAAACGAAGTCTAATAGACAGGTAGAAAATGAATCTACGACTCTCGACCCCTGAAGCTCTAGTGAGCGCAAACTGCCTCATGGAGCCCTCAGAAGATAACGACTGGATCAAAAGTTCAGAACTACTGATTCCAGGGCAAATCATGTCCCTAATAGCTACCATAGCACATATTATTCCTTGTGTTCCAAAATTTTTCTTGACGAATCATTCGACACACTGTACTAGAACCAGGAAAAATTAAGATAACAATAACAATATTATCTTAGCTTAAAATAACTCAACTGAAATAATATTATATATATTATTTATTTTCAGTCTCTGTTAATACTCCTCCGCAAAATCAGTGCTCAGTCCACTCAGCGTACGAACGGATTTCCCACTATCCTCCCCACTCCCCCTAAGAGGCTTGAGACGGTCTTGGCCTACAAATGGTCCAGATTCTAGGACTAGGCCCTTACCACCTGTATCGCAAGATTTCGGACTTATCTAGAGCCTGCAGCGTTCCATATATTGTATGGTATGGCCAAAGAGACATGGATTTTAAGTTGGGATTGGGGGGGGGGGGGGGGGGCAGAACTGAAGTGGATGGTGAGTCTTAGGGCGGATGCTCTTCCGGTGAGGATGCGGAGAAATTATACTGGTAGAGACAGGAAAGGTACTGGTCCTTATTTTTGTCCAATGTGTGGTATTGAAGGTGAGGATGCGGTACATTTGATACGTTATTGTGAGGAGTTGAAAGAATTAAGAAAGGAAGTGTTTGGTCGGGAGGCTTGGGAGGAAAGGGATTTGGTTTCAAGTATGGGAAGTAAGTGTTTTGGTGAGATCCGAAGGCTGGGTAGATTCCTGAAGCTAGCTATGGCCCACCGTGAACTATTTTTACAGAAGTTGATTTTTTGGTTTGTTGTTGGAGTGTATGATTTCTTGTTTTTGTTATTGTGTTATGTTTCCCGCCATGGCCCTAAGGCTTTATTGGGAATAAATTCATTCATTCATTCATACGGGAATGTTTGATGTCCTTATAAAAGCAGAGGCAATCACTTACAAACCCTCCAGAAAGTTGAGCAGTACTACGTGACGGAAAGAATTGAACTTCAAACAAAAAGGGCTGTAACACGGCAGTCTAGTTGCCCATCACTTATTCACTGAAACAGGCCCGAAGAAACGATGACAATGCGTTACTTCGTTGCTCCGGTATTCATATAATCAGTACTCTATATCAGTGGTTCCCAGCCGGTGGTACGCATACCCAAAGAGGTACGCGAGACCCTTGCACAGGGTACGCGAAGGAACCCAAAGCGGTTTAATCCGAAGCTTCAAAATCTCGCCTTACTCATTCTTAATTGCCGAAAGCCCAATATTAACAGAAGAGGCATAGCTAGCCAAAACGTTTTGAGGGGCAAAGTATTTTACTGACTGGCAGGTCTTTTTATCTACTGTTTAAAAAGAAAACTTTTATCTGTTTCACGAAAAATCGCCGAGCTTCGCTCCAACTCGTTTCTTGTTAATAGTGCGAAAAGACAATACGGATTACCCGGCCAGATTTTCTTCACTTTCATCATAAAGTTGAAAAATTCTCAACTTTTCAATACGGAAGTGATGATGGTGCCGAAAATCTGGGTAGGAATTCCAGTCCGGGAACGCCCGACCCTGATCGTTTGTTCGCACTTTAACCGTCTGGCAGACCCCTTTAGGGGAGGGGTGTTGCCAACCCGCGCGTGACGCCTGTGACTACAAGCCCTAGTGAAAGTCAACGAAATCATGTTGATTCCAAAACAGCAAGCCTACTCCCGAAAAAATCTGTTTCTGTTTCTAACAATATTAGAAAGAAGAGATCGAAGACATAAGAAGTGATGTTGTCATTCAGTTTGCGATTTAAGCTAACGAAAACGTTTGCGAAGCAGCTAGACGAAAGCACGGAGACCAAACATAAGAAACGGCTGACTGTAAAAAATATTCGACTGCTGACAAGCCGTCTCACCACCCCTGGAGCGGCATTCTATTTTAGTATTTATCGAATTTGTTGTTGTTTTGTATTTGGGTATGAGTTTATTAGTTCCTTCTTTTTTTTTCTTTTTTTTCTGTAGTCCGTCTCATGCTTTTGTAGCTGTTGTAGATGGGTTATAAATAAATACATACATACATACATTGCCGTTAACGACGTCGAGTGACGTTAGGTACAAAGCAGGCTCAAGTGTCTCATTGATTATGTATAAATTTCCACAGACGGATGCCTTATCATTTATGGTAATAAATGTCGTCTTTTTCATGTTTTTTCGTACCCCTCTTAAGGGGGTACGCAACCTATTTGAACCTTGATTAGGGGTACGCGGTACGGAAAAGGTTGGGAACCACTGCTCTATATGATTAAGTCTATAACACGCCAATGATCCGCACGAAGAACGAGAAAACGACGCCTTAACGACTCAAACTCAACAACTCAAACCCTGAGTCAACCAATCACGGCGATCGTTGGGGACAGCTGTGGTACCGCTTCCGGCTCTTCCGCTAAGTACACGGTGATTATACATCGGCAAGGAGAGTTAGTCATCAAGCGTATAGTCATCTGAGGAACTTTTTCTTTCGGATTTGTGGTACCTCTATATATGTGCCTGTACCTCCGAGGACTCCTCAGGGAATCAAGGAGAACGGCGAGGATAGAGGGAGTCACTCCACGTAGACCCCACAACGAGAACACGCGAAATGCTTCCAAAAGGGATTTCTTTCGAACAAAAATTTATTCAAGTGTCAGAATACATTTTATTTTCGGTTTTGTTTATTCTAATGATTTTTACTTAATTTTGCATTGTTATTACTTTAAAACAAAAAATCTCAACCCCAATAAAAATTTTCTTTTCTCAAAATCAGCTTTAAACCATAACCAAACTCAATACTACAATACCACAAAAAAAAACCGCCATAAAAAAATGCGGTTCGGACCTAGAAATAGGATTTCTAGTTTCACTCAAGTCTGAGCATTTTCCGGCATCATCTAGGGCAAATGACTTTTCTACCTTCCAAGTTTCAACCCTATAGATCTACTCGTTTGGTCCCTAGACGTGCCATACGATTTCCGGCACCCACCTCAAACTCCCCCTACCGCGGCCAAATCTGGTTCGGAATCCTAAATGGATCTTCTGAAGCATTTTCGTTTACCACCTGTCAAGGTCACTCAAATCTGACCGTTTTGGGGAATTTTCGGTAACTCTCCCCCCTCCCCCACCGTGGCCCGATCCGGTTCGAACCTTAAAATATGTTATCTAGGACATGTGCTCTCCCTACATTTCAAGTTTCATTCAAATCGCTCCACTCGTTTGACCCCTATGCGAGCCACAACATTTCCCGATCTACTCTTCCAACTTCCTGCACTGTGGCTGAATACGACTCGGAAACATAACGTCGCATCTCTGACATGTCCTATTCCCGTCCATCAAGTCTGACTGGAATCGGAGCATAGCCTGTCTGCAAATTTCCGGTTCCCGCTCCAAGCCTCCCCTACCCTGGCCGGAACCGATCAAGACGCCAAATAACAAGTCAAGGCCGCATAAACTAGTTACTGTCCAACTTGCATCCCATTAAGTCCATCCCTTAGGTTTTTGTGCATGTCAAAAAGTTTTCGGACCCGCCCCCCCCCCCCTCCAACTCTCCTAACCGTGGCCGCATGTGGTTCGGGCCCATGTTTTGCTTGTCTAGGTCATCAGTTCTTATTACCCATAAAGTTTCACTCGAATCGGACCACCCGCTCGCAACTTAAGGAAGCCAGTGATTTCCAGACTCCCCAAAGATGATCGGATCCAGGAACACAAGTTTTCCTATGGCATTATGTCGGGTCCTTAAGTCACTATATCCCTGCAAAGTTCCATCGTCCTTCGAATATCTGGAACTATCCTAACTGGCTATCACCGGAATTCTAGGAAACACCCTCCAACTCGCCCCACAAAGCCCCGATACGATCTGGTTCTGTCAATTAAATATCTAGGGCTAGAGCTTGTTCTTCCCAAAAAGTTCCATCCCATTCTATCGACTAGCGTTTCACGAGATTTCCGGTCCCTCCCTCCAGTCCCCCCCCCCCCCCACAAGTATCGGATCCGATCAGGGCTTGACATAGAACATCTGAGACAATAGCTCTTTCCACTTGCCAGGTTTTATTCAAATCCAATCACCCGCTCAAATGCATGCCACTGGATTCCGGGCTCCTCATCCCTCCACTCCCCCATGATGGTTGGATCGGGGAAAGGACTATTCTTAAGTCACTCTGTCCGGGTCCCTGACGCACCTCCCAAGTTTCGTCGTCCTAGAACATCAGGAAGTACCGAATTCGCGGGATCACCCGAATTCCGCTCTCCCCCCCCCCCCCCAACTCCCCCAAAGTGCCCGAATCCGGTCCAGCTATGTCAACGATGTATCTAGGAATTGTGCTTGTTCTTCCCCCCAAGTTTCATCCCGATCCCTCCACTCTAAGCGTTTCCCAAGATTTCCGGTTCCCCCCTCCAGCCCCCGAAAGTCACCGGATCCGATCCGAATTTAAAGTGGGGCATCTGAGACACGGGTCTTTGTAAATATCCAGTTTCATTAAGACCCGATCACGGATTCCCCTCCCTCACTCCCCCCCCCCCCACAATGCTAGGATCGGGGAAGTGACTATTTCCAACTTATTTCTAGGTCCCTGATATGCCTGCCAAGTTTCATCGTCCTAGCTTATGTGGAAGTGCCCGAACTAACAAAACCCGGACCGACCGACGGACGGACAGAAATTGCGATCGCTATGTGGCGCTCGGTCAAAGGGCAAGTGCCATAAAAACGCGGAGACTTCTCACTCATTTTGATATGTTTAGCAACTACAACCTTTGCTCGTTAGCCATTGAAATGCATGCTTTTGTTGAAACTCAAATTCCCCGCGTCGAGGTGAACTTTGTCTAGTCGGGACAGCAGTACACTGACTGTGCTGCTGTTACTAACAGTTACAGTTACAAAGTCTTAACCCCTTCGAGAGTTATCGCACTAGAGACGGACGGGGACAAACTGCCAGAACTAAGCGAAGTCATTCCCACTTCCCAGCTATTCGCAAATCATCTACAGCGGGATTTTCTTAAATTAACCTTAAAGCACTTCTTTTAACTGAATGCTGACTACGTTATAACGTCAAAGTGCCAAACGAGCTTCCAGCTCTTTCAATATTTATTGCGGCGCCTGGCATTTCTGAGGACTGGGCAATTCCGATATCGGGACCATTTTGAACTTTCCAGCGCACACTGTTTCTACACAATGAGGGTCTGGCAAACCTAATTTGATAGGCACAATTTCTGCAAAAACACAGACCGGGACCTTTGCTTCTCTCCGGGCCGGATTGCGTTATCAATCATTCAAGAGATGAATGTGTGAATCATTAGTGTAAATTGTTGAAAGGGAATGAGAGATTGACAGCTATGATTATTTTTGAAGTCTCAGATTCGTTGTAAAAGCAAAAGAGCGATGACAGAGAGGCTAAATGTTAAGAACGAGCACGGGTGTCAAAATGGTTTCCAATTAGAACAACAAGGGCGGGATGATTTGAAGGCCAGAAAACAACATAAAATGTACAGCGAAACAGTGGAAGATGCGCTTAACGCTAAATCGATTAACAGCATTTAAGTGAATAGTAGATAAGGTTTTCAGCTCTGCTCAGTGCGATTTTTCCCAATTAATACCCATTTTTTCCGAGATAAGTAGAGGGGGAGCTTTTTAATAATGAATTTGTAATCGCTCTGTTCTAAGGGTTTCCCGACAAACGCCTTGAAATAGCTGGTGCACTTGCAGTCTCGAAAAGACTGGAATAGCTTGAACCTTGCTCGAATGGAAAGTTGATACAAATATACCAGCAACTGGATTGGCTTCACAGTTTGCTCAGTAGAAAATACAGAATTATAAAGAATCATGCAGTGTTCATTGGCGTGGGATTTTTTTTCTCTTTTCATTAAGGTGAAATTATTATTTTGTTTGTTGAGTTATGTAGCAAGGCATGGCCCGTGGGGTTTTTAAGTACAAATACATACATACATACACCACTCTACCTGTGGGAATACATGTGGATTGTTTGTACTATTCCCAAACGACGGACTACAAAAAGTTTGAAAAGCTAGGCTACCATGAGTTTTAAACAGTGTTGTGCCAAGCAATTCTAATTTTTACTTAGGTACAAGTACCAAGTACTCCAGGAAATTTTTACTTAAGTAGAGTATTAAGTGCTTTACAAAAAATCTACTTAAGTAATAAGTATTGTACTTTTATAAAGTTACTTCAGTACCAGTGCAAACACAGAAGAAATAGAATTTCCTATGCTTTTGTCGACAATCGGTCGACTCGTCGGCACATCGAGTTCTTTTTATACGCAAGAAATAAAATCCTGCAAACATTTGTCGGGCAAAACAAAGAAGAAATCGAATTCTGCATGCTTTAAGCCGGGCCTCGGTATCCTCTGTATTCAAGTATTTAGATAGCACCTCAGTACTTAAGTACTCAAGTATTTAGGTAGGCTTGTTACGGTAGGCTTGCAAAACAAGAGCTGAAGGCTCATATGGCACTTATAAGAACAGTTAGCATGTTTGTCAGATACGGTTTGCAGTTGTCAAGGCTGCATCTCTCTCCCGATATTCATTTCATCAGAAAATCGGCTTGATCTACTAAATCTGAAACGGTTATTCCCCTCACTGATAACTGTTCCTCCCACAACGATGATCGGATCGGGAGAGGGACTAATTGTAAGCCAATCTGACAGAGTCCCTAACATGCCTGCCAAGTTTCATGGTCATAGTAGGTCATAGGCAAGATACGGTTGTTCTTTCGTTTTTGTTCTTTCCTCCAAGTCCCATCCCGATCTCTCGACTCTAAGCGTTTCACGAGATTTCTTGCACGCCCCTCCAGCCCCCCCCCCCCCAGTTATTGGATTCGTTTCGAACCTGAAACTGATCATCTAAGACACTCTTGACACTTGTCAAGTTTCATTCACGTCCGATCACCTGTTCTAAAGTAATGCATGTCACTAGATGCTGGATTCCCCATCCCTCCACTCCCCCCAACATCACCGTATCGGGGAAGGAACTATTTTCAAGTCGACCTAGGAGAGTACCTAATATGTCTGCCAAATTTCATGGTCATAGTACATCTGAAAGTATCCTAACTCGTGATCACCGCGGAAATCCAAGAAACCCCCTTTGACACCCTTCACTGCGACATGATCCGGTCCTATTTTGTCAATAAAGTATCTAGGGTTCATGTTCGTTCTTCCCTTCAAGTTCCATCCCGATCCCTCGACCTTAAGCGTTTCAAAAGATTTCCGGTCCCCCCTCTACCCCCACCCCCAGTTATCGGATTCGGGCCAGATCTGAAATTGAAAATCTGAGACAGTTGTTCTTCACACTTGTCAAGTTTCATGCATGTCCGATTACCCGTTCCAGAGTTATGTATGATTCTAGTTTCCAGATTCCCCATCCCCCCACTCCCCCGCGATGGCTGGATTGGGGAAGTGATTATTTCAAAGTTAACCTGGTCGGTTCCCTCATATGCCTTCCAAATTTTATTATCCTAGCTTATGTGGAATCGTTTCAGGAAATTCCCGGTGACCCCCTCCAGCCCCCCCCCCCCCCCAGAGGTATCGAATTTGTTCCGGATCTGAAACTGAATATCCGAAACACTTGTTCTTGACACATGTCAAGTATCACGCATGTCCGATTACCCTCTCCAAAGTTATGCATATTAATAGTTTCCGGATTTCCAATCCCTCCACTCACCCCACTATGATCGGATCTGGAAAGTGATTATTTCCAAGTTAATCTGGTCGGTTCCCTGATATGCCTGCCAAGTTTCATTGTCCTAGCTTATGTGGAAGGGTTTCATGAGATTTGTTTAGTTTAAGTTTAGTTAGCATCAGAGCAAAATAGCTCTAGTTATTTTGCTCTGGTTAGCATTTAGCATTCGTGCTGACCATTTAGTCTTACTTTAATCTTTAAACCGTATCTCTTCCCGCATTCGCTTCTCAATCCATCAAGTCGTAGCGCCGAGGTAGAGCACTGGACCTACGCCACAGAGGTCCGCGGATCGATACCGCATTTGGGCAGCGCACTTTTTCTTTCTTTTTCTCCCCTTTTGCTACCGTTGTTCCTAGTTTCTGGAATCCCGGATCCGGGGAAAGTCGGATCGGGGAAGTGATTATTTGTAAGTTAATCTGGTCGGGTCCCTCATATGCCTGCGAAGTTTCATCGTCCTAGCTTGTGTGGAAGTCCCTTATCTATATCAACCCCTACTAAGGTTCAACAACAGATTATACCAACCCCTTCGACCTTCGATTGCTCTAGCTCTCTCCGAACGAACTTAAGCAAAGAATGACTCATCCGCGAGCAGAGTTATACTAGTGTGAAGAAAGGGGTAGGGGTTTGACAAAAACTAGAAAAAGCGTTTCGAGAGATTTCGGGTGTCCCCCTCCAGCCCCCCCCCCCCAGTTATCGGATCCGATCCGAATTCGACAATGAACATCCAAGATACTTGTTCTTGATACCTGTCAAGTTGAATGCACGCCCGATTATCCGTTCCAAAGTTATGAATGTTACTAATTTCCGGATTCCCCATCTTGCCACTCCCCCACTGATGGTCGGATCGGGAAAGTGATTATTTCCAAGTTAATCCGGTAGGGTCCCTGATATGCATTCCAAGTTTTATCGTTCTAGGCCGTGTGGAAGTGCCCAAACTAGCAAAACGCGGACAGACCGACAGACATTACGATCGCTATATGGCACTTGAGTAAGCTCAAGTGCCATACAAATCCCTGATCAAAAAGCAAGGACCAAACAACACATAGTTCCGATGTGAGGGGATATACCAAGTCAAGTTCTGGGGATCCCTAAACGCAGTGACGGGACACCTATATAACTTCGTAAAGTGTGTCTGTCCGTCTGTCTATCTGTTAGTATGAGAACTCTCGAATGAGTCAGGTCATACAGAAACACACATGTTTCCAGTATGTTGACGACGTATCAATAATAGTAACCTCTGATGATCCAGAAGGCTCGATTAGAGAACTTCTCAGTGTACTCGAAAACTGGGCATGTGAAAATAAAATGAAAATCAACAGAAATAAAACGCAAGCAATTGTCGTTGGCTTCGGACGAGAATCGTCAGACCGCCTTAGGCAAGAAATAGAAGACTGTGGCATCCAGTGCGAAAAAACCCTGTCAATTCTCGGGGTTAGCCTTGAAGACTCTATCAAATGGGCCAGAAACACCGAAGAAATAACCAAGAATGGGTCTAGACGGTTGTTCATGCTGCACGCCCTTCGCAAGGCTGGGCTGGAGCGAGAAATTAAGCTCAACGCTTATGTATCCTACGTTCGCCCAGTCTTGGAATACATGTCTGTTGTGTGGCACTCATCCCTCGACAACCAGCAGTCACAGGCCATTGAGAAAATCCAAAAGAGAGCCTGCAAACTGATCACTGGAAGTGGTTATCGTGGGTACGAGCAGGCACTACTTGAACTAAAACTGGAAAGACTCGACGGTAGAAGACTTCTGGCCTGTATGAAATTTGGTCAAAGTCTATCACAGTCAGCCCGGTTCCACGCCCTGCTCCCAAAACGCTCCGAACAAATCCATCAGTACGAAACTCGCCAGCGGGCAAGCTTTGAACTGGTGAAATGTAACACGGAGCGCTACCGCCGCTCGGCACTGCCGTTCATGGCTAGATCATTTATCTAGTGCTTATTCATGTTCCTTTTTTTTGTACAACCCTTTCATTGTCTCACTGCCGGTTGTTTGCATTAAACCCGTCTCTCTCTCTCTCACAGGTAGGCTATCTTGTTCAAACTTGGTTTCATGTCTTTTTCGTCAAAAGGACAGGTCGTTCATAGATGGTATTGTAGCCCTTCATTTAGGGGTCAAGTTTAAGCTTCAAGCTAAGGTGCGCTTTACAAATGAGGGACAGGCTGAATCCCCATCATTTGTTTTGGGCCCTTACAATTGGAATTCGGCAAAAAAAAAAGATTTCCTTGGAGCTTACAGTTGATCAAGTACATCTAATTCTTGAATCAAGATAGAAATATCCGATTATTTGCAAGACAAATACTCCTTGAGCCCAAGCTGACTTTGAAGTGATAAAACGGTGCATTATCTGAGTATATCGAAGCAAAATCGCAGTCAGTAAGAGAACAGTCGAAAATATAGTGAAAAAGCTCAAGCTAAAGAAAGCCACAGGTCTAGACAGTATTTCTCCTCGTCATCCAGCGTTCGGAACCCCCCTTATTGGACCATATTGCCCTTTTACTTCAGATGTGCATTGCCCAAGGCATCGTGCCAAAGAACTGTTGTGAGGGTCGAACAACGAATACTCTTAAAAAGGGGAAAGATCCTAATTCATGTAAATCTTTCAGAGCCATAACTGTACTTTTGCTACTTAGCAAAATTTTTGAAAAAGTGCTTTTCCCATATATTGTCAGGTTCGCCCTAGTAGGAGCTAAGCAATTAAGATTCCAATCCAATATGGAATGTGGCTCCCACCGAGTTTTAAAAGCAATAATTAAGAAAAGCCTAGAAACTACTATGTCTGTTTACATGTGCAGACTGCAGTGTCGACATTTCTGCTGCAGTCGACTCTGTCCTTCACCCGCAGTCGCTACTTATGCTCATGGAAGCTGGGGTTGACCCGAGAATAGTTTTAGTCTTAGATGACTGGTACGGTCACGCTGTTAGTTTTACTGTGTTTGGTAATGAATTTAGTATCGGTGGTCGAAAAGAACGTCTGCCAAAACCCGTTCAACTACTAAAAGGTGTACGACAAGGATCTGTTCTAAGCACGGTCATATTTAACAGTGTTGTATATTCTGTAACTAGGTCAAGGAGAGGAACTTTCATCCTGGATGGAACAGATCTTAAGTTTCATTTCTTACGCGGACGACCTCCTCCTGATCAGCAGTACCCTTGATGGCCTTCGGGAGAATCTAATATCGATAGTTCACGGTTACAGTAAGATCGGTCTTGACGTGAACGTGAGTAAAACTGAGTTTATTGTTTTTAATGAAGTCACGCAAGGGCAACGCGCAATATCAATCGGAAACCACATAGTCCGCCAGACGGACTCTCTTAAGTACCTCGGAATAGTTTACAAATCAAATATTCGGTATATGGTCATGGAGATGAATAACATTTAGGCTAGGCGACCTGGCAAAGACCGGAAGTGTATATTACCCTACAAATAATTCAGCTGACGTATCCGTTTTGCACTGTCAAATATAGTGCTCTCTACACGTTAATTTAGTAGTTTGCAAAACATAATGGTCGTCAAATTTGACTTTTGTACTTTTTTTTCAAGAAAAGAACACTTTTCCGATCTTTAGAAGCTCTAAAATTTTATCAGTGTGGCGACACTGGCTCAGTGTGGCAACAGTGGCCTTTGTCAGCGAAAAAGTTTTGACGCAAAAAACATTGCGAAACTTGAGTTAGTAGCAACGGCAACCTCCAAATCCGTCCAACCATTTGAATTCCCAAGATCTACGAGCGGGAGAGGCAAAAGATTGTATCAGTATGGTGACACTGAACACTGGCCTTTGTCAGCAAAAGAGTTTTGACGCAAAAAAAGTTTACGAAACTTGAGTTAGTAGCAAGGGCAACCTCCAAATTCGTCCAACCGTTTGAATTCCCAGGATCGACGAGCGAGAGAGGCAAAAGAGTCAACCACAGAAAAAAGAAAGTCAAGGAGCCAATTTCTTTTGCGGTATGACATTTGAGAGACATCTGATACTCGACACTCCTAGCCGAGTTTTAGTATCCTTCTGGGAATCTCTATGACAACCGAAAACCAAACTAAAATACATCACGGTTATCCTAATGGTGTCACTCAATATATCAATTAGAACTCCTCTCTAAATTCCATGGGAGAAAATGGAGGAAATCATGTTAGGGAAGAAAGCAACGAGGATCAAACTAATTTGAAAGCGGCGGGCTAATCCTTTCCAATTGGCCGGTCTCGTAGAAGGTAGGCGCAAACTGCATAGAGAAGGAATAAATAAGTAAGTAAGAAATTTATTTTTTCACCCGCCACTTTGGGAAGCGGAGTATAGGAAATAAAACAAAGAAATAAAAACAAATACAAAACACATATGCACTTTCAGAAGTTTCATAACAGATTGCGCATAACTCTTTCAAGAATAACACCTTTTCACTTAGAAATAAAGTGTTATGACCAATTAAGTTTACACTATTTCGTGCCTAGATCTCCTACAACACCTTCAATTGGTAAAAATACTAACAGGAACGAAAGAAACATAACGTATAACATCCCAAAGTGTTATCTGTTGAAACCGCGCATCCTGCTGTTGTCGTTATGTAACTTCTAACAGTGTAGTATTTTTACCTATTGAAGGTGTTGTTGGAGATCTGGGCACGAAATAGTATAAACTTAATTGGTCATAACACTTTTTTACTAAGTGAAAAGGTGTTATTCTTGAAAGTGTTATGCGCAATCTGTTATGAAACTTCTGACAGTGTGATAACATAAATTTAATCTTCGGCCAGGAGACAGGATTAAAGGTTATGCGCTGGTTGGGTCCAGTAGTCAATGATTTTCGGTCGAGACGAGGAGACTTTGGAAAGGGTAATACTGCATCCTGAACTTGAAACTTATCCGTTAGCGTGTGATTGTGGCATCATTTTGAAAGATGGAGCAGGGGCTTCACGTATTTAAAGTAGCACAATCTTATCTTTTTATCTTTAATACGCTACATGCATCCGATATTAGAGGTATTAGAAGCACGTGTTATGAATGTGCAAAATTCTTGTCTACGTGGGCGGTGTCGGTGTTACACGCAAACATGTACTAAAGACCCAAACGACGCTGTTTCAGAGCGAAAAGCTCGATACTCTGTACACTGTAAAAAAAAAATCTTGCAGTATTTGCTACTGGGATTAATCTTGTCTCTACTAAGATAAGATTATCTCTAATTCGGATTAATCCTATCCAATTACATATAAGATTAATCCCAGTAGCAAATACTGCGGTTAACTTTAATCCTTACTCGGAGAAACTTTTTACAGTGTATGACTAAGTCCAAAACACGCCAGTGATCCTCAAGAAGAAGGAGTAAACGTGTCTGTAACCACTCAAAATCAATGACTCAAATCTACACTGTGTAGACTGGCGATCTCTGGGAGCAGCTGTGACACCGCTTCTTGCTTTCTTCCGCAGGTACCCGGAGATTCTGCATCGGCAGGGAGAGATAGCCATCAAGAGTATTCCAGGAATCCTTATAAAACCACACATTCAAAGAGAGGATAGATTCCGGGAAGGAAAGCGCTAAGAGGCAACCTATGGTTGACGTGAAGTCTGTTCTAGACGAAAGACTACATCTTACCTTAGCGGAGGCACGAAGACACGTTGGCGTTCTACAGACATCTGGCGGCTCTTCTATAACTTCGCGCGGCCACAAGACAGCCAGCGCTATCACAGCACCTAACAGTAATAACACAAACAGAAACAGGACAACGACGACCATGAGTCCTTTCTTAGACACGCCAAGCAAACGGCACACTTTATCAAAGTGTTTATTCGTGCTTTTTTCTTGCATTATATGGGGGGACGAGGCATGTCTATTTTTCTGCCTTGGCGTCACGGCTGGGGGCTTGATGTCCATCAAGCCGATGCAGGGTTCCAGCTCGCCGTTTGAGCCTCCATTTTGCCGGCATTTTTCCTCCGTTTCCATTTTCTTTTCCGTTCTATTGTTTATTGTTTCATTCCTGTGGGCGTTGCGTTCTTCTCAGTTGATTGTCTGAAAAATAAACACATTGTAAGTCAAGGTGGATCCATGTGGCTGGGAACCATTAAATGGTCCTAAAGAGAATGCCGGGGAAATAATGGGAGAAGAGATGTGAATTTCCCTGTCCCGGAAGTCCAGAGGTGTCAAACAGCCGGTTCTTCTTTTCACAACAACAGAATCAGGGAGATGGCGAAAAATTTATGAAACAATATGCGATGCATTTCTACGTATAATATGACCACGAGGGAAGGGGGAAGTGTTCACAACGTCTATTCGCCTGGTATCGATATGTCCACGGTATGTCAGCGAACCACAAACATCTTTCAAGAAAGCTTCCAACTGAAACATCCCTATATGTGGTGAAATTAATGAGGATGCACCCCACCTTTTCTTTGAAGGCAGAGAGTTAAATGACCTTGGGGAAAATGTTTTCAGGGTAGGGGGGATGGAAAAGAAATGGATTATAAAAATGACGGGGAGTAAAGATTTTGAAGAACAAAATTTGGCAAGTTAGCCTTCAAATACTGGAGAGCTTTCTTTTATCAAGAGATTGGGCGTAGAGTGTCCGAAAAGTGATCATAGGGTTTTACCATCATAGGGTATTATTATTGTTTTTGTTTCACAATGGCCAAATGGCATCAATGTGCATGTAAACCATTCGCTCGTTGACTCATTCATCTTTCAAGAAAGCTTTCCAGTTTCCACTGAAACGGAACTTGCTAGCTGACGGCTTTGGCCCGTTGTCTCAGCCAGTCTCAGGGATCGACTAAAAAGAGGCATGGCACGGCACAGCATGGCACAGAAGGCACGATTAATAAAAATAGACTAGCAAGTAGTAGGAGTAGACGAGTAAGTGGGAGTTCGTAACACCAGAGCCTAAAAAAAGGCATGTTAGAACATTGTTCCTGCCCCTCATTCTGAAGCCTGAAAGGGCCCTTTGAGTGTTCGTGCCTCTTTTTAGTACTCGTGCCTCCTACACTAGGTCTTGCCGCGACATACCTCTTTTTGGTCAATCCCGTTGTCTCAGGGTTACTTTCTTTCAGCAGACGACGGAGCGAAACCATGCACAAAGCATAGGTGACCCGACTTCTTTGTTGTGAATATTTGGCAGTATTTCTCCTCCTCTCAACGAAAACAACACAGTCACGTACGGTACACTTCTTATAAACCACTTTAATTGTTTCATTAAGCGGCACTCTGACGACATCTATTACAGAAGGGGGAGGAGAAAGTGTCAGAGTGTGCTTCCGCAAATAAGGGATCGACTAAAAACGGGAAAGGAACGGAAAGACCCGGCGCAGGAGGAATGCGTACTAAAAACGGGAAGCGTACTAAAAAGGGAACAACGTACTAACATCTGGAACTCTGCACCAGGAGGAACACTACTAAAAGGGGGAACGCTGCACCGTCCTTCTTTTTTATAGTAGTTTGCTTTGGTACGAGTTCCAGATCATTCCCATGCACATCCGCACGAGGGGCAGGGCTCCTGTTCTTTGTTGCATCTATCCTGCAGGAGGAACAAGTACTAACAAGTGCGCAAGCGCTCAAAGGTGGAGTGTGAAAGTAAAATACACATTATATATACAAACAGCTTTAGAACCAAGACATTTCTCATCCCCAATAACAAAACAAGTATTGAATAACCTAATTTGTATTCATCCCACTTTAAAATCTTTAAATGTAAACAAACCGGAAGTATAATCTAAAGAAATCGTGAAGATGTTGCACGAATAGCTTGAGTTCCAACAATGGTCTACCAGCCAGTCCGACCCTTCAAACCTCTTTTCCATTAGCAAGGTAATAACACGTACAGTAAACCAAATCGTAGCAGCCTAATACCCCCTTTGTCACAATTCATTAAGAACGGCATATCATCGATCATGCAAAACAGTCCAGTTTCCAACTGTTCATTAAAGATTAAAGTACGTCGCGTCGTCTTATTTGTTGTTGTTACACCAATTCAAAATCCTCATCTATAGGTCTATCTCCCCAAATATACAAGAGTTGGACTTGAGACCTGTCATAGACGTAACTTAACTCTTGGGAAATTTGGGCCCAGCTTCCCACGAACGGGAGGGGGGGTGAGGGGGTCGGGACCGATCAAATGCGTATTTAAACCTCTTTTTCCTCAGCTACACCAGCTTAGAGTTTGATTACTCCACATATATATCCCAACCCCGATGATCCAAAAGCACGAAAGAATTTCATCGCCATATCTCCAATTACTGTCAAGTTAGAAACATTAAAAAATGGGCAATTTGGGCCCAATTGCCCCTGAACCAAGTGGGGGTGGGGTTTAGGACCAGCAAAAAGTAAAAAGAGACCCCAATGCTCACAAACCTACCAAGTTTCAACTTGATACCTGTTGATTCCTGTCACGGGTAACGAACTTTACTCCTGGGCAATCTGGACCTAGTTGCTCATGAACGGGGTGAGTGGGGGAGGTGCAACTTTAAAAGCACTTTCCCAGCCCAAGGATCTACATGTACAAGGAATTTCATCAGTTCTGGTCAAGTTATAAACAGTTTTCACTGGGCAATCTGGGCCCATTTGCCCCTGAACCGGGTTGGGGTGGGGGATGGGACCCCCAAAGGCACAACTAGACCCCAATACCCACTAGTGTACCAAGTTTGGACTTGATGATTACACTGGTTCACGAGTTATGAGCTCCACAAAATACGGCGAAAACCAGAAACCGAAAGCCGGCAGCTGCTACAGCGCTCGCAATAGTGGATTGTTCCAAGGAACACTCCAATAAAACGGGAATGACCGACCTCCCTGTTTTTACCGACTATCCCTGTTCTAGTAGTTGTGTTAACTAACATGTGTTGCACTAAATCGTGCACTATGACAATTTCTTTTTTTAAATCTTTCAGCCCTACTTTTCTACCTGAAATTTCAGATTCCTTGAGAGTAGAAAAAATTAAACTCCTAGGGATAATTTTAACTCAAGATTTAAAATGGGAAGCACAGACGACCAGCATGATAAAGCGAGGGAATGCCGGATTCCAGATGCTTAAGCTCATGTCCAGGCATGGGGCCCCCACTAAGCACTTGTTCCAAATTTACATTTCATTTATCCGACCAAATTTAGAATATGGAGCCCCTGTTTGGCATTTTGGCCTCACGGTCGAACAGACCGCCAGAATTGAGAAGATTCAAAAAAGAGCTCTAATCATAGCGTCAAGGTGGCCGAGAGGTCCTATGAAGAGTTACTACGTAAATTCGAAATTACCTCCTTACATGAACGAAGGCTGAAACTCTGCATGGAGTTTGGTGTCAAATCTCTGAATCACTCGATCCACAAAAATATTTTCCCTTCTGAAAAGCTGTCAAAAAGGCTCCCTCGCAAGGCAGCTACTACGGTTGAAAAGTTGCAGCCGATTAAATGTGCCCACCAGAGGTTTGCAAAGAGTTTTGTCCCTTCTTTTTTAAAGTTGTATAACGAAGCATAAGCTGAGCTGCTAGTTTAAATTTATTATGTTATTTATGACCGTTTTAGCCGTACATGCGTAGGCCTATTATGTGTGTGTTCATTTATATACATGACTATACCGAACAAATTTGGCGTGAGCCATGATCAGTTTTTGGCGAAAAAAAGATTTATCTATCTATCTATCTATCTGTCTAAAGAAGATCTTCAAAATCTTGCAAGTATGGTCTTTGTTTCAATACTGAGCCAGTCCGACACTTTAAACCTCTTTTCCATTAACAAGGTATTAACAAGTGTAATAAAACCAAATCGTTTTATTGCCTGATATCCCCCTTATCACAACTTCATTAAGATCGGCTATCATCGATCATATGACAAAACCGTCCAGTTTCCAACTCATCATTGAAGATTAAAGTACGCCGCGTGGTCTTATTTGTTGCAGTTACACACAAATCCGTATCTATACATATTTATCCACAAGTGTACAAGAGTTGAACTTAGACATGTCATAGACGAACTTAACTCACGGGAAACCTGGGCCCAGTTACCCATGGACGGGAGGGGGGGGGTCGGGTCAAGGGAAAGGTCGAGTTCGTTGATGGGCTATGTAGCTCAACATTTAGGGCTGGGGGAGGGGTTTCACATTAAGGGGCGAACAATCTTTTTTAAACAGCTAAAGAGATACGGATTTAGGGGTAAGAAGACATGCTGAACGTGAATAAGAAAGCCATTTTCTCGCCGGACAAGTAGTTCGCCCGGAATCCGGCCAAAACCGGAAAGTTTGTTAAAAGTGAAAGTTTTATATAAAGTTGATTAGATGTTCGATTCAGGGGTAAGAAGACATGCTGAATCCGCTATTGACAATCATTTTCTACCCGGACATATAGTTCGACCGGAATCCGTCCGAAACCGGAAATCTGTTAAAAGTAAAAGTTTTATCTGAAGTTGATAAGATGTTCGATTTCGGGGTAAGAAAACATGGTGAATAGGCTTTTGAAAATCGTTTTCTAACCGGACATATAGTTCGACCGGAATCCGGCTAAAACCGGAAAATTTGTTAAAAGTTAAAGTTATCTGAAGTTGATGAGATGTCCGATATGGGGATAAGGTGATACGTTGAATTCGTTTTTGAGCTTTATTTTTTGCCAGACAAATAGTTCGCCCGGAATCCGATCAAAACCGGAGATTTGGCAGAAGTAAGGCAGGAAGATTTGATCAGTTTCGTCGAAGTAGATATGACGTATAGCCTAGGGGTAGGCTAAATACACACATGGTGAATCCATATCTGAACTTGGTTTTCTCAGATCATTAACCATTGACCTTCTTCTGTTTCTAAATCTTAATAGTAAAAATGTTCCAGGAGTCTGGCGAAGACCAGATATCTACAGAACCAAACTGTCTGGATCAAATGTTAAATTTTTGGGATCCCATCGAAACCTTTGGGCTTGTTTTAAATTGAGCATAAAGAGGACCATTGCCAAGAAGGGCCGAAAAATTGCTAGAATAAATCTCGGCTGACTTAACCATTTAGGTCAGTCAAACATGATTCGCGGTCAGCTTGGTCTGAAGGAATACTTCGGAAGTAGTTCCCCTCATTCCACCCCCCATTCCAGCAAAATAAGCAATCGCATTTCCGGCAGATCTGATTCGGGGCAAAACTGCTTACGGTAGTAGCGGCAATTAGATCCTCTAAATCTTCGACACAGATTGTCTTCCAGTTTCCAATTATGTTACACTGATAGCCCAGTCGTGTCGCAGGAACAATAGCTTGATTAGCGTAAGTGAATAGAGATTTGCAAATATTATCGGACACGCAAAGGACGCGTCGAATGAAAATGGAGTCCAAGATGGAGTGAGATAAGAAAATTGATATGATTGCACAAACGGTCATTTGCTATCGCAAATGTTTGAACGACTTGCTGATCTTGTTATTTACCGAAGATATCGGGTGATATGACAAGAAATATACGTGGGAATAAATGCGATATGCTTTTCGACTAGGAAAGTCTTTTCAATTTACATCCGAAATCGGAATTAGTTTAAGATTTTTTTTTTCTTTTTTTAACCTTTTTTTACTTTGAAGATTATAAAACAATGGTTGGTAAAGAAAGTTGTCTAGCTTAACAGAACACACTGTCAGAAGTTTCATAACAGATAACACAAGGATGCGCGGTTTCAACAGACAATGTGTAACAGATAACACTTGGGATGTTATCTGTTGTGTTTGAAGACGTTATGCGTGAAATGTTATGCATAACAAGCTTTGCTAGGAAGAGCCAAAACCAGCCAAAAAAGCATCTACTGGCTTTATTCTTTATCGTCATGATGTCGGAAAACTCAGCAGATGCTTTTTTTGGATGTTTTTCGGCTCTTTCTGATGGTAACGGTTATTATGCATGACATTTTGAAACACAACAGACAACATCCGAAGTGTTATCTGTTGAAACCGCCTAGGACTTTCTTTTTGCTGCAATAGAATATTAGTAATGTTATTTTATTTTATTTTCAATGTTTTGGTTAAAAATAAAAACCTACCTACCTTAAAAAAAAAAAAAAAAAAAACTATTGACAGTGCAGTGTAATACTTGTTAGTTAAAATTGGTTTAGTTGCAAAATGTTTCGGCACGTTTTCTGCTTGTTCAGGTGGTCGCTTCTACTTTTTAAGGAGGAATGATTTTTTTTTTTTTTTTTAAATGAATGCTTGTTTGTCAATGGAAAGATAAAGAATAAGTACTGAACTAGTGGATCTCTGAATTTAACGACTTGAGCATTTAGAGCTAATGAGGGGCTTGTGAACAACATTTTTTTTTGTTACCGCAAAAGTCCCTTGCATAAGTTCCATCACTACATAAATATCTAAGGTGGGGCTTGTGAACAACATTTTTTTTTTGTTACCGCAAAAATCCCTTGTATAAGTTCCGTCACTGCATAAACATCTAAGGTTATATTTTCGTCCCTTTCGATTCTCAATTTATACAAACGACTCTATCCATTACAAAGAATATGTTAAGGTGAGGCTAAACGGATAAGTCAGCTACACTGTAAAAAGTTTCTCCGAGTAAGGATTAAAGTTAACTGCAGTATTTGCTACTCAGATTAATGTTATCTCTACTGAGATAAGATTAATCATAGTTATAGGAAAGATTATCTCAGTAGAGACAAGATTAATCCGAGTAGCAAATACTGCAAGATTTTTTTACAGTGTAGCTGGAGCAAATCTTGGCTGACTTAACAGTTAAACGACATTTTATATATGAATTGCGGCTGAAATGAATGACAATTTATGTTACAAATAAAAGTGAAATAATTTCGAATTAAATTTAGAAGTCTAGAGGTCCTGTTTCTGAGCCTCGTAGACAGTCCAGGTAATCAGGGCCTTGATGGCAGAGCCTCAAGAAAAAAAATTATTCAGGTTTGATGGAGACTCTCCTTGTTACAGATCACACTGTAAGCAGTGACTGAACGACAAAAATTCTCCTTGTGCGAGATTTGAAACAGCGACTTCAGTGACAGAATCATCAGCCTCAGGAATTGTGAGCAATCCCGACATCAGCCCCAGGCCTGTGGTTTGACTTGACTGATCATTTTCCGAGAACACTTCAAATTCGGACGCCAAGATTCTTGGCCTTATAAAGTAAAGAAGATCCTGGACCAATGTAGCCTCCCTGGATGTTGGGAAGAGGGGCAGTTGGACTTCAGTTTCACGAGTACTTCATGATCACGAAATTCAGTTATGGCACACGGAAAAGGACCAGGCAGAATCGTTGTGTTTTTACGCCAAGGCAAAAGAACGTAGAGGTGAATAAATTTACGCGGTCTGTAGTGTGTGGTCTGTTTCATGAGGAACTTGTATTATTTATGGGTATGAGAGGGGATGGTTTACTCTTGGTAAAAGAAGAAAATATTTAGGTAAAGTTAGGGTTAAAAATGGTCCTTACTCTTGCCCTATCTGTGGATGCGAGAAAGAAAGTCTGAGTCATTTTGTGGGAGAGTGTGAGGTACTGAATGGGTTGTTTGGAGTGAGAGCGTGTCCCTTGTGGGTGGATAACTGAGAGAATGAAAGAGAAAAGTTTTCAGGCTATTCAACTGCTTGGAAGGTTCCTCCGGATAGGGTTAGCACACAGGGGAAATTGTTTATCCCTGTAGTTTTAGATATTGGCACAGTCTTCAGGTTTTCTATATTTTTTTCTTTTTATTGTTTTTAGTGCGATGACCCTTGTTGGCTCTTATGCATTTAATATCTATCGATCTATATACTGTTAGATCTGACGAGCTTCTTTCGTTTACAAATGAAATACATCCTGGGTTCAGAAAAACAATGGTACAGCGGGCCATGAAATACAAATTTTTAATTCCCAAGACACATCTGAGAAACACCTTTCCCAGTTTCTATTCAGTTTGTCACAGGCCCTTAGTGATTGTTTCATTTCCCATAATATCTCGGTGATCACTAACATTCTGATGATTGTAAAAAACTGCAAAGGCATGTCATAGTCTCTCTTCGTGCCAACTGTCCAATGCGCAAGGTAGTTCGGTCACTTTAGTGTTTTCTGTTGTCGTGACTTTTTTATTTGGTGTTTCTTATTGCCTTACACCTATTACCTCCAGTATCACTTGGTTTATCAGGTATTAGGATTAGTGTAATGTGTAATAGGATTATTGTAAATAAAGTAAACCTTGATTACATTAGGTACCGCGTAATAAATTCATTTACTGAATGGGATTTGACAAAGAAACTGAACTTACATTTACGAGAATCTTGTGGTTGTACATGTGGTCTGTAAAATTGCAACCTCGCTTGAAATAGGCCTAGCCTATGTTATAATCGATGTTACACTGTCAGAAGTTTCATAACAGATAACACAAGGATGCGCGGTTTCAACAGACAATGTGTAACAGATAACAGTTGGGATGTTATCTATTGCGTTTGAAAACGTGATGCATGAAATGTTATGCATAACAAGCTTTGCTAGGAAGAGCCAAAAAACAGCCAAAAAGCATCTACCGACTTTTATCGTCATGATGTCGGAAAACTCAGCAGATGCTTTCTGGCGGTTTTTCGGCTCTTCCTGATGGTAACGCTTATTATGCATAACATTTTGAAACACAACAGATAACATCCCAAGTGTTATCTTTTACGCATTATCTGTTGAAACCGCGCATCCTTGTGTTATCTGTTATGAAACTTCTGACAGTGTAGGTCAAGAGACATAATTTTCCTTTAAGATGGCTAAAAAACTGGACAGAAAACAACACCCGCAGAAAGGGTTTACCAGCGAACTTCACTTCCCCTGGAATATCTACTCGAAGCACAGAAGACTCCAGTTTCCTTACCGGTAAGTCAAAACAGACAATTATACAGGCAAACAACCATACCAGCAACCAGCGGTGAAAATCCAACAAGTAATCACGACGTGAATGTGACACGCTCAAGCATCTAGCGGAAAATCCATCCGATCTAACAAAAGAAACTAGCACTCCAGGTCCGCACCTCACAAAAATGCCGAAGGCTATTCTTGTTCACGCATCCCCGTTTTAAAAAGAACAGGGTACTTAACGCACACAGGCACCTGTTCGTTCTGCTATGGAGAAAGTTCCTTCCCATTCGTTAAATAGAAACTGGAGGAATCTCCAGGCGCAATCGCTTTCAAGGGATCTGCTAGAAAGAGATAAGGCCTTCGGGGCTACAAGGGATCCAAGGGCTGATACGATGGAACAACCAGCTGGTGGTAATGCTTGGCACTTGTCGAAAGTAATGATGTGAAAAGCCGGAAGGACCACTTGGGCCACAACATGGCCTCGCAAGACTAGGTTGAGGATTGACAATGATCTTCTGGAAAAAGAACAAGTACTGTCAGAAGAAAATTTTAACATGCATTATTTCCGCTTGAGTATTTTTTCTAATTTGGTTCCCCAGTGTACTGTCAGAAGTTTCCTATCAGATAACAAGAGGATGCGCGGTTTCAAAAGATAATGCGCAACAGATAACACTTCGGATGTTATCTGTTGTGTTTCAAAATGTTATGCATAATAAGCGTTACCATCAGGAAGAACCGAAAAACCGCCAAGAAGTATCGGCTGAGTTTTCGGACATCGGACGATAAGGAATAAAGTCAGTAGATACTTTTTTGGCTCTTCCTACCAAAGTTTGTTATGCATAACATTTCATGCATAACGTTCTCAAACACAACAGATAACATCCGAAGAGTTATCTGTTACGCTTTGTCTGTTGAAACCGCGCATCCCCGTGTTATCTGTTATGAAACTTCTGACAGTGTAGCTCTGTTGACTTCTGAAGGTGCTGTACACGCTTCATGCTTGGCATATATGATAGTACTAGCATGGTAGTGAAACTATAGGAATACTTTCATTCGAAAAGGTTGGCGAATTTGTGCAAGTTCCGCCGAGATCTTGAATAGTATATATGAGACTAAAAGTACCCAAAATCCGTTCTTTTATTTTTTTAAGGATTTTGGGGGGATGGAGACAATTTTGGAGTGTTGAATTAGGTGGGTTGTTGTGACATGAGCCGAGTTAGTGTGATATTTTTTTCCCTCCCTTTTTCTTCATTACAGTGTTTAAAGTTAACTGAAAAGACAGATTATTTTTACATCTGATATTTTAATACACCGAAATATTTCGACTTGTCTAAGGGATTTTGCTTTTTTTCAGCCTTTTTTTCCTTCCGCTAGTGATCTGATCAGCTTGATTGGAAGATTCAGATATTGGTATCTGGATATACTGGATCAGAAAGTATGGTTAGGTTGGGATCTGGCCTCAACCGGAAATTTTACGAATGAACCCGTATCCCCGATTAATCTGATTAGGGGGCACTGGAGGGTGTACACAAAACAAACATCATCCTGAATCTCGATATGTTCTTAGTATTTAGGACGGGGGGGGGGTGACGGTGGATAACACGGTCGCAGTTCAGTGAAAAACTCGACAGTGGGTATAGTACGAAACAAAAAATTGAGGGTGTAAGAAGACTGATGCTAATTTTACACCCATGCTTCATTGTGTCAACGGACCCGACCGAATCCGGCGAAGACCGGAAATTTGGCAGACCTAAACAACTGTGATGTTGGATTTCCTTATGTAGGTATAACAAGACATGTTCACTCTTTTCGTCTGATTGTTTCTAACCTGATCCAGCTGGGGTCAGGCAAACACCATGATGGCTATAGTATCTTCAGCCAAAGAACTTCCAAAGTAACTTCCGCATCTGGGTTCTGGCTTCTCAATAAAACATCACGGATGGATTGAGTTATGGTTTCTCTATGTACTTTTGCTCGAATACTCCTCACCAGCTATTGGCCGAAAGCCTGTAAAAGCCAGGGTTTACCTTCCAGACTTCCAGATATCCGGGGCTTCTCTATGGTTCACTCTTAGAATCTGGAGGCATCCAGATCCGTCTGGACGAAAACGGAGGTCTGGAAGCCTGGCTTTGACTAATTAGTTCGCTCGAATTTCATGAGCAGTAAGAATCTCCTGGAGGAGAATCGTCGAAAAAAGGTATTTTTAATGGAACATTACTTTTCTTGAGAAAGCTTTCAACGGATCTGTAATCGCTCTTTACCACAAGCAACATAAGGCCTATCCTTTCGGGAATTGGAACGATTTTAGTTGAAAACTTTCCATTAGGGATTAGGCACCGGGCATTCAAAATCCCCTCTTCCTGTCTTTGGAATTTCGGAGACCAGGATTACGGCAATGAAAACAGCTAAGCACTGAAAAAGCAAAGTTCAGAGACAAACTTTAGAAAGATTCTCACGCTTTACTCTCTAATAGAACTGTCAAACAGAGTCTCGCGAAATATTAGTCTTTGGCGGTTCACAATTACTGCGGATGTCAGAATTGTTCTAACGGCCTTCCACTAGAATAATTAAAGAGCGATCCACTTATCAGTTTCCTCAATTCGCTAGATGGCGAACGACCTCCGGAATAACAAGACCAAAGGTTTCGATACGATCCCAAAAATTTAATATTTGATCCAGACAATTGGGTCCTGTAGATCCGGTCTTCGCCAAACTCCTTGAAGATTTCTACTATTAAAATTTAGAAACATATTAAGGCCAATGGCTAATCATCTGAGAATATGGATGGATCAGATATGGATTCAGCGTGTGTGTTTACCCCTGTACGTCATACCTACTTTGACGAAATTGATCACAAACTTCCTGCGCTTACTTCTGCCAAATTTGCCAAATTTCCGGTTTCGGACGGATTCCGGGCGAACTACTTGTCCGGCAAAAAAAAAAGCTCAAGAACGTATTCAACGTATCTCCTTAACCCTCTACCGAACCTCTAATCAACTACAGACAAAACTTTCACTTTTAGCAAACTTTCAGGTTCTGGCCGGATTCCGGGCAAACTATTTGTCTGGCGAGAAAATAATTTACATATACGAATTCAGAATGCCTCTTTACCACTTTATCAAACCTCTAATCAACTTCAGATAAAACTTTTACTTATTACGAATTTTCCGGTTTCAGTCGGATTCCGGGTGAATTATATATCTACTAGAAAATGATTGTAATATACGGGTAGCATGTCCTGTTGCCCTAAATCTTACATCAATCAACTTCAAGTAAAACTTTCACTTTCAACAAATTTTCCGGTTGGCCGGATTCCGGGCTAACTTCGGCAAGAAAATGATGGCCAGCATGTCTTCTAACCCTGAATCGACTATCTCATTACCTGTTAAGAAATATTTTGTTTGGCCCTTAATTTGAAACCCTCCCCACCAGAGACGTCACTAGCCAAAATGTTTGGGGGGGGGGGACGAGACATTTGCCGACTGGCTGGTAATTTTTACCGACTGTTTCTGCAGAAAAAACAACTGTTTTCAACAACAAAAAATGACAGTTTTGAAAAAATCGACTGGTTTTCAGAAAAGTCCACTGATTTTCAGAACAAGAGCTGAAAGCTCATATGGCACTTGTAAGAACCGTTAGCATGTTTGTCAGATACGGTTTGCAGTTGTCAAGGCCGCATCTCTCTCCCGATATTCATTTCATCAGAAAATCGACTTGATCTACTAAACCTGAAACTACTAAACCTGAACCTACTCAACTCACTGGTAACTGTTTCTCCCACAACGATGATCTGATCGGGGGAGGGACTATTTTTAAGCCAATCTGACAGAGTCCCTAACATGCCTGCCAAGTTTCATGGTCATAGCACAGCCTGGCAAGTTTCATGGACATGGCACATTTGGAAGTACCCCAGCTCGTGATGACCAGAATTGCGGAAAACCCTCTCAAACTCCCCCAACTGTGACAACATCCGGTCCTGTTTTGTTAGTATTGTCCGAGGTATTTTCTCTACGGCTTATGCTTGTTCTTTCCTCCAAGTCCCATCCCGACCTCTCGACTCTAAGCGTTTCATGAGATTTCTTGCACCCCCTCCACCTCCCCCCCCCCCCAGTTATTTAAAATAGTCCCTCACCCGATCCGATCATCGTTGTGGGAGAAACAGTTATCATTGAGTGGAATAACCATTTCAGATTTAGTAGATCAAGCCGATTTTCTGATGAAATTAATATCGGGAGAGAGATGCAGCCTTGGCAACTACAAACCGTATCCGACAAACATGCTAACTGTCCTTACAAGTGCCATGTGAGCTTTCAGCTCTTGTTTTCTTGAAAACAGTCGTTTTTCTGCAAAAACAGTTGGTAAAAATTACCAGCCAGTCGGTAAATGCCTTGCCCCCCCCAAAAAACATTTTGGCTAGTAACGCCTCTGCCCAGTGATAGTATGAGTAAGGAAAATAAGGGATTTGATTAGATGTAGTGCAGTCGTTCTGCCTCTGGGGCAGAGAAGGCGGTACATTGGGAGGGCAAAGGGTCGGTCCGGTCCTTACTCCGATTTGTGGTAGTATGGATGGGAACTTGAAACATTTATTATTTGAATATGAACATTTGAGTGAAGTTAGATTAGAAATTTTGTGAGTAAATGGAAGAGCGGTGGATTAAGAATTGATATGCAGGGTGATAAGGAATAGCTGTTTCAGAAATATTGAAAAATTGGCGAGGTTCCTCAGGGTAGCCCTAGCCCATAGGGATAGGTACTTATAGGAGGTATTTAGGTACTTATAGGAGGTATTATTTTTGTTTGTTCGGGTTTACTTTTCATGTATTTACCATGGCATTTGGCTCTTAATGTAAATAATATTTTTATCTAATCTTATCTTATGAAAAGGTACACGTCAAAACCCAGTCAAAACACGAATCTCCGAAAGTATGCATCGTACGAAATGTATCTCGTATTTCCTGGTTATCGACGGAATGCGTGTTCGTGCATGAATGAATTATTTGGTATGATGGTCAAATCACAGGACTTGGGGACGGTCAGATGAACAGGGGCATCTGGCCAAGGAATGGAACAAATCACAAGTCTTCAAAAAAGATCAACTGTCAGAAAGTTACATGAAGGAGAAATAGCCAATTTGCAAAACGCAGAGAAGTTTCCAAAACTCGAACGAAAAAAAAATACAATCAACAAGAGCCCTAGAGAAATGTGTGATAGAGAAGGGGAGCAGAAAATGTGGGTCGCACGAACCCAGTTCTTTAGTTTTTTTTGTTTTTTTTTAGTTTGTTTCTGTTCCCGGGATGGCAACGGGGACTACTAAATGGAAAGAACCGCAGCAACGGAGTTGCTACGGCTAACAAAAATAGTGCCCACGACTCAAAATGCCCACCATATGCACTGTCAGAAGTTTCATAACAGATTGCGCATAACACTTTCAAGAATAACACCTTTTCACTTAGAAATAAAGTGTTATGACCAATTAAGTTTACACTATTTCGTGCCTAGATCTCCAACAACACCTTCAATTGGTAAAAATACTAACGGGAACGAAAGAAACATCCCTAAGTGTTATCTGTTGAAACCGCGCATCCTTCTGTTGTCGTTACGTAACTTCTGACGGTGTAGTATTTTTACCTATTGAAGGTGTTGTTGTAGATCTAGCCACGAAATAGTATAAGCTTAATTGGTCATAACACTTTATTTCTAAGTGAAAAGGTGTTATTCTTGAAAGTGTTATGCGCAATCTGTTACGAAACTTCTGACAGTGTGCCAACTAGTCAGAATGATCACGACTCAAAATGCCCACGATTGAATGAAAATAGTGCTTAAGGGAGCAAACTGATATGGCGAATAATAGGGAAGTAGTCGTTACTCGTTGGTAGAGAAGGTTTACCGGAAATGATATTGTATCCTTTAAGGATTAAATATAGCATCAGCTAATCCCGTTTGTCCCGACAAAAAAAATTCATCAACCCTTTATGACAACGATTCTGTCAGTTCCGCCGTCTCCTGAATTAGTCAGTGGCTCGGATGGATACTCTATCTCTTCTTGAACTTTAGCTGATTGTTAAGCAATACATATTTTTATTTTGTTTTGTATTGCCATGGCCCTCGGGCTTTTTGTGTAAATATATATCATATCATATCATATCATAACAAGTGCCCAAGCGCTCAAACGTGGAGTGTGAATGTGAAAGTTAAACGTTTATCATATCTTGCACACGGAACAGCCTAAGAACCGGTTAATTGCTCTTGACTCACAAGGGTGGAGGAGGGGGGGGGGGGACCCAAAAGACACATCCAAAACGAAAACACACCCCAATGCCTACAAATACACCAAATTTCAGCTTGATACGCGTTGTCAAGTGACGAATTTAACTCACTGGGCAATCCGGGCCCAGTTGTCGTGGATCATTTGGGTGGGCGTCGAACCCAGTGCTTCCACTCCTCCCGATTTCTCAGAAGATCTACCGAGCTTTTTGGACATCTCCCGACAAAAAGTTTCTCCCGATAATCTCCCGATTTTCGTAATCTTGCCAAAACAATTCTTGGATTTCACAGTCGCGTTTGTACCAAAATCTCTTTATTTCAGCGGAGAAGTGGCCGAGTTGCGAAATTTTCACATGCGGCGCATGGTTTCAACATTATTTGCCTTTGTGCAAAAACATACTTTTTTTCTTCAGAAAAGTAAATTGACGTAAAATATAATCCGACATAAACCTTCTTTGTAAGCATTGAGAGAAGATGGTCGAGTAAAATTCTGGTCACTGCCATTTTATTATGTATCCCAAAAGATGAGCGATCATAAATGCTTCCCAAAATTTTGCCTGCGGCGCCTTTCATAGTTTTCTTCATTCGTTGGAAGGGCACGTCCTTTAGGTGGGGTTTTAGACAGTTTAGACTGAGAACATTGTAAACAAGAATCTATTTGGGAAATAGCTGAATTTTGGCACAGAAAAAAGTCGAATTTAAAATTTTGCCGGAGGCGATGGCTTTAACACAGTCTGTGGAAACTTCGGTCTCTTCGTTTTGAAATATTTTTGGAAATCCTCGGGATCTTAGGGTTTGATCAACGTTAAAACCCAACCCAGAATTTGCATGGGAAGCAGTTGTGCGAAATGTGAATTTCAAGAATTTTGCATGGAAGTCTCAGTTTTTCTCGTCGTGTATACAGTTAGAAACTGTTGCTGCAATGGTGTCGAGTAAGACATAGTCCATGTAGTCGCTTCGTTTTTGCAATTAAAAATTTGAAATAATTCAACGAATAACGAATAAAATGAGTATTTTTACGTGCTAACAGGAACATTAGTCACTGGGCAAATTGTGCCCGATTGTCTTTGAACCGAGTGGGTGTGGGCTTCGGGTGGCCAAAAGGCCCAACTATTTTCACCTTGATACCTGCTATGGTTCACGAGTTAGTAGCTCAAAGAAAAAGAGATGAAAACCGGAAACCGGCTACAGCGGCCGCAATGGCGGATTGATCGCAACGAACACTCCACTAAAAATCTCTATAGGAGGTTTTTAATCTGTAATGAGCTGAAATAAGGGTGAGTGAGCAACGGAGAGGGTAAACCGAGTATCTATCAAATTAATCCCTCTATGTCACCAAAAGTAAGCAGGTAGCTTCAGGAAGTATAATCCTTTCGTCTACTCGTATAATTCTCAGTATAATATTAACGAACTATTTACAAAAAAACAATTCTGAAAAAAAAACACAATAAAATAATTCTAATAACACCTTTGATTTCGGGATAATGTAATTTTGTATCGTTTAAAATTGTATAAGACCTAAGATTAATACTATTTCTTATTCGCCCAAGGATGATCTTTGTTCCCCTTCAACCGTGGGCATTTTGATCCGTGGGCATTTTGAACCGTGGGCATTCAAAGTGTGGGCCTTGTGAGTGTGGGCAAGAAAATCGTGGACATTGAAGGAAGCATGCCGTTTCAAACAGGAGGAATTAACGGAAAAGCAGACAGAATTACAGCAAACATGGACAAAATGATGGACAGGATTTCAAACGTATGTTTTAGGCTTGTGAGCCTCGGAGAATTTACTTTCCGTCATGTGTTTTGAGCTTGTCAGAATGACAACCGTATGTTTTGTTGGTTTTCAGAAGGAGAGTCGTATAGCCTGTGAGCCTCATAGAATCATACAGTCAGTCGTCTGTTTTAAGCTTGCCAGCATGACATAAAGGCAGTTACCAAATCGTGAATCCATCGCCGTGCACAGTCTGTATATCAAAATCGCTGTACTTTTAGCAGAAAACAGGTGATTTAAAAAAAAAAGTACATACATCTCTGTATTCTAGCAGACAGAGTTGGATTTTTTCTTCCCGCAGGACAAGGCTTGAAAATAATCGGCTTTGTAAGTTTGTAAGCATAGAAAGAAGGTGAAAGGATGGGCCTGACGATTACAATCAAAGACTATTTACTTTAATCCAGTATGAAGCACGCCTTTGATGATTTCCACTGCAAATTCAGAACAAATCTATTTAGTCTTTATTTTATTCTGGATGGCCATTACTTTTTTTTTGAAATGGTCGAATGTAAGCACTGCAACAGTACCGGCTAAATATGTCACTCATTTCAGGATTTGTCATAGCTGGACCTTACTTCCATCTGAGATTTCAAAAAGACGCTCGTTCAAATTTCAAACTTCGCATGCAGTGCTCAGTTCTGATTTTGTCCTGTGTACAGTCGTTAGAAGTTTCTGCCAGGGCTTCGCTCTCTCCAGCGAAAGTCGGGACTGCTGGGATTCCTATTATATTATTACGAATGAAGTTTTGCTTGAAAAATCGGTGATAATATTTTTTTTTTTTAAATTCGTATTATCTCCCCATTGGCTCATCATTAAAACACATCCGCCGGCTTCTTTCTGAACATTCTTTCTGAACATTTTGCTTAAAAAATCGGTGATAATATTTTTTTTTTTAAATTCGTATTATCTCCCCATTGGCTCATCATTAAAACACACCCGCCGGCTTCTTTCTGAACATTTTGAAAGAAAAATATGCGCTTCCTATGCTCTACTTGTAAAGAATGTAACCCGTTTCAACCGAAAAATACTAGCTTCCCTTTATAACTCCGTTGCAATACCCCAATTTCTTTATCTAGCTCCTTTCTGGCAAATATTCTCATCTAGTGAAAAAAATAAACTCCGTTCCACTTTCTTCAGATTCTCCAAATACTTACTTCGGCTCCCGCCTTGGACAAGAAACACCAAAATGATGAAAATATATAACATAAGAGACCCTGAGCTTGCTATCTGTAACCTGATTAGCAAGTACAACTCAAAAATCCAGTCCCACCCGTGGAGTAAAATTCTCAGAGTTTAAGTGTATATGTATGTACTGGTGTTCAGTTTTTACTCAGTCAGAGAGTCTCAGTTTGTAATTGTCGATTTCTTGTGTGTTTCATATGAAAGTGTTACGTTTTGCTTTTTTTTTGTTTTTTCTTTTCGTTTTTGTACTCCGTCCATTTTCTGTTTGAAATGACGCGTGATAAATAAATAAATAAAAAATATTTCGCCCATGGTGTTGTTTCCTGGCTCTTGTTTCTAGGGATCGACTAGAAAGAGACACGGCACGACACGAGTGTAGGAGGCACGAATACTAAAAAGAGGCACGAAAAACTATAAAGACCCTTTCAGGCTTCAGAGTGAGGGGCAGGAACGGATGTTCTAATGTGCCTTTTCTTAGGCTCTAGAGTTGAGAACTCTCACTTACTTGTCTACTTCTAAGACTTGCTAATCTCTTTTAATTACTCGTGCCTCCTGTGCCATGCCGTGCCGTACCGTGCCTCTTTTTAGGCGATCCCCTTGTTTCTAGGAGGTAAGGTTCTTGAGCCTTGTCGGGTATTAACCAGTCCTATGTTTTGGGGTAGTTGCCACCATCCACAAGCATTTGAAACCGCCACTATTAATACTTCAGCCCGTTAGAAGCTATCACGCTTGTTACAGTGGACGTAAAATCAAACAAATTGCCGTACAGATTTACGAGGTCACTGCAGGCATCCTTTCACTGACGCTTGAGATCCGAAAGAATATGTACTCGTTTCGATTTTCGTTTTGAAAAAAAGTGTAGGTCAGAAACTGCAGAGAATTCTCAAATAACGACTCTATAGGAGAAACAACTCACCTTATCTCGCAGGAAGTGCCTTTAAGGTAAGAATTACGATAATTAAAAACGTTGCTCATGGACAAGCGTATTCCAAAGGGAACAGAAAAAATAACGAAAAGAACATACCGAAGAACTGAACCTTCGAGTAAGTTTGACCAATTATCGCTACGAAAGTGTAAACCAACCATCGGTTGCCCACACTAAGATGAAAACTGAGTTGATTTTGTTATACAAAACTTTCACCTGCTCGCCGGAGCGTTCCAACAAAAGACGACCGATCGCCCGGATTGTTTGTTCCTCAATAATCATTTCGTCGATAATGAATGCACAAAATGTTCCACTTGAACTCAAAAGCTCTCACACGATGGCGCAATATACACTTCCAGCAGATGAATGACCAGTTTATAGGACGTCAACAGATAGACATTAATAAATCCAGTAAGGAAATGAAAACTTGTACCTCTTAGCTCTTCAAGTCTAACATAGACGGCAACAACTTGGATCACTACGATACCACTGAAACTTGACACGAACCTCGGTATGCAAACCGTTTCGAATTCCAACGAAACTTGCATCGAAATCAAAACGAAATCTCGTTTAGTATGCGCGCGTGATAAGGCAATCAAAAGACGATTACCCAGAACGCTCAACAATCTTAGCGATGTCAAGTATCAGAAGACGCTAGAGCACATGTGCACTAAGAGTACAAGTTGTAATATAATTTATTTCTGACCACTGTACCTGAACATGTGAAGTTAGTGGAGTAAAAAAGAGAAAGAAATAAAAGTAGATACAACAGAAAAACACTAATAGCCTACAACCAAATTGACAAAACTCAACGGAACAAACGGGTGAGCCCGTGATATGGAGAAAGCCTTTGATATGTTCGAGCAAATAGCTTATTATGAGACTCCTTTGGTTTTGCACTTAGTTCAGGAGCTTTTGTATTTTCTAATGCTCCTACTTCGACAAGACAGAGGCAAATAAAGCAGGTATTCGTAATATTCATCTACATGTCACTCTTTCTTAGCACTCTCTCTAATAGAACAGAAGTGCAAGAAAGAGTTGCTTTTTGGGATCCCAAAACGTAAGTGGAGGGATACCTATGACATCGCAAAAGTTGTCCGTCCGTCCGTCTGTAAGCACGACAACTCTCGAAGGGAATGAGATATTTTGATGAAACTTGGTGTGAGGAGTGTTTGGGTCAAGAGTAAGGTCGAGTTCGTAGATGGGCTTTGTAGCCCTATATTTAGGGGTGGGGGAGGGGTTTAAATTAAGGGGCAAGCAAAATATTTTTCAACAGCTAATGAGACAGTCGATTACGGGATAAGAAGACATGCTGAACACGATGGTGGAAACCATTTTCTCGCCGGACAAGTAGTTCGCCCGGAATCCAGCCAAAACCGGAAAGTTTGTTGAAAGTAAAAGTTTTATTTGAAGTTGATTGGATGTTCGATTTAGGGGTAAGAAGGCATGCTGAACACGATGGTGATAATTCCTTTTTCGCCAGACAATTAGTTAGCTCGGAATCCGGCCAAAACCGGAAAATCTGTTAAAAGTCCCGTAGGGAAAAAATCGGCCTGGAATCCAGGCATCTGGAAATTTGGAACCTGGATTCCAGGCTGATTCTGGAATTCCAGACTTCATCCGGATTCCAGGTTCCAAATTTCCAGACTAGGATTCCGGGCTGAATTCCAGGCTGTGTCTGGATTCCAGGTTCCAAATTTCCAGACTAGAATTCCGGACTGAATTCCAGGCTTCGTCCGGATTCCAGGTTCCAAATTTCCAGACTAGAATTCTGGGCTGGATTCCAGGCTTTGTCCGGATTCCAGGTTCCAAATTTCCAGACTAGAATTCTGGGCTGGATTCCAGGCTTTGTCCGGATTCCAGGTTCCAAATTTCCAGATTAGGACTCCGGGCTGAATTCCAGGCTTCGTCTGGATTCCAGGTTCCAAATTTCCAGTTCCGGGATTCCAGACTACCTGTATATTCTGGATTTCAGACGGCTAGTCTGTGCTGGATTCCAGACGGCTCGTCTGTTCTGGATTTCAGACGGCTCGTCTGTTCTGGATTCCAGACTTCATATGTTCCACAACTGTCCAGAAACATAATTGATATGTTGATACCTTGCTTTGACTGGAAGGATATATATCTAGGATTTCGCTCTGATCAAAATAATATAAACAAAACTAATTTGTTCCCCGACGTTTTCTGACCGTACGATTTTTGAAAGTCACAACCAAAAAATTACTTCCGTGGCATACATTGCCGCATTCCTTGGTTACAACTCTTTCTAATTTCAAAGAAAACCATTTTTGTATAAGAAACCACTTTCTTCGTACTCAACCAAGCACGAATGAATCCTTGTACACAAATGTGGGAATTAATGTTGATTTACTGATTCAGATCAAACAACCAACAATAAAAAGGCAGTCCGCAGAGAACGTTGCATATTGAATAGATTTATTTACAAGGTAAAACGGTAGATACCAAACAATGCTGATAATGCCTCAATCGGGGTCTTGAATCTCAGTCGGTCACAAAGCCTGAAACTGTGTTCTCTTCACATGCTGCGTAGAAGTATCTGCAAAACGCTGGATCCCTTACACCAAAGCTGCCTTCGCATTGAGCTGGATTACCTAAATAAAACACTCATTACAGTGATTGACCCAAGATTCCTTTTTCCCAAGCGGTGACTAGTGAGCAAGTGCTCAAACGTGGAGTGTGAAAGTAAAATGTTTACAACACTGAATACACAAACAGCGTTAGAACCAAGGCATTTCACATCCCCAATAACCAAACAAGTATTAAAACAACCGAATTTGAAACCATCCCACTTTAAAAGCTTTTAATCGAAACAACCCGTATGTAGAATTTGAGATCCTGAAGATCTTAAAAGAACAGTTTCAATTTCAGTACTGAATGTCTTTCCAGCCAGTCCGAGTCGTTAAGCCTCTTTTCCATTAGCAAGGTAATAACAAGAGCAATAAACTAAATCGTAGCAGCCTAGTACCCACTTCGTTACAACTGCATTAAGGACGGCATATCCCTGATCATATGACAAAACCGTCCAGTTTCCAACTTTTCATTAAGGATTGAAGCACGTCGCGCAGTGGTATTCGTTGCTGTTACACTAAAATCCACATCTATACATATATCTCGCCAAGTATACAAGAGTTGAACTTGAGACCTTCCATAGACGAACTTAACTCAGGAGAAATCTGGGCCCAGCTGCCCATTTACGGGAGGGTGGGAGGGGGGGGAGTCGGGACCCATCAAAATGCTTGTCTATGCCTATATATCCACAAGAATACCAACTTAGAATTTGATTCCACTCACGGGTCAAAAACTTAACTCATGCGCAATTTGCGCAAATTGTTCATTAGCGCGGAGGGTGGTTCAAGTCCACATGTACATTCCCAACCCTAAGATCTAAAAGCACAAGAAATTTCATCGCTCTATCTCCAGTTATTCTCAAGTTAAAAACATTAAAAGAAAAAAAATGGACCTAACTGCCTCTGAACCAAGTGAGAGTGGGGTTTGAGGGACCCCAAAAAGCAAACTGAGACCCCGATGCTCACAAGCCTACCAAGTTTAGACTTGATATCTGTTGATCATCCTCTTCTCTAGAGGCTTCATAGACTCTGAATTCAGTTCAGCAGATTGGAGCCTTTGGTCTAAAGGCTTAAATACACTCCGATTCATTCCAGCCTAAACATTTTTTTTAACCTATACTTCAAATTAATACTGATATAGTAGGCCATAGCCTACTTGCAGTAACCCACTTTTGATGTCTGTCGATTGTGTAACCATGCTTAAGTAGTTGTCCAGAATTTGAGTCTGCAGGTTTCGAATCACATCCAGAAATAAGCCAGAAAACTGTTGAGGCATGCTTATTTATTCATCAAGGGAACACTAAGACCCATACCAGGCAGGCGACTTCTCTGCAAGACTCGTTCTAAAACCTTTTGTTCTATTTCTAGTTTGCCCTATGTAGTAGCTTAGGCTCAGCCTTATTTTGAAATGTTTTCTCTTAATTTCCTTCTGTTTCTTCTGTCACGTTTTGCAGATTTTACTCAGTGTCACTTAGTCTACCACAAACCTCTGAATTTTGGACGACCTATGATAACTGCTGGGTATGTTTTGGATGCTGAGTACTATGACAGAATAAAATTTTGGACTATTCGAGCTCAGCTGACAATACAAAGACAAGCTTGAACACCACCAATTCCGAACTCGTTAACACATATAAGCTATTTTTATTTTAATGTTATTACGACTGAAAACATTAACTCCCATGCCAGGCAACATGAACTTCAAAATATTTGCTGAAATTGTTTAATTCATAGACTGATTTCCTGTGTGTCAACAATTATAGAATAATTTCTATTGTCTCTGCGATTTCTTCTTTTGAGGTTATAAGCATTCTATCAGCCACACCTACCCATGTAAAATAAGAAAACATTACTGTCACTGATGCAAAGCAGACAACTGGTTGGCATTTTTGTTGGTCCTTGGTAGATAGGCAAGCGCCAAAACAAGTTGATTATCCGAATTTCATTACCTTGCCCCTTTCCGCCCCATCAAATGGAAAAGAAGGAAGTTTAAATTTATGTTAATCCAACATTAAATTGGTGCCAAAAATATTGCTCAAATATATAGCTCTTAACTGGTATCAATTTTGTTATTTTATTCTTTTGACTGTGTTATAAGCACAACAAACAAAACAGAGGTATGGAATTTCTAGAGATGCTAAAAAATAGGCATACCTCTACGCTGCTACTGTACAGTTGATTTTGAGTCAGTCCACCACAAATCCCTGATTTTTGGATACCCTATGCCAAATGCTGGGTATATCTAGCATTTGGCTTAGCCTATGCCTAACGCTGGATACCCTGTGCCAAACGATGGATACCTGAGCCTCGTTTTTGTTGAATGCTGCAGGTCCACTTCTCTGCCGATTCCGGACTGATTCTTTCTACATCCGTTTTTGCACTGCAGCGCTTCCAAGGAAGACGGCAGCGCTTCTCAAGAATCACGGACTTGCTCACCGACCAAGTCCGTGCTTCCCTGCAAGATGCTGCAGCGCTGCCGCTTCAACCGAGAAGAAATTGAATCCAAAAACACATATTGTGCAAAAGCAAAGAAGTGCTGCAGCAGCGGTGCGGAAGCGCTATTGCAACAAAAACGAGGCTCTGTTGGTAACCTAACCCTGACCTACACCAATATGAAGGAGTTCTGAGTGGTTAATTTTTTAGCTTCACTCAAATCATCAATATTTACTGGGTTACAGTATCCAGCACCTGGCATAGTGTATCCAGCGTTAGGCATGTCCAGTGTTAGGCATGTCCAACGTTTGGCATAGGGTATCCAAAAATCAGGGGTTTGTGGTTGACTGGTTTGAGTAGGTTGTAGTTGAGTAGGTTGGGGCAGGGAGTCGGAACCTACATATTTGCCTTAATATATGAAAATAATGGTTTGTGGTAGACTTGTTGCCTGCAGTTTTCATTCAACGTAAACAATTAAAGAGATCACCAATGGAAAAAGAGGTATAGGGTTATCAACGTCAGCAAAAATCTAGAAAAAGGGAGAATTAAAAAAAAAGTTGTTTATGCCAAAATGTAAGCTGAAGCTGAAACAGTTGGCTGCTAGTTGATATCATCTTTGTTATTTCTCTTTCCATTTGACTGGAAACAAACAAATTAGTGAAACATTCCTGACCAATTATTAATAAGCATACAGGAGATTTACACATCCTCGAACTCTATCGAAAAAGGTTGGAAGGAAATTTCAGTCCAGTCCTAAAAAGGTCATAACTGTCAAGAAAGGAAACCCTGAGGCCTGAGTGATGCAGGACCTGTTTTGGACTGCACGGAAATTTCCTTGTAAGGTTTTCAGCTGTCAAGTTTGAGGTCATGGGTATGAATTAGAATAGGCCTAACTAGTAAACTTTATAGGGTACTTACATTTAAGAACATCATTCATCCTGCATGCAGCAGCAATATCTTTATATCCATCACAAGAAGGTCCATGACAGATGATGTAAACACTCCACAGAACATTCCTTGATCTTCCTTGGCTTCCTTCTTCAGCCTTGGCCAGTGTTGCCAGATCGTGATCCGAGATTTACGCAGGTGTCTTTGAAAAACACGCCAAAGTTTCTTTTTAACCCAAAATTCCAAGAAATCTCCCACGCTAGCAAAAAAAAATCCGCAAGTCGGTCGAAAAATCCGCCAGTTTGACGCAAAATCCGGCAATATGGCAACACTGGCCTTGCTTGACTAGCGCATTTGAATTTGTTGTGAGTGCTGCGACCAGGCTTTCTTGAAAACCTCACATCGGATCTCTAAAATCCTTAATAACCTCGTCCTGTTAACAGAAAAATCCTAAAACATATGTTCTAAAACGGAAATTCTTTTCAGACAAACAAGAAAATTTGTTCTTTCTTTAATTCGTATCATTTTTGGTTACAGAATTTACGAATAGGCCTACACAAAAAATGCCAAACAAATGAGACACCAGAGGCGTATTCTCGCAGTTCCCATAGGACTCCTCGGGGAGTCGAAGGGGACGGGGAAGGGGAAAGGGGGGAAAAGGGAAGAGAGAGTCACTCCACGCGGACTCGGCGTACAGAAACAGCGAGAAGACGGGGAATGCTTCCAAAATAGATTTTGTTCAATTTGTTTATTCTGATTGTTTTTAATTAATTTGATTCTCCTCCGAATCTGAAAGGGAGTCCTTTTTGATGATGGTGATGATAATCTGAGCATTCCCCGTCAGTGGGGACTCGCGAGAATACGAGGAGTCAGTCCCCGGGACAAAACAAAAGCGCGAGGACTCCTTAAGTGGAGTCCTCCGGGAGTGGCGAGAATACGCTTCCGGTCACCATTGACGAAAAAAGTTGCGGCCTTTCCCTCCTTTATATTTTCCTTAATCTAGGCTAGTAAATTATACATGATTCAAAGCGGACCTTGAACGTGAAACCGAAGCTAAATTATTCCGGTAACAAACCTTTCGGATGTTCATGTGAAGTCGGAGCCTTGCAGAGGAAAGTCAAAGATAATTCGGAAATTCAGATTTCGACAAATAATGCCGGATCATTTCTGCATTTTGCATTGTAGATATTAAACATGATTTTTTTTTAGATTTTTTTCGATAAACATCGTAGCAAGGTTCCGGAATTTGACTCCAGTTTTTTTGAGAATTTTCTGTGCAAACTCGCATCTTCACCCCGTTCAAGATCGACAATCAAACATAGTAAAATTTTCTCGAGACTATATATGCAGGTGTTCTCTTGGAATCCATTTGGATTTCTCGTTTGTAGCAGTGCACAGTAATTTAACAATTACAACCGTGCGTCAGTGATATCATAACTCGGCCGTGCCGCTCAAATTTTCTTTTAGACCTACCCTACGACTACCTATTATTTTATTTGTCTAAGCAAAAGCCAGTTCGAGCCGCGGCGCATACTGTCATTTGCATAAATACCCTGAACCAACCTTTTACTCGAACAGTATTTTACTGGAAGTTCTATAAAGCTATGTCCAGTTGCTTGAAATTAGCATCATGGGGTTTGGCACACTTTCATCGGAAGACAACGGTCTAATTCTAAACTGTGAACACTTTCTAGGAAGATCTTACGTTGGCAAATTTACTGTCACAGTATTTTTTTTAGTGTTTTACTCATGTTGACCCTATAGGCGTATTCTCGCCGTTCCCCGAGGACTCCACTTGAGGAGTCCCCGCGTTTTTGTTTGTCCCGGGGACTCACTCCCCGTATTCTCGCGAGTCCCCACGGACGGGGAATGCTCAGATTATCATCACTATCATCAAAAAGGACTCCCTTTCAAATTCGGTGGGGAATCAATTTTTGCTGTTGTCGGTGCTATGTAAAATTAATTAAAAAGAATCAGAATAAAGAAAACCAAGAATGAAGTGGATCTAGACTAATTTTTTCAGCTGCATATTCATTTTTCGAACAAAATCCATTTTAGAAGCATTCCCCGTATTCTCGCTGTTTCTGTACGCGGAGTCCGCGTGGAGTGACTCCATCTATTCTCGCCGTTCCCTTCGATTCCCTGAGGAGTCCTCGGGGAACGGCGAGAATACGCCTTATGTAGATATATAAACTTGTATGCAACACTGTCTTACTTTTAAACAATTAGGTACTAACCAAGATTGCTTTCTTATTTTCAAAGTTTGCTTCAGTTTCTGTGCTCTCGCGCTGGACAAAATTTTTGTTCAGACCTGAACACTTTTATAAAAAGGTACTGAAAGCGAGACATTTTAATAAAAATGTTGTTCGGCAGACAATTTATTCGGATGATTTTCCTCAGACGTTTTTGAAAATGCTGATGAGGGTATTTTCTTCACGAAAATGTCGGAATCTTTGAACAGTGTAATTTTTTCCGCTACACTTTAAAATCCAGCCAATACTATTTGACGGTGCAAAACGGATAAATCAGCTACATTTTTTATGTTGAAATGTAGCTGACTTATGAAATGCAGCTGACTTATCCGTTTTGCACCGTCAAATATGATTCGCAGTCAGCTCGGGCTGAAGGAACATCTACCAACTAATACTGAAATCCAGGCTTTCTTGTCGTCAAACCAGACTTTCTGCATGTATTCCCTAGATTTATAGACGAGGAAGCGCATAAATCCAAGACTGTCTGGAATTTCAAGTTGGTCAGTTCCTGGAACATATGACTGTTACCCTGGAATTCCAGAAGAGGCGGCATAGAAATCCAGGTTTGTCTGGAATTTCAACCAACTGTCCGGAATTCCAGGCTCTTACCAAACGCAAATTCGGGTCTGTCTGGAATTTCAACAAAGTGCCTGGAATTCCGGAATACTACCCTGGAATTCCAGGAAAGAAACATCATTACCTGGATTTCCAGAGAAAACTTGCCCGGAAATCCAGGTAAGTGTTTTAATTGCGTGCTGCAGCCTGGAAATCCGGGCAAAATGCCTGGATCTCCAGGCAAAATGCCCGGAATCCAGGCTTTGTCTGGATTCCAGGCCGTTTTATTCCCTACGGGGTAGAAGTTTTATTTGAAGTTAATTATATGTTCGGTTTCGGGGTAGGAAGACATGCTGATCACAATGGTGAAAATCATTTTCTCGCCGGGCAAGTAGTTCGCCCGGAATCCGGCCAAAACCGGAAAATTGTTAAAAGTGTTTGCAGTTTGTAGTATCCGATTTATGGGTAAGAAGAGAATCCGTGTATGACAGTCACTTTATTCCCGGACATATATTCACCCGGAATCCGGCTGGAACCGGAAAATTTGTTTTAAGTTAAATTTTAATTTGAAGTTGATTAAATATTCGATATAGGGGAAAGAAGATACGCTGAGTTCGATTTTAGCTTCTTTTTTTGTCGGAAAGGTAGTTCCGAAATTTGGCCGAATCCGGGAAATTCGCAGAAGTACGGCAGGAAGTTTTCGTCAAAATAGATATGACTTATAGGGGTAAACACAAACATTCTGAATCCATATCTGAACTTGTTTTTTTCAGATGATTGTAAAAATGTTCAAGGAGTCTGGCGAAGATTACTTCTGGCGTAGACAAGACCCAATTGTCTGGATCAAATACTGAATTTTTGGGATCCCATCGAAAACTTTGGTCTTGTTCTTTAAGTTTTAGGCTACATGTTTTCTGGCATGATCATCACGGTCGGAAGGGTAATGGATTTTTTCGACGAAAGATTCGAGATCAGCACGAAAACTAACACGAGGACGGACTGTGGGTTTCCAGTTTTGTTAGATCACAACCTACCCGATCTCGAAGTTCGAGGGAGTTTAGTCAACAAACTGGCACACATATGTCCTAAATTCCAAGTACATTTTATCAGCCCTGTGCTGAACAACCAGACCAAAAAATAAAAAATGAAGCGACAGAGTAGGCCGAACGTAAAATTGCCAATACAGGTCGACTCCAGAGCTAGTGCTGTTTTCTGCAAATGCACTTCAGAAACGTTGCAGTTCCCCGACCGAACGCAACTTTATAGTTTCTACACACACATACAAATCTTTGACCAGAGGTTCTACTCTCCCTTTCAACAAAAACGAACTGGTCTGCAACGATCTCGGCAACAGCTCGCCTTTCCCAATTTCATCCTATTAGCAAGAAATTATTCTCCACTTCTACGCCAGATTGCACCTCAAGGGCTAATTCCCTGATTGCCACCTACTTTTCCTTCTTTCACATGGAAATTCAACGTGGAGCGGACAACAGTTCATTAAAAATGTCCTCCTCTTGCCAAAGCGACACCCAGCAATTTCCCCTTTTTGTTCCACAAGATGGACGAGTGTCGCGCCTATGCCCTCCTGCCTTTGATAATTAATTAATCGACGTAGCTCCTTTTCCATTGTACTTTAATACCCTCTTCTTTGACTCGGGAGCGATTGAGAGAATCGTGGAATGCGGCCAAATTCTCTTTGAACAAAGTTCAGGGTATCGAAGCGGGACGAGCGTCCTGGCGTTAACGCACAGAAGCTCCTCCAATTTTTCGAAAAAGTTTTCCTGAGTTGAGGACATTTGTTATTCCAAGAACCATTACGGATCTTTAGGGGCGAACGCCAATGAGATTGATTCTAACCAGCGTATCCTCTTTTAATTCTGAGCAATGTAAGTGGCCCGCGATTTTCTGCTGTTCATGTTGCTGAAAAGGATCTTCAGTTATAGCTTGATCTCTCAGCGATCTTCCTCCCCGTGATAATTTGCCTTATTCCCAGTTCAGCGCTTCAAACGGAAGAATTTCTAAAAGACCCCAATTGTCTCACTATAAGAACTTGTGACAGAGATGGTAACATGGATTTATAAGGTAAGAGTAGAAAATAGGAGCTTTTATTTTCTATTGCCATCCATCGGAGCATAACAGATCCATCGTGGACCTTATTAAGGTAAAGTTAAGACAGTGAAAAATAGTCAGGGCACCAGATTCCGTCTCGTGCACCCACCCATGACAGAAGGTATAAAAATGCTGAGGACGGATCCTCGGGCAATCAAACTCGCTGAAAAAGAATCCCGTAGGGCGCATTTCCGCCGCTGGAGCGTTTGCGAGATATAGGCTAGAAACTTCATCGTTGTGTTCCAAGAGCAACACTTTGGTTTTGCCCCGTTTATATGGCACTTGCCCTTCGGCCAAGTGCCATATAGCGATCGCAATTTCTGTCCGTCCGTCGGTCTGTCGGGCCGGGTTTTGCTAGTTCGGGCACTTCCACATAAGCTAGGACAATGAAACTTGGCAGGCATGTCAGGGGCCCCAAACGATTAAGTTGGAAATAGCCACTTTCCCGATGCGAGCATCGTGGGTGGAGTGGAGGGAGGGGGAATCCTGAATCTTGAGGTATTTATAACTCTTGAACGGGTGATCGGATCTTAATGAAACTTGGTATCTGGAAAGACCTCGTGTCTAGTAAAATCCGGACCGGATCCGGTGACTTCGGGGGGAGTTGGAGAGGGTAACCGGAAATCTTGGGAAACGCTTAGAGTGGAGGGATCAGGATGAAACTTGGTGGGAAGAGCAAGCACATGTCCTAGATATATCATTGACATAACCAGACCGGATTCGGGCACTACGGGGGAGTTGGGGGTGGGGGTCCGGATTTCTCGTTATCCATGAGTTCGGTACTTCCTGATGTACTAGGAGAATGCAACTGGGCTGGCATATCAGGGATTTGAGCAAACTGACTTGACAATAGTCGTTTGCATGATCCGATCATCATGGGGGGAGTGGATGGAGGGGGGATCCGGAATCTTCAGGTATTTATTACTCTTGAACGGGTAATCGGATCTTAATGAAACTTGGCACTTGGAAAGACCTCGTGTCTCAGACAATCCACATAAAATTCGGACCGGATCCGGTGACTTCGGGGGGAGTTTGAGAGGGGAACCGGAAATCATGGGAAACGCTTAGAATGGAGGGATCAGGGTGAAACTTGGTGGAAAGATCAAGCACACGTCCTAGATACATCACTGACATAACCGGACCGGATTCGGGCACTATGGGGGAGTTGGGGGGGGGGGTACGGATTTATGATTACCCGTGTATTCGGTACTTCCTGATGTACTAGAACGATGCAACTGGGCTGGCTATCAGGGACTCAAACAAACTGACTTGACAATAGTCGTTGGCATAATCCGATCATCGTGTGGGAGTGGAGGAATGGGGAATCCGGAATCTTGTGTCATTCATAACTGTCGAACGGGCGATCGGATTTGAATGAATCTTGGAAAGTGGAAAGAGGTGTCGTCTCAGATGTTCCGTGTAAAGCCCGGACCGGATCCGATACTTGTGGGGGGAGTGAAGGGGGACACCCGAATATTCGTAAGACGCCTAGCGCCGAGGGATCGGGATGGGATTTGGTGGGAAGAACAAGCATAAGCCGTAAATAGACTCTTGACAGAAGCGCATCATATCGGGGATTTTTAGGGGGAGTCGGAGGGGGTTTCCGGGAATTCCGGTGATCGCAAGCTAGGGTACTTCTAGATGTGCTAAGGACGATGAAACTAGGCAGATGTTAGCGAGCCGACTAAATAGACTTAAAGACCTGACACAATGCCATAGGAAAATTTCTTGTTCCTGAATCCGGCCATTTTGGGGGGAGTTAAGGGAAGGGGAATCCGGAAATTACTGACTTGCGTAGTTTGCGAACGGGTGGTCCGATTCGAGTGAAACTTTGTGAGTGATTAAACTAATGAAACATGTCTCCGAACCACACGCGGCATTGGCCGGGGTAGCTGGAAGGGGGTGGGGGGGGTAAGTGATTCTAGGACAATTCGTCACAGGACAATTGGTCCCAGGACAATTCGTCACAGACAATTTATCACACGGACAGTTAGTCACAGGGACAATTCGTCGCATGACAATTGTTCACACGGACTATTCGTCACAGGACAATTCGTCACTAGGACAGTTCGTCATATTTTAGAAAATTTACTATTACAAAGGTAGTTTGGATAAAAAAAAAAATATATATTCTCGAGGAGAGTCAAGGATTTATTAGTTAAATTTGGAACTCGCAAAGATTGAGAGAGGTCGTTAAAAACTCTAATATTAAGGATTCTCAGATACAAAACACAAATTCGATGTTCTCGAGAAGTGTTCGTGCAGCAATTTTGCTCTCACCATGAGAATGCTAGAACAGCGTTGGCTCTTCTCCCAATGCTGGAGATCCCATCAGCGTTCGACCGCTATGTTCAAATCTGTCCATCTGAAGCATATCCAGTCCTCGACTACTTTGAATGCTCTCTTTCCTATCCCTGTCTGGAACGTCTTGGAGCAGCTCATCCAAACATTTGTAAATTCATTTCGTTTCTGCTGCTGGAGCAGGGCAAAACAAAAATGAATATTTAGGGACTTGTTGCTGGGTGCCCGAACCCACCCAAGAAGTGGAAGTACGAAGACTAACCTGCGACTGAAAACCATAGTAGGGAGATATTGGTCTAGTCAAACTGACGTACTCGAATATATGCGGGAAATATAAATACGTGTTTTAATGTATTCCATAGCCATACTATTTTAATGTAACTGAGTATTTAAGAATATATAGCTTAAAAACGAAATCCAAACTTGAAATCAGGCTCTCTGTGACGAAAAGTCCATGTGACGAATTGTCCTAATGAGGAATTGTCCGTATGACGAAATGTCCTTGTGACGAATTGTCCTTGTGACGAAATGTCCTTGTGACGAAATGTCCTTGTGAAAAATTGTCCTGTGATTAATTGTCTGTGACGAATTGTCCTATGATGAATTGTCCTGTGACGAATTGACCAGACACCGGGGTAAGGACCGTAAACTTTGTGACATGGTCACAAGCCAAACGAATGAGCCAACTGGGATGAAAGTTGGAAAGTACCGAGCTTATGCTACTTAGTTTGATATTTGACGTCCGGACGGGATCCGGCAACGGTATAGAAGGAGGATCAGGCGAAAACCGGAAATTCGCAGATATGTTCCGATTCGAGCCAAGCTTGAAGTAGTACAGTCAATATAAGGTTTGACCGCAAACAAATTGCAACAGAAATGATTTTTACACCATCTTGTAGAGAAAAAAAACTGTACAACATATCAAAAGTTGAGAAACCTAGCGGGGTGCAAAATTCGTTTTTTTTAGCATTTTCTATTTAATTTTTAATTTTTCAGCTTAAATTTTGTATTTTCTTAAAGCTCAGTGTTTACTTCATGCGAAACACATTTCTTATGTAGTTGTATGTGCTGAACACAAATATCACATCAGATTAGAGGTACGGTCAACATAAATTGTTTCACATTCATCACTATTCCAGCAATCCATATTTCTATTACATTATCCGTTGCTCGCACTTACGACCGAATACAGACCCAAATGGATGTGTTGAATGGCCAAATAATAACTGTACTGTATTCATTATTGATAATTACTTATTACTTAATTAATAATATTTCCTTATTCTGTATTTGGTCGACGTCCCTTATTTTACAGTCATCACTTGTCCCCTCCTTGTTAGGCTCACGAGTGCGATACTGCGTATAAAACTGGGGTGAATTTCAATTGCGATATGAGTAATCTATCCTTTTCATGTCGAACCGTTTTCGACCCTAAGACAAAACGGGCTGTCCTTAATTGACTACTCAAGCTTATGTGTGGGGCGAGTAAAGCTTAACCTGAACAGGTCTAAGACTGGCTTACCCAACAGTCGTAGTTATCCGAGGATATAAACTCGATATCAAGTTTTACGGGTAGCACCATTACTAATCGTTCTATATACATACCAGTTGATAATCTTTGGTATATATATATACTTATAAATATGCGTATAAAGCTTACATATATGTTATTGTCAAAATCGTCCTCGTCCGGTCTTGGCTGATTTTCTCTTCGAGCTATGATACCCTGCAGCATTTCTTCTAGCGACAAATTTGGGTCTACGGTTGCCTCTAGCAAGTAGGTTCAGCAACCTTTGATCATCTTTTGAGACTAGTTTCTTAGGGAACTTCAGGATGGCTGACTCCGCTTGCGGGATCAGTCGCACATCTATGAGCTTTACGAAAGCTGCGTTCATCGAAGTCTCAGCTTCCCTTTCGATTCTTCAGTTTAAGGCCTCTAGTTCTTTCAGGCTCTAAGGAGCTGGGTCCTGGATTCCTTGGTCCCCTTAGGTGGCAGGAGTGTATGTGTTTTCTCTGATTATTACGCTCTTAATCAGCTTTTTCATATTTACTTAGTTCAAAAATAATTTTCATATCGCTCACAGTCTTAAGGGGCTCAAGTTCTTCTTGGGGACAGGTCGTGGGTTGTCCTGGAATATAGTCGTTACGGAGATTAGCGACTTGGGGCTTCGTGATGACTGGTTTGCGTTGTTGGTTAGGTCCTTGGGGTCCTTCGGTGATCTGTGCAGGGCACTAGCACCATCGGTTTCCATTCCTTGGTGGACCTTTTCTTTTAGGGAAAGTGTACTGTGGTACTTGCTTTTACTCTGCGGTCTCTTGCGGAAAATTTGTAACTGAAACAGATTCCCCCATGTTGCGCCGTTTACCTCGGTACATCCTAGTCAGTACTTTTACTCCGTCATTTCTCCGTCCTGTGCTTCGCTACATCAGCAACATTTTTTTCCTTGGCTTCTTGGTGTAGGCCGATTTTTAGTTGTGTTCTTCGTCTTGTTTTTGTGATGGTTTAGTAACGAATGGTCCGAGACGACATACGGTTTGGCTAACCTGCCTGTCGTCTAGCGATTCAAGGTTAAGTTACTAGGCTTCCACCCCTCCATCGTAAATATTGGTATGCGTTGAATACCAGATAGTCGACTGGAATTAGACTAAATATAAAGAAGGTATTCGCGATTCCCGGATAGTGTTCCAGAAAGTTCGAGGAAAGCTCCGCGGGAAACTGAATGCTTCCGCAGGAACCTTGAAACTGATGAACGTGTGACACGTAAAACGTGTCACTAACAAACCGAAACAGAGAAAAAAATTATAAACGTCATTGAAGATGACGTCGTTCAATTATATGATAATGGAAGAAATGTCCAGTGAACCATATTTATTCTGAAAGGTTTGGAATTCAACAATTTCCCGGCGATTTCAGCTTTCCACGCGGTTTCGCGATCGGTCCTAGGGAAAGTGTAAAGTGATTCCAGGAATCGCTTTCTCAGAGTTTTTGGGATGCGTTTCGCTCGCCGGAAAAACCCTCTTATGGCACTCTAGATAATGTGTAAGTATAGTGTGGAACAAAGTGTGCATATCCATTGCGCTGGACTGGAAGGGACTAACTTTCTCAGTATTTAGTTATATAATATAGTATTTAGTTAATAATATTTTGAAGAATTCTACTTGACGTGGTAGTATCCATTCGAAAAATAATAAGTTCCGAAGAAACGGCTTGTGTGGTGTTGAATGTGAAACACTTTTAGGTGGAACACATCTTGCATCTGATACGATATTCGAATTCAGCATAGAAAATTATCTTAAATTATGTGCCCTATGAAGAAAATGGTAAGCTTTTGGAAAATCGAAAATACCAGCTGGAAAAAATAAAATGCTTTAAAACACGAGGTTTTCCTTCAGACAGATTTCCCATTTTTGACACAGAATGTGTCAACACACATGTCCTTGTCTCTACAAAACGGTTTAACCATTTCTTTGCGATTTATATGCGGTCAAACGATTGTGCTATTATATAATCGCCAATTTCTTGTATGGTGATGAACGTGAAACACTTTCGGTTGACCGTATCTTAAATCTGATGTGATATTCGAGTTCAGAACATAAAACCACACCAGAAACATGTTTCCCAAGAAGTAAACAATAAGCCTTAAGAAAGTAGAAAATTTCAGCTGGAAAACAAAACTTAAAATAGAAAACATTAAAAAACACAAATACTGCACCCCGCTGGGTTTCTCAACTTTTGATATTTTGTACAGTTTTTTTTTCGCTACAAGATGGTGTAAAAATCATTTCTGTTGCAATTTGTTTGCGGTCGAGTCATATCTGACGCTAGATTGACTGTGCTAAAGGACGAGAAGAGAAGATGTCAGAGATGCGAAGTTTATGTGTCCTAAGCCTCGTTTTTGTTGCATGCTGCAGGTCCACTTCTCGGCCGATTCCGGACTGATTCTTTCTACATCCGTTTTTGCACTGCAGTGCTTCCGAGGAAGACGGCAGCGCTTCTCGAGAATCACGGACTTGCTCCCCGACCAAGTCCGTGCTTCCCTGCAAGGTGCTGCAGCGCTGCCGCTTCAAGCAAGAAGAAAGTGAATCCAAAAACGCATATTGTGCAAAAGCAAAGAAGTGCTGCAGCAGCGATGCGGCAGCACTATTGCAACAAAAACGAGGCTCTAGTCGTGACGGACCACAGTGGGAGGAGTTGCTCGCGTAGGGGTCAAACGGACGGAGTGATTTGAATAAAACTTGGGAAGAATAGAGACCATATGTCCTAGATGACATGTTTTAGGGTCCGGACCGGATCTGAACACGGTGGGAGGGCCCTTACCCCTAAACTGACTCTCTGATTAGCTTTTAAAAAATATTTTTGTTCGCACCTAAATAGCCCATCTACGAACTCGACCTTTAACTTGACCCAAAGAACCCTCACACCAAGTCTTATCAAAATATCTCATTCCCTTCGAGAGTTATCGTGCTCACAGAAGGACGGACAGACGGACAACTTTTGCGATTTTATAAGTATACCTCCACTTACGTTTTGGGATCGCAAAAACGACTTTAGACCGTAGTACCAGACACAATAGGGACATCCTTATTCTGTGCGGTCGCATAGAGTCCACTATGGCCGAACACTCGCTCCACTGGTGCTGAAGTTGCTGGAACGCAGGAAACCATCTCGTATAAGGGTTTCAGGCTTTTGGGGCATTTTTTAACTGTACTGCATGCTTGCTTATTTTACAAAAGTAGAAGAAACCCCGTTACTGCCAGTGCTCTTTTCATTGCAGAACTTAGAAACAGCGGACTAATTCCGAGTCTTTTCACGAAGCGGTAAACGCATACTTCACTACAGAAGGATCATTGGTAGCCATTATTTTGTAACTGAATTTACTCTCGTCAAGCCTTTGGCGAAAAAGCCCGTGGGACATGGCAAAAGAAAATTTCACTAACTTACAGAACTAACGCACTTCTCCTATTCTAAAATTCTCGTTCTATGCTCCATCGCAAGCCTCAAGTAACGTCCAAGTTTTTTCACAGTAACAAAAGATTCATCCTTCATAATCCTTACCATCCATTCCTCATTATACACTATCTCACCAAATACCTCCTTTCTCCATTCATTCAATTCCACACAATCACACATCGAATGAACTACACTTCCGTCCTCATGACCACACATAGGACAGAAGACAGAAGTAAAGACTAATTCTCTTATTTGCTTTACCAATATATTTTCTCCTTGCCCCAAGTGGTAAACTATCAGCCCTCATCTCAATAATATACTTGATATCCTCCTATCCCTTCTTTAAACATAATTCCTTCACCCCAAGTCTCTTTGGCCGCCTCAAAAAAACTGGAATGCCCTTCTGAAATTGGCAGGAAATTGCCAAGCTTGGATCTCTTGGTCTTTTAACCTGGTACTCACCATTTGTCCTAATTCTCCAACCTCTGCATCTGTCCCTAGCCCCCCCCCCCATTCCAATATTCAGCTATATCACAATCCTGCAGAATTTTTCTGATCAACCGCGGTCACGCTTTTGGTGAATCATTATTCAGAGCCTCCAGGTACGCTGATTTTGGTAGTCTTATTCTTGGCATTAGTATCACTCTCTCCCAAAATCTTATCATATTTACTTGCCTAGCATTTCTTAATAAGATAAACCTAATTCCCCTCTCACAACTAAACTATTTGTATACTTACTTAGTCCTAACCATCTCTTAAAATAACCTATCTGATCATTTAAGCTGATCATTTAACGCAATAGATAGCCCTAACAAACAATAATTATGATCGGCTAATCTCTTGACCTTCAGAATTTGGTCCTGATGATGCAATCCGTTATTAACCTTTTCCTGCTTTGCGACGTTTTGAAAAGTTCCGAAATTAATCCAACTGTAATAGGGTCTTGAAGACCAGGCTAGGTCTTGACGACCGGAAGCGCAACAACAACACCAAGACCAAGAATTTGCCACTGGTCTTAAGACATAGACCAAGATTGTCGGCATCGGTCGTGAGACTAGTCTTAAGACCAAGACCAAAGTTCAAGACTACATCTCTGGTCAAAATAGTTCAGTGTATTCAAATATAAGATGTAAAAATAGGCTGCCTTTTCAGTTACACTTTAACGAGCCTATTTTCTGTCAAAATAGAACGACTTCGACTTTGAAACCACATAATCAAAGTCACAACACAACAGTGTTCGAGAGTTTCTGCAGAGATGGTCACTACGGAGAATTCTCGGTAAAACTCGAAAGATTCCGGTAAAATTCTGACGCCCCCCCCCCCCCTATCAGGAAGGTGTCAGGACGCCCCTGTCTTTGCCTCAAGTGTTTGGCTTACAGATTCAGTTCTAGCCCCCTTAATAAGCGTGCACCAGTGCTTTTGCTTGCAAAATGGATTCCTAGCCCTCTTAAAGTGAGGGGGGGGGGGTATGTTCGGGGAGCGGGCTTTCGCTGGGCGGGTTTTAGCCGGAACCGCCTGCTCAGGATGGTGATTTGGGCGCTCTAACTCGAACGGATCAAGGGTTGACATGAGCTGCCTTAAAACAAAATGGATACTATGCGCTATACCAGGCAGTTATGGGCCCTAAAAGAACGGGGGGTTCCAAGAAACGGCAGGCAGTGGAAGTCCCTTCTGAACAACTAAGTTACTTACAATGCACGATCCGTACCTCGTCTGAAACAACTGGAAAGTGTGGATACCAGCCCCCCTCCCCCCTACAAGCCTTCCTCTACGCAAGGAGAACTGATTCTCAGGCAGCTCCATTCACTTCCGGCACCATCAATAGCCTATAGACCTCCCTTTCAGAAGCTCAAAACTTCTTCTTAAAGGACGCTAGCGGCATCAGATTTGCGAAAAAAAATCTCTCACCGTCAAAGTGGCTAAGGTCCAAACTGCATGCGGAAATGGCGCATTAGAATCCCTGGGATCTGCCATTGCCTTTCTTCAGACAATCCTCTCATTAGGAATCTCGAAAAGACAGGAAGGAAAGCCGGAGAGAGGCGGGGAACTAGGACGACTTTTACACGGCGATCACGAGCGCTAACAGAGTCGATGCATCGTAAAACATTAATCTGAGATGCACTCTATCATCGAGCCTCCAGCGCTGTGACGGATGATAGCTAAGCGCCGAGGTGACAGAAATATTCACGTGGAAAATCCAAAAATACGAGGAGACGAAGGGGGGCCCAGCAGTAGCGCGTCCATGCATGGGAAAACGCTAGTATATTATTCGGTCGAAGGACTGGAATGGCACTGAGAGATTTGTTGCCTGATAATGCCACTGTCCGTGTTTTCCAATAATAATCGAGGGCCGATAGAGCAGTAAGGGAGCTGCCGCCCGATTTTCTTAAAGTTTAACAGAATACGGCTGAGATCCGAGAATCTAGTTACACATTACTTATTCGCTTAAAAGGTCTGAAAACCAGACAAAAATACGTTAATCCGTTTGTCCGCTATCCACAGATAATCAATTTCTTCGAATGAACCTATTCTTTCGGATTTGTGGTACCTCTATTTGCCTGTCCCTCTATGCTTGAAACATTTACTAACTACAAAAGTTATCCATTGCCGAAAATAAACTAAGAATGGCAGATTCTTTGCAAGACACACCATAAAATAATTTCCTACTTTCTTCAGCTTTGACTTTTCCGGGACGCTTTTTAATTCAAATTCTCCGCGTCTCGGTGAATTTCGGGATGTCATGCAAGCAGCGCACATTCTGAACGTTATTACAAGAGCCTTGTCAGTGTGTCAAAATATTTCAGTGTATCCACACATCAGATGTAAAAAAAAAACTGTTTCTTCCGTTAAATCTTAAACATGGCCTCAAAATGCGCTATTTCTGCTTAAAATGAAATCTGCTCTCTGTTTCGTTATACACGCACGCTCTTTCTGTCACCAGACAACTGTCTGCTTTCTGCCACCTCAACTATCAGAGAGGAGGATGTAACTACAAACAAACGTTTTGATACGGACTTGAACAATTGGACTTGAACGGACTTGACTAAAGGAGAGTATTCGCAAGATTCCGGAATCACTTTCCAGCGAGCGAAGCGCATTGCGAAACTGTGGGAAAGTGATTCCTGGAGTCGGTTTACACTTTCCCGCTGGGCTGATCGCGAAAACCCATGGAAAGCTGAGATCTTCGGGAAAATGTTGAATTCTATATTTTTTTCGAAGAAATTTTGCTCAGTGGTTTTGCTCAATTTTGCTCATATATTCCAGCGCAGTCATCCTCAATGAGGCTAGCCGTGATTTTTCATTCGTTAGTGAATACTGCAGTGTTTTCCACACTTTCCAAATTCCCGCTGAAGCATTCCACTTTAAGCGGAGCTTTCTACTTTTCTGGAATAACTTTCCGAGAAAGCGGCTTCGGTTTCCAAAGCGCAAAAACCAGGAGAAAAGTTCAGAAACTTTCCGAAGCAGCGCGAGCGCGAAACCATTGGAAAGTGATTCCGACTTTGCTTTCCAGCTAGCGAAACCCTCCTTAAGTAACCCTCGAGTTAGGTGACAGCCAGTAAAGACGCAAACATCTAACGTCCACTTTCCATTCAACATCCATACACAACTTCTGCATTCGGTGTCATTAACGAAATACTCAATTTGACCGGCGATACTTTGACTCATACGGGAAGGACCTTTCCTTTATTACTATCCTTTATAGTGTACAAGACCTCACATCCATCCTATTTTTTCTTCGTCTCAGGATGAAACAAGACCAAAAGTTTCGATGAGATCCCAAAATTTAATATTAATAGGACTTTTCGATCCAGACAATCAGGTCTTGTAGACATCCAACCTTCGCCAGACTCCTTGAACATTTTTACTATTAAAATTTAACATTAATCAGCCACTTGAAAATAAATATAAGTGACATAAGCCAGTTCAGATATGGATTCAGTATACACGTCACCTACCCCCGATGAAAATTTTTCTCAAAATAGTACTATGAAGTAGTACGAAAAAGTTGCATGCTGTACTAACGATGCTACTACATGCTTCTACTTCAAGGCTACCGTGTTACTGCATACTACTATATGCTACTATTAGCAAGACTGGATGCTACTATGGCAAGAAAGGATGCTACTGGATACTACTACATAAGATTGGACCAGTCTAAGGTACATTAAATGATAGTATTCTTTGCTATTACATAGTATTACATGCCACGTTTTCGTACTACTACCATACTACTACGCAGGCTACACATTTTTCATCGGGCCCCTATATGTCACATCTATTAGAACGAAATTCCTTGTTTTAGCTGTATTCCGGGCGAACTTCTTTTCATGCAGGAAAATAAAGTTCAGATATGGGTTCAGTATGCAACTTATGTCGACCTTTCAGTCGAAGGCTACTAGCTCTAAAAGTTCACAAAATGTGTGCAGACCAAAACAGATGGCGACACCGAGGGGCAAACGAAGAACCTCTCGATCTGCAGTCTGACGCTCTAACTGTTGAGCCAACCTTCTCTGTGTTACTTTGAGATTTACCGACTTCGTGATAAACAATTTGGGTAGTAGACCCGTAATTTAACTTTTCGAGTCTACCAAATTTCCGGGTTTGGGGAAATTTCGGTGGAATCACCTGTCTTACAAGAAAACAGTGTTCAGAAATATATTCACCGCGGTTTCTTACCCCCGATGCTAACCTCTGATCGACGTAAGAATGAAATTTTATTTTTTACTAAATTTCCGGCACTGGCCGGATTCCGGACGAACTACTTGTCTGCCGAGAGAATTGGTTTCAGATATGCGGTCAGCATGTCTCTTCATGCTTTATCGAATGTCTTATTCGGTTTCAAAACTTCCTCCCTTTTACTTTCACGAAATTTCTGGTTTCGGTCAGATTCGGGGCGAGCTACTTGTCCGGCAAGAAACAGAAACTCAAAAATAAATTCAGCATTTCTACTTACAATTATATCGGACCTCTAACCAATGTCAGATAAAACTTTTACTTTTTTTAAAATGGCTCTCAATGGCTTTCAAAAAATATTTTGTTCGCCCCTTAATCTGAACCGCCTTTCCCGCCCCTAAATATAGTGCTACGGAGCCCATCTGTGACTTCGACCTGCCATTTGACCCAAAGAATCCTCACACCAAGTTTCGTCAAAATATTTCATTCCCTTCCAGAGTTATCGTGCTGACAGACGAATCGTTCTGGGATCCCGTCACTTACGTTCTGGGATCTCAAAAACACGCCCAATGCCCTCAACCCTGGGCGTCTTGATCGTGAGCATCTCGCATCCTAGGCACTTTTAGTCATGGTACTTCTGAGCTTTAGCTCTACTTCATCAGGGTGGGCAAAAAAATCGTCGGCATTGTGGGATAACCGAAATCAATTGGCACCTCTCGCAGCAGTGAGAACAGAACAAAGATAACTCCTTACCAGTCCCTCACGTTAACCGTTAATGGTGCATTTACACACTGCGTAAAATCCGAGCGTATTTGAAATCCGAGCGAATTTTACGCACGTACTTGGGCTTGAAAAGATCTCTAGCAGTACGGACGTATTTGAGAAATCGGTCCGTTTTGTATCTAAATACGTCCGTATTGCTAGAGTTCTTTTCAAGCTCAAATACGTGCGTAAAATACGCTCGGGTTTTACGCAGTGTGTAAACCCACCATAACCGAACAAGCTACTCGGCACTCCTCACTGACTAGATCTTCGGTAATACCAAGATCGGTGATACCAGGGACCAATAAATTTCCTGTAATGACTCGCCATTCAGGGGGCTTGTCATTTCCTATGCTTCTATGTTGCTATGTTGCCCGATCCTCACCTAGTTTCCAAAAATTCCGCTTGGGTCGAATCGGCGTTCTTGCTCAGATAGACAAAATTTGTTGGGACTATGCAGCATGCCACCAGGTACCTGAGCTAGGACAAAAGATCCAGGATACTCTTCCATTACAGAGAAATATTCCTAGTTCAGCACAACAGCTGCAAAAATTTTTGTCTATCTGGATAGTCGGGTATTTTATCCCCGTGGGTATTTCTCGAACTATCTGACGCTCGGGCAAGATCGCATCAGAAATCTCTTATTGGCAAGCCCCCTGAATGGCGACTCATTACAAGAAATTTATGGGTCCCTGGTGATACGAAGTTATATAGCTCTAATAGATTCGATTCATATAATGCACCTTCACTCGACTAGCGGAGAGAGCCATCTAAGAGTATAATGCACCTCAGCAGCTTTTTGTCAATAGATGGCATTTCCTACTTGCAAATCAAGCTTCTCAAGAATTCCTTTAGATGGCTCGCGTAGTTTTTCTTTCAAGATTATGTCCTGTAACTTTTATGGCACTTGAGCTGACTCAAGTGCCATATAGCGATCGTAATGTCTGCCTGTCTGTCGGTCTGTCCGCATTTTGTTAGTTTGGGCACTTCCACATGACCTAGGACGATAAAACTTGACATGCATATCAGGGACCCAACCGGATTAACTTGGAAATAATCACTTCCCCGATCCGACCATCAATGGGGGAGTGGCAACATGGGGAATCCGAAAATTAGTAACATTCATAACTTTGGAACGGATAATCGGGCGTGCATTAAACTTGACAGGTATCACGAAAAAGTGTTTTGGATGTTCATTGTCAAATTCGGATCGGATCCGATAACTGGGGAGGGGGCTGGAGGGGGACACCCGAATGCTTTTTCTAGTTTCTGTCAAACCCCTACCCCTTTCCTAACACTAGTCTAACTCTGCGCGTTGATGAGTCGTTCTTTCTTCACATTAGTATGGCTCTGCTCGTGGCTGAGTCATTCTTTGCTCAAATTCGTTCGGAGAGAGCTAAAGCAATCGAAGGTCGAAGAGGTTTGGAATAATATGGCAAGTGTCAGCGGCTTCTCTGACGAAAGAAAACTACCAGGGTATATGCATTTCTGAAACGCTAGATGGCCTCTATGCGGTCATACGCGCAGTTCTGACACGCCAGCTCTTCTCTAGTCATTACAACGCAATTACTACGTTTTCTTGCGACGAAATACTGGTGCGGTGTTTTTCTATTGTGTTATTTGTGTTTGATGGCAAAGCCTTTGTTCGAACAAGCAAGCAGTTAAAGCAAGTAGCCTAGTGATAAATCAATCATTGTAGAAAGATTGCGAATAATTGTGATATTGTCAAGCTGAAATACAGTGGAGTTGTAAATTCGACAAGATTGGCTTAGAAATCGCCACTTTCCAAATCCGACCATTCCTTAAAGTACCAATCATGACCGCAAATTAAGAAAAATACTTTAAAGCAAAATTTGCATTTTCATGATCCCCATGAGCCCATTACCATTTTTGCCTCAAGGGTTTTGCTTACCAATGAGGTTATAGCTCCCTTGAAGTGCGCATCTTCACCGCAAGGTGGAAAAGTACTTTTTATCAAACGATACATCTCAACCCATGATCATTTGTGCCACAAGGGTTCTACTTTTGACCAAACGGTATATATCAATGATCCCTAAGAACCTGCTATCGTTTTTGACTCAAGGGTTTTGCTTACACGTGCATTTCTAGCGCCTTTAAAGTTCGCATCATTACAGCCAAGTTCAACAATAAAATAATTTTTGGGATCCCAGAACGTAAGTGGCGGGATACCTATGACGTCGCAAAAGGTGTCCATCTGTCCGTCCGTCCGTCTGTCCGTCTGTGCGCACTGTAACTCTCGAAGGGAATGAGATATTTTGATGAAACTTGGTGTGAGGATTCTTTGGGTCGAGAGTAAGGTCAAGTTCGTATATGGGCTATGTAGATTTTAGCCCTACATTTAGGGGTGGGGAGGGGGTTTAAATTAAGGGGCAAATGAAATATTTTTAAACAGATAATGTGATAGTCGATTATGCGGTAAGAAGACATGTCGAACACGATGGTGAAAACCATTTTGTCATCGGAAAAGTAGTTCGCCCGGAATCCGGCCAAAACCGAAAAGTTTGTTAAAGTAAAAGTTTTATTTGAAGTTGATTAGAATTAGGGGTAAGAAGACATGCTTAACACGATGGTCGAAACAGTTTTTTCGCCGGACAAGTAGTTAGCCCGGAACCCGGCCAAAACCGGAAAGTCTCTTAAAAGTAAAAATTTTATTTGAAGTTGATTAGATGTTTGATTAAGGGGTAAGAAGACATGCTGAAGAGAATGGTGGAAACCATTTTCTCGCCGAACAAGTAGTTCACCTGGAATCCGGCCAAAACCGGAAAGTTTGTTAAAAGTAAAAGTTTTATTTGGAGTTGATTAGATGTTCGATTTAGGAGTAAGAAGACATGCTGAACATTGATGTGAAAACAACTTTCTACCCAGACAATTAGTTCGCCCGGAATCCGGCCCAAACCGAAAATTGTTAAAAGTCAGAGTGGCATGAAGTCTTCGTCAAAACAGATATGACTTATAGGGGTAAACACAAATGCTGATCAATATCTGAACTTGGTTTTCTCAGATGATTAATCTGTTTCTGAATTTTAATGGGAAAAAAGTTCAAGGAGTCTACTTTTACTTACTAGTGTATAATAAAATAATATTCGACTCTGTACAAAGTTCCCAAACAAAAAACTCCTGCTAACATTTTGCCTATTCCTGCAAGTGCCATATGAGCTTTCAGCTCTTGTTTGTTTTGTTTACCGGAGCTCCTTTCCTTTCCATTCCAGCCCATACCCAGAACGAACTTAGACTCACTTACTTTGGCAACATGTCATCAAACTGGCAGAAGACCGGGGAGTCCGGGGACTAAGCCGATGCGGCAGCACCACTCAACAAACGAACAATGTCACCTGAAATGAAGAACCACTCAGATCGAACTGCCACTTTCTGTCCTCACTGAACTATGACAGACGTAAACTCAACGGCAGTTGTTCTTTCGCCAGCAACGCAGTTCAATTTTTAATACAAAATTTCAAAAACATTTTGGAATCATAAAAATATCGAAAGTATACTTTAAACCAATAGTAATTTTTTTCGCGAAATAAAAAACGTTAAATATGATTAGGAAAATGACAATGAATGAATATTAGGGGAATCAAGTGCATGAAAGATGCCCGGCAGTAGGCCAATTGACAAAACAGCCATTAGTTTTCGTTGCTCGTCTGTGGAGTTGTCAGCTCCAAAAATAGGTGTACAAATCCAGACAGATAAGGCCAGGGGTTGCCCACTCTCAATTTTGTTGTATAATAAGCTCCCGGTCCCGGCACCGGATTCGACCGGTGCCGGGAAAGGGTGCACAACAGGTACCGGGTAACCCTTCGGAATTAGGGGAACGGGGGGGGGGGGGGGCAAAATTTCGAATCAAGTAGTCACAGACACTCGGGGCTCCTTACGATGATGCGAGGCCCACCCAGCAGAAAACAAGTAGAACTCCAGGAGGGAAGTTGGGAGCTCCTCGGCTATAGTTCATAATAAAACCACTAAGCCTCTCGTAGGATTTTACGCACCCATTGACGAAGTGATGCGTAGTTTCACTCTCGATTACTTCACGTTCATCTACAAACTTTGTGGTAAACTAAGTCGCCGAAAACACCGACATGCAGATTATGTCAATGTAAGCCCATCATTCTCCAGAACATCCATCCATATCGGTAGTGATTATTTCTTAAAATTTGGGAACTTTTCCAAACTTGACAACAAGCTGACCGCACAAAATCACCATGAGAAAAAAAAATAAAGAGCGTGAAAAAGAAGACATTCCCAGATTTGCGGTTTCGCCTTCATTGCTGCGGAATCTCCACTGTTATGCTGGTGTATAAACATTGCAACTGTCAAGGTTATCAGCAGAAATGCATCACGCGAATAGCGCCATGCTCTGCGTAGGAAGACAAAGAAGTCGGGATATTCTATTCTATATGACTCTATGCCATGCTCTGCGTAGGAAGACAAAGAAGTCGGGATATTCTATTCTATATGACTAAGTCCAAAACACACCAGTGAACCTCAGGAAGAACGAGAAACGTCGCCGGAGTAATCGCTCAAATCCCGTGTCAACCAATAAACGGCGTTTGTTGGGGACAGCTGTGGTGACACTTCCGGCTCTTACGCTAGATACGCGGCGATTGTTTATGGCATATAGAGTTAGTCATTAAGAGTATCCCACCAGATTTGGTTTGACGATACATTCGAGGGTTAGTGCTCTATTGCAAAGGCGTTTTTCCGCAAGCTCGCGAGGATTCCCCAAGCCGAGTTCCCGTGTTTTGCTTGAGCTGTTTCGCCGACCAGACGTCCTCCGATTTTAATTACCGTCATAAAAAGGCACTCCTTTCAGGGAGAGGTGATTTTTGCTCCGACATTCAATGCTCTAATTGATGTCTGACAGATTTTGTGCAATGTGTCATTGATTCCGGGTTACCGAGTTTTCCACGAATATGCGTAACAGGCTGTTCCTAGCGGAGTTGGGAGGTCGTCACTACTCTGCAGTCACATGTTATCAATGAAGGCTGTCCATCAATGAAAGTCACAGGAAAATTTGTAGAGCCCAAAAGATTTTTCTTAAAGTGTAACTGAAACGCCAACTTATTTTTGTATCAGTTAACACACTGCATTATTTTGTCTGTGTTAAGTGATATTTTTTTATTTGTCACTATTTGCTCTACTATGCCGTTCAGATCATCTACGGCCGTCCTCACAACGCAAAATTCTACTATGACACGGGAAATTTTAATCTCAATACAAACGCGGCATTTCAGTGGCCACTGATCAACTCGTAGCAGGTACCTCACTGCGTGAATACTTATTTTCGTAAATCATTTTCTTCGTCAAGGACAAGAAACAGATGGAAACGCATGGATTTACTATACCACAAATCCGACAGGGAAATTCCACCATATGAAAATCGATTATTTGTGACTAGCGGAGCAACAAAGGAACGCATTTCCATCTGGTCTTCAAGCCTCTTTAAGTGAATGAGTGATGGGTAACTACATCGTCCTATTTCGGCCCGTTTTGGTTAAACTTTAAAAAGGTTCTCAAAATGTGTTGTTTTGTGCTTAAAACAAACGCCTCTCTCGATTTCATGACACCAGCAACCTTTTCCTTCCGCGAAAAGGCCATAAACACCGTCACAAATACATTCACTTAGTTGGCTACTCGCAAGTGGTTAACTCCTTTGCTTAGCACCCAAATGCGCTTCGGCGACGCCAGGATTCTCAATTTCCTCTTATTAGCATAAGGAATCATCACTGAATAGTTACCAATGTAATATCTGGGATCTGGATTCGGACTAGCATGTCCAGGTTTTGACACCGACTTTCCACTGAATTTTGGTTTCTGGATCCGATGAAATCCAGATCTGAGATTAGGATATCTGAGAAAGTTTGATAACCGAAGTTAAATTTGACTTAAAGAAGTCTGATATAGTTAACCGATTTCACCTTTTTTTATGGTACTTGCCCTTCGGCCAAGTGCCATGTAGCGATCGCAATTTCTGTCCGTCCCTGGGTCTGACGGTCGGTCCGGATTTTGGTAGTTTGGGCACTACCACATAAGCTAGGACGATGAAACTTGGCAGGCATATCAGGGACCCCAAAAGATTAAGTTGGAAATAGTCATTTCTCCGGTCCGAGCACCGTGGGGGGAGTGGAGGGAGGGGGAATCCGGAATCTTGAGGTATTTATAACTTTTGAACGGGTGATCGGATCTTAATGAAACTTGATATTTGGAAGGACCTTGTGTCTCAGACGACCCACTTCAAATCCAAACCGGATCCGGTGACTTTGGGGGGGGGGGGGGGGGGGAATTGGAGGGGGGAGCCGGAAATCTTGGAAACGCTTAAAGTGGACGGATCGGGATGAAACTTGGTGGGAAGAACAAGCACAAGTCCTAGATACATCACTGACATAACCGAACCGGATTCGGGCACTGCGGGGGGAGCTTGGGGGGATTCTGGTGATCCAGCAAGTTCGGTACTTCCTGATGTAATAGGATGATGAAACTCGGCAAGAATATAAGGGATCCGAATAGACCGACTTGAGAATAGTCGTTTGCACGGTCCAGACATCGCGGGGGGAGTGGAGGGATGCGGAATCCTGAATCTAGTGGCATTTATACTTTTGAACGGGCGATCGGATTTGAATGAAACTTGGCAAGTGGAAAGAGCTATTGTCTCAGATGTTCCATGTCAAGTCCGGACCGGATCCGATACTTGGGGGGGGGGGGGGGACGAGTATGAGCATTAGATACGTTCTTGACAGAGCCAGATCATGTCGCCTGTCGGGGCTCTTTGAGGGGATTTGCAGGAGGTTTCCCGGAATTCCGGTGATCGCAATATAGGATACTTCCAGATGTGCTAAGGACGATAAAACTTGGCAGGCATATTAGTGACCCGACACAAAGCCCTAGGAAGACTTCCTTCCTGGATCCGACCATTTTTGGGGGATTTGAGGGAAGGGGGATCCGGAAATTACTGACTTCCGTAGGTTGCGAAAAAATGGTCCGATTCAAGTGAAACTTATGGGTGATAAGAACTGATGACCTAGAGATGCAAACCATGTGTACGACCCATGCGGCCATGGTTGGGGGTTGGGGGGGGGGGGGTCCGAAAACTTTGTGACATGCACAGAAACCAAACGGATGGGCAGAAGGGGATGCGAGTTGGACAGTAGCAAGTTTATGCGGCCTAGATTTGTCATTTGGCGTCCGAACCGGATCCGACCAAGGTAGGAGGAGATGAAGCGGGAACATGCTCCGATTTCGTGTTAAGCTTGATGGACGGGAAGAGGAGAAGTTAGAGATGCGAAGCTTGTCCGAGCCGTATTCGGCCACAATGGGGGAGTTGGAGGGAGAGTCCCGGAAATGTTGTGGCTCGCGTAGGGGTTAAACGAGTGAAGTGATTTGAATGAAACTTGGAAAGTAGAGAGATCATATGCCGCAAATTACACATTTTAGGGTCTGGACCGGAATCAAGCACGGTGGGGAGGGGTTACGGAATTCCCGGAAAAATGCTCAGATTTACTTTCTCGTTTCTCACACAAGCCATATGAGCTCGTAGCTCTTGTTCCTTTTTTTAACCAGTATCAACAGGAGCGACGCTATGGCGTGGGGTGGGGTGGGTACCCCACCCCCCCCCACACTCGAAGAAAGAAAAAAGCTAAACTAAACACAAAAGTTGAGCTAAACTGGACGACCGATCATAAAAATTGAGCTAAACTGGTACGAGCGCCCGATCACAGAAATCCAGCTAAACTGGGCCCTCGCCCAGGAAAGCTAAATGGGGGGCTGGCAGTAAGCCCGGAAAAGTCAGTAAGGCTAGTTCAGGGTCACCAAGAAACTGAGTTGACATCCAGCTTGGACATGGGCGGTTCTGGCATTTTCATAGTCATGTTATTTTATTTTATTGTCAATGTTTTGGTTAAAAATAAAAACCTACCTACCTACCTACCAGTCATATGTTTCTAGCTTGTCAGATTGACATAAAGAGGCGGACTGTATCGGCAAAAGACAGTTGTCAAATCATGAGTTTCACCCTGCATCGCAAAGTTTACCCCAAGTTTTATCACGAACTGTTGTGTACCGATATCTCTCGATTCAAGTCAAATCAAGCTGATTTTGCTTATGGCGTACATTTTCAAGAGTTTGTTAGTTTCACGCAAAGATTTATTGTATTTTAACAGAAAATAATTTGTTGAAAGAATTTTCCTCCAGTGTGACGTATAAAATTAAATCGGCTCCATGAGCAATGAGAGAAGAATGACGGGCCTGATTATTGCAACACGTCATTTGATTTTTTGTAACTGTAAATTCAGAACAAGTCTACTCTGTTTCAATTTGTTTTCTCTTTTTCCAAAAGGGTCGAACTGAAGCACATTACCAACTTCCAGCTAAATATCTCACATTTTTCTGGATTTGTCGTGAACAAACAGACGGGCAGATCCGTGCTTAGTGGCCCTTACTTTCGTTTGGGATCCGAAAAAACGTTCTGAACATACAGGATTCCACAAAACTTGCCTGCGGCGCCTTTCGAGTACGCTCTATTTACTGGAAGGTCACGTAATTCATTCGGGTTTTAGGATTGCAATTTCGAGTCTTGTGACAAAGCTAGATTTTGTTGGGCAGAAGTAGTGCTTTGCCCAAAAAAGCCATAGCCTACTACAAATATTCTGTCCGATCTAAATTAATTAGAAACTGCTGCGGGTTGGGCTATTGCGGAAGCAAATTCCTTTTATTACAAATGACGTTCACCTTGTTTCTTCAAGTTCGTACATTTTCCTGCATGTGTTGCTGTGTTTCTCGGCTATGTTTCTACTGGTATGACTCTTGAGCCTTACCGGGCATCTGCCAGTCGTATATTTCTAGGCAGTCATCTCCCAAGCTCTTCAACCGCCCCTGAGCTCGGAGATACGACTAGGCTTCTACAGCCTCAACACTTGCAGATATCACGAGTTTTTTTTTTATTACATATGCAACGAAAAGCTAGAAATGGGCTGCAGGCGCCATGCCACCCCCCACCCCCTTAAGTTTTCGCTAGCGACGCCCCTGAGTATAAATCATGAGACATTTATAATGTAATACCGAAATCGCTAAGTTCAATATCCGATGGAACAGAAAGTCAAAACCACGGAGGATATCACATAAATTTTCGAAAATTTTGTGATTATGATGGGAAAATTGTTGAGTAGGCTAATACTTGAATATTTATAACAGCTGAATACACAAAAATGTTTCTGAGACACAAACAGGCCACAAAAAAACAAATTTGGTGATAAATCCTCACCCGTGGCAATGTTGACGTTCATATTGACAAAGAACTTGAATCTGAACGTCCAATAAGTTTCTGGACCTTGTGCGAAGACCATAGGTAAATCAGCCAACCTGAGTGCTTATAGGCAAAGCACAGGATGTAGGCTTAATGTCGCCGGACATGTTTGCGCTTCTATTTCCCCTGCATTTTACCCTGCTTACCACTAGCACAACGGCCTAGATTAGATTAGATTATTTTTTTAGATTACATGTGAGGTTTACTGGAAAAAAATACTAGGAACTACAAAACCCTCCAGAAGTTTACACTTGATAAGAGGTTTAACAAGCCCCCTTTGACAGAACTTAACCTACATAAACTATAATAAAGAAAGAAAGAAGCAAAAAGAAAGGAAGAGAAAAGAAAAGGCAAACGAATCGAAACAAACTGCAACTGACAATCAGCTTACTTTGGATACAACGACGAACAGACCTATTCTGCATACCTCCGAAGAGATTTAGCTTCGTACTTCAGGTTAAGTTCGAAGGCCTCGATGAGCTGAAACAGGAAATTAAAGCCTAAAGTGTGAGCCGTCCAAAATTAAAGGACGCCGAGTCTTGGTGTATAAATCACCGGCGTCGAATTCTAGCTCATCCCGTAATTACGAACACTGAGAGCTCATCCATAATTGTCAACACTGAGAAATGCAAAAGTACTTTAACTCGAGGTCAAGTTATAGTTTATTGACCTCCCCTACCCTGATCGAGGAAGTAGCGACGGTTGAAATTCAGGAAGTTAATCATCATGACTTAAGTATCAATTACATGTCATTATGGTGGTAACAAGGGCCCATGATCGATGTGATCATACGAGAAGCCGCTGAAATTAAGAAAACAAGTTCAGGTACAAACCGAATACTCACTGCCAAAAATACGGTATGAATCAAAGAAAATTCAAAACCCAAGCCCTTGGTAAAATCAGAGTCAATCAGTTCAAAATTCAAGATGCAAGTGTTACCCTTTTGGATGTTCCTTCGTCGCTTTAAAAATCACTGACAACACAGCCCAACCAGCGCATGACCTTCTTCACTGCTTCCTGGCCGAAGATTTAAAATTAGTGTCTTTTTCTGTGTGTTTATTTCTTTTCTTTCATTTACTCCGCTTTTTCGAAATGGCGGGTTACAAATAAATTATACTTACTAGAATGCAGAAAAATCTCTACCATGTCAGAGACCAAGTTGAGCAGCAAAAACAGCAGCCGCGTCCAAAATGAAATCTGAGCACCAGCTTTAACTCCAAGCAATTCCCACGATGAAGCTCATCAAAATCAGATTGCTTGAATCTTTATTTATTTTATCACAGGTTCGTTTTCTATATTTGAGCCTGAAGAGAACCGCCAAGACGGGACGAAGTGCCGCTAGAAACAAAGCCAGCTAACGTATCCGTTCAACGCCGTCAAATATGATTCGCGGTCATATCGGGCTGAAGAAATACTTAAGCTGAAAGCTCATATGGCAATTGCAAGTGTAATTAGTTTTCAGCTTAAGGAATATATATAAATGTAACTCCAGGACATGTGACCTTGCCAACTATCAGTTTTCATTCGTATCGGATCATGCGTTTGAGAGCTATTATGTCACAAGATGTCCAGGAACCCTTTCCAACTCCCCCGCAGTGCCCGGATGTAAATGTAGTCCTTGTGACTACCCTTCCCACGAAGCCAGTCCCGATCCTTCGACTCTAGCCCTTCCAGCCCCCCCCCCCCCCCCTGGCAATGGACGCAGTTCGGACCTAGAAATGTAACAGCTAGGGCATCTGCTCGTACCACCCATCAAGTTTCGCTCGGGTTGGATCGGCATTTCCGAACAAAATCAGGCACCATCGAGGTCGGATCCAACCCGAACATTAAAATGACAGATGTCTGGAATATGACCTATGTACCGTCCCAGCTGTGTCCCAATCGCTAAGTCCGGTTGGTCCTTATTATTGTATGCTACAAATTTCCAGGACCCCCCGCCAACTCTCCCCAGTATGGCCAGATGCGGTTCGAACACATAAACACATTCGTACCACACATCCAGTTTCAGAAATTTGGTAGATGCCCAGTATCCCCTTTGAACTCCCCACACCAAAGTCGGATCCGGCCAATACCCCTCTTTTCCAAAAAAAAAATATCATATTTCCGGCAAATGACCTCTGTACAATCAAGTTTCACCCCAATCGCTCTACTCGTTTGTCCCGAGGCGTGCTACGATATTTCCGGGACCACCCCTACAACTCCCCCACAGTCGTAGAACGATGTTCGGACACCACCCAAGGCATCTGCTCCTACCACCCATCAAGTTGCACTCCAGTCGAATCCCCCGTTGCCACAAGATTCCTGATTCCCCCTCCATTCGCCCCCATATTGATGGTCGGATCCCGGAAAGAAGGCTTCCTTGGAGTTATATCATAAGCATTCTAGCACTTGCAACGTGTAGAACCCCCCACCCAAGACACGAGATGAAGCCACGACTCGATCCGACCGCTGGGTAATCTAGCGGCGCGGGTCGGAAGCGCCCGACATGGGGAGGCTGGGATCATAGTTTGACTATGGATCTAACAAAATGTTTTTATTGTGTAGAAAAATCAAACTAATTATTTGCATTATCGATTTCTTTAAGTATTTTGTTTTCTGTTTTTTCTTGTTAATTCCCGTGAGCCCAAAGAATTAAGGATGTAAACCGGGCCAGTCTTAACCCAAAATTCCAATAAACAAAAACCATAAATTATACTAAATTCGCTATGGTGATTTCTTGAAGATTCTGAAACTGAGCTAAATAATATTCAGCTTCCGAGACCAGAAAATGTCAAACTGGCCGATGATTTCTTCTTCCGACATACCTAAACGTCCACATGGTGATATACTTAGTTGTTTTAATCCTCTTGCACACCACTCGATCTTCTCGAAGGTTTTAGTAATCTTCTGACCAGCGCCGGGAGATCAATGAATAGTTAACTAGCAATGGCGGATTTGCTTCCAGGAGTGAACTGTGTTCAAGTAATCTGTCGATAACGTTGGCTACCGTGAGGATTTGGGGGAGAACAAAGGTAACAGTGTGTTCGTTAAATCTGAGCCATCGAAAAATGATGGTGTCTCCAGGCCGTATCCAGGAATTTTTTTCGGGGGGGGGGGGGGGGAAGGGTTGCCTTTGGGGGGGGGGTTGCCTGCGGGTCGGACAAAAAAGTACAAAAAGGACATAGATCAGACGGAAACGCCTATAAAATGACTATTTTTGTATGTTTCGGGGGGGGGGGGGTCAACCGACTACCCCCCCCCCCCCCCCTGGATACGGCCTTGGGTGTCTCCCACCTTCTCGGCCCACATGAATCAAAGACTTTAACGGAAAGGTACAGTATTTGTTTCTGTGTGTATGACACTGAAGTTACCTACGCTACTATATCTTCTGAATATACTGATCTCTCTCTCTCTCCTAGAGCATTGGGTCGGGTCCAGGTCGGGTCCTTTCTGTGCGTGCCAAGTTTCATCGTCCTAGTTTACGCTGAGGTGCCTGAACAAGCAAAAGTTGGACAGACCGACAGATAAGAAGATTGCTGAGAGCGATCGAAGGACGACGGATTTTAAATCAACTTACTATATAGGAAATTCTATGGGGCGTGTTCGAATCCAGATGCCGAGGAAAATTTCACACAAAATTCTGCAATTAATGTCGCGAAAGTGTCCGAATTCGATAGTTTCATTTCTTCTTTGAAAAGTGGAGATTTTGCGTTTCAGCAGCAACATAGCAACAACTTCGAGCACATGGGAGTGAGAAAAATGGCCGATGCTCGATGATTTTCGCGCATAATTAGCGATTGAAAATTGGCACGTATTTACATGACGGCCATTACTGACGTGGCCTTATTAATCCTTTGGAATGTGACCTTTGATGACTCTGGGGACAGCAAGCAGACTGTTGTTCGGGGAATTAGGTCAAATTTAAGGAGTTTCAGGTCATTTTAGTTCAAACTCTTTCAGACAAGTGTAAACACAGCACGATTTTTCTATCAAGCTTTCCAGGATTTTGAGAAAAGGTAAAATCATTCTAATTTATACTTTGATCTATTTTTTTTGCGTAATATTTTTTTGTAGTTGGTAAAATGATAATTTAAGTAATTGTTCCTATCACCCACTGTGTGAAAAGAGCACCGTATTCTTTTCTTATCTTTTTCTTCTCTTATTATGTGATATCAGTCCAAATGAATTTCATGTTTTTTTTTTTTCTTCAAACAGCCATTTGTAACTACTTTCAGGCTCTTTTCCCCCTGAAAAACTCTTACTATTCATCTTATATTTATCGTTACTTCAGCGCGCCTTCCGCTTATTCCCGAAAATCCGCATAAATGCTGCATCGTTGCAACATTTCTCGTGAAATTTTTTGGGGTATTAATTGCACGTAAAACGTCACGGAAATTCTAGTCCGGAACCAAAAAGTTACAAAAATTGCAGAGTTAATGCCGCATTTTCTGGTCAAAAGTTGAATTCGGACACAAAGCTGACTCATGGTTGATTGTATTTCTGACTTGCGAGATCTGCAAGAAGTATTTATTTGCTCTCTGCAGTTCTAGCACAGAAACAGATTAAGGCCAAATAGCTAATGATCTGAGAAAACCAAGTTCAGATATGGATTCAGCATGTGTGTTTACCCGTATAAGTCATATCTGCCACTTCTGCCAATTTCCCGGTTTGGGCCGAACTCTAGAACTACTTGTCCGGCGAAAAAAGAAAGCTCAAAAACGAACTCAGGGTATCTTCTTTCCCTAATAATGAACATCTAATCAACTTCATATAAAAATTTAACTTATATATAACAAATTTTCCGAATCCAGCCGGATTCCGGTCGAACTATATGTCTGGGTAAAATATGATTGTCACACCCGGATTCAGCGTCTCTTTTTACCCCTAAATCGGTTATCTAATCAGCTAGAAATAAAACTTTAACTTCTAACAATTTTCCGGTTTTGGCCGGATTCCGGGCGAACTACATGTCCGGGTAGAAAATTGTTTTCACATAAAAGTTCAGCATGTCTTCTTGCCCTAAATCGGACATCTGATCAACTCTAAATAAAACTTTTAATTTTAACAAACTTTCCGGTTTGGGCCGGATTCCGGGCGAACTACTTGTCCGTCGAGAAAATGGTTTTCACCATCGTCTTCAGCATGTCTTTCTACCTCTAAATCGAACATCTAATCAACTTCAAATAAAACTTTTACTTTTAACAAACCTTCCGGTTTTGGCCGGATTCTGGGCGTACCACCTGTCCGATTACAAAATGGTTTTCACCATCGTGTTCAGCATGTCTTCTTACCCCATAATCAACTATCACATTAGCTGTTTCAAAATATTTTGTTTGCCCCTTAATTTGAACCCCCTCCCCCACCCCTTAATGTAGGGCTACAAAGCCTATTTACGAACTCGACTGGTCCGCCGACCCAACAAATCCTCACACCAAGTTTCATCAAAATATCTCATTCCCTTCGAGAGTTATCGTGCTTACAGACGGACGGACAGACGGACAACTTTTGCAATGTCATAGGTATCCTTCCACTTACGTTTTGGGATCCCAAAAATAGCATGCAGTAAGAACTGATACTACTACATTCTTCTATATCAAGGCTACCGTGTTACTGCATTCTACTTCATGCTACTATTAGCAAGACTGGATGCTATTTTAGCAAGACAGGATGCTACTGGATACTTCTGCTTAAGACTGGCCCAGTCTGAGGCACATTAAATGATAGTATTCCTTACTATCGCATATCAATGCATGCAACTTTTCTTACAACTATCATACAACAACGCAGGCTACAAATCTGCCATCGGGATAAGGCGGGAAAACACCCTTACTGTACAATCTAAGGTACTTCCAGTCAGCATCTGTGCCTCTAGGACCATAGCCACTCTACAGTGGATCGAAATACTGAAATATGAAATGAGAAAAACTGAAAAAATATAGCTGGTGGAACAATAGTCAGTCATCCCAACAAAAAATCCCCTGTCATGATAAAATGTTGCTTATCTGCCAATAAGGATGTTCACTTTTCTAGCCCCCCAGCACAAGCTTTTTCTCAAGGTATTCCATGACAGTAAGTGAGTGCGACAGCATAAGAGATAGTGTTTAATTAGGAGAAGAGGACCACTCCACGATGTAGAGCCATCCAGAATTGTACATTATTTGCAAAATAAGATGATAGCAAATGTTCTAACTTTTTCTTTTACATGCCCACTCTCAACGAAAATGTTTGACCCCTCCATAACATAAAACCAGCGAATGAAAAAAACAATTTTCAGATTTTACTGCTAGGCCCAATGATCACTAACTGATTTTTTTTTTGTGTATACAAATTTATTTGCACAAAAGCCTGAGGCAAAGATGCTAAAAAAAAGATCACAGTAGTCTGACAAGTGAAACTTTATGACCCCATAATATTCAACCGTGCCACGGCAGGAAGTTACACTTGATTATTGTATGTGAGGATGTTTACCCTTCAACACCCAGTCCCTACAATGTAGTAGTAGTAGAGTCATTTTATTAGCAAACCAGTCTAGAATATATATAAATAGCACAGGCGGCATAGCAAAGGCACTGCTTGCGAGGATGTGCTACTCTATCACACAACAAATAAACTGGAAAAGGAATTGAACGGTGAAATCATGTCCCAAAAACAAAACCACAAAATTAATTGTACCAACACAAACATGATGTGTCGTGATCCCGACACAACAACAACAAAAATAACAAATAAATAAATAATGAAGAAGAAAATTTATGTACTTGTAGCGTTTTTCTTGGGTATTTTTTCTGCATTCTGACGGGGGGCTGATAGACGCCCTTTAGCCGTCAAAATAGCGCTACTATGAAAGCTATCAACCCTCGGCTTATTTATTTTGTCTGGATGTTCACCCTCTCTGCAGGACAAGAACTCCCTCTAAATTTGAGAGGGTGATCCCCCTAGCCCTTCTTTCAGGAATGCAACTCAACATGTCAAATTAATATCTGATCCAATAAACGAAAATATTGTGTTTGCTCTCTTATACTCTATCTTTAGTATTTTACAGAATTATAATATTATAGAAATATATACTTTCTTTTTATTAGCAAGAACATCTCACAAGGCACATCTCGTATGTTTGATCGTTCGTGAAAACTGTTTTCAACGGACTAATTATCCACGAATTAATGTAATTGCAGTTGCTGTTTCAGACCATCATCACTAAGGTGGACAACTTTCCGATCCACGTTCATCCCCCTTGTGCCAAAACCTACCAAGCGTCTAATCCAGCTGGTTCATGCAATAGATCGTCATCAGCGCCCTAACAAAACGCGTTCACCTTCACTTTCTACCGGGCATTTTACACCAAAGAAGACTCATACTCCGCTGATTTGTTTTACTTTAATCATGAAACAGTGATCACAGGAGAAGTACCTGAACAAATGCGGAATAAACTCCTAATGTAAGTAAATATCCAATCGAGTATCCAATTCTAGATCTTACTCTGTTATGCAGGATCTGGATAAATACTTGATTTGCCGTACGTCTTCGTCCGTCAAAGAGACGGTTTGTTTGGCAAATTTAAACTTTCGTAGTTTTCTACGATATTTCTAGATTTTTTCGTTATGAAGCAGAATAATGCCAAGAATAAATAACGGAATCAAATTAAGAACAACTATTTACTCTTGATAATACAACGAAAAGAATATACTATTTGCTTGGACTGAACACTATCTGGGAGGGAGGGGGGCGGGCGGCCTTTTCAGTACCCTTCTACTGAGCCTTGGAACCTGTACTACAGAGAAGTCTTCGGCTAAGAAGAAACAAAATCGTGTAATACCATGGGAGCGGGGAGTCGCTACTTCAAGTTAAAACCCCAGACTGCTCCGTTTTACGGTCGACTAATCAGCACTAAAAAATCTTGAAAGCATGGATTACGACTCTTATCCTTGATAATTTACCACGGATTAGTAGAGGTCGTTCACTTCGGATTCTCACATTCTGCCTCTTCGTTGCCCTGTTATGGCCTGGCAACACGCCGGCGACAGTAGACCAGCAATATTTCCATTTCTCATTGCTTTGTTATTGCCTACAATACAGCACGGTTTAATCAGCGGCGAGGGAACTAGCAATTCTGATCAGTTTCTACCTTCTCATACTTTTCTTTTCATTATTTTGGATCCTTGACACTGCTTCGATCTTTCAAACCCATTCTTCTTCGATCGCTTCTTCTTTGCTATAGTTATTCATTTCAGCTTCCCTTCCGTCTCCAGATGCAACAAGTTCGACGGATCCTTGCTCGTTTACCAGATCATCTTTGACAGAACTCAGTCCTTGCTTGTTGTCAGGAGCCTTACTAGGATTCAAGGTTGGGGGGGGGGGATTATAGATTCTAAACCTTTTAATAGTTAATGAAATTAACTGCTAAATGGAAAAGGGGTCGGAGATCTTGGCAGTCGACAGGAATGACTACTGTTACCTTTTCTTTCTGCATAATTCTGACACCAGCCAACATTGTTTGGGCCAAAGAGAAAACTGATTTGACCCTCCACGAGAACGAGCCAGTCAATCCCACCCGCTCATAATTATTCAGTAGGTCAGGCTGCATACGCTGGATTACTGGACACGCATTTCTTCATGAAAACATGGCTGATTTTAAGTCAGATATGACACAAAAACACAGAACAAGTTACTGAATGAAATAGCCACTGCCAAATATTTAGCTGTGAACGTTTACTTTGTATCCATATACCAGCTAAATGATTTTAAATTTGTCCGATGGTCTTATTAGAGTACCGTGCCTGTCCGTGCCGGTAACTAGAAAGAGGTGTCTCCAGTCCCGTTGTAATTTCAATAACTAAATTCTGATTTTCACAGAATTTCTGTTTTACCCGGAACCATAATCGGTAGTAGAAGATACAAAATTCTTGTGCTGATGTTGTTAGTTTGTTTTTATCTGCAACACCTTAGGCTAGAGTTTAATTACATTTTTTTTCTTTTTAAATTTGTCAGAATTAATGAAGCGTCGTTTACTTATGCCACTGGCATGTCTGTCGCTTTTACGCAATTTGAGTTTCACAGTTGTCAATAAAAATTGTAAATTACAATGCTGGTGATGAGTCTGGGTTTGAAGTCGCGTCTTGGGATGGGGGTGATCTAGACATGGATACTCGGTCATCAAAAGGTCGTATCTCGTATCTCACCATTTGTCAGTTTTACGTGAGACGCAAATTTTAATCGGATGATAAATGATAAATCTCTCATAATAAATCTTTTTAATCAGAGGCTCTAGATGGCTCTTAGATCGTCGTATTTTGTTGACAAGAACAGGAGACGCGTAGTTTTGAGCGGAAAACCTAACCACTGGGGCAAGGCCGTATCCAGGGGGGGGGGGTTAGGGGGTTGACCCCCCCCCCGAAACATACAAAAATAGTCATTTTTATAGGCTTTTCCCTCTGATCTATGTCTTTTTTGTCCGACCCGTAGGCAACCCCCCCCCCCCCCCCCCGAAAAAATTCCTGGATGTGGGCCTGCACTGGGTAACTCAGTTTGCCCCAAAATTGTAGATACGACCTTTTGATAACCGGGTATCGACATGGTACATTGTAAAATGCTTCCGATTCTACTCAATTAAAGAAACCCTGACAGACGACTGAGGTGATGACTCTGGTTACTTAAAAATAAGATGATGAAACAGTATAGGTTTTCAGCTCAATTAAAAGGAAAAAAAAACAACAGCCTGACCTCGCCTTATTTGGCGTTCGTATTTCCTCTCGGGCGGCAATTCGGTCTGGTTCATCTGACTTTCCAGTGACATTCATTTCTATAAGGTCGAGCAGCTTTGACGCCACCCAACTCGAGGGTCGTTTCGAACTGTGGCGTTTTTGTTGTTTTCTTCAATCAATGAAATTTTTTACCAAATAGCTGAAAGCTAGAAGAGGAATAAAATTTTTACGAAATACACGGAAACAAAACAAATTAACTAATAATTTTCATTCGCCATCTCCCGCGATCTGGTTTATAATGTTTTTCTGTCTGCATTTTACTTTATCTTGTCATTTTTCCTTGGAATACTGACAAAGCCGGGTGCGAATAAACTTTTTTCAGGGATGAAAAAAGCAAAGACCGAATTTTGACAAAAAAGGATGATGGAGTTATTAAGAAAACGACACTTCTCAGATTTCCGAAAACTGAAAAAAGAAAAAATATTGTCTCATTTATTGTTTTTTATAATTCTTATTATCTATAATAACTATGCAATCTAATAATTTTTCTGGGACGGCTCCCGAAAATAAAACATCAGCCTCGAAAGGCTCTCTTTGATACCCTTTTATATCTTTTTTTTTTCTGGTGTATTTTTCTGCATTTATCTAGTCTGGATGAGCGCCATCCTTTTAAGGCATTGATTTTTTTCTGCTCAATCATTATAATTTTATCAAATCCCTCCCGAACCCAGAAAACAACTCTTTTGGGCTAACTAAATTCACATCCGGACCCGGATCCTCGTATAGCACGAAGGCCCTTGAAATTTTTGAAAAACCTGTTTCTTATATCATAATCGGTAGCAAAGACGCATGTTTGCGCTTTAAACATTCCAAATGATCCCAACACGATTACTCTTCCAAGAAAGGTCAAAGCGAATTATTTTTAGCGACAAAAATCGTGATAGCATCAAGCTGAGAACCTCAACTTCGACTTTCTGTCGAAAAGAACAAGCAAATTAAAAGAGATTTTAAATAGAAAATAATCGATTTCTTTTAAATTCTTCAATGCAGAAAAACTTTAGATTGTTCCGACAAGTTTCTCCAACCACAATCGTGATTACCTCTAAGTTTCAATGAAAAAAAAACAATAACAATAGAACCCTATAGAAATAAAAAAAGAAAGAATTGGACAAAAGTTATCCCATTCTTATTTGCAGTGTGGCCTGAAACACCATAGAGCGGGGTTTTAATATACGAACTTTCGTAGCGAACGGCATTAATGCATATTGAATTATATTTTTTGGGAATATACTCCACTAGCGCATCAAAGCAATAACTGCGAAAGCCAAATTGCTCACTTAGGCCTAAAATCAAATTAAATCTCGCGCTGAAACCCGGATTTCATTTACACAGGAGCCTTCACATACTCTAGATCAAAAAAGAAGAAGAAAAATAGGATGTTAATTCGATTTCTCCTAGTCCACTCCCCATGCTCACACCTTACTTTCAACACACACGAGGTACCGAAAGTGGCAAGAGCCATTGATACCAACTGAATAATGCACCGCAAGGTCATGACATTCAAAATGGAATTTTTGGCAACATAATTGTAGAAAGTGAAACGATTATTTCAGAAACCAATGAAATAAAACGGATTCTTCTTGCGCTGGCTTAGCCCCAAGCGAAAGTGGTTAGGCAACTTTCACTCATTCCTAGGGCGACAACTATCAACCACAGTTCAGACAGATGACCTTTGCGTAATTCCGCACAATCAGTTGCTTTGTTCGAGGCGTCACCCTACTGCTGAGTGCTGACTCACTGTTTTGCTCTTGGTATCTCTCCTCTTCTTGACTGACTGCTAACTGTAGCAGTAGTACAAATAAAATACCTGAAGAGAATTCCATCTCCACATCCCCGCCATGAACCCCTCTGGCCGTCTGACATGACTGTACACTGTAACAAGACCAAAGGTTTCGATGGGATCCCAAAATTTTCAGTTCCGATCTATTCAGATATCCGTTTTGCGCTGTCAAATATTCAGATATGGATTCAGCATACGGTTTACCCTATAGCCTACGTCGTATCTCCTTCCTTCCTTACTTCTGCCCAACTTCCGGTTTCGGCCGGATTCCGGACAAACTCTTTGTCTGACAAAAACTAAAGCTCAAAAACGAATTCAGCACGTCTCCTTACCCCTACATCCAACCTCTAATCAACTTCAGATTAAACTTTTACTTTTAACAAAATTTCCGGTTTCAGCCGGATTCCGAGCGATCTATACGTCCGGTCAGAAAATGATTGTCATATACGAATTCAGCATGTCTTCTTACCCGCAAATCGAACATCTTATCAAATTTAAGTAAACTTATACTTTTAACAAATTTTCCGGTTTTGGCCGGATTCCGGCCCCACTAATTGTCCGGCGAGAAAATAATTTTCATATACGGACTCAGCTTATATCCTTGCCCCTAAATCGAACCTCTAATCAACTTCATATTAAACTTTTACTTTTCAGAAATTTTCCGGTTTTTGCCGGATTCCGGGTGAACTATTTGTCCGGCGAGAAAATAAATTTCATATTTGAATTCAGCATGTCTCCTTACCCCTAAATCAACTATCTAAATAGCTTTCAAAAAATATTTTGTTTGCCCCTTAATTTGAAACCTCCCCCACCCTCAAATATAGGGCTACAGAACCCATCTTCGAACTTGACCAGTACTTTGACCCAAAAGATTCTCCCACCAAGCTTCATCAAAATATCTCAATCCCTTTCGAGAGTTATCTTGCGGACAGACGGACAGACAGACGGACAACTTTTGCGATGTCATAGGTATCCCTCCACTTACGTTTTGGGATCCCAAAAAGTTTCTCCGATTAAGGATTAAACTTAACTGCAGTATTTGCTACTGGGATTAATTTTATCTCTATTGGGATAACATTAATCCGAATCAGAGATAATATTATCTCAGTAGAGACAAGGTTAATCACAGTAGCAAATACTGCAAGATTTTTTTTTATAGTGTCTCTTCAGAAATATCTTGAACCACCAAAAGGACATCCACCTCATCCTCCAGCAAAGTTTTTGAATTAAAAAAAGAACAAGCATTTCACGGAAAGTGGTTAAATAATATCACAGAAAAGCTGGATTAACAAAAAAATCGGATGTGGTGTCCAGTTTATATTTGTATCCCATCGAGTTGTTAACAATTACGGTCTCTTATCATTTTCGCTCCAAAATCTTGCGATCATTGCAATTTACCTAATTAAAATCCTCGATACGACGCTAACACCGTCGAGGGCCGACCAGCTCCAACCAGGGCCGTTTCTGGGGGGGGAGGGATCCGACCCCTCCCACAAAACATAAAAAAAAATAATCGTTTTTTATAAGCTTTAATCTCTAGTCTGTCTTTTTCTACTTTTTGATCCGACCCGCAAGCACCCCCCACCCCCAACCGAAATCAATTCCTGGATACAGCATGGGACAGATTCCTCTAGTAAGTTTAAGAACCGCCAAATCCTTTAGGTTTTTAAGACCTGATTCCAACCTTAATTAAATCACGACAGATGAAAAACAACTTTACCATATATAAAAGGAAAATTAACAAAAACAAAGGAAAGAGACGTCACCAGACAAAACAATGCCAAAGGTTTCGATGGGATCCCAAAAATTTAATATTTGATCCAGACAATTTGGACTTGTAGATATCCGGTCTTCGCTAGACTCCTTGAACATCTTTACTATTGAGATTTAGAAACAGAAGAAGGTCAATGGGTAATCATCTGAGAAAACCAAGTTCAGATCTGGATTCAGCATGTGTGTATTTACCCCTAGGCTTTACGTCATATTTTGACGTAACTGATCAAATCTTCCTGCCTTACTTCTGCCAAATCTCCGGTTTCGACCGGATTCCGACCGAACTACTCGTCCGGCCAAAACTAAAGCTCAAAAACGAATTCAGCGTATCACCTAACCCCTATATCGAACATCTAATCAACTTCAGATAAAACTTTAACTATTAACAAATTTTCCGGTTTCAGCCGGATTCCGGGCAAAATATATGTCCGGGTAGAATGATTGTCAAAATCGGATTCAGCATTTCTTATTGCCCCTAAATCGAACTTCTAATCAACTTCGGATAAACTTTTACTTTTAACAAATTTTCTGGTTTCGGACGGATTCCGGGCGAACTACATGTCGGACAAGAAAATTATTTTCATATGAATGTTCAGCATGTTTTCTTACCCCTAAATCGAACACCTAATCGACTTTAGATAAGACGTTTACTTTTAACAAACTTTCCGGTTTTTGGCCGGATTCCGGGCGTACTACTTGTCCGGTGGTTTTCATAATTGTGTTCAGCATGTCTTTTAACTCCTAAATCGACTACCTTATTAGCTTTTAAAAGCTTTATTAGCTTGTCAACCCTTGATTTAAACCCCCTCCCCCATCCCTAAATGTTGAGCTACAGAGCCCATCTACGAACTCGACCTCTCTTTTGACCAAAAGAGTCCTCACACCAAGTTTCATAAAAATGTCTCATTCCCTTCGAGAGTTATCGTGCTTACAGACGGACAGACAGACGGGCGGACAGACGGACAACTTTTGCGAAGTTATAGGTCCCTCCACGTTTTGGGATCCCAAAAACATTTCAAATTCCAAAAATTTCTGACTACAGTGGTAACATCCCAATTTGATTAACTCTAATGCAAACAGAAAAAAATACAATCAAACTTCATCCACATTTTTTTTTACACCGTTAGGCCTACTAAAAAGTGTGAACAATTACAATCGGAAGACTTATAAATAAACCACGGTATCAATTCTGATTGTTTTGACCAAACATCCGCAATGAAACTATGTTTTCGGTAAAAGGCAAGCCGAGAGCGACAAGGAAAAGCCCAGGAAACGCGAAAACCGCCAGCTGTCGGAATTCGACTCAATTTGTGCATGGGCAAGGTCAACCAGATTCAAGAAAGTTTGACTTGTCAAGTGTGATAGTTTCTCCCTCCCTATTTATTGAAGTTCGATAACTTGGATTTGAAACCACTCGTTAAAAGATCCAGTTGCCAGGCGGAACAAAGAACACCTTTTCACTTTCGGTAAATCTCAAATCACCACATTGTAAAATCAGAAAAAAAGGTTCTAAAATCTTGCGACAAATGTCCGAAGAGCAAACTGCGTCTTCACGGATCATCCCCGATTGGCTCTATCGAACTGTAAAACCGCTCTCGAAAGGAAACTGCTTCTCCTCAAGCACGAGGCTTATATCCGCTGCCATTTGACGTAATTCTGGACATTCCTTAAGAGACCCAACCTTGACCTTCACTAACCTTTCGCCTTCTAATTTTCTGAGCACTGCATTTAAATTAGCGTGGTGCCGCTTCCTTTGTACTTATCGAAACTCCATCTGTGAACAATGAAGATGCGAATAACCCCTCACCTTTTTTTATTTTGTCAGACGGCTAGAACCGTAGAAGCAGTAGACAGTTTTTAAAATGGCTTGATTAGCAATTGCCCGCGACAGCAAGAAAATGTCGAATTCGAGAAAACGTCAGAGGTATTAACGTCCTAGACGAGGAGACAGTATCCCTTATTAATCGAAAAGCTAGCTGCCTACTTTCAAAGCTGGGCCTCAACAACATCAATCAGAGACGAAGCCGTGCATCCGAGTTCAGAGAATGTTTGATGTTACAAAATATCTTCAGGCTAGACATTTAGTATTTTTTCTATATCTTTTTGCAACACTGGTAGGGGGCCGAAATCCCAAACGCCCCAGAAAATCAGAGCAGAACTAATCAGATACATTTTTCAGGCTAAACATGATGCTCATAGTGGTTCTCGCCATATCTTCCATCGTTTCCGGTCAAGTCAAACAACTCCATGTCGGAGCAACGTTCGATTCTGACGATTCCCGCCAAAGTCGCCAGCTTGACGAAAACGGCGAGCCACGAATAATCACCGAGCCGCAGCCGGGAGATGAGTATGTTTTCATCTCTGCAAGCAAAAACCTTGGGGGTTTCCGACAAGGTCGTCAGAACTCCCAATCCCTGTTCAAAGAACCCGAGTTTGTTGAAACCGGATTTATTGGACGTCAGGGGGGGTTCCGAACAGGGAGAGAATCACCAGCAGCAGTACAGGACGACGCTAGTGCCGGTGAACAATCGGCGCCCACCGACGATGTCGCAAGCGCCCAGGACACTAAAAAGGCAGAGCCAGCCCCAATCCTGAAAGCTGGAGTTAATTTTGAAATATTTAGCCTTGATGACGTAGTGAGCGCAGCACAAGGCGAGCCCAAGGTCGTTGAAAGTGAAAATGCATATGGAGACAAAAAAGGACGTTCGCTTCTAGACGAGCAAAACAATCTGAAACCTGTTTCTGGATTTAAAGACCAGCAAGAAGATACAGTGCCAGCAGCATCGGCGGTATCCTCAAGAACAGTCATCAAAAAAGGTCCGAATGGGAAGGACTATGAGTACGAATACCTGTATTACTATGATGATGAAGGAGAGGAAAGCGATGAAGAATTCGAAGACGTAGAGCAGAAGAAAAAAGCAACCACAACAACCACCACCACTACCACCGCAGCCCCTAAGACGACCCGCGGGAAACGATTAAGGACGAAGCCGACCTTCGCTCCAATTGATGTGGATGCACCAAAAATCAGCAACGCTCGAGGAAGGATACGAACTGAGGAATCCTTGGTCGTGAACAAGCCCCCTATTACGAACTTGAAGGACAACTCAATCGCTCGAGCTATCAATCAGGCTACAGTGGAAAACAAGGCGGAAGAAACTTTCAAGACTAGAGCTGAACCGACTCAAAGAGAAGAAAGTACCACAGCAGTGCAGGAAAAACTTAAGGATGCAGAAGAAACAGAGGCTATTGTGAAAATATCTCAGACCGAGGAAGAGGTTAGCAGCAACGAGTCTAAACCAGAAGCTACAGAAGATGCAAACGCAGAAAACCAGGAAACGTCTAAGCACAATGAAGAAAAGCCAGACCATGACGACGACGCGACAGTAACCGAGGAAAAGGCTGAGTTAACAAAAGCTTCAGATGATGAGCCAGAGGTGGTTCCAGCGAACGTAGAACCAATGATCATCCATGCACAAATGATGACTGAACACGATTTCCACGAGCAGCAGGAGGTTCATCCCCATGGTGACGACGAGGAAACCACCCATGCGCCTTTTGATCTGGAACATGATATAGCTAAGCCTACATCCTCAACACCGGACGAACGATCAGAAAGTATCGAAACCACCACACCAGCTGCAAGCCGCTTACCAGATACAACACGATTCCCGCCAAGGATACAGGCCGCAATAGAGATCGCTGCTGCAGCTGGCTCTGAGAACGAAGAAGAGTTTGCGAAGGCGGAAGACGAGGAAACAGAGGTTGAGCTAGAGAAGACGGAAGACTTAAAATTGGACGCTGTCTCGGAAATACAAGAATTTGAAAAGGAAGCAGAAATTGTGGGAGACGTTCTGAGCGAAAACGTCAAACCGCTGTCAAGCGAAAAGCTCGTAAACACCGGTGCTCCCGTCAATGAAGAAGCAGACGCACGGACTGAGACATCAGTCATCTCGGAAGTTCCTGTAGTCCCAGAAAAGATAAAACACGAAGAAATTGCGGCTAAAGATCATGACGACAACGGTGAGGATCACGAGAAGATCGCCGAGAATCAGGAAAAGCAGGAGACCCCGGCTGACCATCCAGAAGAACACTTGGCTGAAATAAAGGAAGAGTCTGACGTCACTGAAGTACGTCACAAGCAAACACGTGTCAATGACGCTAGGGCAATTCAAAACTTATTTGCACTATCCCAAGCCGTTCAAGATGAGAAGCAAGAAATCGCCCGCGAAGAATCCACGAAAGAAGTTAACACCCACGTTCTAGAGACTGTCGTTTCTTCCGAAGAAAAAGAAGTAGAAAATGTCGTCCAAAAAGAGGTTACGACTGCCACTACGACAGCAACAACTGAGGTCACAACACCGGTTAAAGCCAGCGTTTCAAGCCAGCAGCGTACCAGACGTCCTGGCCTGTTTAGACCACGGGTACCGGCTTCGCAGGTTGAAGACGACGAGAAGCCTGTCCCTAAACAGAAAACAACGACCACAACCACTACGACCCAAGTACCAACTCAACGAACAACCCCTTCCAGGCGTTTCAGCAACCGAAGAACTACTACTAAAGCTTCAATTCCTGAACCCGTTGAAAACGAAATTGTTGCGGAAGACGAGGCAACAGAATCTGCTGCTGAAGTAACAACATCAACTCAGAAACCAGGCAGACAGCGATTCCGACAAGAAGAGGGTGTTCGCTCGCGCAATCAAAGAACCCGAAAACCACTAATTCCAAGCGACAACGAAGTTGTCACACCACCAATTACTTTTGAAATCAAACGCCAACGCCCTCAACTCCCAAGCAGGCAAAGTCCAGTTGCTCGAGCCAACCCCCTCGACAGATCTCGCCAGCGAACCTCCACGACCACAACGACAACTGAATCACAACAGGAGCTAGATGCCACAGAAGCCCCGGTAGAAGAATTTCAGACAAACCCGGAAGTTCCACAAGAACCATCAACGTCGACGGCAACGTCCACCACCACCACCACCACCACCACAACAGCAGTACCGGAAACCGAAGCCTCTTCCCCGCCACAGGAAGCGACATCTCGACCACTCAGGAAGAGACCAACCATCAATGTCACAGAAAAAGCGAAAAGACCCGAAGACGTTAACCCAGTCGTCACAAGACGAACACCGCCTTTGGGCAGAAGAAAGACAACTCCAGCTGCCCTAGGTGGAGAAGACGAAGTAGTAGCAACCAAATCTACTACAACTACAACAACTGAGAAACCAGAGGAAATATCCGACGACAGTACTGATGCAACCGAGAAGCCTACACGCCTTTCGCTACTGGAACAGAACAGAGCGAGAAGGCTCAGAACGAAGCCCAGTGCATGAAAGTAGCACAGTTTTTAATAGACTGACCGGTGCCAATATTGAAAGAGCTCTTTAAATGATTATTTATTTATTTTTGTATGCTTTCAGAATTTCGCGTGTATTTTTATTAGTGACAAAGTATAAAATTCCTATTAAAGAATTTTCGATAATCTGAGATCAGCTCCTAAATGTTATCTGCAGAAATCTCCTCATGCTTGATATTGAGTTGATGTCACTATGCACACGCACAAACATCAGTTCGTCCACGCCAAACATTCAACATCTAATCCAACATCCTAATATCCTTCATCTACACGTCATTTTACACCCACATGTCAGTTCTCAATACCGTCCGTTAACCAACTCGCCCTCTAAAACAATACCAAAGGTTTCGATGGGATCCCAAAAATTCGATACTTTTTCCAGAAAATTGGGTCTTGTCTTCTTCAGACCCAGTCTTCGCTAGACTCCTTGAACATTTTTAATATCAAAATTCAGAAACAGTTTTAAAGCCAAACAGCTAATCATCTGAGTAAATCAAGTTCAGCTATGGATTCAGCATGTGTGTTAACGCCTTTAAGTCATATCTATTTTGACAAAAACTTCCTGCCTTACTTCTGCCAATTTTCCGGTTTCGGACGAATTCCGGAACTACTTGTCTGGCGAAAAAAGAAAGCTAAAAAAAGAATTCAGCGTATCTTCTTTACCCAATATCGAACATCTAATCAACTCAAATAAAAATTTTACTTTTAACAAATTTTCCGGTTCCAGCCGGATTCTGGGCGAACTATATGTCCGAGTAAAATTTATTTTCATAGACGGACTCAGCATCTCTTCTTACTCCTAAATCGGATACCTAATCAACTACAAATAAAACTTTTACTTTTAACAAATGTTCCGGTTTTGGCCGGATTCAGGACCAACTACTTTGTCCGGGAAGAACATAGGTTTTCAGCATGTCTTTTTACCCCTAAATCGACATCTAATCAACATCAAATAAAACTTTTATTTTTAACAAACTTTCCGGTATTTGCCGGATTCCGCACGAACTACTTGTCCGGCGAGAAAATGGTTTTCATCATCGTTCAGCATGTCTTCTTACCCCTTAGCCGACTATCACATTAGCTGTTTAAAAATATTTTGTTCGCCCCTGAATTTAATCCCCCTCCCCCACCTCTAAATGTAGGGCTAAAGAGCCCATCTACGAACTTGGCTTTACACTTCTTCACCCAAAGAATCCTCACACCAAAGTTCATCAAAATATCTCTTTCCCTTCGAGAGTTATCGTGCTCACGGACAGACAGACAGACAACTTTTGCGATGTCATAGGTATCCCTCCACTTACGTTTTGGGATCCCAAAAATCCGTCAGTTGGCCCCCACGTCAGTACGCACATTTTCTGTTCGTTTCTTCAGTTCGCCCCCATTGTTGACACACACATTAACTCGACTGATTCATTAAAAGCAATGAAAGAAATTAACATAATGGAGCCGACATTTGCGCGTTTTAAACTGTGAATCACTTTTTAAAGTCAGAAGCACGACAGTTCTCAGATCCGACAGGTTTGTTTTTGCGGTAAGAACGGAAGAAAGCAAGGATACAAGCAAGAGTAAAACGTATTAAAAAAAAAAATTATCAAGTGTTTTGAAAAGATTGGCAACAACATTGGGACTAGTTCATATGACAACTGAAAAAAGAGTCAACATGGGAGTAACCTAATTCATGACTTCGTACTTTTTTGCCAACCTACACGAATATGTAAACGTATTTAAATATGAATACGAATATATACGAACATATTCGTATAGAAAACGCGAGAAAACGAACGGAAAAAAAAGAAAGGATGCACGCAAGAGTAAAACGTAATAAAAAAAAAATGTAGCAAAAGTTCTAGAAAGATTGGCAACAAGAGACGACAGCTACGATCTTGACAGCTGGTAACAGCACACGCCCCAGACGTTATATTTACAGGTCCGTACCATATCCGGTCACAGTGGGGGGAGTGAGACCTCGATTATTGTGACGTGTATTACTCTAAACGAGTGATGCGATTCGGATCGAACTTGTAGTTAGCAAGATCAGATGTTCCGTCTAGAGGTCAGTACCGCAGCCAGCCATTGTGGGGGAGTTTAGAGGGGTGTCCAAGACATCTTGTGACACGCTTAGGGTGGAGAGATCGGGCCGGAATTCGGTGTACAAGACCATCATATGCTTCGGGGAGCTGGAGCTGGTCTCTGACTAGCTCTACGACCTTGACAGCTCGGACATAAACTAATACATGCTAACTACCTTTGCAAGAGCCATTTGATCTTTCAGCAGTTGTTTAGTTAAATATTTCCTATCCGAAGCTGGTATTCTTTTATTTGCTGATGACACCCTTCTTTTTTTGTCTGCCCCATCTGTACCTGATCTATACGAAAAGCTTAAAATAGCCCTAGCTGAATTTACCAATTTCACTGATTCTCACCTACTAACCCTGAATTTTTTAATAACAAACTATATGGTATCCTCGAGAACCTCATCCCTAACAAGCTCTGGTCAAGTTATGGTGGGTACTTGAGTCATCAAAAGAGTGCATTCCATTAAATACCTTGGTTTTCTACTGGATGAGAATTTGTCATGGAAAGAGCCCGCCGATTTTCTGTCGTCTAAGCTTTCTCGGTCTCTTGGAGTGATAAGGAGAGTTAAAAACATTGCATCATCTAAAATTCTACGAATGATATATTCTGCTATTTTTCATCCTTACTTAATTTATGGATGCTCCGTGTGCGCTAGCAATTTTGTATCTTATTACAAGAAAGTTCAAAATCTACAGAACAGTGCTATCCGGGCAATCACGTCGCATGACCCCAATAAGAATCACAGTGAACGTTTTAGACCTAATAAAATAATGGATGTCTCCGCAATTAGAGACTACCAAGTTGCAGTTTTCACTTATAAGTATTTTAATGATCATTCAAATTCATTTTTTCAGAATTTTTTTTCGCAGAATCAGGATTTTCCACGAGTATTCTACTCGGAATGCCCGGCATTTGGCGAGTGCCCCCCGTAAAACAACTAGAGCTTGTTTCATAATAAAACAATTTGCTCCGGGGGTGTGGAATTCAATACCTGAGGAGGTAAGGGTTGCGTCTACCTTTTCAGCTTTTAAGTCACAGGCCAATTCCTTTTTCTTATCGAAAATATAATTTCCTTTCTTCTTTTTTCCTTCCTTTTTTTGTGGGGGGGGGGGGAGGGCAAGGGCGCTTTGTTGATGGTAAAATCGTTCGTTAGTGGATTTTCTTGTCAGTTTGTTATGTCTTCATTTTTATTTTCTTCTTCCTCTTTTTTTCTCTCCTTCTTTTTCTTTTTTTGATTTGTTTGGTTTGTTTCCCTTAAGACTATATGAATAAAGAATAAGCCCCGCCCATTGCCAGGCCTTATGTTAGGCCTTATGGTGGAGTCACAAAGAGTAAATGGTGTTTTTATTGTTTATGAATAAACTAAACTGAAACTGAAACTTAGTCAGTAAGCCAAGGTTGATTAAGTTAATTAATAAATTAAGTCCTTTGATTCAGTGTCGGAAAGATGATTCCATATCTCTAAAAACGTATGGATGTCTGAATGCCAAGGTTGTCAACAGCATGCAAAATTCTAATGCCCTTATTGCAAACTCTGCACGACATCGCTGCAAGTGAACAAGGGAGTGATCTAATAACACAGAACGACAACAGGACTGCTGCCACAGAAATCCGCTGAGGGCATAGAATCGGAGATCAGCACCGCCAGTTAAGCCTCTACAGGCTGATATTAATACCTTTACCTTTTACCTCTACCATAGAAATCGCTTTGCATGTTTGAATGGTCAACGCCATTCCCCAAGCTCGGACACTTAATGGGACAGGAAAATGAAATTACCGTTACAACATAAGTACAAATACAAGAATCAATAATAAAAAATGATAATAACAATAATGATTTTATTTTTCACCCATCAAAGGGCACAATGCACAGACGGAGTAGGAATAAAGAAAGAAAAGAAGAAGAACACACTAATAAAAAAAAATTCCATCATACTTACCGTAGTTACTACGCGTGACGTCATAAATTTTGGCTTTTTGGCGTCAAGGCTGGAACGAATTTTTCTATTTTCAGCAAAATATCGTGCCACGGGCTAATCCTGCCAAGCACATCACAGAGATTCGTAGTTACCAAGCTTGCTACGCGGAAATAGTTACTATTAGTTACTATTTCGACAAGGTTGGAACGGTCAGTGTAGTGAGTTCTTACGATGTTGGAACGGAAATAGTAACTATCAGTTACTATTGTTAGGAGGGTGGACACGCCTATCAACACAACTAACCTATTGTAGAAGAGTGCTCTTCCATTCGTGCTTAACATTGTCGTTGAACGTCTGTATAAGTTGTCCCAACTGCTGTAAGTGGGTCAGTAATGTTGTAAGTAGTATAATAATAATAATTTAGTTTTTTACCCACACTAAAACATATAAAGGTTAATTTCCGACATCGAGCTTGTTACTTTGATATGAACCGAGATGGAGGTATGTTAACTATTACAACTTTTTCAAACAGAATAATTGTATAGGTAGGACTTATTCTTCTTTTGTTGTACTTTATTGCTAATGGGGGAGGGAATTTCATTTTAGTAAAATAGCAACCCAACCCTACTGTAGACCTACTAAAATGACTACTGTTGGGCAAGGGTGTCCAAAACCAGGTAAACCAGGCCCGTATCCAGGATTTTTTTTCGAGGGGGGGGATGCCTGCGGGTCGGACAAAAAAAACATCAGAGGGAAAAGCATGTAAATATGACTATTTTTGTGTGTTTCGGGGGGGGGGGGGGGGGGTGGGTCAACCCCCTAACCCCCCCCCCCCCTGGATACGGCCTTGTCCAGAACCATTCTTTATTGGGGAGGGGGGGGGGGGGCGAACCTGGTAAAATTGAAAGAATCGATATCTGATTTTTACCGCATTTATTTTTTTTTTCTTTTCTAATAACAGAGCGAATAGCCTTCAAGAACCTACAATGTAAAAAGTTGCTTAGTATATATAAATTAAGTTTAAAGAGAAATTTTGGCCCGTTTCACGCTCTTCCTGGTTTTTTTTAGGGATACGCCATCACTGGCCTTTAACATTAGGGGGACGTCCGGTTTTGCCAAAACGCCGTGAAAATGCGCTGACAAAAAAACGCCGTTGCCGCAAAGCTACAACGTCGCTAACAGCTGTAGCTGTAACAGGCGAGATGTTTTTAATCTGCCTTTTTTAAACAGTTAACTACTCTCCATGCGGAATTCAAGTGGTTCAATGTGGTTCAAGCCCCCAAAATTCCAAGCCTCAAACATCAACTAAATGACGCACCTTTTTTCTTTCTCTTTTTGGAAATAAGCCGCAAAATTTTGTGGAAAAACTGATGATCAAAGTGCCTTTTTGCCATCCCAAGACTACCTATTAAACCACAGAGCTTTTCGGCGAAAAAAAGGGGCCGTCCAGGGTAAAGTATATACAAAGTACATTTACCCTGAGTTCACAGCAAAGAAAAGTAGGCGGGTTTTCACGACAAGAGACGTGAGTATTTGCTGCTCGGACTATTCTTATCTCTATGCAGATAAAATTAATACCAAATAGAGATAAGATGAATCTGAGCAAATACATTTAACTTTAATCTTTATACGGAGAGACTTTTTACAGTGCAGTTGAAGCTACCGTTAAACGGTAAAGAACAAGAGCTAAATAAATACCACTTAAATTACCGAACTCAATAACTGGGATGAACCAAATAATGAATTCGTACTACCAAAAAACTAACTAAAAAAAAATTAGAATCAGATCGGGAGCGGTATAACAACCGAATGCGGTGTAGATACGGACTGAACAAAAATCCGGTGAACGACCGAATTCGGTAACGAATCACAACCAAATGAATCTGATTAATCACCGAGTTATGAAATGGACTGACCGAATGCGATAGAACAGATTCGGACTTGAGATAAGTCCGGTGGATTGCCGCAACCGGTTACGAATGAGACCAAATATACACGTTAAATCACGGAACTTACAAAGGGACGGACCGAATGCGGTGAAATGGATGCGGACTGAACAGAATTTGGATGAATTACCAAATTCGATAAAGAATGGGAACCAACAAACATGTTAAATCACCCAATTTAGAAATTTGAGGACAAAAGATTTTATAAAACGGGCATCAGAGCTTCGCCGCGATGCCAGTTTTGACCGGAACTTTCGGCTTCGGCGAAAATTTGACCGAATGCCCAAAACGTAGGGGGGGGGGGGCGCAGCCCCCCCCCGCTCTCCCTTCGGGACGCTCCTGCTGTTGGGACCCAAGCACTTCAGTTTCTTCCAATACAGTCTTTACTTTTTGGCGATTCAGATGCTATCTAGCGGTCATGAAAGCTTACAGCAGATTTACTAAAATGACTACTCTAGGGGTCGCGGAAGTAAAAAGTAAACAATAAAAAACCACGTGTTGGCTCTTAAAGAACCAGAAAAAATCGAGATCAAAGACAGGGATCAATGCTGAATAACTAGCATTTGGAAAGCAAAGGATAGTAGGAGGTTGTTTCAGTTGACAAGCTGTATTTTCAGTGGAAATCTGATTGTGACAAGGTATGTAATAGGGCATAGGCTGGTTATCTAAGAGAGTAAGATGTTCTGTCATTTTTTTCAATGCTGAATAACTAGCTTTTGCAAAGCAAAGGATAGTAGGATGTTGTTTCAGTTGACAAGCTGTATTTTCAGTGGACACTGACTGTGACAAGGTATGAACTAGGGCATAGGCTGGTTGATAAATTCATTCATTCATTCACCAAGAAAAAACGAGACTGGGCATGAACCGCACGACCTAGCGAAATTGTACTACAGCTCCAGCTTTCTTTTTAATTCCACGACGCATACAACCCTTTGAATTCCCTAAATCCATCTAAATGAAAAATCAGTTTAGCTTAAAAGGAAAGATCTTATCTGGAATGGTTTGACCATAAACTCCAAAAATCGAAGTTCTCCCTCTTCACTTAACGGCTTCTCTTCTTCTAACGGTTCCTCAAGGCCGTTGCAAGGTCGGTAAAAAGCGAATGGTAGAGTTGTGTAAATCCTAAAGCAACAAAAATCATTTTCACTCGCAAATAAAAGTCTACATCCCTAAAGTAACTCAGTTTCTACGGCTGATATATTCTGCCGTTGGATTTCAGTCGTTTAATTCGTATCGGCTGAAAGTAATTTGTGCTGAACGAAAGCAAATGCTGGGCCCTTTCTTCCCCTAATCCTTAGAATTTACTTTGATAGGTCCTGTCCCGTCCTAAGGAAGCTTCTTCTACCACAACCTCCTACCACTCATGCCCTTGGACCCTTTTCCACTTGCCATCTTGGAAGAAGATTTTTTAAGCCCGAATAGTCCTTTTTTTTTTTTTTGCTTTTGTCTTGTGCAAAACGGATACGTCAGCTGAATCCTTTTAGAGCTATATTTTGGCCCTACTTGGCAATGGTCCACTTCAGGCTCAAAGCCGCTCAAGTTGGAAAAACGGACTTGTGGAAAAAATTTAGCTCTAATAAAATTAAGCTGACATATCAGTATTGCACTATCAGATATGGTTAGTTACTGAAAGCTCAGTGTATTTTTCAGCTTTTATGAAAAATACCCTTTTCCTATCCGGCGTGTTACAAAATTTCATTAATTGAATAGCTGTATGGTGGAACCGGTTTGTCTCCGTTTGCGCACAAAGGTCACCGAAATCTACAGAAAATGGGCGTGTCGTCGTCCCCTGAAGTTAGAGAATGCTTTTACAGCATGAAATAATTTTAGAACTTTGGGACACAAAAAGGTACGTTCGCAAACTGTTCCTAGCTGCGGTATGCAATTTTGACTTGTTTTTTTTTATTGATGTAGACGATTGTATTTAAGAACTTAATTGTTTTATTTAGAAATTTTACACGAGATACGTTATGTAATTTTGACCTGTCTTTCGTTTACTGATATATTCTATTTATGAAATTTTAATCTTATCAGATAAGTAATATTGACCTGTCGAGTTGATTGATAGTGCTTGAAGCGTCTTTATTTGTATTTACATATCCAAAGCTATTTTTATGTATTTAAAGATATTACGGATTAAATCATCATTTCATTTCAGTTTGCATTTCCTTCACCGATTCTCTAAACTGTAAGCTGCGATAAAATTTCCTAGACATTTCTCTTGATTATCTGTTCCGTAAAAATAGGGAATAGCGCCTTTCAGACTAACGCGTCCTTACGAGAGACATGTCTACTCAGTCAGTACTTGTCCGTTCAGGATGACTGAGATGGTCACCGCTGAGTGAACGTCGACAGATTGACAAACCGCTAACCGTCACGCTGTGCAATTTCTCCTTCGCTATCTTAAACACAAATTTCACGGCTTCGACGACGTAATATATATAGTAATATATTCGCCATTTTTATAAATTGTACAAACCTCACAGTCTGACGAGTCCCAACTGCTTCGTAAAGGCGGATAACGACGGAAACGCCGTCGCCTTTATCGACCCTTGTCGTCTCTGCCACTTTAACAGTGTCGAGAACAACCGTGGTCACGGGAAGTGATGAACAGAGGCTGAACCACTGTCGAGTCTTAGTGCTCTCCCTAGAAATAAACAGAACTTCAATGGCCCATGATTGTTTATCACCAATTGCGCTTCTCGAAGGAAGGTTAATCTGCATTCTTCAATACTGCAATCTTCTCTGTTTCTAACGGCTTTCAATGTTGTCAACCGCCTAACGTTGGCGCTGAATTCCCAACTCTCGTCAGTTAAGCCGCTTTCACGTTGAGGCCTCGTTGCGTATGCGTTTATCCTGCGTTGCGTACAGGTTGCGTAGCGTATCTTTCGCACCTGCGCGAGAAGCTTTCACCCTGGATGCTCAATTTACTTTCTCAGTTTCTTCTCTTGAATTCTCGTTTCTTTCACCATTAGTAGGTTTTTCTCCAGTTTTTCTTAAAAACTTAGATTTTCCACTGACAAATCTCATGCGTACGCGTCGACGCATCGCAAGAATAGAATTTGGCATTTTATTTCTCTGCGTAAGCTCTGCGTTGCGTCGACGCTACCGCGACGCAGAGGTTGCGTAGCTAAGTATGAAAAACTCAACGCTTCAATGTGAAAGCGGCTTTAAGAGTAAGAGAGATGCGTCCGAATAGCCACATATTTGTAGCAACTATGCTAAATAAAATGAGTCGAAGATTCTGCAACGACACCCTTGCATACGAATAATGATTTAAAGTTTTGTTTATCTATTTCTTCTACTGAGATGCATCACGTTTGATAGTACCTAGCGGGCATCAACTCAACTAACTTTTATACAGTAATAACCTATGAGGTACTAAACATTGAGATCGCGATGATAAAACGAGGTTTACCTGATGTATAAAATTTGCTCAACACTTCCTTATTATATATTCAAATAATGTATACAACGGATACGTCAGCTACGATTCTTCATCAGCGATATTTAGGCCCTTCTTGGCATTTATTCAAACAATGTTTACAACGGATACGTCAGCTACGATTCTTCATCAGCGATATTTCGGCCCTTCTTGGCAACGGTCCTCGTCAGGCTGTAAATCCTCTGGGTCAACGTCGGGGAAGGAATCAAACCTGTAATCACCTGACGAGGACCCTTGCCAAGAAGGGCCGAAATATCGCTGATGAAGAATCGTAGCTGACATATCCGTTGTAAACATTGCTTGAATAAATGTCTCAAAGTCAGCTTGGGCTCAAAGAATATTTATCTACGAAGTACGGAACTTCTTGGCAAGGGTCCTCGTCAGGCTGTCAATCTTCTGGGTCAATGTCGGGGAAGGAACAAACCTGTACTAAATACGTGAAGCTTCTATCTACTTTAAATATCTTATTAGGGCAAATTACTTTCTAATACCACTGTTAGGAAAAAACTAGTCCTGGGATTTAACTGGCCGCTATTTTTGCTGCACGATTGGGGCGATGGCAGGAAAGTTTTTTTCCTTGTTTTGATCAACTTCGGTTTTGTTATAAACAAAGGACTGAAGGCTTAAATTTTATTTCATTAATAACCTCGTTCCAAGTTTCTATTAGGGAGTACTCGCCTGTATCTATTATTTTTAATAATCACTGCACGGAAAAACTAGTGCTGAGATTTAATTTTTGACACGGCTGCTGTTTTGCTGCACGATTGGGGCGACGACAGGAAATGTTTTTTTCTGCATTCTGATCGACTTCGGTTTTGTTGTTAATAAGGGACTGAGGCTTAAATTTTCTTCCCTTAATAACCCCGTTCCACGTTTCCGGTAGGGAGTACTACTTCCTTATTAATTTTCTCCAAACTGACACACCACTCCTGCAACACAGACATAGAAAGAACAAAGTGCTGAAAGAAGAATAATGCAGAGAAATCATCTCAGTGGCATGGAACTAAGAACTGAAAATCCTACTGGAAAAATAAAACCCTCCCTCGTCTCTATAACTCATTCTTGGGATTCACAAATCCTGTAATAAACGACCTTGCTTACGCTATAATCACATAGGTACTGCTTTAGTAGCCACGATTCACCACTTGGTTCACGCAACTTCCAACTTGACTCCGACGTTCCGAATATGTCACCAAAGTTAGTATGAGCCAGAGGTACGGGAGGGTGGGGGGGGGGGGGGGCTACTAATGACAAAAAAACGAACGCGGGCATAAGTTGTAAGTCAGACGTAGAACCACGGCTGTTTATCCAGAAAGGAGTCGACGGCTATTCATCTCGTTTGTATCAAGTCCAAAAGTAGCGTCATAATTCTACAAGCGTAAGAGGCAAGGTCACAACTCATTAGCAGCTGCAACAGTAGTTCGACATCAATCAAGGAGATCAGCAAAATCTGTCTCACGCAAGAACAGGTTCGTCCGCGAAAAATCAAGTCATAGAGAAAACGCTTTAGGATGCTTCTCACCTATGGATCTCTCCAGAGCGTGACAAGTTTAACTGGGCGAGGCTGGAGTTATATTCCCTTGCCCGTTGTACAACACGACTGCCTTGCAACGGACCTAGAAAAAAGGAGGCGTCGTTGCTATGTCGAGTCTGAGATTCTCTGCATGAGAGCTAGCGAGAGAAAAGTGTTCTCTAGTTCGGTTCCCCCCTAACCCTCGCTCCACCACCAGGGGCGTCACGACTGGGGGGGGGGGGGGGGGAGGGGAGGACGCCCCCCCCCCAATGCTGTCGGCCAGTCGGTAAAAAATAACCGAGTCGGCGCGAAGCGCCGCGATTTTTCGTCAAAACAGTTGATTTTCTCATGAAAACAGTCGGTTTTTCTGCAAATTGGTCGATTTTTCGTCAAAATAGGCGGTTTTTCTGAAAATCAGTGAATTTTTCTGAAAATCAGTCGATTTTTTTCAAAACAGTCATTTTTGTTGTTGAAAACAGTCGTTTTTTCTGCAGAAACAGTCGGTAAAAATAACCAGCCAGTCGGTAAATGCCTCGTCCCCCCCCCAGACATTTTGGCTAGTGACGCCTCTGCCCACCACGATGCTTTAAAACCCCTGTAGGCAGAGATGGGCGAATCCGATCACGAAAGGATTCGAATACCAATCCGAATCCAGTGCTAGGTAGGAGTCCCTTTCCGAATCCGAATCCACCATTTCACGCTAAGGACCGGAACCGAATCCAGATTCGAATCCGATCTTGACCAAAATCAAATCATGTTCACAGGTTATAGTTTAAAAATCAGAGGTGACAAAAGCACTAATGATAAAGTAATCAGATAACGTAATAGATTGCTGAGGATGGTTGGTGGTGGAGACCAAAAAGTGTATTTGACTAAGCCCACTGTGTAGAAATTGGAGAAACGGGAACTGGAAGGACGTAGACTAGAAATTTGAGCGGATTGGTAAGATTGATGGTCTGAAATCCGAGTCCGAATCCGAATCCAGCCTGACAAGCAGAAGATTCGAATCCGCGAATCCTGGATTCGAATCCGAATCCGGATTCGCCTATCTCTGCCTGTAGGGTAACCACCTTTGATGGATTCCACCCACAGCATAATTCTCCGACAACTACAATCCCATGACCATTGGGACACTGGCTCAAAAGAAAACCTCAAAATATCCAAGAAACGAGGAAGTACAAGCGCACTCAACTCGCTACCTATTTCGTCGTCCCATCTCCAGTCGAAAGCGACTTATATATTTAAGCAAATGGCCTGCTGACCGTTTAAGCGCGGTTGGGTGGGGATTAGGATGAGGCAAATTTAAGAACAAAGCCAATGTCACGTCTCACGTTGGGAATCAATCGCGTGCCCAGATCCTCACCATATCTCCAAAAGAAGCCGAGGTACTTACTCCCTAATACAGCCAGAGGTACCAGTGAGCGAACGTTCGGCAACGCGAGTGGCGAATTACAGTCGGCTTTCCCGACTGACGGCTTCACGGGTTATAAAAGTTTAACCGAATCGGGCTGACCCGATGAAAAATTTTTCTCTGAATAGTAGTACGAAGTTGTACGAAAAAGTAGCATACAGTACTAACTGATGCTACTACATGCTTCTACTTCAAGGCTATCGTGTTACTGCATACTACTGCATGCTACTATTAGCAAGACTGGATGCTACAATGAAAAGACAGGATGCTACTGGATACTACTACATAAGACTGGACCAGCCTGAGGCACATTAAATGATAGTATTCTTAGCATAGTATTACATGCAACTTTTTCGTACAACTACCTTACAACTACGCAGGCTACAAATTTTTCATCGGGGAGATATGACAGTCTTGTTACCCATCACCCATTCACTTAAAGCGGACCACAAAAAATGGTCTTTCTACCACACACACAATGGTAACCATCCCTACTGCCACTATGAATCTTCAAAACCACAAAAAAACAACATCAAACAATGAGCAGATTAAAAAAAACACCAAATTTCCTAGGTTTGAAATAATTAGGTCAAGGCAAACAGAATGCTTGGATTAAGTCTTTAAATATGTAGACTGTAAGACCAGTCGACAATGCATTCCTTGCTCCGCTATTCATGTGATCGATTTTCATCGAATAAAAAATTTTCTTTCGGATTTGTGTTTCCTCTATGTAATTGTACCTCTGTGCTTGAAACATTTAAGAACTACAATTGTAAACGGTTGCCCAAAAATAAATCTATTATGGATGACAAGCAATAGCGGGCTTTTTTCCGAAGTGACCTTACATTCTGGAACTGAACATTTCCTGAGATTCGCTTCATTTTCTATGAAATGCACGCTTTTGTCGAAATTCAAATTCCACGCGTCGAGGTGAACTTCAGACTTATTCTCGCCGTGCCCCGGGGACTCCTCGGGGAATCAAGGGGAACGGCGAGAATAGATGGTTAGGAGTCACTCCGCACGGACTCCGCGAACAGACATTGACGAGAACCCAATTCCCCCACATGATATCTTTTAGATTTTTTATGGCACTTGCAGCCTCTGGCTCAAGTGCCATATACCGATCACAATTCCGTCTGTCGGTCTGTCGGTCTGTCGGTCGGTCCGAGTTTTTTTGTCCCACATATCCGAGTTAGGGTACTTCCAGATGTGCTAGGACAATGAAACTTGGCAGGCATATCAGGGACCCGACCAAACTAACCTGGAAATAATCAGTTTCCCGATCCGACCATATGGGGGGGAGTGCGGGGCGCTGGAAACTTGCAAATTTAGGGCATTTTGTCACTTTTTTTCTGAGTTAGGGTACTTCTAGATGAGCTAGGACAATGAAACTTGGCAGGAATATCAGGGACCCGACCAAACGAACCTGGAAATAATCAGTTTCCCGATCCGACCATATGCGGGGGAGTGGGGGCGCTCGAAACTTGAAAATTTAGGGCATTTTGTCACACTTTTTCGAGTTAGGGTACTTCCAGATGAGCTAGGACAATGAAACTTGGCAGGAATATCAGGGACCTGACCAAAGTAACCTGGAAATAATAAGTTTCCCGATCCGACCATATGCGGGGGAGCTGGGGCGCTGGAAACTTGAAAATTTAGGGCATTTTGTCACACTTTTTCGAGTGAGGGTACTTCCAGATGAGCTAGGACAATGAAACTTGGCAGGAATATCACGGACCCGACCAAACTAACCTGGAAATAATCAGTTTCCCGATCCGACCATATGGGGGGGAGTGCGGGGCGCTGGAAACTTGAAAATTTAGGGCATTTTGTCACACTTTTTCGAGTTAGGGTACTTCCAGTTGTGCTAGGACCATGAAACTTGGCAGGCATATCAGAGACCCGACCAAACAAAATTAGGAATAATCAGTTTTCTGATCCGACCATTTTGGGGGTGGAGGGCAGGGGAATCCGGGAAACTGAGAAGTGTGTAACTTTCGAACGGATGATCGGATTGTACTGAAACTTCATAACTGAAGAGAATATATATCTGTAATGTCCCATTTAAAGTCTTGACCGGATTCGGTAGCCAGGGGGGAGTTGGGGGGGGGGGGGGAGACCGGAAATTTCAAGAAACGGTTAGAATGGAGGGATCGGAGTGAAACTTGCTGGGAAGAACAAGCATCTGCTCTAGATAAGTCCTTTAGACCATTGTACTGGATCCGGACACTTATGGGGGGGGGGGCCGGAATTCCGGTGATGGTGGTTTTTTGGATTTTCACGATGAAACTTGGCAGGCATATCAGGGACCCAATCAAACTGACTTCAAAATAAAAATATTGTCGATCAGATAATGGTGGGGGAGTGGAGGGAGGGGAATCCGCAGGGGAATCCGGGAAATTGAGAAGTGTGTAACTTTCGAACGGATGATCGGATTGTAATGAAACTTCATAACTGAACAGAATATATATCTGTAATGTCCCGTTTAAAGTCTTGACCGGATTCGGTAGCCAGGGGGGAGTTGGGGGGGGGAGACCGGAAATTTCAAGAAACGGTTAGAATGGAGGGATCAGAGTGAAACTTGCTGGGAAGAACAAGCATCTGCTCTAGATAAGTCCTTTAGGCCATTGTACTTGATCCGGACACTTATGGGGGGGGGGGGGGTCCCGGAATTCCGGTGATGGTGGTTTTGGGGATTTTCACGATGAAACTTGGCAGGCATATCAGGGACCCAATCAAACTGACTTCAAAATAAAAATTTTGTCGATCAGATAATGGTGGGGGGAGTGGAGGGAGGGGAATCCGAAATTTTCAGTCATGCGTAATTTTGGAATGGTTGATCGGATTCGAGTGAAATTTAAGAATTCAACAGAGGACATTTCTCCGATGATTTTTTTCATATCCGGACCGGATCCGGCAACTATTGGGGGGGGGGGGGGGGAAATACGTGCCCCGTTTAGAATGGAGGGATCGGGATGGAACTTTGTGGGAAGAACAAACAGATGCTCTAGGTAAGTCATTTGCTGAATCGGATTGGCTACGTGCACCGCGGGGGAGCTGGGTGGGGTGGGGGGGGGGGTGGACCGGAAATCTCGAGAAACGGTTAGAATGATGGTATCGGAGTGAAACTTGCTGGGAAGAACAAACATCTGGTTCATATAAATCTTTTACATAATTTGACTGGATCCGGACACTTGAGGGGGGGGGGGGAGGGGTCTCCCGGAATTCCGTTTTTGGGGGATTTTCACGACGAAACTTGGAAGGCATATCAGGGACCCGGTCAAACTGACTTGGAATAAAAAAAAAATCCTCGATATGATAATCTTGGGGGGGGGAGGGGAGTTGAGGGAGGGGAATCCGGAATATTGAGTCATGCGTAACTTTGGAACGGGTGATCGGATTCGAGTGAAATTTAATAATTAAACAGAGGAAAGTTTTCTCTTGTGACCTTTTTCATTTCCGGACCGAATCCGGCAATTATCGGGGGGAGGGCGGAAAATACTTGACCCGCTTAGACTGGTGTGATCTGGATCGAACTTCGTGGGAATGACAAACAGATGCTCTGGATTAATCATTTACAGAACAGGATTGGCTCCGGTTATTGTGGGTGGAGTTGGAGGAGGGGGAGGGGGGTCTGGGATTCCGGTGATCGCGCGTTAAGGTACTTCCTGATGTGCTAGGACGATGAAACTTCGCTGGAATATTGGAGACTCAACAACATTTGCTTAGAAATTGCTACTTCCCAAATCCGATTATTCCTTAAAGTACCAATCTTGACCGCAAAGTAAAAAAAATACTTTTAAGCAATATATGCATTTTCGTGATGCCCATCAGCCCATTAGCAGTTTTGCCTCAAGGGTTTTGCTTACAAATGAAGTTCCAGCTCCCTTATAGCGCGCATCTCAACCGCAAAGTCGAAACTTACTCTTGATCAATCAAATCATCTTGACACATGCAAGTGCCATATGAGCTTACAGCTCTTGTTTTTAATAGGTGATGCAATTAGTCTGTAAAGGTCATGGTCCATCTTAGTTTAACTTTTGCTTATTCTGATTGTTTTACCTGATTTTACATTTGCATTTTTCCAAACATTTCTTTTTATTTATCAAAATCAGTCTTGTCCCATAAGGAAACTCAACACTGATCTCAGCAATTCTTTTCAAACATCCCTAATACCTGTTTTCCAGAAACCAACGACAACGGCAATTCCCCGCATCGACTCTCCACCGAAACTGAAAGACAGTCCCTTTTTGATGATGGTGATGGTAAGGGGAGCATTCCCCGACCGAGGGGATTAGAGACTTGACAAGATTGGCTTAGAAAGTGTCACTTCCTTAAATTATTCATCTTAATCGCAAAGTATAAAAATACACTTGTAAGCAAAATATACATTTTCATGACCCACATGAGCCCATGGTCATTTTTGCCTCAAGAGTTTTGCTTATAAATGAATTTCTAGCACCCTTGAAGTGCCCATCTTAACCAAAAAGTCAAAAAAATACTTTAACCAACCCATATATTCATGATCCTAAAGGGCCCAGGGTCATTTTTGCCTCAAGGACTGATTAAACATGAACCTTACAGTGCGCATCATCACAGCCAAGTGCAAAAATAAAAATAATTTTAACCAAACGACACATTATCGTGATTTCCAAGGGTCCACGATCATTCTTGTCTCAAGGGGTTTGATTACAAATTATCAAAACAAACCCACGAACTGGCAAATTCCTACTTTCATCCTCTTACCCAGCCTTGTAAGTGCCATATGAGCTTCTAGCTCTTTTTTTCTTTTCCTTCTCTTCCACTTTGTTTTACCATGAGCGTGGTTCACCCTAGTACCAATAGTAACTATTAGTTACTAAATCCGTTCCAACCTCACGAAAAGTTACTACGCTGACCGTTCCAGCCTTCTCGAAATAGTAACTATTTGCTTACCACGCTCGGGAGCGTGGTAAGCGTAGTAACCATGAATCTCTGTCACGTGATTGGTCGAATTCACCCGTGGCATGATATTCCGCTGGAAAATAGAAAAATCGTTCCAGCCTTGACGACAAAAAGGCAGAATTTGTGACGTCATGCGTGGTAACTACGGTAAGTAGGATGGAACACGCTCCATGTCAGTGCAGTGGGATACTAAACTTTTGTCACCCATTGCCAAGGAATCCAAAAAGCTTACCGGTGAAGGGCATCAAGGCATACCGAAAGACGTGCTTTCGCATATCACAGTATTTGTCTGGCGACTTCGGAGACCTCAAAAGTGAAAGGCAAAGCGTCCCTTTGCGCGCTGACCAGCCGTACTTCGAATCATTCAATACAGCGAAACCACAGTCTGGTTCTGCCAGAGCCGCCCACCTACAAAGACAGTAGTTGCGTTTTCGCTGCTACCATGGTATCTGATACCACGGTCTAAAGTCGTTTTTGCAGTTATCGTGGTATTTGATACCACGGCCAAAAGGCGTTTTTGCAGTTATCGTGGTATCTAGCCAGTTATCGTGGTATCAGATATTCAGATACTACGGTCCGACCGCGGTAACCGGTCGTGGTATCTGAAAATTCTTCTCACTTTCATCAAATTTTGTCAGATTGGCGAGAAAGAAGTTTAGCACTTAGTGATGTAACTGGATATCTGTTTTTCTTTTGGGATGACTTCGACAACTGCAATTTCGGCAATAGCCGTTTTTGCAGAGCACCGTGTATCAGATACCACGATAACTGCAAAAATGACTAATTGCAGATCCAGTTACCGTGGTAACAGATACCATGGTATCAGCGAAAACGCAACTAGTAAGTCAGAAGGAGACCAAACAAACTGTGAAGGAGTGACGTCTAATACCCGAAAGTTCCACTTCCTAACGCTCTATGTAAACATCTTCTCTGTCTGAAGCCCAACTTTATTCTGATACAATTCTCAACAAAAAGGCAAAACAACAAATATTCCGTTCAACTGATCGGCACCTTTCGATCTCTTTGGATGCCGGACCAACGTTTGTTCGCGAGGGGTTATGAACTGTGACGGAACTGTCACACAAACCTAGTTCCAGTTCAATGGGTTTATTAAAGTTTAACTGAAAGGCCAACTTATTTTTGTGTCATTTAATTGAATACCATGAATTATTTGGATTCTGCAAAGGGAATATTTTCCACTATCTGCTCTAGTTATGGCGTTCAGAATATCTGCGGCCGTCCCTACAGCGTAAATTCTACTATGACGCGGGAAATTTTAATTTCAACAAAAACGCGACTTTTCAGTAGGCAGTGGTGAGATTGGTGAAGATTGCTTAGTGCCTGAACAAAAAAAAAATCATAAATCTTTCTCGTCAGGCATACAACAAAAATATAAGCGCACAGAGGTATCACAAATCACGCGGAAATTCCACTATTTGAGAATCGATTATCGTGAATAGCGGAATAACAAAGTAACACATTTTCAGCGGGTCTTCAAGCCAAATTAAGTGAATAAGTGATGGGTAACTAGATCCTCCTATCCCAACCCTTTTCGGTTAAACTTTCACAAATAAGAAGATAAATCACACATAATCAAAACACTCAGTCCATTCCTGGACGCCGAGAACCACAATCTTTACATTTTAAGCATAATACGCAGAGTGATAACTGCTCCTACTCTCAGGCACAACCTTACCTCTCATTCGTTTTTATTGGTTGAAATTTTTCAGCTCAAGTGGGTGAATCACATTCCAATCGCTTCTCAGCTTGAGCTCAGATTCGTCCTTCAAAAGGAATAAGGTCTTGCTTAAAAGCGATCGTTGCAAGAAGAACAAACGAAAAATTTCAAACTTAAAGGCACAGAAAACTAGACTACGCAACTTTCGGCCATCAAGCCGACCTGGGGGCTTAGATAAAGATACAGGCACTTATTGTCGAGAGGACCCCCTCCTTAGTGTTCCCAAAGCTATCTGGCAGGCCCTTGCCCCTTATGCACTGTAATTATGCACTTATGCACTGTAAAAGTTTGCCTTTGACCGTGTTGACTAACACATCGGGATAGTAGTCAAGAGGTCGTGCGTTCGATTCCTACTCCCGGCACACAAACCTTTTGCTTTTTTTCTACTAACTCAAAAATTCGAATTCTCGGAAACTGCCCGGAAACGGCAACGGTCGTAACGAGAATTTTCTTACTCTCAATATCGACTCAGGGTACATTCTTGATATGTCAGCTAACTCCCCGAGTCAAGTTTGAGTCAAGTTTTCTGTTCCTTTAAACAGGTGTCGGGGGGGGGGGGAATGCTATTCTGACTTCAAACTCACCTGTGGCCACAAACCTCGAACCGAGCCCAATCCCAAGACGTGTTGACGTGCGTTGGTCGTTTCAGCAACCCATGCTGAATTTCGTAAACAGCTTCGTCAACGTTTAAGACTGATGGAAATTCAACCTTGAAAAGTTAAGATGTTAACATCGCAAAAGTCGAAGAGATCGGGTCCTAGAGGTGAGGAGTAGAAGACTAAATAGCCGGGAGTAACGGGCCCACTAGGACCCTTAAAGAAACTTCAGGCATGTCACGGATTATCCCTACGTTAAACAAGAGCTACGAGCTCATATGACACTTGTTACGAGTAGTGTACAAGAAAGTAGATGAGAAAGTCACTAAAAATGCGGTTCGGACATAGAAATAGGATACTTAGTTTCACTCAGTTCTGAGCAGTTCCGGCATCGCCTCGGATTATCTGAAGCAAATGACTGTTCAAACTTCCGAGTTTCAGCCCAATGTATCCACTCGTTTGACCCCTCGACGTGCTACAGGATTTCCGATACTCCCTCCGAAACCATTGACATCTTTAAAGTCTAACTGAAAAGCCAACTTATTTTCGTGTTATTTAACTGAATACACTAAATTATTTGGATTCCTCAAAGGGAATTTTTTTATTTTCCACTACCTGCTCTACTACACTGTTAGAAGTTTCATAACAGATAACACGAGGATGCGCGGTTTCAACAGATAATGCGTAACAGATAACACTTCGGGTGTTATCTGTTGTATTTGAAAATGTTATGCATGAAATGTTGTGCCTAACAAGCTTTGTTAGGAAGAGCCAAAAAAGCATCTACTGACTTTATTCCTTATCGTCATGATGTCGGAAACTCAGCAGATACTTTTTGGCGGTTCGGTTCTCCCTGATGGTAACGCTTATTATGCATAACATTTTGAAACACTTATTCAAACAATGTTTACAACGGGTACGTCAGCTACGATTCTTCATCAGCGATATTTCGGCCCTTTTTGGCAAGGGTCCTCGTCAGGCTGTCAATCCTCTGGTTCAACTTCGGGGAAGGAAACAAACCTGTAATAAACAACTGAAGCTTCTACCGACTATAAATATGTTATTAAAGTAAATTACTTTCAAATACCACTGTAATGAAAAAACTAGTCCTGAGATTTAATGTTTGACACGGACGCTGTTTTTGCTGCACGATTGGGGCGATGACAGGAAAGGTTTTTTTCTGCTTTTTGGTCAACTTCAGTTTTTTTTATTAATAAGGGGCTGACAACTTAAATATTATTTCATTAATAACCTCGTTCTACGTTTCTATTATGGAGTGCAGCAAAAACAGCGTGCGTGTCAAAAATTAGATCTCAGGACTAGTTTTTTCATTACAGTGGTATTTGAAGCTAATTTACATTGTGACCACGGTTGGGGGAAGGGGGGGGGGGGACGGAAACTTTTGACATGCCTGACGAGGACCCTTGACAAGAAGGGCCGAAATATCGCTGATGAAGAATCGTAGCTGACGTATCCGTTGTAAATATTGTTTGAATAAACCATTAAGTCTCACTCGAATCAGACCACTCGTTTTGCAATTTCCCTTCCCTCGCTCACCAAAAAATGCTCGGATCTAGGAACGGAGGTTTACGAGGGCAGGTTGTGTCGGGTTCTTAAGTCAATTAAGCCGGGTCATTAATATGTTTGCAAAGTTTCGTTGTATTAGTACATCTGGAACTATGCTAACTCGTGGCTACCGGAATTCCAGGAAACCCCCTCCAACTACCCCCACAGAGCCCCGAAACCATCTGGCTCCGTCAATTTCGTATCTAGACCTAATACTTGTTCTCTCCTCTAAGTTCCACCCCAATCTCTCTGCTTTAAGCGTTTCATGAGTTTTCTGGTCCCCCGCCCCCATCCACCGACAGGTATCGGACCCGACCCGGACTTGACACAGAACATCTGAGGCGATAGCTCTTTCCAGCTGACAAGTTTAATTCAAATCCGATCACCCGTTCAAAAGTTATGCATGCCACTAGATTCCGGATACACCATCCATTCACTCCCCCCACGATGGTCGGATCGGGGAAACGACTATTCTCAAGTCAGTATGTTCGGATCCCTGACATACCTGCCAAGTTTCATCGTCCTAGCACATCAGGAAGTATACCGAACTCGCAGGATCGCTAGAAAATCCGCCCCCCCCCATTTCCCCCACAGTGCCCGGATCCATTCCCGTTATGTCAATGACGTATCTATATAGGACTTGTGCTTGTTTTCTCACCAAGTTTCATCCCGATCCCGCAACTCTAAGCGTTTAAAGTGGGAAGTCTGAGACACGAGGTCATCCTAACTATCAAGTTTTTTCAAGGTCCAATCACCCGTTCGCAAGTTAAAAATACCTCAACTTTTCGGCTTCTCCCTCCCCCCAGATGGTCGGATCGGGGAAGTGACTATTTCCTATTTAATCTGGTCGGGTCCCTGATACGCCTGCCAAGTTTCATCGTCCTAGCTTATGTGGAAATGCCTGAACTAGCAAAACTGGGACCGACAGACCGACTGATGGACAGAAATTGCGATCACTATATGGCACTTAGCCGAAGGGCTAGTGCCATAAAAACGGAGAGCGCCCCTGTCCTAGAAGAAAGAAGTAATAGTTCATCTGGTGCCCACGTTTTCTGCCACAGAACAGTTCTTGAAAAGCTCACATTTTCTTCGTTGTATCCACCCCGACTGCTCCCTAATCATGTCAGTGTTTCCTCCTTCCGCATCAATGAACAAGAACAAAGGTTTCGATGGGATCCCAAATGCGAATATCTATTATACTTCTTCATCGAGATTATGAGGAATTATCTTATGCATCCTTAGTAGACACTAAACCGGATCCAATAGGTAATAATAATATATTTCTGACCCGCTACAAAAAATCAAAGCGGGTCAAAATGGATTCAATAGGTAATTCCTTTCTGTCTTTACTTTCCGGTCTAGGCCGGGGTATGACCGGAATAATGCCAGGAGAAATTCATAGAATTTTCTGGTCCAACATGTTCTTTATCTAGGCTATATCTTCAGCACTATATATAGACACCATTATACTGATCCAGCGTGTTTTCCAAACCCTTATTTTGACACTATATAACTGATTTCCAACTAAACTTTTACTTATGCAAATTTAAGGTTTCCGGCGGATGAACTACTTGTCGGACGGGGAAAAGAACCTGAGATATGGATTCAGTATGTATGTTGACACCTATAGAAATATATAATCGACTTTTTTTTCCTTCGACAAAATCTCCGGTTGGGGCCGAATTCCGGACGAACTACTTTTCAGGAAAACAAAATTCAACAAGAGCTACGAGCTCATATGGCACTTGTTACGAACGTACACATGCGTGAACGTTCAAATTTGTGAACACAATGAGCAGGGTTTTGCAGCTCTTTCGTATTTCGTTGGAACCTATACTTAAGCTACGTGCACACACAGTTCGGTAATATTTCGCATGCGTTAAAAATTCGCTCCGGAAAAAGACAAATATTTTCTACTCATATCGGAACGAAATTATCGGATGGAATCCGCATGCGATGCGTCAAAATTCCGGACTGCGAATTCGGACTATGTGTGCACGCTAATTCAGATCTAACAACAATAACAACAATTAAATTTTTATCCGTTTATTGCCAACTTCTACAGGTCAAGATTTGCAACTACCGTGTTCTTTCTCTGTGTCTTAACTTTTCCGTTCTTTTTCTATTCTGTCAGCTTGTCTTTATTTCTGTCTTTGAATCTTTTCGTCAACCTGGAGTCGCAACTAGTTTGACGTAAAGCTGATATCAGACTTTTTGCTTCGATTCCAAAATGCAACAAATTTTTTGGAAAATTTCTGATGCAATCAAAAGGTTAAAAACTGAATTCGCATAGCAAGAAACAGAATGAGCATTTCCAAATTTCTCAGAGGAGCCTTTTGGTGGTTTTTCAAAACTTCTTCGAGTTGGTATCAGAATTTGTCAATCGTAGACATCGGGACTGATGAAGACCTGAGACATTTTCTTACAGAACTATTTATTATAACAAAGCTATCCGAAACGTTTCAGGACCATATTCTAAAAGATGCAACTTACTAAATTGCAAAACTACGTCATTGTTGCCATACCTCAGGGATAAAAAATAAAGCAAGTGCCATAAAAAACAGAAAATATACCAAGTTTCATCGTCCTAGCTTGTCTGGAAGTGCCCGAACTAGCAAAACCGGGATTGCTACCTTTTGCCTAGTGACTACTTTCCCGGACTCACGTAACTCACCTCAGTGTGACCGGATCCAGTCTGAATTGAAAATGAAACGTGCGAGACAATAGGTCATTGTATATCTCATCAAGATCCAATCACCCATTCGTAAGTTAAAAATTCCTCACTTCCTATTTTTTTCGGATTCCCCGCCCTCCACTCCCCCCTCCAGATGGTCGTATCGGGGAAGTGACTATTTCTAAAAAAATTAATCTGGTCCGGTCCATCTCGAACACTCGACTATAAGCCTTCCCAAGATTTCCGGTTCCCCCCTTCAACTCCTCGCACTGCCACCGGATCCGGTCCGGATTTAAAATGGGGAATCTGAGACACGAAATCTTTCTATATATGTTTCATTAAAATCCGATCACCCGTTTGTAAGTTAAAAATATCTCACTTTTCCGGACTCCCCCTCCCTCCACCCTCCTCCGAGATGATAGGATCGAGAAACGACTATTCTCAAGTCATACTGTTTGGGTCCCTGACACGTCTGCCAAGTTTCATCGTCCTAGCACATCAGGAAGTACAAAACTCAGGGGATCACTAGAAATCCGACCCCCCCCCAAATCCCAGATAGTGACCGGATGCGGTCCGGTTAAGTCAATGACTTATCTAGGACTCATGCTCATTCTTCCCACCAAGTTTCATCCCAATCCCTCCACTCCAAGCGTTTCCCAAGATTTCCCCCCCCCCCCTCCACCTCCCCCCAGAGTCACCGGATCCGGTTCAGATTTTGATCGGACCGTCTGGGGCACGAGCTCTTTCCAAATATCAAGTTTCATTAAGATCCGATCACCCGTTGGAAAATTATAAATTCCAAAATATTCCGGATTCCCCATCCCTCCGCTCCCCCCACGATGTTCGGATCGGGAAAGTGACTATTTCCAACTTAATCATTTGGGGTCCCTGATATGCATGCCAAGTTTCGTCGTCCTAGCTTATGTGGAAGTACCCGAACTAGCAAAACCAGGACCGACAGCGGGCAAGTGCCATAAAAATGAATTCAGCGTATCCTTGCCCCTATATGGAATCTCTAATCAACTTCAGATACAACTTTTAGTTATATTTGATGGTGGAATACGGATACGTCAGCTGAATTTTATTCGAGCTATTTTTCGGCCCTTCTTGGCAAGGGTCCTCTTCAGGCTCAAAACCGCTCAAGTTGGAAAGACGAACTTGTGGGAAGCACAAAGTGCCTGAAGAGGACCCTTACCAAGAAGGGCCGAAAAATAGCTCCAATAAAATTCAGCTGACGTATCCGTTTTCCACCATCAAATATGATTCGCAGTCAGCTTGGGCTGAAGGAAAACTTTTAGTATCACTAATTCTCCGGAACGGACCGGATTCCGGGCTAACCTAACCTTCCGGGCTAGTCCGACGAAAAACTAAAGCTGAAAAGCGGATCAAGCGATTCTCTAAAATCGAGCCTCTAATCATATTCAGAGAAAACTTTTACTTTTACCAGTTTTACGGTTTTGGCCGGATTCCGAGAAAACAAAATAAGTTTCTGATATGGATTCAGTATGTCTCATTATTACTCTTAAACCTACTATCTCATTAGCTTATATACAGCTACGAAACCCATCTACAAACTTGACCTGTACTTTGAACCAATAAAATGCTCAAACCAGTTTGAACCATATACCTCGACCCCTTCCAGAGTTATCGTGCTAACAGACAGACGGATGGACTAACTTTACGAAGTCATAGGTATCCCGTCACTAACGTTCTGGTATCCCAAAAAGTCAATTTACCTTCATAAACCTACGGCTCTCATGCCAGTCAACTTCGGTAATGAAATCAATTATTTCGCAGTTGTCCTCAACGATAATATCTTGTGTCAGACTCGATTCTCGATCTGTGTCCTCATTCAGCATCATTGACCAGCGTATCACGACTCGAGACTTTGATGATTCCACCACTCTCGCTGGTGTAATCTTATTCTGGAAAGAGATTGACGATGACATATATATGTGTTTCTACTGATAACTCGCTGTAATGGGTGGTTCCCGAAATCACCACGATCTTTTGAATGCCCACGCTCGGAATGTCCACGGTTCAAAATGCCCACGACCACGAAATGCCGGCGGCCTAAAATGCCGACAGTTGAAAGTGGTCAAAGGGGAGGCTAATATCGTCCTAGTTTACAATGCCGACGGCCGAAACTGTCCACAGGGGAGGCCAAAATCATCCTGGGACAGCGGACTATGAGATTATAAGGGATAGAATTAACCACGGTAAAAGCTTCAAAAGGAATTATTTTTTTGTTTCTTGATCAGTTCAGAATTGTTTGTGTTAAAGTAAAGAAGCAACGTCGTATAAAACTGTGCCAACCCAGAAAGCAAAACCAGGAGATCCAAATCCACCAGTTAACTTGCATCACGAAGGTAAGAATGATTCCTTGATTAACAAGAGCTGCTCATACGGCACTTGCAAGGCTGGGTCGTAGGATGAAAGTAGGTCAATTGTAAGCAAAACCCTTGAGATAAGAATGATCATGGGTCCTTAGAAACTATTTTATTTGTGCATTTGGCCGTGATGATGCGCACTTTAAGGGCGCTAGAGATTTATCTGTAATGAAAACTCTTGAAGCACAAATGATGATAAGCTCATTGGAATCATGAAAATATATTTTTGTTCAAATTATTATTTGTAGCCTACAGAAATTCACTTGTAAGCAAAACCCTTAAGGCAAAAATGAGCATGGCCCCTTGGGGATAATGAATATATTTCGTTTGGCTAAAGTATTTTTTGACTTTTCGATGAACAAACCCGCTTTAAGGGTGCTAGAAATCAAGTTCTGAGCAGAACCCTTGAGTTAAAATATATATATATTTTTTGTACTTTGTGATTAGGATTAGTACTTTAAGTACCTTAGTACTTCGGATCTGAGAAGTGACAATTTGTAAGCCAATCTTGTATCTTATGTTCAAGCAAAGTTTCATCGCCCGAGCACATCTGGAAGTACCTTAATACGCGATCACAGGAATTACCCCACCCCACCAACTCCCCTCACAGTGCCCGAACCCGGTCCGGTTTTGTCACTGATGTATATAGTTCTTGTCCTTGTTCTTCCCAACAAGTTTTATCCCAATCACTCCACTCTAAGCGTGTCACAAGATTTCCCCCCCCCCCCACACATTGATCGGATTCGGTCCGGACTTAAAACGGGACATCCGTGACACGAGGTATTTCCATATATCAAGTTTCGTTAAGATCCGACCACTCGTTCAAAAGTTACACATACAGTAGAGGTATGCTTATGTGAACAGTTACTTTAATTTAAACAGTGCAGTTTTGGGCTGAATGGTAAAATGAAGGCCCAAAATACCTATAGAGGTGTTTTCAGATGCCCCTAATTACCTAGTTTGGCTAACTGGTAGTTAACTTTAGACACAGCAAGTGCATGAAAATGGCCCACTGTCAACAAACGTTCACATAAGCATACCTCTACTGTACCTCAAGATTCAAGAATCCCCTCTTCCTCCACTCCCGCACGATGATTGAGTCGGGAAACTGACTATTTCTAAGCCAATCGTGTCACGTCTTTAAAGTCCAAGCTAAGTTTCATCTTCCTAGCACATCTGGAAATACCTTAATTCGCGATAACCACAATTCCGGACTCCCCCCATAGTGCCAAATCCAATCCGGTTCTATCACTGACATATCTAGGTCTTCTGCTTGTTCTTCCCAACCAGTTTCATCCCGATCACTCCACTCTAAGTGTGTCACATGATTTCCGATTCCCCCCTCCGACTCCCCCCGCCCCGCAGTCATCGGATTCGGTCCAGACTTGAAATGGGACATCTGACACATGACAACCCGACCACGTTTATTTCGACTTCTGCGAGAAGTTCAGACCATCCAAGACGAGATGGAATCAGACCTCCTCCAGATCGGTGCTGGAGCCGACTTCAGACGAAGGAACCGAAGAATGGTCCGGAAAGAAAGTCCGAAGCTTCCTCAAGAAAGCACAGCGCTTTTGCGGCATCTAACCACGACGCAATAGGCTACAAATGTTTCTTGTAAATAATAATAAACCAGTGTTATATTTATAACTGAGATTATACAAGTTCATCAAACGATTATCGTCATTCTGATACTCGGCCTACTCCTCCCGTCACTCAGTCACGCCTAATTACGGACTGAAAACCTCAAATTTATCCAATCGTGGGCATTTTGAGTCGTGTGTTTTTAAGATGACACATAAGATATCGGGTATTTCTGCGGATTTTTTGTACTTTAATCAGGAAACCTCATCTTAAATTTACGAAAAACGCGGAGCACGCCCCCTGTTGTAATTCGCTTATTCTTCTTCTTCCATAAGAGTTGAGAGGCAAGAGTCCTCTTCTGGTTTTACTATTCACCTTCTTCCTTATTAAATTTCGATATTCGGGACTAATGATGATGGTGCTGTGCTGTAAATCCTAGCAGGGATTCCAGCCCTTAAAATTTACCGGAACACGGTCGCGGTGTTTTTACGACACATTGCCTGATGTAGCAGTTCGGTGCAAGAGGAAGCCGGATCAGCTGGACTGACGCGCTTTACTGATGACGATGGCGCGTTTTGAAAATGATTCCCTAATTATAATTAGGGAATCTGTATACAGAAACTGATCAAAATACTCAATGCTTGTGTTTAAATTTCAGTGAAGCGTGCTGACTTCTCCAGTGAAACCGTCCAGCATGCAGTCTTCTGTTTCCGAAAGTAACGGCAACCCTGCCCTTTAATCAAGAATAAATAAGGGAAGAATTGAGAACTCACATAACCCCGATGTCAGCATCCTAGATCTCTTTTCGTCCGATCTTATTTACCGGGGGTGGAGCCTGGGTGGAGCTTCGCGTGTTGCCTCTTGCAGTATTAAATGTTACCTCCAGAGCAAAAGTGATGAAGCAGTCAGAAAAGGCGGGAAGTTCAAACAGTGCAGATTCTGAGGATTATATAAATGGAAACTCCTTTTCAATCTCGGGTCAGATTTGCAATATGAAGCTTATGTTGTCACCACCCTTCACAAAGACGGTGAAGCCCAAGGGAATGCGGCATTTGATGACTCAGGGGAACAATTAAGCAACTTGAACGCTGAAGCACAGATCTAACACGCATGCATTTAGTTCAGATTCAATAGGACTGGTGTGAACATTAGTAATTTTATTTTGGTCTTCTCAGGACTGTAAAGAATCACTTTTAGAAAAGGTATTAAGCTTGGACAATATTTAGCTGTCGAAATGTGCTTAATGAGTTACTATGTTTTGTTTTTAAGTTGTACTCTACACTAAAAATTTAGTTCATATCATTTTCTCGTGTAGTTGCGAAAAACAGTATAAAGTCCTAATTTTAAATTAATGACTGCTGAGTGTAGGATATCTTTCAAGACGTATCAGTTTGTGATAACAACTTATTATTCTTGGTCAAAAAGGCATATCATTATCTCGGATAGTTGCACTTTACATCTGCCCAAATTTGTCATTGTCTATGCCTTTTCGTAATCGTTTTTTTTTTTCAGTTGGAAGTTGGAATTTGGGCATAGCTGGCAAACTGTACTCAAAGAGTTGTTATGTTTTGTTTTTAAGTTGTACTCTGTACACAACATTCAGCTCATAACATTTCTCGGTTAGTTGCGAAAAACAGTTGGCTCGAAGTATTTCCTAATTTAAATTTTAATTGATTACTGAAAATGATAATTGCACGGTACCATTCAAAACGTCTACATTTGAGATAACCATTTATTACTTTTGGTCAAAATGTATGTCATTATCTCGGTTAGTTGGCTAAATGTTTCACTATCTATCCTATTGACAGTCTTTTTTTTTCATCACTAAGAATCTGCCATAGAGATTGCATGAATGTTTGGAAGCGTGTCCCTTCCTTCTTTAAACTTATAGTGTTCAGTCCAAATCGGTCCTTTTCTGCCTTTATTTTCGTCATCCTTGAATGTAGGATTGCACAACTTCTATCATCTCACTGTACTTTAGCCCCTTGTCTCGTCTTTTAAACTAGTGGTAGCAGCGATTTTCTGGAGGGAGAAGGGCAAAATGTCGGCCTCTTTCTGTTTAATTTGAATTCGGCGCACTTCCTTGACGCGAAGCCCGGCGATCAAAAGAAATAGCGCCAATATTTACTCTGTGGTCTGGACAGGCGCCGAATAGGCTCCACCCCCGGTACTTGAGGATCGGGCAGAAAACAACGTCCCATGATTCAAGTCTTCTCAATTCTTCCCTTATTTATTCTTGCTTTAATCCTTGTTGGATTGAGGATTGAACTGAAGATCGACATCAAACATGGAGTGACTCTTGCTCATCTTTTCTCGGTTACCATATTCTGTCCTTCTTCTTTAACGTATTGCGTTTATTCTTTATCAGTTCGGCTGTCCTCCGGCATAACCTAGTATCTACATCTGAGTAACTTCTGAGAAAAACGCGAAAACATTTTTACGTTAAAGACCTAATCCAAACATTCTGTTTACCTTTTCTTAGTGATCGCATGCCATGGGTTTGTTTAGATTTGAACTTGATTGCCGAGTTGCTGTTTTGGCTCGAGAAAAAACCCACGCACAACGTCTTCTTTTCTAGATGGCGGAATTTTCCAGGATTGATTAGCAAAGAATTATAAGACCTAACAGATAATTTTTGGATGTCTTCAGAGGTAGCACACTGGTCTTGGTTTTGTAATTTATTTGTATTTGTAATAAACAGTTGGAGCATTAGATGGAAATTATTATTTTGACCCTTGGCTCCCTACGTGCCATAACAGCTGTCCGGGATAATCGGCTGAGATTTAGTCCAGGCAGAGTTATTTCAAACCTAGGAAATTTGGTGTTTTTTTTTTTTAATTGCTCATTGTTTTACGGTGTTTTTAGTGCTTTTGGACATTCATAGTGACAGTCGGGATGGTTAGCATTGTGTGTGTGGTAGAAAGACCATTTTTTGTGGCCCGTTTTAAGCTGCTTCTTTTGCCACATGATTTTTAACACTTTATAACTATGGTTCTCAACAATGGTTCTCGGCTGCTGGTAGTGTACTTTGTTAGATACTAGGTTTTGGCATTTGTAGTACGTACATACTAAAAAATTGTAAAACACGAAAACAATAAGCTGAGGCCCAGTGTAGATACTAGGTGAGATCTCCAAAACTAAGAGCCTAGTCACACTGGGCTCATTTCCTGGCTTTTTGGGTTGCAAAAGTTGAATGTTGTCGTTTTAAATTCAGGAGATCAATTAGAGCAAAACAGAGCATGTAATTATTTTATAGGAACCGTAACTGACCCCTAAATGCAGTCTGCTCATTATCCCCAAGCTGCCACAAAGCCCATCAAATCTCACGTCCCCTAGGGATTTTCAGTTGTTCGTCAAATAGGCCGCGTTCTGAGCCCAGTGTGACTAGGCTATAAGCATCGGAGATAAATTCTATTTGCACCATTGGATTTCTCGTGGTCTCGTTAGGTGGGATCAACTCCTAACTAAAATTATGTTTTTTTTTTGGTGCATAATAGGTTTTGCCGGAGGACGTAGCCGAGTTCTTTCTGATAATCCGTTGTTTGGACACGGCTTGTGGTAAATAAATGGCGAACTCTCCTTGGTTTCTCAGGTAGGTATGATGTTGCTAATCGTAGCGTTTTAAATTTTAGACAGCTGATCTGATCTGACTATCACAGCTCTGACTCCCAGTGACTTACCCCCTCAGTATTGATCGGTCTCCTCGTTTCCAAATGATAATCCATGCAGTCCCAAGCGTCCCAGAACAAAGGGATGTCTTCAAACATAACCAGCTGGTTCATGGGCTTTTGATCTATGACATAATTGAAAGAAGTGGATCGCTGAACCAGGCTCCTTACTCGACCAAGGTGATCGATTTTTGCACGAAAGAACTTGTTTTGCACAGCGAAGTACCCGTCTGAAAGACAATGAACATGCAGTTGCCAAACGCAATTTAGAAAAGCGAAGTGCTGCAATTTTATTCCAGCGATAAGGGAGTGGCGTGTAGACTATGGTGTACATGTGGATTGCACTAAAGTGAATGTCGCTGAACTTGGCATTGCGACTCAACTCAACGCAGAGGTAAACTATAATAGAGGCAGGCATACTAGTAAATGACGTGCACATCAATCGGCCGGCGGAAACGACGTCCATGGCACTAAAAGCACGCCATTTTTTTTAAGTCCATTCAAATCATGCGGATCAAATATCCGAAAAGGGAGGCAATGATACGAGGGTGCAATTCCCAATCGCAATTTTTTTTAAGGGGAGCAATCTCACTTCCATTTGCAAAGTCGACCAAACCATGATAATCCAACAAGTCAAACAATGAACAAGAGCTATGAGCTTATATGGCACTTGTTGCGAGTAAGTGGTGTGAGAAACGAGAAAGTAAATCTGTACATTTATCCAGAAATTCAGGTACCCCTCCCCACCTTGCTCGGATCCGGTCCGGACCCTAAAATATGTCATCGAAGGCGTGCCATCTATCTACTTTTCAAGTTTCATTCATATCACTCCATCCGCTTAACCCCTATGCGAGCCACAACATTTCCGGGACTCCCCCTCCGACACCCCCACTGTGGTCGAATACGACTCAACACATAAACTTCGCATCTCTAACATCTCCTCTTCCCGTCCGTCAAGTTTAACTCGAATCGGCGCATATCTGCAAATTTCCAGTTCTAGCTTCATCCTCCTCCCACCTTGGTCGGGTCCGGTTCAGACCCCAAATGAAAAATCTAGTAGTACTGTCCAACTTGCATCCCATTCGGTCAATTACTTTGGGTTTTGTGCATATCACAAATTTTCCGGACCCCCCCCCCCCCCCCAACCATGGTCGCATGGAGTTCGGGACACATACGTTGCATATCTAGGTCATCAGTTCTTATCACCCATAAAGTTTCACTCGAATCGGACCATTTGTCTGAAACCCAAGGAAGTCAGTAATTTCTAGATTCCCCCTCCCTCAACTCCCCGAAAAATGGAAATCTTTCCATTGGATTTCTCCATCCAAGAAATCTTAAATTATGACAATTAGCTTTTCAAAATCTACACCAGCCTTTCTTGACCCCATTCCCCCAGAAATCTCCGTTAAAAAAATTAAACTACTCTGAGTTACTTTAACCAATGATTTAAAATGGGATGCCCACATCAAAAGTATTTTAAAACAATCCTCCCCATGTATTGCCGTTTTGAAACTACTTATAAAATTTTCTTGCCCTTCTAAAGATCTCATCCAAATTTACATTAGTTATATCAGACCTATTCTTGAATACGCTTGTCCTGTTTGGCACTTCGGGCTCTCTTCAGAACACACGTACCGTATCGAGAACATTCAAAAAAGGGCCCTCACGATTATAAACGGGGAGTGCCTTACAGTTACCTACTAAAAAGATTCAAGCTGGCTACCCTGGAAGAGAGAACCCGCCTTAGCATCGATTTCGGCATTAAAACCCTATCTGTTCCTCGTTTACGTAATATTCTCCCACCCCCCTATTCTCCAATACGTATTAGACCCCAGCGAGAGAAATCCCAGAAAATCCCCAAACTATAGCCCCTGTGGCCCCTCTTCATGAAAGATATAGAAGGAGTTTTGTTCCAGCATTTGTTGAGTTGTACAACAACCAATAAGTTAGTCACTTTTAGCGTTTTTGTTTTTGTTTTTATTATTTGTTACAAAGTGTTATGCATTTTTCATTTTGTATGACAAAAAGGTCAATTTCGGCGGTAACGCTGTGACAGGTACTTTTGAAAAATAAAATTCTATTCTATTCTATTCTACTAAATGGTCTGAAGTTTTCCTAGGGAACTTTTTCGGGTCATATTTGGTCGGGATCGGGAAAATGACTGTTTCCAAGTTAATCATTTCGGGTCCCTGATAAGCCTGCCAAGTTTCATCGTCCTAGCTTACGTGGAAGTGCCCGAACTAGCAAAACCAGGACCGACCGACCGACCGACGGACATAAATTGCGATCGCTTCCAAGGTTCACGTTGTCAAGGTCGGATGGTCCATCCAACTCTCTTGCAGTGGCCGGATCCAATTCGGATCTATACATTACATTTCTAGGCATTATAACATGCCCCTCCAACAAGTCCCCACCCCAACCCTGTCGCCGGAGGGACATCATTGACAACCTCGACAAATTTGGATTTTACCATATAGTTTCTAGAAGAATAAAATCGATATCTATCTATCTATCCGCCCTATGAACTTCCAGTATGCCACCACCCTCCAACTCCCCAACAGTGTCCGGATTCGGTCGGTTCTACAATCGGTGCATCTAGGGATTATGCTTGTTCTTCCCGACGAGTTTCGTCCCAATCCCTCCACTCTAAGCGTGCAGCAAGATCCCCCCCCCCGCAGTTGTCGGATCCAGTCCGGACTTGAGACAGAAAATGTGCTCACCAACTGTCAGGTTTTTATCCAGACCTGGTCACTAGTTCGAGAGCTATGCATGCCGCAGGATGCCGGATGCCCTCTTCCTCAACTTTCCCCCTGGGTCGTCGGGCCTGGAAACTGAAAATCCCCAGGTCAATCTTGTAAAATCCCTAACATACCTGACACGTTTCATCGTCCTAGCCCACCTGGAAGTACTCTAACTCGTGATCAGCGGATAGACTGACGGAAAAACGATCGATGGAAGGCACTGTTGATTAGATTAGATTATATTTGATTAGATTAAATTTTATTTTACACATGCATACAAAACATTTGCAGCACCTGCAAAGAAAGCCCCACAGGGCTTGTTGGCCGCAGGTTGCAGTCTTCTCGGTTCTACATATTCTGGTAACACTATTTTTACATTATTGTACATACCATTCATACACGGTTCATACATTTACAACAAACATTCTGCTTACGCATCATTACTATTCTTTTGCAAGGAAAAATCTCTTCGCTGTAGCCTTGAAGGATGCCAGATGACTCGAATTTCTAATTTCAACTGGAATTATATCCCTAACATATGTATCCCAAAGATATCCCCAGAAAGAACGAAGACATGTTCCAGAAAAGCGACCGTAAAACCTAACACCAAGCTGAAGATCAGTGCAGTACTGAAGCATACGAGGAATTTAGGAGGAGGAATTTATAATAAACACCCTTTGCGTAACTAAAGGCAGCACGGTATCCAAAACATGGGATGCGAGCAAGAGGCTAAAAACCTTCTTCTTTTACAGAAACCGCTTCACTCGCATCTTCTCTGGTCTCAGTTTTAATCGTGATAGAATGTCGGAATTTGACAGTCGTTTCCAAATTCTCACGCTCCTCCCGGGGTAACCAGTTGTTGGCTTCCAGCTCCAAAACATCAAGCAGTAGAAATTCAATCCTTTTCGTAAGCTTCCGCCGAGAAGCAACTTCTCTCAATCCTTCAACTGTCTGAGCTACTGCTTGCGTTGCTGCTTCCTAAGAATCAAAAAAGAACAAACTAGCTTTACATTTCTTAAACTCGAGGCATTAAAAGATAAAAAAAAACTATTTCTTTAATAATATTTTATATACTTTCCTCCTTTATTTTAATTTTCTAACTTCAGACACAACACGACCTTTGTTCTAAGTCCTAGTCGGTCCAGCCAAAATATCTCAACCTCTCCACTCCCAGATCCTCCCTTCCCCCACGGAAACGTCGGAATTCGACCAGAACAAACATAAAATTCTAGGGTGCCCAAACTCTGTCCTGTACCTACAAAGCGCGCAAGCTTTGTAGGTACAGGTAACCCCCCAATCTTGTCGGCCAGTCGGTAAAAAATAACCGAGTCGGCTCGAAGCGCCGCGATTTTTCGTCAAAACAGTTGATTTTTTTCATGAAAACAATCGGCTTTTCTGGAAGTTAGTTCCAATTGTCAAAACAGTTGGTTTTTCTGAAAATCAGTCGACTTCTTTTCAAAACTGTCATTTTTTTTTCTTGAAAACAGCCGTTTTTCTGCAAAAACGATCGGTAAAAATTACCAGCCAGTCGGTAAATGCCTTGCCCCCCCCCCAAAAAAAAACATTTTGGCTAGTAACGCCTCTGATTCTTTCTTTTGAATTCATATAACCTTTGTTGTGTTTAAACTGTACATATTTTACATTCATATACCTGCTGCAAATGCTGAAATTATGATGCTTTTGTTAATGAGCATGTTGACGTGAAATGCAAATTTGGGAGGAGATGGTTTTCCCCCATTAGTCTCCACCGACGAGAACACCGGTCCTGTGCAACGATCATTGCGACCGACTGAAGGAGCTACAGATATCATTCTTACACGCGAAGACACTTGGAAATTAAAACACAACTCCTACTAGAAATGATCTTTTCACTATGAAATGGATCAGACAAAAACTTTCTCGAAAATACCATTGCTTTCCATCTGGATTTAGCGATTTTCTTGTTGGCGCTTGACTACTCAGCACAGCCTTCCTGCTGTCCGACGCAGCGGCTGGACGCAAAACATTTGAAAACTGAACGCGCCGTGGATAAAAAGTACAGAAACTAAGCAAATAAAATTAGTCAAAAACTGAAGATTCTCATATCCTTGTGTGTGAAAGAGTTGTCAGCGGACGTTGAAGATTCTGGCAAGCTTTGGGTTATGTAACGGGCAAAACTCGGCACGGCCGAAAAGGCACTAAAATTCGTAGGCACAAAACGAAACAATGGAGAAAGATGGGGATTTCCAAAGCTTATAATTCCATAAGGGAGCTAGGTATATTGTAAAAGGCAGAATCAGCAAGCGGGGTCCTTTAAGGTTGTATGTTACGAAGATGCTGATGGTTTTGTCCCTGCACAAACGACGGCACCAATTCCTGTGAGATATTACAACTGTACACTGTCAGATGCCTGATAACATTTAAAACACGTCTGCGCATCCTTTTTGTTATGTACACCGGATACTGAGAAAATTTATGTTATGAACCTTTTAAGTGATACATTTTGCGAAAAGATAATATTTAAAAGGATGATGTTCTGGACATCCAGCATAATATTTGAAACATGAATGCGCATCCGGGTGTTTAATGTTCCCAAACTTCGGACAGCGTAGAGACGGGTTTCAGCCCTCGCTTCCGAACACGGCTAGACCAGATAACTGCTCGCAGCGGTGTACTAAAAGAGACAAGACTCTTTGGTGCCGTGAATATTTATACTATGACCCTTTTAGGAGTTACATTTCGCGAAGGATAACATATAAAGGTCATATCATCCTCTTTTTAAGTGTTGCATTTCGCGAAAAGATAAAATTTAAAAGGATGATGTTCTGGACATCCAGCATAATATTTGAAACATGAATGTGCATCCGGGTGTTTAATGTTCCCAAACTTCGGACAGCGTAGAGACGGGTTTCAGCCCTCGCTTCCGAACACGGCTAGACCAGATAACTGCTCGCAGCGGTGTACTAAAAGAGACCAAGACGAAAAACAAATTTCTAAAAGATATGAGACCCTGAAACCATTAAAAGGGTCATCATCAATATTCTCTTGTGTGCCGGGAGTAATTATGCTATGACCGTTTTAGGTGTTACATTTCGCAAAAGGATAACATATTAAAGGGTAGTATCCAGGGGCGTCGCAAGTCCATTTTCCTCGGGGGGATGCAGAGCCAAAATTTGTACCCAATCTCTCAAAAATTTAACCGAATCCTTAGAAACTGAGAATTCGAGCTTTAAATTACGGAACAGAAAGGATTGCGTAAGAAGAGTAACATTGAAGTGCAGCATGAGAGCAATAGGCCAACTATTAGGTGGTATTTTGGCGAATCCCACTTGGAGAATATACTGCCGGGCACGATCGCAGTAACAGCTTCTGTTCTATCTACTATACCCATGAGAAAATTAAGTCGAGCGCCGCATGCAAAACATTTTCTAAACCCATTTTTTGTTTCCTGTAGGCTAAATTTAACTGCTTCTCTTACAAGTTATATTATTAGCCGTGATATTAGTTCATGATCACATAAAGTGAGGACCGAAGGCTAGATTTTTTTTTAAAGTTAGCTTTTCCCCGCCAAATTAAACTATTCCATCGAGATTCTAGCTTTTAGTGTTTCCGCAAAATAGAATATTACGAAAAGCGCCGCAGGCTGAATTTTCGAAACATCGATGATTAGATCTTCTGTTTAGGATCCAAAATAAAAGCAAGAATTATCAATGAAATCATAGATCAGTCCTTTTGTCTGCGACCAGTGCTTCACTCGACCTCTTCCGAGTTTCGAGGTTCTTGGTAACTCCTGAATCCTGGCAATTATACCGAATAAATTGCCGAATCCCAGTTGTTATACCGAATAAGTCTAGATAGATAGCACGTTCGGGATTCTGTATATCTACCGTAGCCCGGCTATGATACCGAGTTGTTCTGGTATCGAAAGACTATACCGAATAATATTCGTATTCGGTGAAAATTCTTCGAAAACAAAAGTCGGGATTCGAGGTAACTACCGAATCCTGAAAACTATACCGAATAAATTACATCCCAATCATGATACCGAATAATTTTGAACCGATAGCTTATACGGGATTCTGTGTAACTACCGAATCACCATAAATATGCCGAATAGTTCTAGCATAAACTCTCTCACCGAATTCGTGATATCTACCGAATATTGGCAATTATACCGAATCCCGATCATTATATCGAATAGATTTGTACCGATAGCCTATATGGGATTCTGTACAACTACCGAACCCCCCTAAATATACCGAATAGTTCTGCGATCGAACAAATGCTGAACAATTTTAGTAAATTTTGGGACTCCAGCCCCGGACTCCAGGGTGGGGGAGGGTGCAGCCCCTCCCCCCCCCCCCCCTTGTGACGCCCCTGGTCATATCCTCTCCTTTTTAAGTGCTGTTTTTCCCGAAAAGACACCATTTAAAAGGGTCATATTCTCGGCATCCAGAAGAATATTTGCCAGACACATGAATGCGCATCCGCGTGTTAGCTGTTCCAAAGCTTCGAGTTGCAGCGGTGCAACTCGAACAGACAAGACGAAAACCAAATTTCTAAAAGACCTGAGACAATACTGAACGCGTGCTTGAAAATAAGCAGTTCAGTTGACCTTTGAATTTTTCCAGGTCCGCGTTTCCGAGCTTAAACGGATCTCCCAGCTGCGGGCTCTGATTTCAGGTTTGCAGATAACAGCAAGAAAATTCAGTTGATAATCAACTGTGCATACCTGTAGTCTTTGATGGCAGTCACTCTGGTTAACATCTGAAGTCAACTTTCCACCAACAGACTTCAAAACAGAACAGGCTAGTTCCAACGACAATTGGTTTCCTTCCCTTCCCAACTTCGACACCTCAGCCAAGACAGAGGTTATCATCTGAGCACTGACGACATGCTCGAGGAACAGCTCACACATGAAACTGACAAAAAAAATGAAGGAGAAATTAAAGCTGAAAATTAAATCTATTTTGCCTTTAAATTATTTATATTTGTTTTCTGCTTCCTATTTGACGGTGCAAAACGGATAAGTCAGCTACATTTATTAGAGCTATATCTCGGCCCTTCTTGGCAAGGATCCTCTTTAGGCTCAAGCTGGAAAATAAACTTCTTGAAAGTCGGCCAAGAAGGGCCAAAATATAGCTCTAATAAAATGTAGCTGACTTATCCGTTTTGCACCGTCAAATATGATTCGCGGTCGGCTTGGGCTGAAGGAACATTTTCTGCTTCTATTTAACTACGCGTAAAATTCTGTTTATCTCTTTATGTTTACAAACTCCATTTTCTGTCCCCCTCTAACCCTCAAGGCAAGAGTACGAGAAACTGTCGTATCATCGGTTGAGATAATACCGCTAAACTGCATTCCCAGTAAGCTACTAAACACCTATGATGCTGAATGCACTCCTTCCTTGACCATTTCTATGCGTCCCACGTCTAGGGAGTTAGAAGTCATAGAAGTCAGAGAACAATAGATGTAGAATAACGTTGTAGAACAAGGCTTTCCGACAAGGCTTTTGTGGGTATTGGAACGGAACACGCACCGACTAACCCTGCCGATTGCCCGACAAAAAGTTTCCTGATCACAAGACAAACACTACCGAGAAGCTTCTTGATTTATCAACAGAACTTTTTCGGTACCAGAAACGGAATGAGAAATGCGACTATACCCCCAGGAAATCGGCAGAAATGATTTAAGAATCATGGGCCCTTGGCCCCTTGCTAAAAGCAAAATACGCCAGCCTTTAAATTTGGTAGAAAAAAAACAAAAAAACTTTGTATCTCTAATAATTTGTCCAAGTCAAGTTGATCTGCCGTCAGAAACTCTGGACTCTTTGCTTTCCCTCCTCACCATCGATTCCAACGTGGAGCTTGAGCTCGAAATACTCCACTTTATTTTCTTCAGTAGCCTACTCGCTGAAACTGAGTCGCTGCGCGCCCAACGAGCCCGGCGTCTTTTCAAGAGCATGGGTACCCATCAGAGCAAAATAACACTAAGGAGTAGCGCCAAGACCAGAGCAAAATTGACACACACGCAAATGGCAGCGATAGAGAACGTCCCTACTGAAACTCATTCAGTCGTTCACCAACGCTTGCTCCGATAACTTCAAATTCTGAACATTACAAAAAATGATCCAGCCTTTATTGTTTCCTTAGTATGTGCAGACCGCGCCTTTGCTTCACTAGAAATTTCTAGACCCACATGTTTGTCTCGCTTTAAATGAAGCAAGCGTAGTGGGCGGCGCTACAAGTATAGCCCGTTTACAAAGCATTGAAAGCATAGGTCTTGGAGCTACTTCCTGGTGTTATTCTGCTCTGGTACCCGTCAACTAGAAATATGACTGTTCCACTCACTTCATGTTGGAAAGTTGCATAAGCTCGTCACAGCGGACCTGCGTTCCCTGGAAACCGTCAATTTTCTGTGTAATCTTCACCCTGTCCTCAAAGAATGACCAAACGACTGTTGCCAATTCGCGCTTCAATGAAGAGCTTTTCGGGCGCCGCTCGTCCAGATACGCTACTAGTCTGGCGTAGAGCTTTCTAAAAAGTGTATCTGCCAAGGCCTAAAAAAAAAAATTTATAGCGTAGACTGCAGTTGTCAAAATTGTAGAGAGGCGTCTTTTAGGGGGAGGGGGGAAGCTACCCATGAAAAATCATAAAATGTGGGAAAAACAAATTGATTTGCCAAAATTTTGGGGTTTGCCAAAAGTTGATCTTGAAAAGGTCTCTAACCGATCTTATGGTATTTTTAAGCCAAGCTAATGACCCGGAACGAGGCCGCTGCCCCCGCTAGGTTTCCACGAAATGACGCCCCTGGCTGACGTGTAGCTACTGAACTGGACTGAATTCAATTTTGTTTATAACCCGTCTAGAGACAGAGTATTGTAAAAAATAAATAAAGAAACAACACAACAACAACGACCAAAATTCTTAAGAGTCCCTAAACCGAAACATAACGGAGCTCCATGGGTGCGGCCACGGTCCATTTATGAAGAAAGCGTCTTTCTGGGATCCAAAATAAAAGTAAGGATTACCAATGAAATCATAGATCAGTCCTTCTGTCTGTGACCAGTGATTCACTTGACCTCTTCTCAATGATTACAAATCCGATTTATTAAATTAAATTAAATTTTATTTATAACCCGTCTAGGTAAGGACGGAGTATGGTAAAATATGAAAAAAGAAAGAAACAGCACAGCAACAACAACCAAGATAGTTAAAATTCAGTAAACCGGAACATCATGGAGCTGCATGGGTGGTTGAAATTTTGCTTCATTCTGTTGGTGGCAGTCCTACCATGGCAAAGCAAACTGCAACGCCCTCTTTTATCGAGAAACACTTTACCACCCCTGATACGTCTGTTCACTAGGACTAGTTTATTCCACTGTCTTTGATGTGCAGTAATTTGTATGCAACTCAAATGAATGGACGCTTGCCATCTGGGAAGAGCCGGCTTACATTGCGGTGAAGTAATTCGGCGAACACGATAACGCGGTACAAATTCATATCAACCACGCGTATACTAATGACTGAAACATTTTTTTCTGACTGGCCCTAAGTGAAGTTGGCATGGTGTGAGAATATCTTAGGCTCACACTAAATTTCGCCTGCCACGCCGCTACCCTTCTACAACAGCAATTAAAGTCTTTAAAATGGTCCATGACTTTTTAGAATTATACTCTTCATTTTCTGGGGTTCAGTGGTGTCACACAATTGCGCATAGCCTAGTAAGTGATATCTCAACACTACCGTAATAGAGCAACGACAAGCTTCCGCGTGCAAGCACGTGCCGGCCTGCGTAGTGTAAGTGCCAATCTCCTGATTTGCTGATCTCAGCGTCAGCGTGTGGCGGCAGTCATCAGAGCGATAAGTTGTTGTGCCACCGCACAACATTTTTCATCCCTGCCGCCTTTAGGAGTGCCAGGCTCTTTCACTTATCACCGTGGTTGTGTCTGTCATGTGAACGTTATGCCTGAGCCTCGTTTTTGTTGCAATATTACTGCCGCTTGGCTGCTGCAGCACTGCTTTGCTTCCGCACAAGATGCGTTCTTCGATTCACTGCCCGCACGATTTCTTCTTAGTTGATGCAGCACCTTGCAGGGAAGCACGGACTTGGTCGGTAAGCAAGTCCGCGATCCTCTAGAAGCGCTGCCGTCTTCCTCGGAAGCACTGCAGTGCAAAAACGAATGCAGAAAGAATCAGCCCCCGGAGCTGCAGCGTGCAACAAAAGCGAGGCTCTGGTAGTCGCGCGGTGTCGAGACAGCGTCGTGTCGCGTTTCGGAACTGTCCTGCTGAAGTACGGTCTTGACCCGGAATGTCAGAAAATGGTGGCGGAATGTAGTGTAGCGTACTATGCCAATAGTGATGGGTCTTCAAGAATATCTATCTGGTTGACTTCATTCAAGGATCGGCAAGCGATTAGGCCGTCCGGACTATGTAGCGCGGCTAAAGTTTAGAGCAGCTTACTGAAGGAGCAGCAAATGTTTGCAACAAAGTTCAAAGTTCAAAGTTCGCTTAATAGTCCAGGATCCAGACCGCGATATCGTTCAAAAACAGGTGGGGGGGGGGGTTGGCTCACAAATTGAAGAGTTGAAGAATTGAAGTCTGAAGAACGTAATAGAACCGCACCACTCCTCACCGATGTACGTAACCGACTTTTAGCCCATAAACACCAACTCGATACAAACAATTTTCCTAGCAGGACCGCATATACCTGGCCTATATTCATGATTTCTTCAAAACTGCAAATCTCACCACGCTGTCAGAAGGAAACACAAGATTTCGCATCCTCGTGTTATACATTATAATAGCATATCTGTATGACCCACTGAAGTGTTATGGATAAATCTTCTGTTATGACCCTTTTGTTAGGTTGCTATACAAGCGTTGGGTTTCTCCGGAAGGACGAATGTTCCAGCGCACGTCCAGCAATTTTTGGGGTTCTGCTGGACAAAGGAACATCCTTGCTTCCGGGGCGGCGCGGAGGTTTTTGGGGCGCGCGACAGAACGATATAGACCAGACAAGACCGATATCGATTCCTCTTGCTTCGTTGCCGTGATCCAGAGCAGATCAAAAGATAAGTTTATATTTTATGTACAAGTGTTTAATCAGTAACTATGTAGAGTTAATATTCTCTTCAATATAGTTAGTTGTGTTCGTCTTATCCCGTCCTATACCACACATTAGGGATGTAGTATATCCCGCATTCGAAGATCCGCTCGTCCGGCCTACGCTACCATATTAGGTCTCTGACCCTGGCGGAGGTTTACGTTTTCCTAGCTGGGAACCGCTCCAGTTAACCCCTGCACACCGTTAATACTTTCAAGGATTACTTTCACGAAAAGATAACATTTAAAGGGTCAGAACAGAGATATTCTCATAGCGTTAACGCAAGGAGTATTAACTGTTATCTTGGCAAGTTATACTCTTCCTTCTGTGACCATTCTATTCTTTTTCTATCTGGTGTTTATCCTGTTTTAAAGAAAAAGGATATTAAAGCTATGCGATCCTTTTACTTTCGTTTTTGTAAATTTTTTCTTTTTCTCCCTCCTTGGCAAAGAAATTCTAAAATTATTAGTAAGTACTCGCTACCGGATATCACGGAGAAATCGTCTGTTCTCCACAGAAAACTGTCCGAAATGGCGTACGCGCGTCTGTCGCCCTCTCATGGGCTTATTCGTCTGTTTGACTCTTGAGTAGATTTTGTTTGTATGTGTTGTCTTTTCTCTAGTTATGTCTTTACATTTTTCTTTGTACTCCACTTTTTTCGTCTTGTACGATTAAATTATTATTATTATTAAGCTTCTGACAGTGCATATGTTTCCGTTTCCGACCGTACTAGAGAGGTCGTCTCCGACCGTACTAGCGAAAACAAAACTTTCAGTTCCTGTTCCGCGTACGCGTAAGACGACAGCTCTTAGAGGACCCCTCGCACTATTTATTATTCAACTGACCGTATTTCAAAATATTTGAATACTTTAAAACTAGGCTGTGCTTTCAACAAATAACCCACGATTTTGGCCTGTTTTAAGCCTTTTCCGAGACCCTTTGACTTGTAGCGAAAACAGGGAAACAATTTACGTAACCGTTTTTTCTGATGGGAAAACTTCTCGCAGGCAACCGACGACAGCGTGATACACATCGAAGATAGCAAAACACGGGAAGTGAGAAAATCAGCGTGGTTTTGTTAGAGGGGTTAGAATGTACCATACGAAATTGGGGTCTCTGGGTGTAGGAATATATGGAGTGATTATGGAAGTAGCTTGCGTCAGTATTATAGGTAAGACATGTCCTTTAACGCCTCTGCCTTGATATGTACTGGAGCCTATCGTATCTCTCAAGAACCAACCTTTTTGTGGATAATCCTGGCTAAAAGAGGGGTTTCATCTGGAACCTGTTGTGCCAAGCGCTCAGCAAGCTTCGTGAAGTTCGATTCAGCAAGTTTATTTAGTGTGCTCAGAACCAGACGTTCCGCATGATATGTACCCTAAAACAAGGAAACATTAGACGGGGAGGTGGGAATAGATAATACTGAAGACAAGCGGCGGATAAACCAGGCAAGGGGCGGTACAAAAGCGGGCTAGCCAATAAAAAATAAACTCTAGTCAAAGCGAAGCGCCGGCTCCGCCTTCAAGTGAAACTGAGATAGACCCACGCAACCCCCTGGATTGCCCGATGAGTACTCTTGATAACTAACTCTTCTTGCCGATGCAAAATCGCCCTGTACCTAGCGGAAGAGCCGGAAATGTTCTTGTGAGAGGGTACAGTTTTTGCATGCATGAACTCTTAATGGTATGTTATGGAGACTTCCCATAGCACTTTGCTCTGCAACAGTCCTCCTAGTTACTCCCTCCCTCTATCACCTACTTTTCTATATATCTCTTCGGTTTTCATCACCATCATTAATTTCCCGGCATCGTGACAATAGGTCAGTCGTCTTTATTCCCAAGCTCCAGTTGGCTGCTGTGCTAATCCAAGGTCAGGCTTTGATCCATTTCATTCAAGTTATTTTGGCTACGGAATCCGAACAAGACCTGTCTGTTATTTTAGTATTTATGGTAAGGAGCAGTTTATATATTTAGTTAGGGACTCAGTGTTCGCTTCATACTTGCTTACATATTATGTGTCAAACTCTTGTTCACGTAATACGAGTAAACTAACTATTGTCGTTATGGTCCATCTCGGCTAGTAGGCCTCGGGCTTGACTGGATATGTGAATTCCAGCTTCGCTAGGGTGTGTGAACCAGCTTGATTAGGGATTTTTGGATTGACTGCGGCTGAGCTATAGAATTCCCCGAGGCTTTTCCTTTGCCTTTTATGATATGTCCGGTTTCCTGACTGGTCCTGGGGCTAGTGGGCACCTACGGTGTCAGAATGTCTTCAGCCCACGCCCCAGGAGCCTTATCTTCATTAAACCTTGCTTACCACTCGTCCATCCTTACAACAGGTATGAGGCGAAATGCAGAAGGGAGTTACGACTTCTTCATTGAAACGGTACTGAATACATCAAGGCCGGGTCGTCATAAAAACGTTGTGACGTTCCCTGCATACGTTGATCAAGCGCTGTGCCCGGTACGGCATATACATAAATCTTAAATAGTCTTATCACCAAAAGGACGACAAATTCTTTCTCACGTATCGAAAATCGTACAAAGCGGCTTCTAAATCCTCACTCTCTACGTGGATTAAAGAAGTTTTTCTATTGCAGGCATAGACACAGCACAGCTGCCTCCAAACCCCGCCGTGATTGGTTAACACAGGATTGAGTTGTTGAGTTTGAGTCGTTAGTGCTACGTTTTCTCGTTCTTCCCGAGGATCGCTGGCGTGTTTTGGACTTAGTCATATAGAGTATTTTGAATTCTCAACAATTTTGTCATTTTGATAACGTGTTCACAGATACTGATTAAAGCGGACCACAAAAAATGGTCTTTCTACCACACACACAATAATAACGATCCCCATTGCCGCTATGAATGTTCAAAACCACAAAAAACACCTTCAAAAGATGAGCAAATTAAGACAAAAAGCCAAATTTCCTAGGTTTGAAATAATTCGGTCTGGGCTAAATCTCAGCCGATTATCCGGGACAGCCGTTATGGCCATCAGGGAGCCAAGGATCATAATAACAATTTCCATCTAATGCTAAAATTTTTTATTACAATTACAAAAAACCAAGACAAGTGTGGTAAAAATCAGGAGATCATTCAGTAGACACAACGAAAATATCGGTAGTAAAAATTATCTATGAGTGTTTCTAAAAAACAAGTAGAATTCCATTCTTTCAGTTAAAAGTGGCGGTTAGGACGGCTTGACACGTGGGGTGGTGACGTCCTTGCACATATTTAAAGGAACATCAACACACTTTTTTTCGTAATAACAGGAACTATGTCATTTTTGCTGGAGGAGAATGCCAGATGGAGAAGCCCCCACAGCAGGTACTAACGACTACTAAAATAAAATTTAGCGCAAAAGGCGACATTTTTTAAATCTGCATTTTTTGCTGGCAAAAATTCACTTCAGTCCCAGAAATTCCAAGTTAACAACCACAACTAACTGATGCGTTTTTATGGCACTTGCAGCCTCTGGCTCAAGTGCCATATACCGATCACAATTCCGTCTGTCGGTCTGTCGGTCTGTCGGTCGGTCCGAGTTTTTTTGTCCCACATATCCGAGTTAGGGTACTTCCAGATGTGCTAGGACAATGAAACTTGGCAGGCATATCAGGGACCCGACCAAACTAACCTGGAAATAATCAGTTTCCCGATCCGACCATATGGGGGGGAGTGCGGGGCGCTGGAAACTTGCAAATTTAGGGCATTTTGTCACTTTTTTTCTGAGTTAGGGTACTTCTAGATGAGCTAGGACAATGAAACTTGGCAGGAATATCAGGGACCCGACCAAACGAACCTGAAAATAATCAGTTTCCCGATCCGACCATATGCGGGGGAGTGGGGGCGCTCGAAACTTGAAAATTTAGGGCATTTTGTCACACTTTTTCGAGTTAGGGTACTTCCAGATGAGCTAGGACAATGAAACTTGGCAGGAATATCAGGGACCTGACCAAAGTAACCTGGAAATAATAAGTTTCCCGATCCGACCATATGCGGGGGAGTGCGGGGCGCTGGAAACTTGAAAATTTAGGGCATTTTGTCACACTTTTTCGAGTTAGGGTACTTCCAGTTGTGCTAGGACCATGAAACTTGGCAGGCATATCAGAGACCCGACCAAACAAAATTAGGAATAATCAGTTTTCTGATCCGACCATTTTGGGGGGGGGGGGGGTGGAGGGCAGGGGAATCCGGGAAACTGAGAAGTGTGTAACTTTCGAACAGATGATCGGATTGTAATGAAACTTCATAACTGAAGAGAATATATATCTGTAATGTCCCGTTTAAAGTCTTGACCGGATTCGGTAGCCAGGGGGGAGATGGGGGGGGGGAGACCGGAAATTTCAAGAAACGGTTAGAATGGAGGGATCGGAGTGAAACTTGCTGGGAGAACAAGCATCTGCTCTAGATAAGTCCTTTAGACCATTGTACTGGATCCGGACACTTATGGGGGGGGGGGGGGGGCGGAATTCCGGTGATGGTGGTTTTTTGGATTTTCACGATGAAACTTGGCAGGCATATCAGGGACCCAATCAAACTGACTTCAAAATAAAAATATTGTCGATCAGATAATGGTGGGGGAGTGGAGGGAGGGGAATCCGCAGGGGAATCCGGGAAATTGAGAAGTGTGTAACTTTCGAACGGATGATCGGATTGTAATGAAACTTCATAACTGAACAGAATATATATCTGTAATGTCCCGTTTAAAGTCTTGACCGGATTCGGTAGCCAGGGGGGAGTTGGGGGGGGAGACCGGAAATTTCAAGAAACGGTTAGAATGGAGGGATCGGAGTGAAACTTGCTGGGAAGAACAAGCATCTGCTCTAGATAAGTCCTTTAGGCCATTGTACTTGATCCGGACACTTATGGGGGGGGGGGTCCCGGAATTCCGGTGATGGTGGTTTTGGGGATTTTCACGATGAAACTTGGCAGGCATATCAGGGACCCAATCAAACTGACTTCAAAATAAAATTTTGTCGATCAGATAATGGTGGGGGGAGTGGAGGGAGGGGAATCCGAAATTTTCAGTCATGCGTAATTTTGGAATGGTTGATCGGATTCGAGTGAAATTTAAGAATTCAACAGAGGACATTTCTCCGATGATTTTTTTCATATCCGGACCGGATCCGGCAACTATTGGGGGGGGGGGGGAATACGTGCCCCGTTTAGAATGGAGGGATCGGATGGAACTTTGTGGAAGAAAAAACAGATGCTCTAGGTAATTCATTTGCTGAATCGATTGGCTACGTGCACCGCGGGGGAGCTGGGTGGGGTGGGGGGGGACCGGAAATCTCGAGAAACGGTTAGAATGATGGTATCGGAGTGAAACTTGCTGGGAAGAACAAACATCTGGTCCATATAAATCTTTTACATAATTTGACTGGATCCGGACACTTGAGGGGGGGGGGGGGGGAGGGGTATCCCGGAATTCCGTTTTGGGGGATTTTCACGACGAAACTTGGAAGGCATATCAGGGACCCGGTCAAACTGACTTGGAATAAAAAAAAATCCTCGATATGATAATCTTGGGGGGGGGGAGTTGAGGAGGGGAATCCGAATATTGAGTCATGCGTAACTTTGGAACGAGTGATCGGATTCGAGTGAAATTTAATAATTAAACAGAGGACATTTTTCTCTTGTGACCTTTTTCATTTCCGGACCGAATCCGGCAATTATCGGGGGGAGGGGAAAATACTTGACCCGCTTAGACTGGTGTGATCTGGATCGAGCTTCGTGGGAATGACAAACAGATGCTCTGGATTAATCATTTACAGAACAGGATTGGCTCCGGTTATTGTGGGTGGAGTTGGAGGAGGGGGAGGGGGTCTGGATTCCGGTGATCGCGCGTTAAGGTACTTCCAGATGTGCTAGGACGATGAAACTTCGCTGGAATATTGGAGACTCAACAACATTTGCTTAGAAATTGCTACTTCCCAAATCCGATTATTCCTTAAAGTACCAATCTTGACCGCAAAGTAAAAAAAATACTTTTAAGCAATATATGCATTTTCGTGATGCCCATCAGCCCATTAGCAGTTTTGCCTCAAGGGTTTTGCTTACAAATGAAGTTCCAGCTCCATTATAGCGCGCATCTCAACCGCAAAGTCGAAACTTACTCTTGATCAATCAAATCATCTTGACACATGCAAGTGCCATATGAGCTTACAGCTCTTGTTCAATTTAACAGAGACAACTTTCAAAGGCGCCGCAGGCAAAATTTCATTGATTTTCAATAAAGTATTCGGTTAAATATGATGAAAGTGTATCAAGTTGCTGAATTCAAATCCCAACGTCGATCGTAATAGCAAGAATCGGCTTATTTTCGTTTGTCAGTAGATTATCCAGAGATCGTGAGATTATATTTCCTATCGGAAGATTCAAAGAAAAATCGTGAGATCTCACGACAAATCGGTAGGAGTGGAAGCACTGAGAACACGTCATATTCTACTCCTTCAACATTACTGTCATCATATACCAGTGCAAAGCATGCTTGCCATGGTGTCACCATTCACTCCCAGGGAAGAAATGAAACATTGCTGTTAAACAGCGACAACAACCTGTTTAACTATGGTTGTCCTGAAAGAATAGATTAATATAAGCGGGTAAACAATTAGATTTGATGTTACGTGTGTTAGTTCAGTTCAGTTCAGTTTAGTTTATTCATAAAAATAACAAGAGCTGTAAGCTCATATGGCACTTGCATGTGTCAAGATGATTTGATTGATCAAAAGTAAGTTTCGACTTTGCGGTTGAGATGCGCGCTATAAGGGAGCTGGAACTTCATTTGTAAGCAAAACCCTGAGGCAAAACTGCTAAGGGGCTGATGGGCATCATGAAAATGCATATATTGCTTAAAAGTATTTTTTTTACTTTGTGGTCAAGATTGGTACTTTAAGGAATAATTGGATTTGGGAAGTAGCAATTTCTAAGCAAATGTTGTTGAGTCTCCAATATTCCAGCGAAGTTTCATCGTCCTAGCACATCTGGAAGTACCTTAACGCGCGATCACCGAATCCCAGACCCCCCCTCCCCCTCCTCCAACTCCACCCACAATAACCGGAGCCAATCCGGTTCTGTAAATGATTAATCCAGAGCATCT